>OW026366.1:179292727-179923314 GCA_932273885.2 Leucozona laternaria | reverse complement strand
CGCAAGGTGTTAAATCACAAGATCTCGGTGGCCAATTGTGATCACCTCTTCGAGAGATAACACGGTCCGGAAACTTTTCCCGTAAAAGATCGATGGTTTCATTGCTTGTGTGGCACGTAGCGCCGTCTTGTTGAAAGTAAACGTTGCCCAGATCAATACCATCCAATTCCGGCCATAAAAAATCATTAATCATCTCTCGATAGCGCAATCCATTGACCGTAACTGTTGCTCCAGCCTCATTTTCGAAAAAGTAAGGTCCAATGACCCCGCCGGACCATAAACCGCACCAAACAGTCACGCGTTGAGGATGGAGAGGCTTTTCAACAATAACTCTTGGGTTTTCCGAGCCCCAGATGCGACAGTTTTGCTTGTTGACGTAGCCTCCGAGGTGGAAATGGGCCTCATCAGTCAAGATGATTTTTCGATGAAATTCCGGATCATTTTCATGCATTTCAAGGACCCAATCAGCAAAGACACGACGTTGTTGATGATCAGCCGGCTTGAGTTCTTGTGTTAACTGAACTTTATAAGCCTTAAGACCCAAGTCTTTATCTTGAGCGACGTGCACGGGTTTTATTCTTCACATCACTAACTTGTCCCAACAGCTCGAATTTGTCCACCAATTTCTGTATTGCGGTCCGACAAGGTGCTTCACGACGACCCAAAAATGTTTTAGTTTTACGAACCGTCTCTGCCAAATTTTCACCATTTTTATAGTGAATTTTAATAATTTCAATGCGTTGCTGAAGCGTGTATCGTTCCATTTCTATTAATGGCGTAGTTTATACTTGTCAAATGTCAAAAAATGACAGCTTCAAAAGTGACAGCTACCGAAATAGCGGGCTATTCAAAATAACACCTCTTATTGGAAAACCCTTTATATGTATATCTTTTTTACCACTTTGCCATATTGAAAATACAGCTAGTAAGACTTGAAGAATTGAGACCATCGACCACCTATGTAGGTTATGAAGTAAGAGACTCTAATGCCTCTCAATCGATATCATAAAGATATCCAAAAGCAACATGGGTTCCCTAGAAAATTGA
This sequence comes from Leucozona laternaria, assembly GCA_932273885.2. NCBI lineage: Eukaryota > Metazoa > Arthropoda > Insecta > Diptera > Syrphidae > Leucozona > Leucozona laternaria. The sequence continues at coordinate 179,922,267 of OW026366.1, read as the reverse complement.
ATGGAAATAAATATTAGGTAAAAATATTATATCAAACGGGTAATTTGTGGTGTATTTTTTGAACCATAGGTTAGCGCAGGTTTTGGCAACCCTGCCTCAAAGCACACTGTTTTTTAATACCTTAATATGACTTACCTCAAAATATTCAATGTTAAAATTTGGTCCAAAATGAGAGATAAAATTGAATCTTCTAAAAACAAAAGTTATTCAGCCTCATTGTGAGTTTCAGCCGAATAACATTCCACCCGGGAAATTTGACATTTCATTTTTCGCCTATTGCGAGTTTCCTCCGAAATTTCATGGTAAAAAATTCCCCTTATTCTTAACATTCATTTCGGGCGGAATGTAGTGTCATTTCCAAAGCCGTAACCAGGAGGGGGGGGGGGGGGTCACAGGGGTCTGACCCCCCCATGTTTGAGGAGTACATTTCTAAATCATACTTTTTCGCTTCAGTATGTATAATATTTTAATCAAATTTCTGCTGTAGTTATTAATAATGTTCAAAATTTTCTGATTTTAGTATAAAGCGTATCTAGGTTTATTCTAGGTACCTACCGTACCTACCCTGACAATTTTTAAGTGCAACCGCAAGTATAACCCCTTTTGCTTGAACTGCATACGGTACCTATATCTAAAACGGCCCATGCACATTATGCAAGTGTGCACACAGTTGTCATACACTCACACGGTACAAATCTATACCGTGTGCTACTAGACACACAGCGGTCAAAGACACAAGGATCTGTTGCCTAACACCCCCAAGCTTCTAAAAATTCTGGCGACATTACCGGTTTCAACATGCACACCGGAAAGAACATTTTCGACAATGAAACGTCTGAAAACTTATTTAAAAAATTCTACCGGTGAAGAAAGACTAAAAGGATTGGCGTTAATGTCAGTTCATCGACAAATTGAGATTGACACTGAGGAAGTTATCGATGCATTTGAAGCTAAAGCCTAGTACGTAGCTGATGCGAAACGAAAAATCCCATACAAAAATGACACAGCGAAATCATAAACGAGAATTGCGTCCTCCTTTTCGTTTTGCAGTATGCTGTTCGATGAGCGAAATTGATAATTGTAACAGATTATTTGGAGAGGTGTCCGCTCTTTTTTCGCACTCAATTAATTGCCCGGACCATTAATTGTGTGCGGAAAAGTGACATTTGAGGCTTGAGGGTGTTTGTATTTGTTGTTTCTTTCAATACAGAATGGCTTTCTGTGATTTTTTTGCGCTTGTGTTTGTTTTTGCAAATGGTTACGCTTTCAATAGTCATTTTTTCGCTGTGGTTTTTTCGTAAGCATTTCGCTGTCGTGTTGGAGACTGAATATAGAGCCCTATCACCGTATCCTTCTGAGAATTTTCCGATCGGAGAAAATTTCCGCGTAAACGAAATATAGACGCGTGCCGGGGCATGTATGTATTTGACTTTTGTCAAAATAAAATATTTTGGAATAAGTCGTGACTCGTGAACTTCCGCACAATGTCTGCCTTTGAGGTCATAAATTCAACCAGGCGGTCGTATTGCACCTGGTTTGTTTTTACCAAATAAAAAAAACCCTTACTTTACGAATCTTTTTGTTGCTGAGCATCCATTTCAGTCTTAAATTTTGTTGCGGGAAATTTTCCACTTCTAATTTTCTGTCGGGGAAATCGGAAAGCAAATATTTTCATACATCGCATGAATTCGTGATGCGTTGCCGCCATGTTGACATTTCATCGGCATGCAACGCACGAATTTGATATTTTCAACGCACATTAAATTTCTTTTCGAAGATCTGTCCGATTGGCCTATCGGAACGGCTACAATGATACAAAATTCGTACATTTCTTAGAAATCGGAGAAAATTTTCTTCCGACCAGATACGATGATAAGGCTGATAGTTTTTTTAAAAATATGTAATACTTTTGTAGTGATACTATTTAATATTGATGTTATGTTCCTATCTAATAAATAATAACTTTAATTAGAACTGTACGATTATCTTTTATATAAAAAAATAACTTATCGTATATTTTTCTGCTTAGGTACATATTCAATTATGTATGTACATAATATGTATATGTATTAACCTACATGCCCAAATGTGGTTGAATTTCGGCAAATGGACTATTCTAGTTTTGATTACTAATTGGTGAATTTTTTTTCCCAATTATAACCCCCGAAAAAAATTGTCTGGCTACGGCCTTGGTTATTTCACATCTTTTTTGTAGGAAAACAAAATTTCGTTCGGGCAAAGCTCACAATAGCTTTTAAAAATCCGGGCGAACAAAAAATTTTAAGGTGAAATATTTTATTATTTTATATAATTTTTGGTGAATAAAAATAAGCTTAAACTAGCTAGTTTAAGATGTCTTTAGTTATCACAAAAGATTTAAGTTTTCTATTCTAAATTTTCAACCGATTCAACCATCATTAATTATCGAATCCAAATATTTTCTTGTGTTGCTGCTGAAAGGGCCATAATATATTCAACTTCGGCAGTAGAGACTGCCACTGTTGGCTGTCTTTTACTTGTCCAAGATATCGCACCGTTTTGAAGCTAAAGAAAGTTAATTTGTAATCACTTGTTTTCTTCAAATAGCGGAATATACGCTTGACTGCATTTGAATGTGTAGCCCGCGAAGAGCAAAACGAAAGAATCTTAGTTGAACGGCTTCAATTCGAAATGAATGGGAAGCATAAATAGAAGACCACACCTCTGGCTAGCATATTCGAGAAGGGGCCTCACAAATGTGAGGTTGAGGGATTTAGTTACATAGGGATCCGCAAATTCTTTGGACCACCGTTTAACGAAACCGAGTTCGGAGTTGGCTCTATTAATAGAATTAATATTATTACATAAAACTCCAAGATCACGCAACGAATCATGGCTGATTCACAGTGCGAGAAGAGAACGGGACGATAGCGTGACGAGAACCGCTCTCATCTTTCTCTAGTTACAAAAACGCCGCCCAATTCACAATGCAGCGAGCGTTTTTGCAATAAAAATTCATTTTCGTAAATAAAAAATCAATAAAATGTAAACAAAATAACTTACAAAACAATAGATTTATCAATAACTTTATCTGTTAGACACAATTTGATTTCAGCTGTTGTGAAAATCTGTAAATTACTTAGGAAAATTGAAAAATCGTCGTCGCGTGGCGCATTTTTTTAATTTTTCGAATTCTTGGCGTGACGTTTGACAACTACAACGAGTTTTCGTCACGATCACGTCTCGTTTCCTCTCCGCCGTGTGAATCAGGCTTCAACTTGTGTAACCGGCTCATTATTGATAAATAAGTAAATATTGAGTGGGGAACGTTTCCGAGAATACGTTATCGCTTGACACGTCTTAGTACCGTTTAGCTCGAAAAAGTTTTTCCGACACTATAGGTAGAAAATCTGTCTAGGTCGAGCTGAAGGAGTTCGGAATCTATAGCGGGGATATACATCTGTATATTTTCTTATCGTCGACATATACAGAAATGGAGGAGTCTTTGATGACGCAGTCAGTCAACATCATTGATTGTTAAGATGAAAATCAGAGGGCCGAGATGGCTTCCTTGTCGAACACCCGAGGATGCTAAGATTGGGTCAGATTCTGAGATTCTAAAAAGGACCTTGTATTGACGTTCATATAAATAAAATTGAATCCATGCAATAAAAGAAGGTTGAAAACCAAGTGCTTGTAGTTTAAAGAGAATTAAATTGTGGGATATTTTATCGAAGGCTTTACTAAGGTTAGTTGCAATAACATCGATTTCTTTGTCACTTCCCATTTGCACAAATTGCTCCAGAGACAAAATCAACTAAGTTAGTTCCTTGTTGTAGTTGATCTAGCACTGTGGAACCCATGTTGACGGGGGAAAAATTTGCTTACAATGAAAGAGTGGGGATGCACGAGAGTTAAGCGTTAGAGCGGTAATTAGAGATTTCTTTCTTGTGGCCTTTTTTATGAATCGGGATAATATAATTAAATAATAAAAATAAATTGAGAGTTGGAAGAGAGCAGTCAAGGGCTTCAGTTGGGAAGAAGAGCATATTTTTAAAATTATTGAAGGTAAATCATCATTGCCACCAGTGTATTTATTTTTAAGTATATTGATCTTTTCATCAACAATAGACGAACGAATGACATTGGAAGATAAAGAAGTAAGGGGAGAAGGGTAGCTTTCGGATTTGCTTTAAGCATTAATGAAATTGAAAAAAAGTTTTAGGGTCAGATATTATGTTGGATTGCATTCTATTCAGGTACTCATGGTAAAGGGAACTACAGACTTCAGAAAATAAAGTATTCGCGGACGTGAAAGTCTGGTCTAATTTTCCACTGAAAAACTGGGCCTAAGGGACTTAAGTTCACTATTATACCACGGAGGACTTGAGGAAATGTTTTTTTGAGGTACAGTTGGAACGCATTGTCTTATATAGCTGAATACTACATAATAGAAATGAATGATAGAAGAATTTTTATCGCGCCTTTCAAGGACACTACTGCTACTACGGCAGTGCGTAATAACTTAACAAGTTAGGTATTAAGTTTGGGAAAGTTTGCTTTAAGAAAATGAAGAACAGTTACGAATTCCGATGGGGTGATAGTATGGGAGGAGTTATAAGAAAAGGTAAAAAGAGAGGGGGGTGGTAAGAGTCTAGAGTCGAAAGAAGGTGGTTGCTCGCTGTATACATGACACTATTTTTATTATTATTATTATAAGCTTTATTCATCCAATTTTACATATATGTATTCAATTTTTGGAAAGAAAAAAAATATAAAAAAGTTCTACTATTATAAATATTTAAATTCAATTTAAAAACAAATGTATAATTACGTAATTTAAATCAAGTTTTAGTTAAATTACATGTGGATATAAGCCTCCCCCAAATTTTTCCACGCTACTTTGTCTCTGGCAACTCTCTCCCATCTGCTTTTTTGTCGGGCGATGTCGTCTCTCCAACATTTTATCAACCTTCCTATTTTTCGTGAGCCGTCCCTAGGTATCCAGTTCGTACATCTGCGAGTCCAGCGATTGTCACTCATCCCAGCTACGTGACCTGCCCAGTTCCATTTTTGTTTTTTTGCTGTCTCGATCACGTCTACAAAATCCGTCGTGCTCCGTACAATTTCGTTTCGGATTCGTTGTCTCCTGGACACTTGTAAGATTGACCTTTCCATAGCTCTTTGTGTAGTCGCAAGCTTTTGTGCTGATTTAGCTGACATGCTCCATGTTTGGGATACATACGTCATGACAGGTAAGATTGATCCATCGAAAAGATATTTTCTGGATTTTTTGTCAAGTTTTGAATCGAAAATATGTTTGTGTTTCCAAAATTTTTTCCAGCTGTTGGTAATTCTTCTGTATATTTCTTTATTTTCTCTGTTTTGCATTGAAATTTTTTGCCCAAGGTAGATATAGTTATCGACATATTCTTTCTCTTTTCCGTTTACAAAGATTTCCCTTCGTTCTCCTTTGCTCATCAGTTTTGTTTTGTCTGTGTTCATTTCAAGGCCTGCAATTTGGCAATGGATGTGTAGTTCTAATATTTTTTTTAATTTTTGTTATGATGGCGCTAGTTAAACAATATCGTCTGCAAATCTTAAATTATTTAGGAACTCTCCATCTATTTTCAGTCCTAAAGATTCCCAATCTAGTTGTCGAAATATGTCCTCAAGTACCGCACAAAAAAATGCTGGCGATAGAGGATCTCCTTGTCTTACACCCCTACTAATCTGGAATTGCCTTCCCATGTTTTCCAGAGAAATTCTAGATGTGGCATTCGTGTATATATTTTTTATAATTCTTATAAATTTACTATTTACACATTGATTTTTTAGTGACTTCCAAATTGTTGCATGTTCGACTGTATCGAATGCTTTCGTGAAGTCGATGAATGCTAGATTCAGTTCAAGTTGATATTCGTTGCACTTTTCTATGACTTGGTTTATTGTTTGAAGGTGGTCCGTTGTGCTAAAGCCTCTTCGGAAATCGGCTTGATCTCTCGGTTGTTGCTCGTCAAGGTTATTCCGAATCCTTCTAAATAAACACTTTGCAAATACCTTACACAATACAGATATAAGACTAATGGGTATGTAATTATTAATATCTGTTGTGTCTCCTTTTTTATGTAACAGAATAATAGCTGATTCTTTCCATTGATTTGGGATTTCTTCACTAATAAGAATCCAGTTAAACATGTTTGTAAGGCTGAAAGTGAGTTCACTCTTTCCAATTCTAAGCATTTCGCCTCTGATTCCATCTTGTCCGCAAGATTTTCCATTTGGTAATTCTTTAATCACCATCATCATCGTCGTCGACAACCGGGGTCCGGTCCTGGCCTCCTTCAACAAGTCTCTCCACCCATCCCGGTCTCGAGCCGCCGCCATCCTGTTGCGCAACCCAAGGATCCGGGCGTCCTGGTCTACGCCCTCTCTCCAGCGCAAGCATGGTCTACCACGCTGTCGTCTACCATAGAATGTACCACAAAGAACTTTCCGAGCAGGTTCCTCTTCGCTCATGCGAGCTAGGTGCCCTGCCCACCGGAGTCTACCTCACATATGGGGCCAACAATTCTCCTTAAGACTTTTCTCTCGAACGCGGCTAAGAGGTCGGAGTGCCTTTTGCTAAGCACCCAAGTCTCGTATCCATATGTGAGTATTGGCAGGACCATGGTCCTGTACAGTAGCAGTTTTGAAGTTATGGTGAGATTTCTGGATTTGAAGAGCTTTGAGAGACTATAGTAGGCACTGTTGGATTTGAGAAGCGTATTGCTTCTTCTATATTGTTATCGGCTGCTACTATTGACCCAAGGTATTTAAAGGATTGCACCACTTCAAATTCGTGCTCCGCTACCTTTATTGTTTGACCAACTGGTCGACGCCACCATGTACTTTGTTTTCTTTAATAGCTAATTCAATTTCTGATGGCAGGAACGGCATTACTCTTTCTTCATCTCCTTCTAGATTAACTATTTCATTTTGTAGCCTATCTGAAGTTAGTTTTGTTTTATAGAGATTTTCATAGAACTCTGTTGCTGTCTTGTTAATATCTGTTCGGTTTTGTATGTTCTTCTTGTTTTTTGTAAGTTTAGGTATCCACTCCTTTCCGACAGATAATTCCTTTCCTGCTTTGTTTGTTGATTTTGTTTCTTCTTTAATTTCCTTTATGACTCTGTTATTATATTCGAGAATATCTTTTTTTATTGCATTTTTACAATCCTTTTTAATGTTGTTTAACTCGTTGTTTTGGATATCGGTGAGGTGTGCTTTTTATCGTAGTGATTCTCTTTCTGCTATAAGGTTCTTCGTTGTTGTTGTGAGTTTATCAGTTTTCTGTTTTGGTCTTTTGAGAATATTGTTTTCTGCTGCCTTAAGAATGAGAGCTTTTTTAAAATATCCCATCGACACATATTATTTAGTTCTTCGAGGTATTTGCGGGTACTATCTTCATCTAACATTTTCGGTATTTCTGTTTTTGATGACTTTTTTTGATATCTCTTTGTTTTCTGGTCCTCTGTCCCTCTTACAAATCTATGGTCACTATCGAAATTAAAGTTATTTAAAACCGAAACATCTTTTAGGATTGATTTTTTATTGATGATTATAAAATCAATCTCATTTTTTACCATCCCGATTGGTGACCTCCAAGTCCACTTCCTATTTTTATTTTTCGCAAATAAGCTGTTTCCGACGCACAGACCATGTTGCCACAACCATGTTATAAGCTTTTCTCCTGTTTCGTTTCTTTCTCCAAATCCATAATTTCCCATTATTAAATCTTCGTTGTCTTTTTTAAAACCAACTTTAGCATTGAAATCTCCCATTATACACATGAATTCTGATTTGAAATCATGGTAAGCATGGTCCATATCTTTGTAGAATTTTTCTATTGTTTCCATTGAGGCTGTTTCTGTTGGTGCGTAGATTTGAATAATTGATAATTTTGAGTTCGAAATCTTAGTTTGAAGCGCTGCTACCCTTTCGTTGTAGAAACTAATTTGCTCAATGTTGTTTCTCCATTTTTTGTTTATTAAGAATCCAACTCCATAGAGCCCTTTTGTTTCTCCTTGGAATCCAAATAGATTACCGTTTTCCTTTTCAATTAGCTTTTCGCCAAATATTTTTGTTTCAGAGTGACCAGCAATATCCCACTTGATTTTGTTCATTTTGATCTTCATCTTTTAGAGTGCGTACGTTAAAAGTGCGTATGTGGTATGTGGAAATCTTTTGCTTCATCTTCAATTCTATTTTCGGTTTCTGTTATAATGTTTTTTTGTTTTGGGGGGTTTTGATCTACTCTCCCCATGGTGATCAGCCGGGTTGGGGAGATTGGTGTTGTTTTATAGTGACTGTATGTTTTTGAGTGTTTTCTATTTTTGTGAGTGAGTGTTTTTTTTTTTTTTGGGTTTTCGTTTGATGTATAGTTGTAGGACCTTAATCATCCCGGTCCTGCTATATGGGGCAGAAGCATGGACCCTGTCAAAAATGGATGAGAACCTTCTTAGGTGCTTTGAGAGGAAGATTCTTCGGGTGATCTTCGGTCCAGTCTGTATCGATGGAGTATGGAGGAGAAGATTCAACAACGAGCTGTACGGGCTTTACAGCGACGTCGACCTGGTCAAAAAGCTGAAAATACATCGGCTTAGATGGCTGGGACACGTGGAGCGTATGGACACCAACGCACCAGCCCGACGAGTCTTCGAATCTACCCCTGACGGTCTGCGCAGCAGAGGAAGACCCCACCTTAGGTGGCGCACACAAGTGGAGAACGACCTCAGCCAACTTGGAGTGCGAAACTGGAGGCAGCTAGCTAGGGACCGAGCTGGCTGGAGGGGCTTGTTGGTTGAGGCCGTAGTCCATCCTGGACTGTAAGCGCCTTCAAAAGTAAAGTAAGTAAGTAAGTATAGTTGTAGGATTTGGTTTGCTATTGTGAGTTACTTGGACTATACTTTAACCAGGATTACTAACATTAATGTTTTGTGAGATTTGATTTTTTGTTTAAAAATTCGTTCATATTTTGTTGAATTAGGAACTTTCTTATTGGATTTGACGGTTATTTATTCAGGTTCATGTCTGTTGAGCCAATTATAGTTGTTTTCGATTTGTTCTTGGTGCTGTCCTTGTTCTTTGGTTGTGGCGGTGGTGAATCTTCCATTGAGCGATTTCTTTTTCTTGTTTTTTCTTGTGACACTATAATTCTTTCTAAATCCTTAATAGTTTTTCTTGGAAAAATCCGTGTGATCTCATCAGAAACATGAACTCTGGCTAATTATTTCTAGTTTTTAGATTGAGTAATCCAAAACTTTGCTCACAGCCATATTATTAACATGTTTCAAAACTAGTTTCAGGGCAGAACTAGTTTTATAGATGTTTGGAAGTGGAAAAATCGGTATTATTCAAAAAATATTTTGACACCTAAAACTCGAAAACTTAAAACTAGCTTTGGATAATACTCTTAATTCATAAAATCGTGCAGAACTTGGGACTCAAAATTTCTATAAAACTGGTTTTGCTATTAAACTATTTTGGAACAAGTCAATAATATGACTGTTATACTTTTTTTTCTAGTTATAAAACTGATAAATTGATGATTTTTTTTTAACTATAATTGCGCATTCGATGCTCCGCACATAACAGCACCACTGGCATAGTCATAAATGGTAAAATGTGCGTTTTGATGTAGGTACCAAGTTTGCGATAGATTCAACGTCCAAACAAAATAAAACAAGCTTCTGTCAATTTCAGGGAATTTCGTAAAATAATCCAAAAAGAATTTCAAAACTTTCATAAATATCACGTCAACGCTATGGCTATCAAAATACACGAACTTCGGAAACATTCTGAAAAATAAACACCGGGCCGAAATTTTTCACTGAAAGTTCAAACTTGGTATACCTATGGTGTTTGTGTATATGAAGTTAATGCAGGTATATGCAGCAGATACCTCTGGAAAATGTTTTTCCTAACATCATGATGTGTGATGATGCAATGGTTACGGGTTAAAATTCATAGGGGTGAGGTACTTCACTGATAGAGTACCCATCAGGTGAAAATTCATATTATACAATAGGTTAACGCATAGTAGCCACAGACCATGCAGGCGCAGGGGTTCCGACCGATTCGAAGTGAGTGATTAAATAGGGCATAACTTAAGTTCAACTGACTTAAAACAACGACCTAGAAGAATTCGTACAAGTGTACAGGTACAGGTGTAGGAGTTGTTGCTGTATAACTTTACCTTACCTATGTGCTGTGCACTTGTGCAGGTATGTGGAAGGATTGAGTTTACACACAACGAGTTGCATTCGAGCGAGTAAAATAATAATTGATATTTGCTTAATCGAGCTAAAGTTGGACTTCGTTTTCGCCTTCGTATTTCTGTATTGTTCCACCGTGGACTATTGTTTTTATTATTTTTTGTTTTGTGTTAATATGGATATTCCTCTCGGTTATTGGTTTTTGCCTCAGAATCAGAATTACTTAAGTATAAATATCCGATCTGTGTACCTACCTACCTACCTATAGTTGAAAATATCAACGAGAGTAAACGTTTATTAAAAATATTTTCCATCATCAGAAGTAAAAAATGCCTTTATGATTCACAATAAACATAAAAGTAGGAAATATAATAATAATTTATGAGAAAAGTAATAGTGGCCCGGGGGTGGGGGGGGGGGGGGTTCTGTTGATGGACAATTATTTTGAGATTTTCGCAATTTAATGGATGAATGGATCGAAATGAAAAATGTTATAGTGCGAGCTATTTATTTTCATTTCGACACAACGAAAACAATTTAATGGGAAATAAATGGAGTTGGAATGGTTGAGCTTTGATTTATTTTATTTTTTTTTTTTTTTTTTTTTGTGTCAGTCATTGTGAATTAAATGATTTTTGGTATATGTTTATTAGCGAAGTGAGATGTGTTAATTGTTTCCTCGTATCACTATTTCTAGAGAGTTTAAACATTGCTTATAAAGGGTGTTTTTTTTAGAGGTACATAACTTTGAAATGGAATAAATCAAAGATGATTTTCTTAAATGGACATGAAAAATAATCTTCTGGCATCATAATTTAAATATGATTTCTGACATACGACCGCCACGGCTGGCTCGGACGTAGTCTAATCTGGAGGTCCAATTTTCGTTGACTTTTTCCAACATTTGTGGCCATATATCGGCAATAACGCGGCGGATGTTGTCCTCCAAGTAGTCAATCGTTTCGGGCTTATCGGCGTATATTAGCTTTTTTCATATATCCCCACAGACAATAGTCAAGCGGCGTTAAATCGCACGATCTTGTAGGCCAATGTTGCATGAGTTGTATGACATGTTGCGCCGTCTTGTTGAAACCACAGCTCCTGCACATCACGGTTGTTCAACTGATGACCGACGGACGGCATATCGGCATGACGAAATCCACCTTTTTGGTCTTCTCGATCATCGCCGTGCTAGTTTTGATTAAAACCTCGAATTTTTTTTCTAACTTCTACCAATATACTTGCCTATAGAGCAAGTAAAATATACAAATGGTTCTGTGCTGTACTGATAGTAAACTCTACAAGCGATTGTATTTATTATTTTAAATTATGTAAAGCCTAGTATACTTTGCTGTTGTTAAATAAATACTTATGGAAACCACAGCGAAAAAATACCAGTTGAAAATGTCAAAAATTGCTAAAAATAACGTGAGTAACGGGACTCGTGGGTAAGTTGTGTAAACATTCGTTTTTGCCTCAGGGAATAAAAGAAAGGCAAAACCAGAATTTATTGTGGTTTAAGGCCAAAATTATTCTTTTGTTTCTACGTTTCCGTTATCTATGCCGTTGCATTTTCAGTTTACCCATATCGAGAGCTAATATGTTTATACACACAAAACAAAAAAACAGCCGCATAAAAATCACATATTGACATACTTTAACGAAAGACACAACTAATACAACCCGAAAAAAATCAAATGTAACTTTTCAGCACACAATTAATGGTCCAGGCAATAAATTCTCTGCGAAAAAAGAGCGGAGACTTCTCCAAATAACCTACTACAATTAGGGTTACCAGACGTCCCCCTTTAAGGGGGACAGTCCCCCTTTTTCGTACCAAAATACTATTTGTCCCACCTATACAAACCTCTGTCCCCCTTATTAAGTACAAATTCAAACAGCGAAAACATTCAATTGAAAACTGTAAAAATATTTTCATTAAATATTTCTGTGAACACATCCATTTGAAGTTCAAAATCCTTTCAAAGCTGAACGCATTCACTCAATGAACTACATCTCAATCTTCCAATATAACGGGTGATTTTTTAAGAGGCTTAGAACTTTTTTTTAAAACAAAACACAAAAAATTCAAAAAAATGAATGAAATATTTATTTGAATCAATAGTTTGAACCTTGCAATTTAATGTTTAAAGATAATTTCATGCAAATGTTGACCGCGGCTGCGTCTCAGGTAGCCCATCCGCTGAGTCCAATTTTGGCATACTCTTTCACACATATCGGCCGGTATCTCACGAATGAATGCATGGATGTTGGCTTTCAGTGCGTCAATCGAAGCGGGCTTGTCCCTATAGACATTAGCCTTGACAAACCCCCACAAAAAATAATCTAATGGTGTCAAATCGCACGATCTAGGCGGCCAATTGACCGGCCCGAAACGTGAAATTAACTGTTCACCAAACTCGCCTCGCAATTGCGCCATTGTTTCGCGTGCTGTGTGGCATGTGGCACCGTCTTGTTGAAACCACATATCATGCAAGTCAAGAACTTCCATTTCGGGCAAAAAAAAGTTTGTTATCATCGCTCGGTAGCGTTCACCATTGACAGTAACGCTGCGATTCGCATCATCTTTGAAGAAATAGGCCCAATAATGCCGCCGGCCCATAAACCGCACCAAACAGTGGCTTTTTCGGGATGCATTGGTAGCTGTTGCAATGCTTCTGGCTGATCTTCACTCCAAATGCGGCAATTTTGCTTATTTACGTACCCATTCAACCGAAAATGAGCCTCATCGCTGAACACAAGCAGCGCGCGATGAACATTTCGAACCGAGCACGAATTTTGAAAGTAAATATCAATAATTTGCAAGCGTTGTTCATTTGTAAGACGATCCATGGTTAAATTGCAAACCAAACTGAAGCTGTTTGACGGTGACACAAGGTACTAAACACACGTCAGCTGTCAAAACCAGTGTTGCCAAAACCAAACCAGCTTAAAAATCACCCGTTATTTGTCATTAAAAACTGACAAAAACAACTGATTTTTAAAGATGCCATTTTACTTGTGTCGTGTTAGTATACTGCTGTCACAAATTTTAAATAATGACATAACACAAAAAAGAATGTCCCCTCTCATTCTTCTCTGGTATAGTAACTGTATACTAAAGTTATACAAATCCATTTTTATACAACTAATATCGACAGCAAATAAGAGAAAACAAGATGAATATGACCTATAAAACTTTTTAAAAGAATGGAAAACCAAATAAGATAATTTATCTAGAATATTTTTTTTTAAGCTACGGTAACCCTCAAAATATAATGAAAACATTTTGTTCATATTGCAACATGGCTGCTGATTGATTGATACTTTAACTCTTGTTTTAAGATCTCTATGAGATCTTTGGATGATGATGAAACGGAAAGCAACACAGATAAATGTGTTTCGTTTGAAAGTTAAAAGGCAAATTTTAGTCCACACATTTGTCCAACACATTTGTCTGTGGGGCGTTCCTTTTTATTGCAATTGCCAACTTTTATTAAGAGATTTAAATGAGAAAGCAAAAAATCGATAATTGTGTTAAATTAACATTTTGAAACAATGGAACTAAATTATAACCTACTAATTTTTCGAATAAAGTAACAATCAAAGTTAACTGGATATAGCTATGGTGTTATTTAAATCACTCCAAAGCTGAAGACAGCCGATGCAACAACAGTATATAAGATATACCATAAACATTATGGGAAACTCATGGTGATTTCCATTAGTACAATTAATAAGGTTGTTTCGATCAATTCTATCAAAATAATGCTTTTGAGATCGATTTTTCGGCAGATTGTTTCCTCTTTTTAATAACACTAATAATATTAACTACCTTAAGTTTGAAATGTGTGCTTTTTGTTTAGTATATTTCAGTGCTAAAAATTGTTGTTATAATATTTATAATCAAATTCACTACTACCCCGAAATTAGGTAAACAAACAGAACAAAAAATTGACCAAAGAAACTTGCTCGCAAAGAAAACAATCAAACTTTTCTTTGAAATCTAAAATTACATCTTCCACCACCAATCAAATAACCAAACCGATAGAAACATGAACAGAAGCAAGTTTTGTGAACAAACAGAACGCACTGTACAATTCAACTATAACATCTGTTCGTTTGATATTCAAAGCTGGCGTCGTAGCTCCTATTAGAATCTTGAAAAAAACTTGAAGTATTATTATGGGATTATAAAGACTAAAAATGACGTTTAGAGTTTTAATTTCATAACGAGATAGATTTAGATATAGAATTTAAGTACTTTCAAATTTAAAAAATGCTTAGCTCTTACAATAAAAATGCTAGGAGACGAATTTGAGTTTCATAACAAGAGATTCATTCTTAAGTATAACAATAGGATATAAAAGAATCTTATGGGAGTTCTTTTCAGATTTGAAGAGCTTAACTCCGGGAGTTTGTTAGTTGGGATATCACGAGTTGAGTCATCATTTTTCTGGATAATGCTGTAGAGGTTTTCTTTCAAGTTGCTTAAGTTGTTGGTGTCAATAATAAAGTTTTCACCACAAGCGTAACCAATAGACTGCCAGCTTTTATACCACGAGTCCTTATTCCTTAGCTCATAAAAAAACAGTTTTTTCGAAAGTCGAGATTCATCATAACGACTACATAACTTAATTATGAAGTCAGCCTGTGACTTGAGGGTGTTCGTTAGGAGTTTTGGAAGACCAGTTTCCAAGTATTTACAGTAATTTGGTGTATTTTACGGTAGGTTAAATAGTTTTTTCAGAAAATTCCTTTGAAATTGTTTTATTTCCTCGTACTCATCGGCACCCCAGATTTGTGAAGCGTAGCAAACCCAACTAACAAACTCCCGGAGTTAAGCTCTTCAAACCTGAAAAAAGCTCCCATAAGATTCTTTTAAATCCTATTGCTATACTTAAGAATGAATCTCTTGTTATGAAACTCAAATTCGTCTCATAGCATTTTTATTGTAAGAGCTAAGCATTTTTTAAATTTGAAAGTACTTAAATCCTATATGTAAACCTATTTAAGTCTCATAAGTATCTCGTTATGAAATTAAAACTCTAAACGTCATTTTTAGTCTTTATAATCCCATAATAATACTTCAATGATAAATAAGTTTTTTTCAAGATTCTAATAGGAGCTACGACGCCAGCTTTGAATATCAAACGAACAGATGTTATAGTTGAATTGTACAGTGCGTTCTTTTTGTTCACAAAACTTACTTCTGTTCATATTTCTATCGGATTGGTTATTTGATTGGCGGTGGAAGATGTAATTTTAGATTTCAAAGAAAAGTTTGATTGTTTTCTTTGCGAGCAAGTTTCTTTGGTCGATTTTTTGTTCTGTTTGTTTACCTAATTTCGGGGTAGTAGTGAATTTGATTATAAATATTATAACAACAATTTTTAGCACTGAAATATACTAAACAAAAAGCACACATTTCAAACTTAAGGTAGTTAATATTATTAGTATTATTAAAAAGAGGAAACAATCTGCTGAAAAATCGATCTCAAAAGCATTATTTTGATAGAATTGATCGAAACAACCTTATTAATTGTACTAATGGAAATTACCGTGAGTATCACATAATGTTTATGGTATATATATATATATATATACTGTTGTTGCATCGGCTGTCATCAGCTTTGGAGTGATTTAAATAACAACAAGCTATATCCAGTTAACTTTGATTGTTAATTTATTCGAAAAATTATAAGGTTATAATTTAGTTCCATTGTTTCATAATGTTAATCTAACACAATTATCGATTTTTTGCTTTCTCATTTAAATTTCTTAATAAAAGTTGGCAATTGCAATAAAAAGGAACGCCCCACAGACAAATGTGTTGCGTTTGAAAGTTAAATGTCAAATTTAAGTCCCATAAGAGCATTTTAGCTCCCATTAGAAGTACTGTCTCTCAGAGAAAATTTATATTAACTGAGAGCGACACTTCTTACGGGAGCTCAAGCGTTGTAATGGGACTTCATCATCATCCAAAGATCTCATAGAGATCTTAAAACAAGAGTTAAAGTATCAATCAACAGCAGCCATGTTGCAATATGAACAGAATGTTTTCATTATATTTTGAGGGTTACCGTAGCTTAAAAAAAAATATTCTTAATGAATTATCATATTTGGTTTTCCATTCTGACCAAAACTTCATATTCATCTTGTTTTCTCTTATTTGCTTATGATATTAGTTGTATAAAAAATGGATTTGTATAACTTAGTATACATAGCTACTATACCAGAGAAGAATGAGCGGGGACATTCTTTTTTGTGTTATGACATTATTTAAAATTTGTGACAGCAGTATATTAACACGACACAAGTAAAATGGCATCTTTAAAAATCAGTTGTTTTTGTCAGTTTTTAATGACAAATATATTGGAAAATTTCAGAAAATCTTAATAATGAAAAAGCGTCATATTTTGTACACCTCTAGATCCAATTTTTGTCATAAAAGCACGATAATGACAGTAATTGGAAAAAAATATCATATGAATGATCGCATTTTGTGAATTGTATAAAAACATACTTTGGTAATTTTTGCACCTAAAAAAATATTAATGGTAACCCTTTAATAAGATTATAATTACTAAAATATATTTTAAATATGCATAATTTTGGAAGCGCGTTGTTATTTTTCGAAGCAAAATGTTTAAATTAGTAGATGCAATTTTAATTGCACCAAGAATTTAGCCTACATATGCCATGATTTTTACAAATATAATACGTCAATTAACTTGTGAGATAAATACTCGCACCAAAAAACACATTATTTTTTGACATGAGAGAATCACGAACACACATAAAAACTATTCGCCTACCTTCTTCAAAAAAAGAAATTAAAAATGCGAAAGATATATGTTTTTTTTTAAGTTTACACACACTCGTTCTCTTTTTAACAACTTCTGTAGGAAGAGACGCACTCCCATAGGAAGAGTTCAGAGAGCTTCACTAGATTTACAAAGCGGCGTCTATAATCGCATAAGAAGAATAAAACTCTTCCTATAGGATCAAGAGGCTCCCATAACTAGGCCATTTAAGGCTTTTAACAATCTTATAAGAATCTAGAAGAACTCCTCAAAAGTGCATTTAGCTCCCTAAAATAAGTCTCGTAGCGCTCTCGGAGCGTCTTATGAGAGGAAAAATGTTACTTGGGAAGGGTCGATTTGACAACTGAATTGAATATTTTGTGTTTTGCAGATAAAACGATTCTTTTGTTTGAAAACACATTTTGTCAAGCAAGGTTAATCAAGCTTTGTGAGCTATTGGTTTTGTCGGTTAGGTGGTTCTTGAAATTAAGGGTTGAATTAAGTCTCACACCTAGGTATTTAATTTCTTTTACGGTTTCGAGAATTTGTCCGTCATAATACCACCATCTCTCATTATGTGTTCTTGAGTGACGCTCGAAGACCATCATTTTCGATTTTTCGGTATTGATTGATAGATCCCATCTCTTGCAATAGATTGATAAACGATTTATCATCAACTGCATCTGCTCAGGTGATTCAGAGAGTATGACGATGTCATCTGCGTAGAGTACCACATTGATTGTAGAACTTGCAATTCTTACTCCACCGGGTATATCATCTACTACGTCATTTATAAAGAGCGAGAACAACAATGCACTGAGTAGACAGCCCTGTTTTACACCAGAATTAGTACCGAACCACTCCGAGTACGTTGAGCCGTCCCAAACTGCTGCATTAGTATTTGTGTACATTTCTTTGATTACTCTGATGAACTTTGAAGATATACCGAGTTGTGACATTTTGTAGAAAAGAGCATCTCTGTTGATAAGGTCGAAGGCAGCTTTGAAGTCAACAAAGAAAAAATAGACTTTTTTATTTCTTGCATGAAACGCTTTCACAATAGATGTAAAAATAAATATTTGATCGATCGTAGAGTAATTCTATCTAAATCCCGCTTGAAATTCAGATAGAAGGTTTTTCCTTTCAACCCATTTCTTTAGTCTTCCAACCATGACACCACAGAAAATTTTTGCTATCACATTCATGAAAGAAATTCCGCTATAATTTTCAAAAGCGTCTGAAGGTCCTTTTTTATGGATCGGAAAAATAACAGATTTCTTGAATGAAGAGGGAATGCTTGCCGTTGATAAAATTTTGTTGAACAAGATTTGTAAGGCACCCCTGGTGCCTTTCCATTTTTCGCATTCAACAACACAGTTTGTATTTCGTCGATAGAGATATCGGTGTCTAATGATTCATCAGAGCATAAAGGTTCTGCGTATGAGAAAGTCAGATTAGCATTATTCGAAAGGAGACGCTTAAAGTGGTTTGCGAGCGATTCAGCAGATACCCCTGTACCGATTTTGTAATTCATTCCATTGATTTCTCTCGCAATCTTCCAGAAATCTTTGGAGTTTCGAGTTTGTCCCAATAGTAGCGCTTGTTGGTTTTCAAATTCAGTTTTTTTTTTCGATAACATAAGTTTTTGTAATTTGTATTTGTTTCAATGTACCAAATCCTATAAGATGTGGGTTGTTTGAGGAACGGATTGCTCGCAGAATAGAGAACGATTTTATACGTGCTTTCCAGCATTCCTTGTCAAACCATTCTTGTTTAAATGATGACTTTTGGTTTATAGTTTTGTTTGGAGTGGAATTCCGAATACATTCAGTAAGCTGATTTGAGAGAACTTCTGTGGATTCAAGTCATTGTTTAAGAAGTCATTGTTTAAGAAAATTTCAAAATTTCATTGATACGAATCTTTTTGTTCATTTCTCCAACAAAGACGAGGGAGTAGTTTAAGATTTATTCCGGTAGATGGCGATTCGTTTAAAAATTCCAAAACAATGGGCATGTGATCCGAAAAAGTTTTACACTCAACTTCAAATCTGCTTACTCGATTGATCCATTCATTATTTACAGCGCAAAAGTCGATCACAGATTTACCCTGTCCGCCAATGAAGGTGAAGTGACCTTCTTCATCTCCTACTGTACAACCATTTAGAATTGTAAAACCATGCATTTGAAGTAACTGAAGCAATTCGACTCCGTTTTTATTGTATACGATATCATTATCCACAAAATGTAATTGTTCAATGGTGAGTGAGGTGGCTTGGTGTTAATTTCATTCATGAATATTCAGTTAATATTATTATAACTTCGGCGTCAACCTCTCCACCCGCACAAAATATTTCCACTAACCTCCATAATTTGAGTCAATTTCATAGTATATTTCCCGATTTTCAATTCAAGCAACCTCAAAACTCAATTTAAATCAAATAATACAGAGAAATATGTTCCTAATTAAACAATACCATTCCAGTCTCCCAAAAGTAAAGGTTTTCCTTTCCACCAACTTAAATTAAATCCCAAAGAAATGAATTATTTGATATTCTCCCTAAAGTTGAGTCGAGTTGTTTAAGGTATTCCCTAAATTCTTTTCAAATTACAAAACACTTCTAGCAATCTAATCAAAAATATATTTATTCAGTACGAACGTTTATTTGAACAACACTTCATAGAATTTCCACATGGAAACAAAGATCCCATCATTATACTCTCTAAGAAGGTATTATAACTATTCTTCTTCACTTGTATCATAGAAACTCCTGTCGGTCGGAGAGAAAAAAAAAAACACGAAATTATCCTTCAATTTCACATGTTTATCTCTCTGGGAATAGAATTAATTTACTTTTCATTGGACTCTTGGCCACAATGATGTATACCATATATATATTTAAAGTATTCATATACATGGTACGTGGATCCTCTTATCCTATCCCTTTTTTATTTTGTTGATAGGAAAACCATAGTACCATATATGCTTCAAAGCTAAAGTGGAGCTAACTAGACCATATATATGTAGTTATATTATTTCTCCTTGAAGATATCCCTGACCTGTATTAAAATCATCATGATGTTGGAGCAATCAAACGGCTGACTTATTTATTTCCGTTTCGTTTTAACTTGGAGTTAGTTAGGGAAATTAATGTTGGATCTTTGAAAAAGGGACTACTATACACTGCAATACGTGTTAAAGCCGCCTGTATTTTAAGCTTTAAGGTACATTTTTGGCAGTGTTTTAAGACATTGCTAAATTTTTTTCGCTGTTTGGTACTTAAACGTATTTCTGTTAGAAAATTAATTCGTCTTATTTATTTCTTAAAATAAAAACATTAATTTTCTATGCCATGAAAACAAAAAATTGCCTCGTGGATGGATATATAGGGCGGGAAGTGAGTGGAAATTTAGGTATGGGCTGAATCCCTGAATCATCCCGAATATGGATGAATTTCAGGATGTTCCTTAGAGGCAAAGTTGAGATGTCACCCAGTTCTTCGAAAAAGTATTCTCCCAGGGCAGTTATCCTGATTCTGGATAGTTTGGGGCACTTAACAGAGAAAGTGGAATGAGCCCTCTTCCGCATCTTCATCCTGACATCCTCTGAATAAGTCACTTAGGATGCCAGGTAGGCAGGTTGGTAGAAATGGCGGCCAACGAGCCGACTACCTCGCTGACCCAATCCGCGCAAAAAGAGCCGTTTTGATACCAAAACTCGTTTGAACCTATGGTTGAGGAATGGGTTTGTGGAAGAACAATCTAAAGCCCCGAGTTAGACAGCAAAATGCCGAATTTCGTCTCAGAGCCATTTTGTAGCTTTTAATAGATCAAGTCTTTGATCTTGAGTTCGGAAAGTTCGTCAAGGTCGTCAAAGAAAGCCTTTCCAAGTGATTGTATCCTAAAACGGGCTAGGGCAGGGCATTTACAGAGGAAGTGAACTAATGTTTCCTTTTTCTGCTGGTTCGCACAGCTACGACAGTGGGTGTTGTAAGAAACACAAAGTTTCGCCGCATGCTCTCCTATTGGCCGGTGCCCAGTGCATGTTGCAATGACCCTGGCAATGTCTTATCTTGGTCTACACATTAGATATTCTGTTCGGGCGCTATTGTAGGCGGGCCACATCTTTCTAGATATAACGCAGTTGCTTAGACTGCTCCACCTACGATTGGATTCGGTGAGAAAAATTGAAAGTAAATTACCATTCATAACTCTGAGAGGAATGTAAACTCTTTCCACAAGTGAGCTATGAAGGGCTGGTGATCTCTGGTGAATTCTATTGTTTTCTTGCTTCAGTGGCATAAGTAGATACCAACGATTTGCTTTGGTTTTGGCGAAAGAGACAGCCATGGTGGTTCGAGAGATTGTTAGCTTTTTAACATTTTTGAATGTCAGTGAGGGAGTCAATAAAACGATAAACACTTCGCGGATGAAAATGACGAGCGAAAGTGAATCTGAAAATTCTGATGAAATTGGCTTCTGTTCGAAAACGTCAACTGCGCTTGCAAAAAAATCATTTGACCTTCATAAAAAGACAAGTGTGCAAGCAGGACGATTGCATATTTGACGATTGCATCTTTTGCGTCATAAATGACGAGCAATTTGCCGGTCAAATTGACTTTGATTTGACGTTTTCGAAAACGGCATACTATTGAGACTTTTTTCTCCCTTTCTTTTATATTTTCTTTCCAGTTTACTTAACGATCAAAAACCACGCTAATATATTTGGCCGTCCTCAAAACCACTAGTAGTACTAGTGGTGTTCCGTTAATATAGTGTTCGGGTCTGTGTTTGGAATGTTACGTTTCTTTGGTAAACAAATTACGTTCTGTCTTAAGTGGGTTAAAGTTATTGGTCTGAAGTCTGAACTGATGCGCTTGTCAAGGGGCGTTTGTAGGAGTTCAGAAAGTGTGGGGACAAATTTCCCAGATTCCATTACCACGATATTGTCAGTGAAGGTATTTTTGATTTTCATGGTTTTAGTTTACGCTTGAAAGAAAACAAGATCTATTTTTTATCGCTGTTACTCAAACTCTGATCAACATCATGTACGCTCGCTGCATTGTTAACTTCCAGTGTGGTGAAATGCGAAAGAGGGAGTAGTTTCTTAAAAGGGTTGTCAAAGTCTCATTTATTTCTGGTTTGTCGAGACTATTAAAGTTTGACGTGGTGCTCTTGCTCGCTTCCTTTGGAAAAAACACAACTTTATTAATAAACTTATTTCATTGCATCGAACGATTTCCAATAATGCAAACATGGCGGTCACCAATCGAGCAACGTTCGCCTTTTTTACTTGCGAATATAGGTGCTATATGGCATGTTATGAATTCGTACAAAAAATCGAACTCAAGATTTTGATCAAACTTGACATTATGATGATAGGGAATACGAAAAAAGTGGGGCTCTCAAAAACGTCCGTCTGTCTGTCTGTCTGTTCGACTACAGCCTAAACGGATGGGTCGATTTTCTGTAAACTTGGTACCTAGCGTTTTTTGCACATTCCCCCCACCCGTTTTTTTCTCTTTTTTTAGGACCAAAACTAACAGTAGCTGTCATACAAAATTTCTTGGCCAAAAAGGAAAAACTTATTTTTCTCAAAACCAGCGCTACCGAATTTTTTTTAAGAACTGAATAAATTTAAATAATTATGAGTTGCCTTTTAAAAAAAAAAATGGTTCCGAAAAATGGTTATTAATGGTACCTCCCAAAGAAACATTTTTTTGATTTTCGCTTTTCTCGAAAACGGTTCAACTAATTTTGATCAATTTTTTTTATGAAGAATTATTGACACATTCTAAATAATAGTGTGTACCAAAATTTTCAAAAAAAATATTCTTTGGATTTTTAAAAAAAGTTTAAAACTCAATATATCAAAAACCACTCTGTTGAAGATTTTTGACAAAAATTATCCTAATACCCAAAAATAACGGTGCCTCCAATACAAACGTTTAAAAACCGTTAAGAAAATATTTTTTTTTCTCAAAGACGACTCCTACGATTTTGATTAAGTTTTTTTTTGGTGTGTTAAAATTAGTACGATCTACAATTTAAAATTTTTAAATTTTATATTTTACGTATATTAACAGTACCTTCCTCTCATAGAAAGGTTTCTTTGATCTTAAACTATCTGAATATTTGATAAACCAAAAAAAAAACTAGATTTTTTATACAGATGCTTGTAACAAATATAAATAAAAGTTCGTACCAAAATTTTCTAAAAAATGATTTTTGGATTTAAAAAAAAAAAATCAAAATAATTTTTTTGAAAATTCGATATTTCGAAAACGGGTAGCATATTTTTTTGTGAAGTTCAATTTTTAACTCCACATTAATGAATACATAAAATTGGCGTACCAATTTTTGTTCTAAAAAATGTTAACCAAGTTTTATTTATAAAAAATTAATTATTTTTAAAACCACTCCTAGGATTTTAAAAATTTTTTTCTCATAAATAAAAATTTATATAAGAAATCAGATGGTGTACATCGCGTTGGGTTAAAACAGATTTAAAGTATTTTAATCAATTTCTTTCTTATTTTATTGATTTAAAACAATTTCCTTTTATGCATATTGCATATGTGCAAACTGGGCTATATTGTTAATTTTTGTAATAGTCACATAATACCACCTGCAAACTAAACTAAGTTTTGGCAAATGGATAAATGGATCAAGTTCGTGCGACCCAGTCGTGCATAATTTTTTTTATTATATCTACGAATCTGGATCAGCATCATTTTTTAATACGTGATACAACAACAACACGAGATCGTGCTCTCTTTCGGGATCACGTTTCATGAACCAAAAGTTTAGTTATTACTGTGGCGGGTAGATGGCTTTTCATAATTAACGATAACGTAATATAAACTGTAGTGTATATAAGGAAAAAAGACAATATGAAAAATAACCAAACACATAAGGAAAAACGAGATAGATACATAACAATGTTCTCACTATGATCCATATCACATATTAACCATATATCCCGGCACTCACACATTTGTATGTACATATACGCATCAGCACATCCTTGGTTCTACTTACAGACGTCCAACGATGAAGAAACTTTGAGTGACAAACTTTTATAATTCAAACGGAGTCATTATTTATTATTATTACGGTACCAGTGTGTTGACCGCATAGTTCAGTTCTGATATAAAGACGCATGAGTGTGACCATTCTCCACAGATTAGATTAGATTAGATAGAGCTGATGTCCTCTATACTTAGAAGAAAGATCTCCCTGGTTTTAAAAATCGATGAAAAAGGTATCATTTGGGAG
This sequence comes from Leucozona laternaria, assembly GCA_932273885.2. Lineage (NCBI taxonomy): Eukaryota > Metazoa > Arthropoda > Insecta > Diptera > Syrphidae > Leucozona > Leucozona laternaria. Next base: position 179,897,951 of record OW026366.1, on the reverse strand, counting down.
GAGTCCTCAAGTCGGCAAGAACTGAGCTCGTGATGGCCACAGTCCACACTAGGTACGAAACATCACTTGCGTTTGTTACTCTGCCCTCAGATGAACCATTTAAATCCATCCGTATTAACCACACCGCAATTTATCAATCGCAATGTGACACATATAAAGGGGTTTTCAACAGGGACGCTACAAAAGTAGAGCAACAGGGACAGCAAACGACGCCATATTTCTTGCCGTTCTTATGACATTTCTCTTCAGTAAGGTTTGCCATTTCATGATGGAAAGATATACGAGCCAAAAACGAGTCGAAATTATTAAAATTCGGACTCAGTGGCCTCAACGTTAAGAGCGCTACGTCCAATTTATGGTTGTCATAATCGTCCTAGCAGATCAACAATTGAGCGTCTAGTGGAAAAATTTGAACCCACAGGCACAGTACAAAATATTCCCGTGCCAGTGAGATAAAAAAGTGCCCGTAGTGTCGAGAAAATTGCTGCCGCTGAGGCTTCAGTTGCAGAAAGCCCAAATGTGTCTCTCACACGTCGTTCTCAAGCGTTGGGCATCTCTGTGACGTCGTTGTGGCGAATTTTGCGGAAAGATCTTGGCCTGCATCCTCACAAGATTAAATTGACGCAAGAACTGAAGCCGCTTGACCACTAGAAGCGTCGTATGTTCGTGAATTGGGCTGAGCAACAACTTGAAAATAATTCGGATTTTCATCGAAAAATCATCTTCAGCGATGAGGCTCATGCGGTATTGGTCAGGCAGCGATCCACACGTACTCTATGAGTCATCATTGCATCCCGAAAAAATTACGGTTTGGTGTGGTTTATGGGCCGGCGGCGTCATTGGGCCGCACTTCTTCCGTGATGATCAAGACCGGCATGTTACTGTGAATGGGGATCGCTACCGTTCAATGATAACCGAATATTTTTGGCCCCAATTGGATGATATGGACTTGAAGGACATGTGGTCCTAACAGGACGGCGCCACAAGCCACACAGCGAATGTCACAATCAATTTATTGGAAACCAAGTTTGGAGAACGTGTTATCTCACGAAATGGTCCAGTCGCTTGGCCGCCTCGGTCGTGCGATTTGACGCCGTTAGACTATTTCCTGTGGGGCTTGAAGGACATGTGGTCCTAACAGGACTGCGCCCCAAGCCACACAGCGAATGTCACAATCAATTTATTGGAAACCAAGTTTGGAGAACGTTTTATCTCACGAAATGGTCCAGTCGCTTGGCCGCCTCGGTCGTGAGATTTGACGCCGTTAGACTATTTCCTGTGGGGCTCCATCAAGTCTATGGTCTATGCCAACAAGCCAGCGACGATTGATGAACTTCGTACAAATATCGAACGTGAAATTGCAGCAGTATCGGCCGATTTATGCTTGAAAACCGTCGAAAATTGGGTTCAGCGTCTGGACTTCTGCAAGCGTGCCCGTGGTGGCCATGCAAAAGAAATTGAGTTCCATACATAATGGCATTAATATCCAAAACCGTTTTTGTTTTATTTAAAAAATCTTTTGTGGCGCTCTTATTGAAAAACCCGATACATGACTTATCTAAGACATTTAATTGAATATATGATAAAATCCAGAAAAATGCAAACTGGCGGTGGTTTCATCATAATTTCCTTAAAATTATCAAGAATCTGTAAGCCAACACTTCTAACAACTTTAATGCTTAAAGCTGCATAGCAGATTAAGTATGGTGAACGAATGGACGAATGGGACGTTCATTTTATTTTCAAGGCGTGATTAACAGACCTCATCACTGTAATAATAACACCTTTAACTATACCTACATATTTGAAATCAAAGTCGTTCACGTCCCCTTTACAATTTACCTCTTGCAAGCAACTATAGACAAAAATCTTCATTAAAATGTCTTCGAAAGTTTATGTTGCAATAAGAACACAGCCAAACCAAAATAAGCTACACATTTAAAGAGTGTTGGAATACCAAAACGAAAATTCCAGTCTAAGGAACGCGACTTTGTATTTGAGTTTTTTTTTTATTAATGCAAAACGTGCAAAACTTTTGCAGTCTTTAAATCCTAGCAAAGTAAAAAAAAAAAAAAATAAAAAAAAATTGCAACAAAAAAAAGAAGAGGAAACCCTTATCATAGTGAATAAAATACAACTGTACGACGCCATGTTTACAATATTTGCACCAAAGAGGGCGTTGGAGTCTAAAGGAGCAACCATATAGAAAAGCAACATTGAAATAGTTCCAGAGAATAAGTATTCAGGAAGAAGGAGCGACATCCCAACTCCTCCGCATTATATCCTTTTATTTGTAGCTGAAAAAAAAAAAATAAAGGAAAAAGCTATAAACTCTGAACAAAATGAACTTCCAGGGCTCATAAGATATTTCTTCTTTCGTAAGTCGTACGTGTGCTAACCTTTCTTTTCTCCCATACCTATACCATCCACCATCGCCACGATTTTTTTTTTTTTCTGAATTGCTTATTGCTTTACTATACTACCGTAAGTAGTTTAAGGTTGCAGCAATCTTTTTTACTTGCTTTTTTGCAGGAAATGTACATAGAATATGTAGAATGCTGCACATATAGAGCACACGTTAAGCCGGATGTTGAAGGATACTATGGATACATAACTCTTGCATACCTATCCCAGTTCATTTGGCACTGTTAACACCATTTCGCAAAAATCTCTGTAAATGGAAAATTAAACAAAAAAAAAAAAATTAAAACGAAATATTTTACGAGTTATTTTTTTTTTTAACGAAATAAAAGAGGACGAAGAATTTTAAGACTCTTGACAGAAAGTCCTTTAGGATAGAGCTGCGCTTCCAATTTCCGTAAGCCAAAATAAAAAGATAAGATTGTAGTTCCAATTCCAATTTCAATTATTTTTTTTATTTTTCCCTGCATAGAAAAAACGTTAACAAGAAATTGCAAATTAATTCAAACTAGCTATATGGAAGGTATTCCATGCAGGTAAGCCAAAGCTCTGTGATTTATTTCACAGTTTGTCAATTTCGTAATTTCAAATTTACTAATAAGTGTAAGTAAAGTGTGTTGGGGGGATTCCTCTTTGAATCCCTGGTCGAATAATTATTTAACCTGCTGCTAAGGGTTGGCAACAAATCCAACGAATAAATATCCAACCTCCAATAAGCTTGTAAAAACTAATAGATCAACTGACAGCTTTCGGTGGGCAGTGTTGCCAGATGAAAAAAAAATGTCCCCCCAGAAAAATTTAGAAACCCCCAGATTACCAAATTTTATCAACAAAAACCCCTAAATTTTGTGTCAACTTTTTATTTTTATTCACAGTGCTTAAATTTGTTTTAAAATTTAATTAATTCACACAGCTACAATAAAAAAACATCTGAAAAAAGGTACTAAGGAATAAAAGAAAATTTGTTTAAGGTTTTCTTCACAATTTCTGAGTAAAATACTGATTATTTACTCGACATTCAAATTATCCGCAAAAATTAAATCCTTCCAGTAAAAAACTAATCGTTTCACATTTTTTCGAAATAATAAATGTATGTATATGTGTCAATTAAATGTTCCAGTTTTCCAGACAAAATTGTTTTGACTGATGAAAACTGGAAAAAAATAATGAATAATATTTAAATTGTCAAGTACATAAATTTGCTAATCCTAATCGACACTTAATCGGGCCATTAAAATACTTTGAACTTTAATTTAAAATTATGCTATTCAGATATTGTGAAACAAGGGAGGTTGACAACTGACTAAAAAGTTCCAAATTGCTTATTTAGAACTTTAATCAGACATTGTGAAATAAGAAGCCCTTAGGTCCAGTTTTTCAGTGCGCGATTAACCCGATTTAAATCATCATTATACTTTTCATGTTTTATGCATCGAGTTTGTTTAGCCTTCTTAGACTACTTTAGACTTCTTCCTCAGTTCACTGTGAGTTAATTTAGTTCTAGAGTTAGCTCACTCTGGTTTAACTCACCAGAAATTAATATGAAAATAAAAATATAAAGGAATTAAAATTTGTTTTGCAATTCTTTAAAAAAGTTCTTATACTTTATCGTCATCTTTGTTTTGGCTGTCGCGTCGGTTTGAACCATTTTATCACTTGTGAAAGTTTTCAGCATTTCTTGCCTTGGTTTAAAATTCTGACACCCAGAATGTAAGGAATATCTAACTCGTGAAAAACTGTCAGCTGTTTAAATACCTATACGATTTCTCCACCTTTTAGCTCTAAATTAATCCCCCCAGATTTTCCCCCCAAATCTAGGGGGAAAACCCCTAAACTGGCAACCCTGTCGGTGGGTATACATCTGAATAAAAGTCTTCCCACAATATTTGTACTCTGAAATTTAACAAATTTCTTCTGCAGTACCACGCAGTAAAAAAAAATAAAAATAACTAACTTTTTACCTCTTTTAAATATTTTATTATTTTTACCATAACCTCGCTCTTGTAAGAGCCATTTCACACATACCCGGCAGCCGGCACCGGCACCGATGAGCCGGTTTTTTCAACAAATAAGTATACTTTCACACATACCCGGCACTGTGTAGCCGGCAGGTGTCAGTGTAGGTATGCAAAGTGATTTGTTTAGTTCTGCGATTCCCTCTTGCCACTCTACTTGACACAAAACACAAAACAACTCTTATCTCGTACACTGGAGATACCAACTTAAAACCAGGAGAGCAAAGAAAACATCTACCGGCCCGGCTGCCGGCTATTGCAGTGAGCGAAGCCGGCTGCCGGCATCGGCGTCGGTCGGTACGTGTGAAAGGTCCCATAAGATTTACTATACTAAATGGTGTTTGGCCGGTGCCGGTAGCCGGCAGCCGGGTATGTGTGAAATGGCTCTAAGTTAGAATAAGAACTAACTATGAGAAAATTTGAATAATATGTATACTAAGGAGTGCTTTTAGTTATGTCTACTAGCTCGGTGCTTTGTATATAGAAACTATAGTACTATCATGGGGACGAATTTTGTAGTATTGCATAGAGCCTGTGGCGGCGCTACAGTCGCCAGCAATTCCATGTTAAGATGAAGGTAAGGTGAAGGGTAGGGTAAGGAATGAAGAAGAACAGTAAGAGGGAGAGAATTGGAGATAAGCATTGGATAAAAAGCAGAAGATGGGAAAGAAAACGAACAAATATTTTTCGTGTCTGCTTTGACCCGGCACAGAAATTGATGAATATTTTTTTGTCTCTTATGGTTTATGGGGGTAGCGATCATTTAAGTAGGAATTTGTCTTTTTTTGTTGATATTTTCTTGATGGTAGGTAAGGTAGGTAGGTATATTTATGAATTGAAATTTTCCAATTCATGAAAAAGGATTTGCCGTCGGCTTTGCTTCATTGAAACAAGTTGCAGAAAATTTGTTTAATTTAGCTCAGTCAATCCAACTTCTTCGGCTAAATAGTTAATTAGGTAGGTAGGTAGGTAGGTATATAAGAAAAGAAATGAAAACAATATACCTAGGTACCATATATATTTTTTTGTCGACTATGTAGGTAGGCAGGTAGTATTGAATAACTATTATTAATTGAAGTTAAGTGAATATTATAGTGAAGTTATATTGAAATATGTATTGAAATTATATTGAAGTTGCCTTAGGTAAGTATGACGAGTTGATTACAGTCAAAAAAAAATTGTTCCAGGTAAAGTGTAGGTAGTTTATATATAGTTAGCATACACAACAAATCTAAATCTAAACAATATTAGACCTATTTTATAGGATGTATTGTACAATATTGAAAAAAACGTTTTTAGTATCGTAGGTAGGTACCTACCTAGTCAAAATATGAAAAAAAGCGGAAAATGTTGAAAATTGTATATACCTAGGTAGGTTCCTTTAAAATAAAAATCAAAAACCTAATCAACTTTGACAAAAAAACATTTGATAACAAATTTCTATAAGGTTTTAAAATAAGGTGCACATCGAGGTTGCAGAAACTTACTCTTAAGTGCGATCACGCTGGTTCTAAAGTCCGAAATAAATTATTTTATTTTACCTACCAAAAACACAGTTTAGTCAAAGTTAATGTTATGTAAGTAGGTAGTTAGTAGTAGGTAGCGGTACCTATACAGAAATGGACCGGACAATATAGCAAAATGTTTTACACATGCATGGATGGAAATTATATTATTTAAGCTGGAAAATTGTTTTAAATCAACAAATTAGGAATAAATTGATTAAAATCTCAATGTTTTCAACTCAATAAATAATAACGATATTTAATAAATCTTAATTTGTGAGGACAAAATCATAAAAATAATAGAAGTGGTTTTAAAAATAATGAATTTTGTAAACATTTTTGAAAAATAAATTGGTATGCCAATTATAAGTATTTATAAATGTGGAGTTAAGAATTGAGTTTAAAATAAATTATTTACCCGTTTGATATCGAATTTTCAAAAAATAATTTTGAAGTTTTTTTTTTAAATCCAAAAATAATTTTTTGTATGCAATATTCTTTAAATTTATTACAGACTTCTGCATAAAAATATTTGTTTTTTTTTTTATATTTGTATTGGAACTGGAAGTACGGTTATTTCTGGTTATGTGAATATTTTTTGTTTAAAAACTTTTAGTTAATGTTAAAAAACCAAAACCGTTGTTTCCAAGTACCTACCTACCTAAAATAAAAATCGACCGAGTCGTTTTTAAAATATTGAGTTTTCAAGAAAATTACACGCCACAAAGCCCAAAAAGTCAAAAATGAACCCTATAAAACTATTTTTGCTTGAAATCTGTTAGATAATGTTAAAAAAGTGCTTTTAAAAGAGTTTAATACAAATCTACGCAGTCGTTTTTGAAACATTCCGTTTACAAAATAAAAAAAATGTTTTTCGAATTTCGGAACACAAAAATCATACAAAAATTGATCAAAATCGTTTGAACTGTTTTCGATAAAAGTGAAATTAAAAAAGTGGTACTTTGGGAGTTGACATTTTTCGGAACCATTTTTTAACCAAAAGGCAGTGCATACCTATGACCTAAATTTTACTGATTTTTTTTATTAATCTGTGGGCCAATTTTGAGAAAATAAGGATTTTTCTTTTTGGCCCAAAAATGCTCTTTTATATAGTCCTTTAAAAAAATTGTATCGAACCTTTCGTTTAGGCTGTAGCCGATCAAACGGTCAGACGGAGGTTTTGCGAGACCCATTTTTTTGGTCTTCCCTATATCATCATAATGTCATGTTTGATCAAAATCTCAAGTTCGATTTCTTTGTACGAATCCAAAACTTGCTTGAGGAGATAGGTAGGTGGGTAGGTAGATACATATGTACATATATGTAGCTATATCTCAAGTAAAACCTGCTGAGAAAAATAAGGTTTTCCAGCCACAAAATGCAATTTACTGTGGGAACGAGAACCATTTTTATGCGCCGGTTAAATATTTCATAGAAATTAAAAATGTTTCTTATTTTGCAGCAAAAATAAAGCTGATGACTTGAATTATTATTTTTTTGAAAAAAAAAATGCATTCCACCCCAAAACTTCCACATAATGTATGTACCTATGTATGTACATACATTACTTAATTTTCAATGGTGATAGACTAAGTAGCTCAAAGTAGGTTGTATGTTTTCTCGAATATTTTTTCAATAAAATAATAATTAAGCCATCAGCTTTATTTTTGCTTAATGAAATAACAAATATACCTAGGAGGTTATAGCGTAAGAGGTGACATAAAAACTAATATAGGTCAGAGAACACAAATATACCTATAACTAATGTATCGTTGAAACTTGGAATTCGTAAATACTAAAAATTAAAACAAAAAAATTACCTATAACAATACACCAAATCCAACCAACATACAACATCAACATCCAAAGAAGAGATAACGATCTGAAAATCAAAAATACCTACAAAAATGTAACAATAACTACACATATACCTAACTATACCTGTGCGCTATTCCTTCTCACAATTCCTTTTTAAAGAAAATCAAATTCGCGACAAAAAATACAATTTCTTTTCCCTAATCATGACAGAATGACAAAAATTGAAGAATATAAACAAAACATACAAAATTGTTTCTCTTCTTCATCCCTTATCTTAATTCTGCATTATCTTTATTTCATTTTGAAATATCCGTGACTATATCTATTGCTATATACCTATTCTGCAAAACCGAAGTATTGCGTGAGTGCTGCAGATGTCGCTACTGTCGCTCCCCGCCATGATAGTACTATAGTTTCTATATACAAAGCTCGGTGGTAAAAGCTTAGTAGTTACATAAAGTGATGAAAAACTAAATGAGTGAGTGTATTTTCTAAACATAATAATTATTAACTTAATTAACGTGTGGTTAATGAAAAGCCTAAAAGTAGGCTATAATATACTTCATAAACCGAATTTCAATAAATGCTTTATGTCTAAGCTGACGTCAGCACTAGTAATCGAAATAAAATCAATTTGCCAAGGTATTACATAGTTATTTGCCAAGCTATAAGGAAAAGAAGGAATTACACGCCCAACAATGCACAAACTAAACCCAGAAAATTTGGGTGAATGTTTAGTAAAACTCATATCTACATTACTGCCGTGTATACTTCTTTTTTTTTCTTGAAGTACCCACTGCTTTCTCAAAAAAATGAAACGACAGCACTGCTAGTAAGGAAGGGAAATGTTTTACTCTCATTTGAGCGCTCTCTTTAGCAAGACATAGCACAATTTTTGATGTTTGGAACGGCTTCGGACTAAAAATGACTAAATCTGTCGATTTGAAATTCTTTGAAACTAGGCGCGGAACACAGCTATTGTAAATATTAGAAAAAGGAAAATCCAAGTGAAATTCAACAACTGTTTAAAATTTGTGTAACACGTAACAACAAGTCTCGAGGAACTATAACAATTGTTTTGGCACATTGCAACAAGTGGGAAATTTTACAAATCCGCCATTTCTGTAATTGGAAACAACAAGAATTAAAAAAAGAGAGAATAACCTTGTTGAATAGTTGATAAATTTCAAACGAGGATCGGAAACTTGTTCGAAGTCAACAAGTTAGAATTTATCAAGTAAAAGGGTCGGGTAGCTTGTTTAAAGTTAATTTATTTAATGTAAAGAAGAAAATTTCAATAGCTTTGCATTGGTTTGGATCTGGATCTTGACTTATAAATCAAATAAGAGATTATCAAACGAATTAAGTTTCCTGTATTTACTAGTTGCTGTAATGTTTTTTTGGCGTTATCTACTTTGGCTTTCACAAATATTTTTGTTTACTTTTTGGAAAATTATATTCTTTCAGTTTATACTTACCATGGCATATGTCTAACAATTTTGCCAAAAAATATCCCTTAAAAACGTCCAATCTTTTTCATTAGGAACTATGTTCAAACCACAACATTATCTCCCGCCATTTATCACTTTACTTGGTTTTAGTCAATGACTCAGAGAAAGCACCGAATAGTTACTTTTACTTTTTTTTCTTGTGGAATTTTACGACTCATCATGTAAGACTTCCTTATTCAACTGGTTCAACAAGTCGAGGGAAATTTTCGTTATTGACAGTTTTTGTTGTGTTACAGAAATGATCTTTACTTGTTGGACAAACATAGTTGAACAAGATATTGTTGACTAGTTTACTTGTTGTTCTGTGTTATAGGCCCCAGCATTGCCCCCCTACTACAATACAATTGTAGCGTTTTTGCTACATTTATTCTCTAAAAAAAGACACTACGTACAATCGTTAAATATTCGTAAAACACTACAATTCAAAATTTCAGATATTAAAAATTTATTATTAAAATTGACATCGACTTTTTGTAAGCCAGGTATGATTTCAGTTGACTTTGACTTTAGTAGTGAAATTCATATTTGCCATATTCGTCAATGTATTTCGGATTTAGTCTCGAAGAATTTTGCTCAACACAATAAGTCAAATCCTTTGTCAATACTATGTAAAATGGTGTGAACAACTTCATGAAAGATTTGACCTTAAAACTGACAGCAAGATTAGAAACTTAATTGTGCTAGATCCTTTTGAAATCACTTAAGGTGAAATTCCGACTATAATGACTTTACTTAAAAATTTCCCATTTAATCGCGAACAAAAAGAAAGCAAACAATTTTGATGGAAAGCCAGCTTTAGAAAATTTAGGCAGTTACATGCTTACCCTATGCCGTCTGCCTCTTAGCAGTGCAACTGCAGAAAGGAGTTTTTCGAGCTTAAATTTAATAAAGTATTATCTGAGAAATCATTAAATATTTCAACTCTGTGGATGCAATGATGCAGTCGAAGGAATCATAAAGGGATGTTGAAGGGGTTTTTGACCCAACTTACATGCACTACATACGCTCAAATTTTTTCTTACCATAATACAATACATTATAGAAATACTAATATGTAAAAATAAAGAATCAATACTAACTTGCAATAATTTTTAAGATATTTCAGTTTCCTATTATACTAGCTATTCATTTAAACTCTGGACTAAATGGTATTATTATCTTATGTTATCTTTATTATATTTTTTTTCTTTAATTATTTATTTTTGTTTGTTGAAACTCTTGAAATATAATTTTAAATTATCGTTAACTTGATTTACGTTCTTATTATTTGAACAATTGACAACAAGAAAACAAGGCTATACTACGTTTTAAATCTGCGACGCTACATTTTCCATCAGTAAGGGGGGCAACACTGGTGATACCATAAAGCCGCCGTCTTGTTTTCAACGGTTATTTTTTGCACGTAACTTTAATTTTCTACAGAATAATTAAGTAATTTTTTTGCTCTTATTGCTACTGTTTAATAGTTAACAGTGCATTTTGTTACAAAAAGGAGTGGTTGATTTTTTACTTGGTCTACCTACAAGGCAAATTGAGGCAGTGAGAACCATAGTGGCCTTACTGATTTTCGCACTTCTTTTTAAAATGGCGAAAACTAATATTTACAGTTACCCAAACAAGTTTTTTTTTGAAGCAGTTATATGCTTTATGAATCTATAGATATTATTGTTATAAAATAAGCAGATGTTTGGTACAATAAACATAAGTTTTTATCTTTTTAAAAACAAGTGCGAAAATTAGTTAGGCAACTCTGCTTCCCATGGCCTCAATTAAGGTTTCGTGTAAAAAATATACGATTTGCAAGAAGTAACTTAAAGTGGATTTAGTCATCCTCTCCGTTGGTCTGTGCGTCTGTTTTTTAGAGGTAAAATTCGAATATTTGTTTAAGCTCATCTAGAACGAGTAGCTGCTAGATGCAAACCAGTCGTCTAGTAAGCTTTGGAGTAATTTACGTTCGATTGGAATCGGTAAAACACAAACCATTCAAACTTTTCCTGATCCTAATGAACTTAATGAGACCTTTGTATTAAGAGGTGCTCAACAACTCAACTTTATGCCCAACGATGAAATTCTTTATGAACCATCTACATTATTTGAATTTGAAGTTGTGTCCGAATTTGATGCTCTAGATAGCATTCGCTCAATCAAATTTGATGCTTTTGTTGAAGATAGAGTGTCAATTAGTTTTGTTTAAAAAGAATTTTGCCACATTTTGTATTTCAAGTGCTTTGACACATTTGGTTAATTATTGCATAACGTCCTCATCGTTTCCTGAGAGCTGGAAAATAGCAAAGGTAATTCCTGTACAACTACAATCTGAGACTTTGAATTTGCATATGGATGTCCCGCCAGGTTCTATTTTAGGACCCATATTGTTCTGCATTTACATAAACGACCTTCCTAAATCTTGTTCAAATGTACTGTTGCACCTTTATGCAGATGATGTACAATTTGTACATATCCCGTCCAATTGGTTTGCAAGAAGATTTGGTATGCAGATTTAATGAGGATCTCACAGCAATTGGTCATTAAAAATAGTCTTACTCTTAACCCCTCAAAGTCCCAACTTATAGCGATATGTGAAACAAACATTGATACTTCATTTCTGCCTCCAATTTTGCTTTTTTCAATCTCTGCTTGAATTCGTGAATAATAAAACCAGTCTTGGCACTAAGATAAATAAATTACTTATAGCCGAAAACCACACAAAGTAGTTGAAAGAATCTATACTGGTCTGCGTAAACTCTGGCTCTTTTCTGCCATAACTCCGGTGGAAACTAAACTAAGACTTGTCAAAGCCTTACTTCTGCCCTTATTAACCTATGGTAGTACAGTTTATTGCAAACCTGATTCCCATTCCAATTGAGCGTCTAGTGGACAAATTTGAATCCACAGGTACAGTACAAAATGTTCCCGTGCCAGTGAGACAAAGAAGTGCCCGTAGTGACGAGAATATTGCTGCCGCTGAGGCTTCAGTTGCAGAAAGCCCAAATGTGTCTCTCACACGTCGTTCTCAAGCGTTGGGCATCTCTGTGACGTCGTTGTAGCGAATTTTGCGGAAAGATCTTGGCCTACATCCTCACAAGATTAAATTGACGCAAGAACTGAAGCCGCTTGACCACTAGAAGCGTCGTATGTTCGTGAATTGGGCTGAGCAACAACTTGAAAATAATTCGGATTTTCATCGAAAAATCATCTTCAGCGATGAGGCTCATTTCTGGCTGAATGTCAATAAACAAAATATGCGGTATTGGTCAGGCAGCAATCCACACGTACTCCATGAGTCATCATTGCATCCCGAAAAAATTACGGTTTGGTGTGGTTTATGGGCCGGCGGCGTCATTGGGCCGTACTTCTTCCGTGATGATCAAGACCGGCACGTTACTGTGAATGGGGATCGCTACCGTTCAATGACCGAATATTTTTGGCCCCAATGGGATGATATGGACTTGGAGGACATGTGGTTCCAACAGGACGGCGCCCAAAGCCACACAGCGAATGTCACAATCAATTTATTGGAAACCAAGTTTGGAGAACGTTTTATCTCACGAAATGGTCCAGTCGCTTGGCCGCCTCGGGCGTGAGATTTGACGCCGTTAGACTATTTCCTGTCTGGCTACGTCAAGTCTATGGTCTATGCCAACAAGCTAGCGACATTTGATGAACTTCGTACGAATATCGAACGTGAAATTGCAGCAGTATCGGCCGATTTATGCTTGAAAACCGTCGAAAATTGGGTTCAGCGTCTGGACTTCTGCAAGCGTGCCCGTGGTGGCCATGCAAAAGAAAAAGATTTCCATACATAATGGCATCAAACGTACTTTCACAGGAATAAAGAATTTAATCGATATCCGAAACCATTTTTGTTTTATTTAAAAAGATTTTTGTAGCGCTCTTATTGAAAAACATATCTGTTACGAAACAACTCCCTAAATTATTATTAGTCAATTTTGAAAAATCGTTTATTCTGTTTTGTGTATCACGTGATTCTATCAGATTTTTGTGTTTAAATTTATTCCTATGTGTTTTCATGTTAAAAAAATTATTTATTTTTTTTCAGGTCGGCAGCGAAGTAACTCAACTACATCCGGCGATAGAGAGCTTACTTTGGGCATCTCGGGATCTGACAATACAAGTAAGTTAAAGTTAGACCCCTGAGGCTAACTAATTCACCATCACAATAGCTATCACTCGAGGGAAATAAATTAATTGATTATAATTCTTGTACAAAACAGTTACTGCCTTCACATTACCACAATGGCCAATTGACGTTACGCTGTACAGCGGAAGTTGGCCAAATCTATGCTGAAAGCACAGAGGCGCCACTCTGGAGTTCGAGAAAAGAACCGGTGCCAGAAAGAGGTGAGTTTTTTTGTCTTTTACTTTATATAATGTGTGTTTTTTTTTTTTTGAAAAGTGGATTCCTCTTTTTTGTGTCGGCTGTGTCCTTTTACAAGGACATTGGTTGTGTGTAAGGAAGTTAAAAAGTGGCTTTTTTACATTTTTAGAAAATCTGGTGGTTTCGATTTATTGGACCATTCAACTGGAATGGGTGGCTAATTTACATTTTTTTCTAATAGTTTTTTTTTTCTTTCTGAAAAATGTCGAGAGTGTATTAAAATGTTGGAATGTCGGTCTATTTGAAAATTGAGATTTACTCCCAGAATCGAAATGAACTATGATTTGTGCTTTATAGGGACGTAAAAGGTTTTTGAATTGAGAACAGAAATTATGGGTAAGTTTTTTTTTTTTCATTTTCCCTTTTTTAGTATGGGATATGAATTTTGAACAGGGGACAATAATATCATGTGGATATGTATTAGAAGTATATTTTCGTTTGGAACGAGGATATAAACTGGCAATATAAAGATGTCGAACAGGAAAGATAATGTCATCCTTATCGAAACGATTATTATATGATTTATTAAATGATTCAGTATATGAACGACAGAAGGAGCATTTGTAGTATTTGCTCACAAGTTTAACATTATGAATTTTATTGCTTGTAGCTATGAGAATAATAAGCACATGAATGAAAACCTGCATTAGGGATGTTGACCCGGGACAAAATTTATTAGTTGGTAAACTGTAAAGTCGTTTCGTATTTTCGTTCTAAGATTGAAAGAAAATATTTAGATTTCCTCATCAAAAATGACTGCAATATTTAAAATTAAAGACTTATCGGATGGATAGAATTAGTTCAAAATTTGTCCCGAAAAATCGGACCTGGGGCCCTGGAGGTTTAAGGGCTCTCGGGGGCCCCCAGTAGTGTTAAATAAAAATGTAAGCTATTGTCAATATTCAAATAATAAATTGAAAATAAACTCGGAAAAGGAAAAAAGGAATAGAAATACAAAAAAAATTCATTTAGGCACACTCGAAAAAGCTACGTTCCATTCATAAAGGGTGTTTTTTTAAAGGTATAGAACTTTGAAATGGAATAAAACTGAGATGATTTTTTTAAATTGACATGAAATTTACTTTTTTCAAAAGATAATCTTCTGGTGTTATAATTTAAATATGATTTCTGGCATATGACCGGCACTGCTGGCCCGGACGTAGTCTAATCTGGAGGTCCGATTTTCGATGACTTTTTCCAACATTTGTGGCCGTATATCGGCAATCACGCGGCGAATATTGTCCTCCAAGAAGTCAATCGTTTCGGGATTATCGGTGTAGACTAGCGACTTCACATATCTCCACAGAAAATCGTCACGCGGCATTAAATCGCACGATCTTGGAGGACAATTCACGTGAAACCATGCGGTTACCAAACGTTTCCTTCAATAAATCAATTGTAGCACGAACTATGTGACATGTGGTGCCGTTTTGTTGAAACCACAGCTCCTGCAAATCATGGTTGTTTAAGTGATGAACGAAAAAGTCAGTAATCATTTCTCTATAGCGGTCACTATTGACTGTAAAGTTCTGGCCAGCATCGTTTTTAAAGAAGTACGGACCAATTATTCCACCAAACCATAAAGCACACCAAACAGTCAGTTTTTGTGGATGTAACTGTGTCTCAACATACACTTGAGGATTTTCATCACTCCAAATACGGCAGTTTTGTTTATTGACGTATCCATTCAACCAAAAGTCAGCTTCATCGCTAAACAAAATTCGCTTATGAAAATTGAGATCAACGGCAATGTTGTTTTGGTCCCATTTGGGCACAATTTGGAAGCGTTGTTCAGGCGTCAGTCTATTCATGTTGAAATGCCAAAAAAAAACTACAAATAAATCACTTGACAGCTGATCAAAATTTTTGATTTCGAATCAAAAAATTGGTAAATCCTTGTTTTTGGATTTTTTCCGTACGAGATGGGTGGTTTTTCATAGCTTATGTCATAGCTATTTTTCTTGTAGGTGTAGTGCTGTTAACACAATCTTCTTTCATCATGTCGTCTGTTATGTAGATTATTGCATCTTTGAATTTTTTTTAACATACAGGATGGCTGATGAATATTGATACATTAAGAAACTCAAATAACTGGAATGTGGGGTTGCTGGATATCAGTTTATTAGGAAATTTTCGTCGCAATTCTGTCATAACAGGCTGGGCTATGTGAGGAGTTGCACCATCTTGCTGAAACCACACAGAGTTGAAAGAAATTCTCATTCGGCGTAATTCTGGATAGAAAACTCTTTTAACATGCTCAAGTAACGGTCTCCAGTATCTGTAACAGTGTGACAGTTTTCTTCGAAGAAGTAGGGCCCGACAATGCAGCGTGATGAAGCTGCACACCACACTGTGACCCGAAGTGGATGCAATTCCGTCTCATTGACTGTGGGTTGGAAGCACTCCATATTCGACAATTTTGTTTGTTAATGTTGCCGTTTAAATAGAAATGGGCCTCGAGCTCGACAGACATAAAAAGACAGTTCAACATGTTCCCGTCCTCTTTCACCATTTGAAGCATCTTCTGGCAAAATTCCAAGCGAGTCGGCAAGTCTGCTGCGTTCAGTTTGTTGGCCATTTGAATTTTATATGGGAATAAGTCCAAATAATTGTGCATAATTGACTGCAATGATTGTCTGCTTATACCCATTTGAGCAGATATTGTATTCTATTGTAATGTTCTACCTAGGTTCGATAATAAAACTTATTTCCTTTAAATAATAACTTCCACGTATTTACTATTCAGAATAAACACACTTTATTTCAGTTCAAATCGTTTTTATTATTCTTCAATCTCAATAGTATGCAATCTAAAATTCACTTCCGGATACACTTTTACTTCTTACTTTACGTTATCACATTCAAAATTAAACTGTCTACTCGCTCGAAAACCTCTCCTTATATAGGGAAGTAAATAGTTCTAGTCTTCACTAGTATCCACTGGAATATTCGAGAATATCTCCTTCTGGAAGTTTCCTTTCCAGTCGCTGACAGATGGAACATCGGAATTGATACTCAGCTGAATCACAAGATGGCACTGTGAACGGTTGAAGGTTTGATGTTTAGTTTTCCCGAGAGATGGCGCTGCAAACAGTTAGAGGATTTTCTCTTGTTTCAAATTCAAAGTAGTTGGGTAATTATTAAATCGTTACAGTATTTTGTATTGTATGGCAGCAGCTACAGCAGCGATTGTTTCCTCCGTCCGAACTGAAGGGTTTCGATGGTAAGCTCTTCTTCCGACTGTCCCATGCTCGGCAAAATTCTTAACAAGTCTCATTATGGTCCATCTGCTCGGAGGATTGCCGCCAAACGTGCTCCTATACTCTCTTTGAACCGAAACTACGTACTCAAGTGCGTGATAGCGGCGGACAATCCCAATTCTTGTTTCAGTGTCCCAGTTATCCATTTTTGTTAAATCTAAAAATCAATCTACAAAATAAAAAAAAAATTAACCACTACCCATGTTCTGTTACTCTCGCATGGTTAAAAACAATCGAGAAACGATGAAAATTGAAACAAATCATATGAGTTTTGTTCCATTTTCCATCGTTTCTCGACTGATTTTATCGATGCGAGAGTTCATTAAATAGAAAAAAGTTAGATATTAATTTTTTTCTTTGGTAGCGGCTTTCATCAGCCATATTTATTTCTCATGATAGCGTCTTTTTTAATTTGGGTGGTTAAACCATCTAAAAGTGGTCACGTTCTTTCTCCTTTTTTTTTCAATTCGTCTTACAAAGTCAAGTTCAGAAATATTTATTTATTTATTTATTTTTTTTTTTTTTTAATGAAAATTCAAAAAATAAATTTAATTATTACACAAGGTAATTCATATATCTTGAAATTTATGATGTAGTGTTGTAGCTTTTTTAATGCGCTGGAACGTTCGAACATCAGATGGATTCAGTACTTCAGCTATTTGTTTCTGCATGTCTTCTATGGAGTTGGTATTAGTAGTTTGGCGAGAAATCAGGCAAACGGCAAATATATGCCATATCGTGAAGGCTTCTCTACAATTTGCGCACTCTTCAGGATGGTCGTTGTTGAAATAGTGTCGACTAGAAAAAAGAGTTTTTCCTACTCTGATCCGAAATAAAGTTATGCATTCTTATCTGATTAGATTTTTGTTGTAAGGGATTCGTAGATATGTTGGGTGATGTTGTCGGAGAAAATTTTGTTCACTAAGCCATGAGTTTTGGAGATCTTCTTTTTCATTAGCTATGAAGACTTTTCGGATGAGCTGGGACATATTTGGAAGTTCTTTTAAGAATGGGTAACGAGTCGCTTCTTTTGCTGCAGTATCGGCCGCCTGATTCCCTTTAATACCAGCGTGGCCTGGTATCCATGCTAAAGTAATGTTGTCGTGATTATGCAGGATGGTTCGGATGTTGTTTAGTGTGGAGCAGTTATTTGTTGCGCTTTTTATTCCAGTGAGGATGCTCAAGCTATCAGATAAAATTAGTGTCTTAGCCTCCCATTTTTGCGCAATAGAGATAGCTTTTATCAATGCTGTAACTTCTACTATATAACTACCAGCTGCGTCGGGAAGGATACCTTGGGAAACGATGATCTCTTCGTTCTTCACGTTCAATTCTATCACTGCATAGGTGTAAAGTGTTTTCAGAGGTTTTATGGTATCAATAAGTTCACGGTGAAATATAAGGAATTGTAGGTTGGAAGTGTGTTCTTTATTGTGGCTAGAGAGGCTTGAGTCGATGGTTAGTAAGTGTCTTTTCCAAGGAGGTGGGAACGAGGTGTTAAGGTTTACCGATGTTTCTAAAGGAATGCATCCATGAACAGACATCAGGTTTAGTATTTTGCTTAGGGAGGATATTAACGTTTTTCGGTTTTGTTTATTCCTGGATAAAGTTTCTTTCGAAGCTATGTGAAGAGGATGAGAGAAATCAGAAAGAGCTTTGCTCATAAGATTAACTGCTCTTTTTTGTCCAAGTCTGTCGATTGGTTTAAAACCAGCTTCTAATCTAAAAGCTTCAATTGGTGTTGTCCTTAGTGCTCCTGTGGATGTTCGGTAGCATTCATTTACGGCTATATCGATGCTCTCCAAGTTTTTCTTAGAAGTCCACATAAATTGGGTTAGCCCATGTTGGATGGTGCCTTCGACGAAAGCTTTCGTTATTTTGAGAGCCGTTTCTAGATGTGGACCTTTACGACGAGAACATATCATTTTCAGAGCGTTGTTTCCATTCTTCAGTTGTTTAACGGTGTTTTAATGTCAAGAATGTTGTTTAAAAAAAATATAAGGCTACATTCAATTGTTAATCACAATGGCAATAGAATCACAAAACATTTTTCAATTTAACTTACTATACAAAAATGACTGAATATTTATTTGATACTTCCTAATTGAAGTCCGCTTACCAAACATAATAAAAAAAAATAAATTTTGTTGCAAACGCAACAAGTTTGATCAATATCTTATTTCGCTCACATTTTAACTTCTTTATTATTATACGAGTATAAATAAAATACTTCCACTGAACTCAACTCTCGCATAGATTAATAAATTCTTTCAGAACTTCTTTCAACTTAATAGCCCCAAGCATTTATGAATTAAGTGCTTTCCGATAAGAACTTCCCCGCCCCATCAACTCAAGTCCCTAAGTACTTGACAGATAGATATAGTACTTCATCCAATCTATAACCTCTTCAATTCAGTTATGGTTTATTTTGAAAAGCTCTTCATCAATTCCAAAGAAGATTGAAAACTTGTTTATTGTCTAAGTATACATATTTGGAAAAACTTATACTAAGAACTCAATTTGTTATCTCTATAAAGGAAAATAAGACAATAAACACAGATACAACACAAACAAACAAAACAAAAAAAACCAATCCCCTCTCTCAATGTGATTCTAACCTTTTTATAACAAAATCAATTTCTTTTGCCATCATTTCCAAATCAAGTAATCAACGTGTCTTTCGAAGTGGAATCCCCGCGCCATTATTTTATGACTCTGTTTGGATAATTTAACGACCAAGTTTCAACGAAATAGATATACTAGCATAAATAGGGTGCATGAGGGTTTGAGTGGGCCATGAGCTCGCATAAAACTTCCTCATACTGGATCTATAGATCCGGATGTTTTCTCCGCCATATATTCCTCAAGTTGCTCTCATGTTAAAACTTTAACTTGATCTAAGTGTTTGTGTGTGTGTGTATGTTTGTTGATAAATTTCAAATTGCCCATTTATAAGGAAAAATAAATAAATATACAATAAATTTCTGGGGTTTTTATCGTTTTAACCTACTCGTATACAGATACACAGGTGGTGGCTTATAGCTAAAGTGGTTGGTATAGGCTTGCACGCCTAACTAACCTCAACTGTGCCAAATTGAAGGCAAATCGAAAACCGAGAAGAAACTTTTTGCTTTGCATAGAAGAAATTATTTCTCAACGTTTAGCCAGCTGATGGTTTAACCCTTCAAACTTGCGACTGTGATGCCCCAGTCCGGGCTAGTCGACTCCTGCTCCCGAGTGTAGTTATATAGATAGGTTTCCCACGTAACCACCCGTGGCGCTGATTCTGCCGCTGCCACCGCCACCACCTTTCACCCAGCCAACCACAAAATATCTCACGTATGCGAAAGGACAAAGTTTTGGCATTGTTACTTTTATTGTGCACCGTTTGCCATGCCTGGGCCTGCTCTGGCAAACGCTCGCTAAAGCTGTGGATGTGGCTGTGGCTGTGGCTGGAACTGGAGCCTCCTGTCGAGTTTGTAATGTAATGACAAAGAAGAAGTTTTTCCTGTGTTCCTGGTGTACCCACATGCTTAGTATGTAAATTAAACAATTTATGCATTTCAAAGCGTGTAACACTTTTCTGCTGCGTTTTTAGTTGATCCGACACAAAGCACACGGTTGCAAAACTCTTTGCCTGGGTAATGGACCGTTTTGAAGTTTTAGAAAGTTTTCCTTCACATCATATATAGGTATACCTACCGAGTAAGCAAAGGGTGGAAGGATATTTTCAATTAATTAGAGAAGTTGAGAAGTTCTTAAGCCTCCTTGAAATGGTGAGCACTCTGTTTTACATCATCAGCGGCACAAAAAAGTTCTTCTGCATGCAAATAACCGAACCGTTTTCAACTGGACCGAAAATTTATTTCCCTCCTTGAAAATAAGTTCCTTATAGCACCCGGCCTTTTTTGGAAAATCATTTGGAAATTCTAATCCTTGACGGTAGTGAAGTGTATAGAGAAGGGGACTGGGTATGGTGCGGAGAGCATTGTATAAGTTTAAACACCGACCTTGTCACCACATCTCTATATCCATCTGTCTGGGAGTTTTCGTTTGTCTCCGGCAGTCTTAATGGAAACAATCCGCAATTTATTTATTTATTGTAACCTGTTTCCTGCTGAATGCAGAATCAGGAGGGAGGCTTATCCTTCCTTAAACATCAGAGACGAATGAATGGTTTTTCTTTCGTTCCTGGTCTAGGTCAATTCCTGTTACAACAAGCATAATAAAAGCTCTTGTTTGGAATTAATTTCCCACCGACATACACCGTTGTCAAGAGAGAAAGAGAGGTGGATAGCCTATAGCTTATGCATGCAAATCGTTAAGTACGAAAAACAATCGGAAACACAATGAAAAGTAAATGCTTTAGCAAAAAGAACAGCTTGTGACGACTTCAGGGAAAACAGACGGAACACGGAAATACCTATAAATCGTTTAACAACTATTTTTGTTGTTCAACTGAGAGGGAAACATTGAAAACACGTTTGTATGGTGATGATGATGAGGGTTGGGGTTGTTGGCTGTTTGGTGTTGGGTGTTCGAAATGTTTTGTTGCACAAGTCAGGGAGACTAGAATTTTGTGTTGTACAGAGCTTTGCATTTCACTAAACAAAGAGGGGAAAGAGATGGCGAATGAATGATAGGGATTAAGAAGACTCGGGTAAAAATACAAAGACGAGATAATACAAAACCTTATGCAACTAGGCAGCTAATTAAAAGGATGAGTTTCTAATCCTGGAAAACAGACTAGCTTGATATGTGGCTGTGGTTGATTTTCATCCTTCTATCTCAGAATTATTGTCCTTATTGTCAGAATATGGACTTTGTTTAAAAACTAATATTTTTTTTAATACCATTAAAGGATTTCAAACAGATCCGATAAAAGGAGTGATTGAAATAAAGTCCAAAGTCGACATCCAGAATACCACAGACATTTTTGTGTATGATTTGAATCAGGGCCTGTTTCACTGTGAATGATTGTGGGTAAGGTTTTATGCCTACGTTCTGTAACTCTCGCATGGTTGAAATTGGTAGAGAAAAGACGAAAAATGAAACAAAACTCATACGATTTGTTTCAATTTTCATCGTTTGTCGACTGATTTCATCGATGCGAGAATTACAGAACGTAGGCTTAAATATCCCTCACATATGTACATTTCAGGACAGAGTTATAAGCAATTTTGACATGTAAGGTTTTATGATTTTATGTTTGCTTTATATTCAAACGATAATGAATGAAATAGAACTGTTTGAAACAGTTTTAAGTAATTTTGGACTGGGAACTTCCAATATAATGTAAAGGGTTTTCCAATAAGAGGTGTTATTTTGAATAGCCCGCTATTTCGGTAGCTGTCACTTTTGAAGCTGTCATTTTTTGACATTTGACTAGTAGAAACTACGCCATTATTAAAAATGGAACGTTACACGCTTCAACAACGCATTGAAATTATTAAAATTCACTATAAAAATGGTGAAAATTTGGCAGAGATGGTTCGTTAAACTAAAACATTTTTGGGTCGTCGTGAAGCACCTTGTCGGACCGCAATACAGAAATTGGTGGACAAATTCGAGCTGCTGGGACAAGTTAGTGATGTGAAGAATAAAACCCGAGAATATTGCTGTTGTAGCCCAAAGTGTTGAAGAAAACCCAGGTTTGTCCATTCCTCGTCGTTCTTTGGAATTAGGCATTCCACAAACGTCATTACACCGTATTTTGCATAAAGACTTGGGTCTTAAGGCTTATAAAGTTCAGTTAACACAAGAACTCAAGCCGGCTGATCATCAACAACGTCGTGTCTTTGCTGATTGGGTCCTTGAAATGCATGAAAATGATCCGGAATTTCATCGAAAAATCATCTTGACTGATGAGGCCCATTTGCACCTCGGAGGCTACGTCAACAAGCAAAACTGTCGCATCTGGGGCTCGGAAAACCCAAGAGTTATTGTTGCAAAGCCTCTCCATCCTCAACGCGTGACTGTTTGGTGCGGTTTATGGTCCGGCGGGGTCATTGGACCTTACTTTTTCGAAAATGATACGGGAGCAACAGTTACGGTCAATGGATTGCGCTATCGAGAGATGATTAATGATTTTTTATGGCCGCAATTGGATGGTATTGATCTGGACAACGTTTAATTTCAACAAGACGGCGCTACGTGCCACACAAGCAATGAAACCATCGATCTTTTACGGGAACAGTATCCGGACCGTGTTATCTCTCGAAGAGGTGATCACAATTGGCCACCGAGATCTTGTGATTTAACACCTTGCGACTTCTTCCTTTGGGGCCACGTGAAAGATAAGGTCTACGCCAACAGCCCAGCGTCGATTCAAGACCTCAAAGATGGAATTCGTGAGGCTATCGAGGACATAGGGCAGCCACTTTGCGATTTGGTTATGGAAAATTTCATGAAAAGGATATGGTCCTGTAAGCGTGGTCGTGGCCGCCATTTGGCTGATGTTGTGTTCCATTATTAACGGCATACCTTCCTCTTTATAATGAAATAAACATCCGATCATTTATCTCAAAAAATGCCATTTTTCTTTGAATATCAAAATAACACCTCTTATTGGAAAACCCTTTATATCAATGTTTCTGGAATGAAGAAAATGTATACCTGGATTATAGTGAATTTGTTTTCAAGAAATAAAATAGATAGATAATGAAATGTTAAGATTAGTGAGAGCAAAGTAAAGAAAAGCCCAACCAGTTTGAAACTGGGGAAGTCCAAGGACAAACCAACACCCTTATTAATAAATCGAATTCAAACATGAATTATCTTTGATCAGGCAATTAAATTTCGAAATCTTCTTAATAAAATAAAATTAATGTTAATCGATGTTAATTAGCTAATTCATCGAAGTAGATAGATTAATGAGTTATGAAGTTAAAAATTTCAATGCCAAAAACTAGAGATACAAGAAAACAAATACAATGCTATTAACAAGAGCTCAAATGATTCGAAGATTAACTAACACGGGAAGATAAAAAGCGGTATATAATCAAATACCGCGTGAAATGTGTGAGAATGTAATGAAAAATGTGCTCAAAATTGCTCGCATTTGTGAGACTAACAGAGGTGGATATTTACCTGATATTGTATTCCATACATAATTGCCGACATCAAATAAAACATTTATCAATATATGATCCATTCTCTCTCATTTAATCAAAAATTATAAACAAACAAAGTAGTTAGTATACCTTCCCGGCGGACACCCTGTATAAGAGGCAGCTAAATCTCAGTCCAGCTTTATGCTTTTTACAGATATATATTGATCTCAGGATTATCAGCATATAAAGTAAGCATTTTGAATTTATAATAAACTAATAAACTTAAACTAAAGAAGACAAAATATAGGTCCCAAATGACTGCCCTGAGGAACTCCTATAATCGATTAAAGATATAACCTTTGACATTTTGTTGAAATATGATCATATAGCCTTCATCTAATCAAATAACTTGTGATTTGAAATTTTATGACAAAATATTTGATTGTTTTTTAATGTCTGTACCTTTAATAAATATCTGTAGAATAAAAATCCCTCACTCCGAGTTGGTATGATAGTGAGGTGCGGCGGTTAAAAAACCGTAGAAACAAACTGTAGTTCAAGGATAAACAAGCCGATTTAGAAAGTGATTTTAATAACTTTTGTGAGCCAGAGATATGTTCAACAGAGAGTCTAGTCTCAAATATCTAAATTACATAGAAAAGGTTCAAAGTAATTTAAAAATGAATACAAAGTCCTTTTGGAGTTTTATAAATAGTAAACGAAAATCTAGTCCGTATCCGTCCGCTTTTGACCATAAGAATATTTCACATCATGATCCCCTTAGTACTATAACACAACTATTTTCAGACTTTTTTTCAAAGTCCATATAACTGTGATTCTTCCAACTGTGATAACTTTTTCAACTGTGATACTTCAAGCTGTGATAATTTTGACGCAAATGATCAATTGTTTGGTAATTTGAAATCATATTCTCACTTGACTGATATAAATCTCAACATAAGTACTGACGATATTATGAAATTTTTATATCTAACTTGGAAGATAACGACACATCTGGTCCAGATGGGATTTCACCATGTGTGGAAGTAATCTTTCCTTCATAATACCTTAACATAAAAAAGGAGGGAAAGATAAAATTGGAAATTATCGCCCAATAGGTAAACTTTCGACTATTGCGAAACTTTTTGAAGCAATCGTTTGCAAAACGTTAAGTTTTATACAAAATCGTTTATCGTTTCCAATCAGCATGGTTTTTCAAAAGGCCGTTCGACTGTCACTTTTCTTACAGAGTTAGTGGAGTCTTGTACAGATTCGTTTAAAAATAAAAAAAAACAAACGGATTGTGTGTGTGAAAGCATTTGATAAACTTTCACATCAAATTTTGTTACAAAAAATGAGCAAGCTCGCTTTTAGCGTTAAATTCTTTGCTTGTCTCAAATCTTATTTGCTTGACAGATCGTATTCTGTGAATTTTGATGGCTAAAACTCAAAAAAAAAATGTATAGTTAATTCTGGAGTTCCCCAGGGGAGCCACTTGGGTGCAATTCTTTTCATTTAATTCATAAATGATCTTCCGTCAGTCGTAAAGTACTAAAACTGTATTATCTATGCTGATGATGTTAACATATTTAAAACCATTCCTAATAATCTTGATTGTGAAAAGCTTCAAAGTGATTTAAATGCTTTGTATAAGTGGTGTATGCGAAACTATTTATTAAATTTAATGTTATATTTAACAAGGCCACTTCAATATTAGGTTGGATTCAAAAGAGAATCCCTTCAGTTCTCTGACCCATACGTTATCAGACAATTGTTTATATCATTTGTTACTCCCATCATGGAGTATGATTGTCAAGTGTGGTCTCCTTATTACTGTTGCCATAAAAAAAGAATAGAAAAGAAGAGGCCTAGGTTGGCAGAACCCGTTAAATCTTCCTTCATATAATAGCCGACTCATGCTTATTGATCTACCCAGTCTTGAGAGTAGAGGTTCTTATTTGTGTTTCGTTTTTATTGTTAAGCTCATTGATGGTCATATTGATGCTTTGAACCTTTTTCCTCGCGTTAAGTTTAATGTTCCACAACGTAATTTGAGAGTACTACCTGACCTTTTGTATCTACCCCACTAGTGAACCAACTACTAGCGGAGTTCACATTTAAATAATATGTTAAATTTGTATAACTTTAATCATTCATTTCTCTGGTACATCAAATTTTAACTTTAAAAGGTTGTTTTAGAATTTATAATTTTTATTAAACTCTAACTTACAAACTTGGGCGTTAGCTTTATTCAAATAAATAAATCTCTCGAACATCGCTGCAATGTTTTATGTATCATTAAACAATTTCACCACAGTGCCCACACGAACTTCTAAGAATGCCCATCAGTTTACCCTTAAGCCGAATTTCGGACGTACTGTCAAGTTCAGAGATTCTTTCTTCAGTCGCACTGCAAGAATGTTACTTTACACCAAATCTAGTTTGTCTTTTGCATATGCGGAACCTTAAGTCTTAGACGAAATATTGGACTCTGAAATAAGCCTTAATGAAATTAAAGCTGTAATTGAGAAAGCAAAAAATTTAAAAGCACCTGGTGAAGACGGTATACCTTACGAGTTTTTCAAAAATGCCTGCCAAGCCTTAAGTAAACAGTTAAAGCAACTCTTTAATATGATATTTGAAACAGCTGCGATTCTTGCTTCATTTAAGACATCCGTAATATTTTCCATACATAAAAAAGGTGATTCAAACAATCCTGATAACCGTCGTGGAATATCATTCATGAACACGATTGCGAAAATAGTCTGCGGTATTTTTGTGTGCAGACTTGAAAAACGGGTGGAGAATAACGATATTCTAACAGAACTCTAAGCAGGCTTGAGGAGAAATTACTCAACTGTTGACCAAATCTTTTGTTTAACCTCAATAATAAAAGCATTTCAAGCCAGGAAGAAGAAGGTCTACTCATTTTTTGTGAATTTCAAGGCTGATTTTGATCTAGTGAATCAAAATGCACTGTTGTATAAACTCTCTCAGAAAAGGTCTTTCGTCCAAATTCATTCAAGTTCTAAAAGAAATGTATACAAATGCCCAAGCAGCAGTGTGGGATGGATTCAATACCGATTCTGGAGTCAAACAAGGATGTTTGGTAAGCGCCCTATTATTTTCGCTGTTTGTAAATGACACAGTTACTTGTATACCTGGTGGAATTCGAATAGCTGATACTAATGTACACATACTTATATATGGAGATTACCTGGTACTACTTTCAGAATCACCTGAAAACTTGCAGCTAATGATAAACTGCCTTTCAAACAGTGACGTGCCGTGATGCTTTTAGTAAGGTGTTCACTAATTTTGTCTCCAGTAAAATTATCTCTTCTTGTGTGTTATGTTCTTTTCCAATCAACCAAAAAAATCGATGTTTTTTAAATTTAAAAATCTTCTTCAAAGGATGTTTTCGATTTTAGGTCGAGTCTTCAAATCTCGGTTTTAAGCTAGATTTACACCCATTTTTAGGTTTAAATCAGGCATTTGTAGCCTGGTTACTTTTCTTAAGTAGGTGGTGGTGAGTTCTTCAGTTGAAAAATACCTTTAAAATAATTAGTGGGCTGCAGGTCAAAAAGAACGTTGTTAAAATGTATACGCGATCGCGCTGGAAGCATTAAGTGTAACTGCCAGTTGTTAATTTTTAGAATACATATATAAGTGTAAGAAGGTTAAGATCTTTGTTTTAGATGTACCTACCTCCTAAATTTTGTTGGCTTATGATGAGCCTAACCATGCTCGAAACGCCGCACACATTTTAACATCGTTATTTTTGACCTACAGTCCACTAATCATTTTCAAATTGTTGAGAATTATGTAAGATCACAAATATAATTATTATAGGAAAATACCACTCACTCAATTACAAAAAAAGAGGCAGTGCAACTCAGTACTTTGTGAGCTTTGTGACCTGAACCTAGACCTAAAAACATATATGTAGGTAGTAAGCGCAGACGATATTTATAAATATTGGGTTTTTGACTTGCGAATGAAGTAAGAATGCTGAATATCGGTTCACGGATTATAAAGATGAAATAATTGATTTACCTATATGAACGTGTTTTCCGAATTTCGATCTTAAATTTTCAAGTTTCGCGATTTACCTATATATAGTATTTTTATTTATATAGGTACCTACAAATTATCTGACAAATATTGAAAACTATTAAGTTATCAATAAAGACTCCTGCCATACAAAGGTTTTATCCATATTGATTCGTAAATATTGTAAAATAATCGTAATCGTAAAACAGTGTAAAACAAAGATGAAAATTAATTTTTTTGTTTGTGAGTGGGTGTAATGTTTTAGCTTTTTACACTTATATAATACTTGATTCAATTATCTTAAAAAATAGACAATTACTTTGCAAGTGAGAATGTTTTTCATTAGTCAGGTTGGGTGATTTATTCAATGAAATTAGTGAAATCCTTGAAAATCATAGTTTCCCGCTATGCTATTGAATTAACCGCTTTAAGACTACTGACTTATTATTAAAGCACAATAAACGTACAATATTGTAGCACTTAACTTTTGAAAATTCTGAATTTTTTCATCAAATTTTCCGTTAATTGTAATTAAATATTAATCAATTTTGGCTTTACAAACCCTTTAAAAATATTTTCTTATTGATTGTTGTAAATATTTTTGCATCAAAAGATGCGCTAATATCTTACCTCTCTTGTGATACTATCTTCATAAAATTTCTTAGTATGTATCAAAAGTTATAAGTAATCTAGTGAGAGTCTATCGAAATTTTTTATGATTTTTTTAAAATCAAAAAACCATTTCTCACTGAAATCGAGTCGCGGGCAACGACCCACATACATTTTCTTCGCTTTGACTTCAGCGGTGCGCTTGATGAAGCTGAACACCCGGGCATATACATTTTATAGAGAGAATGAATTTTGTGATCTTTTTTTTTTAACTATCTTTGTATGTGAATTTACGCTTCCTCGGTGCGCTGAAGTAATGTGAACACCACAGATTAGCCATATGAAGATGAGAATGTTTCGTACGTTTCACCCTCCAAAACCCATTTGTTTACATTGTTGTATTTGTAATTTTTTCCCGCGTCGGTGAATAGATGTGAATTGCAACAACAATTTAACCCGGTGTGTGAAGATCCCTACTGTCTATGTGTGAGATTTTTATACAAACATTCTCATTTTTTATCTGATAACTGCCAGTTCAAGCTTGTAGGCAAATTAAAATGGCTGCCGGGGATTCTCATCTTCATGTGGCTAATCTGTGGTGAACACCTTTGATTGTTGATTCATCGGAGAAGAGATATACTGAGTGAATTTTTTTACCTTCGACGAAAACGAATACTCATCGGACTGCCGAATGAAAGCACGAGCGAGAGTACGCTTGATGAAGTTGAACACCAAGGCATATAGGTACACATTTATAAGGAAGTACGAATTTCTTGCTCTTTTTTTAATTTCTTTGCATGTGGATTGCCTTCACTTCGGTGCGCTCAAGTAAGAAGAACAGCCTGCTCGGAACAGACTGCTCGGAACAGACTGCTCGGAACAGCATGCTCGGAACATTTTTCGTTACTTTGAGATAGTTGTTCTGATTTTGTAAGCATTTTTTTCTATAGAATATAATGCAAGGACTAAAAGAACTTTGGCTGCGCATGGAAATTAAGATTTTGCTAGGGTGTGCGGTGAACACGTGCGCACCTTCGAATAAACGTCACTGCTTTCAAACTATTGTGAAACTTGGGGTCTTATACTATTAACATTGAGAAATCGAAAATCATGATCTCCGCACATTATTCCCGAAGTGTAATTAGAGATAATTGCTTTTTCAACGGTAACAGGATTGAAGTTTAAGTTGCTAAAGAATACTGGTGCTTGGGATTGAAAATAAATTCGACGCTGGATTTTAAAAAAACATCTCCAAGAAAAGCAAATAAATCTCAAAGCTTGGTCAACATAACATGGCGAAATATATTTGCAAATGAAAATGTCACACTGTCAATCAAATACAAACTCTTCGATAGCGTTGTAAAATCAACACTCTGTTATGCTTCTCAAGTTTGGGGAACAGATGAATTTTAAGAGGTGGAAAACTTTCATAGAAATTTTATGAAAAAAACTTTTCAAGCTACCGAGAAAAAACTCCGAACTATGCAGTGTATTTGGAAACTGGTTTACCTAAGATTTCGACCTATACTCTTGCATTTCGCGGAACAGAAAGATTTACAAAGGTGGAAACGATAGAAATTTTAAACGGAACATACTGAAAAGCTTTATGTTGTTTCCTAAAATCTATTCATAAATACAGAAATTTGTAAGTAGCTGAGTTCACAAAATTTTTGTTTGTATTATTCTATTTAATCATATATTATTATGTTGCCATTCGAAATGACGGCTTAGCCAAATCGTTAAAATTCATAAATAAGTTAAAACTTTATTATTTAAAGAAATAATGTTTGATAAATGAATTACTTACTAACTTACTTACTTACCAGAGAATAAAACGAGTAGAGTATAGTTCATTAACATCGAATACTTACTCGAAAAAAGCGAGTTCGAACAAACAGAGTCAAACACAACCAAAATGTTTACGAGTTTTCATGTTCATGAGTATGATGACTCGTAAGTCAGCACAAGCATCAAGCGAGTACAAACAAGTATACGTTGTAACCGAGTTCAAATGGTTTCGAATAAAAACGAGTCAAGCGCTCGTAACCAAATTGTCCACGATCAATATGATCAAATCAGGGTTCCCAGTTTAGGGTTTTTTTTTGTCGTTGGGGGGTAATCTGGTGAGACAAGATGTTTGGGGGGAAATTTGGGGGGATTCATTTAGAGATAAAAGGTTGAGGAATCGTATGGGTATACTGAAACAGCTGACAGTATTCTACAAGTTAGATATCCTTCACATTCTGGATGTCAGAATTTTACACCAACATCAACACAAGAAATGCTGAAAATTTTCACAAGTGAGAAGATGTATCAAACCGACCGACGGGCGACGCGAGAGCCAAAACGAAGATGACTTTAGGTCTGTTTCTTTACGTTTTGGGAAAAGTTTGGGAAAAAGTTGGAGAAAAAGTTTGGGCTCGAGCTTTTGATGTTGTTGTTGTATTTTTTGACCAGAAATAAAAAGAAAGGAAACGCATTTGGGATGTTTCTGATTGGCATTTACCATTTTGGGCTCTTTCAAAGGAACCGGGAGATGTATTTATCGTAATATTTGTTGCCATTGATTCATTTAATTAATTTATTTATTTTTGTTTTAATTTATTTATTCTTCAATGACCGTCTTAAGCGAGAAACAGATTGGCACAGCAACTTCAACAGCAACTTTGGCAGCAACGAAAACTTTGACATCAAAAGTCATGTAAAATAGATTACCAACGTGAACAGCGCTTTTGACAGCATAAAAACATATAAAATTTATCACATTTTCGCTTTTTAGTGTTGATAAACCTGAAAAACTTCGCTTTAAAGTTGGCATCATTTGCACAGCGACATCGAATTTAGGGTTTAGGTCTAACGTTGATGTCGATGTCGATGTTGCTGTGTTAATGTATTCAAAGCCATTTAAAACCCCTAGCTCTAAAATGAGTGATGCGGTTGTCAAAATTGCTGTTGAAGTTGCTGTGCCAATCTGTTTCTCGCTTTATTTAGAATTAATCAAATTTAAAATTAAAAACAAAATTAAGAGCTGTGAATAAAAATAAAAAGTTGACAAAAAAATGAAGGGGTCTTTGTTGATAAAATGTGGTAATCTGGGGGGTTTCTAAATTTTTCTGGGGGGAGATTTTGTTTTCATCTGGCAACACTGGATCAAATATACTCGAATCGTGGCGGAAAATGTGTATTCGAGGTCGGTGGTTGACGATGGGTAGGCTAAACTATTTTGTGTAGATTGGTGGATGGTGGTTGGTTTTTGAGATGTCATTTCAATTTCTTTTTTCAGTACCTAATACCTATTACGTCTAAGAAGTAGTGAGAAATAAATGTTTCTCGGATTATGAGTTTTCAAATAGATGAAACGTAATTTGTTCAACTTGTTTTATTTAACTGAATTAATAATGAAGGTACATAACATACGTACACATGTGATATCCAAGTAAATTAAAATGAAAAAAAAAAAATATAGGTATAAAAGAAGAAAATTAACAAAAAAAATAAATACAGCAAAGAAAAAACTAAGAAAAACTTAAAAGCTATGAAATTATTTTTTAAAATAATAAATTAGATATACCTATTTATAAAGGTTACAATGTATTTTAGAAACCTTTTTATTGAATAAGATTTTTATTTTATTATTAAATTTTTGATTCTCTAAAGTTGACGTCGCGTCGTTGAGTGAAATCAGATTTATCTTCAAATTGGAATTCCCGACCAACAAATTGTTGACTGTTTCTGGGTTCAATATCGTTCTTTTTTCAGTTATTATATTTCCAGACTGTGACGAAGCTCGTTCTGATGCTGCTGATGTTGCAGGGATGCAGTTTATAATTAAATGAGCTTGATGATGGTGTTTGAAGAGATTATTTTAAAACCACCATCGAAGCATATTTATAGTGCCATTAGAGTTGTATTGAATATATCGTTCAATTTCGATTTTCGTTTTTTGTAGAATTTTCAACCCTCAAGTCGGAGAAAAGGTCTCTGGCCCTAGTTGACGTAGGCGATTGATCTTCAACATCGTCCACAGATATCGAATGCATTGGTGGAACAATAGACTTTATGTGATTTTATATTTCCATTTTCTCGGTTTCCGACAGTATTTGCATTTCAAACGTAAACATTTCAAAGCAATAAATTACAAAAACGCAACTTCTCGCATGCAAATTCTCAGCCGAATTGAAATCATTCATACTTAACTGTGTTTTTTACATACATTTTTTTGATGTAAAAAGAAGTTATCCCTTTTAAAGAAATTACATAAAAACCGCAACATCACAATTTTTCATAATGACGTTCGAGTGTATATTATATAGCTACATAACTTACATACAAAAAAGTATTTGTCACGATATTGACGATTATGTGTCATATTGTTGCACTTTTCCTTATAATTGGGAAGTGGGTATTCGACCCTTCTTTTATTACTTTTTTAAGTATATTATGACTATTATTATTAATTATTATCAAATCGTACTTGAAGACCGCGATTAATTAATTAAACAAAAAAAAGTATCCACCTTTGCGCGCGACGATAAAAGAAATAAGTGATTTGACAGACGGTCAAAGCACCAAGAAGAAAGGAGCTAAAGAGAATAAAAAAAAGAGTTCACACAAGCAGCACGATAAAAAAAGCTGCCAACCACGACTGCTCAGCTAGGGTGGGTTCTCTCTGTGGAAGAATTAATTCGGGTAAATTAGCGAAATTCCAAATCTAATTTTAAGAAAAGTATTTACAACCTATAACGAAGTAAAAAACAACAATTTGAATGTAAAGAAATGAAACACAGAAATTGTATGCTCAGATGGGGACTTTAAAATAGATTTTATTTGGGAAACCGTGGGCGAACCCTGGATTAAAACCCAACATTTTTTTTAAACAAAAGGATACAATAGGGGAATTTCATAGGCTAACGGAAAACCGCTTTGCCGATAAGAAATAAAGAAAATGGGCCTTTAACTCGCGTAAAAAAAAGATTTCCGTATCCAACCACTAATTAGGGTTTTTTTTAAGACGAAATAAAGAATAAATTGAATCGAACGATTGGCAAGCAAAAGTCTATCGGAATTCCACACGCACTAACGAGAATATTAATAAAAAAAAAATAACCACTCTACTTATCTTCTTTTTTTCTTCGCCTCCTCTATCTCCTCGAAATTATTTGTTTCTCCTCAATTTCTCGAACCTCGAATCACCTTTTTTTTCCTATTTTCCTCGATCCTTTTCAATTCAAATTTAATCCCCAAAACTTTTCCTCGATTTTTATTTTCCTTTTTTTCTTCTTCTCGAATTTGTTTTTCCAAAACGCAACTTGTCACTTGGTTAGCTATCCTAAGAGTGGCTTTCCAAATTTTACCCATTTCCTCCCTCGACCATTCCAATCACACACACAATCACATATTCAGCCATTCGCTTTCGTGATCATCGGTCAGGGGATGCCGGCTTTCTGGAAAGCTACGTGAGCTCCTAGAAAGCCGCGGTTGTTGAATCTCAACGTAACTTTCTACCACTCTCACAAACACGGAGTCAACAAGTTGTTGGATGTCTTTCCAAAACTTGCAGAATCTTAATGGCGAGTTCAGACCCATCCCAAACTAAATATTTCGAGAAAAATTAAAAAGAATTAAAACCGAGAAAAAGCCTTCGCTAGGCATTCTCCTAGTTAACACAATTTACACGCGGGTGATTCGAAGCACGAAACAAAACCATTCAGAAACTATTCTTTCGAGATGAGAGAGAGGGAGGCACATTTCAAAATCGCGAACCCTACTTTTCTAGTTAAAAATTCCGATAGACTTTTTGTGTTTAAAATTAATAAAGATAAGAAATTTTACAAATTTAAAAACGTTAACTACCCATTTCATTACAATAATAAAGTTACGTTAATTTAATTTAAGTTTAGATAAAAGTAAGAGTCAAGCTGACTCGTTACTTCTTCAGCTCGTCCGCTGGCATCATGAGACCGCCCGTCTGCATGTTTTAGTCTCCTGGATTTGGAACCATCGTTCCAATCGAAGTTGGAAGCCACTCGAACACCTAATTTTGTCGCTTTTGCAAAATGCTAACTAAGTACCTACACCAATGGTTGATGGTACCACGGTTGCCCTCAACGTCACCAGTATTTTGCAGCAGCCACGAAAAATAAAAGGGGAATGAAAGAATTGAAGGCTGGTCATTGTTGCGGTAAATTTTTACCGTAACAATATAATTGCATATTTTCTATATGTCAACCCATTCGTAAATCTTTGCAATATAATCGCAAAAAACAGAGATCAGTTTTTTTTCTGCGAAATCAACCCATCCCTAAAAAAAACACTGTATAGACATCACTATATAAAGGGTTTTCCAATAAGAGGTGTTATTTTGAATAGCCCGCTATTTCAGTAGCTGTCACTTTTGAAGCTGTCATTTTTTGACATTTGACAAGTAGAAACTACGCCATTAATAAAAATGGAACGATACACGCTTCAACAACGCATTGAAATTATTAAAATTCACTATAAAAATGGTGAAAATTTGGCAGAGACGGTTCGTAAAACTAAAACATTTTTGGGTCGTCGTGAAGCACCTTGTCGGACCGCAATACAGAAATTGGTGGACAAATTCGAGGTGTTGGGACAAGTTAGTGATGTGAAGAATAAAACCCGTGCACGTCGCTCAAGAACAACTGAGAATATTGCTGTTGTAGCCCAAAGTGTTGAAGAAAACCCAGGTTTGTTCATTCCTCGTCGTTCTTTGGAATTAGGCATTCCACAAACGTCATTACACCGTATTTTGCATAAAGACTTGGGTCTTAAGGTTTATAAAGTTCAGTTAACACAAGAACTCAAGCCGGCTGATCATCAACAACGTCGTGTCTTTGCTGATTGGGTCCTTGAAATGCATGAAAATGATCCGGAATTTCATCGAAAAATCATCTTGACTGATGAGGCCAATTTCCACCTCGGAGGCTACGTCAACAAGCAAAACTGTCGCATCTGGGGCTCGGAAAACCCAAGAGTTATTGTTGAAAAGCCTCTCCATCCTCAACGCGTGACTGTTTGGTGGGGTTTATGGTCCGGCGGGGTCATTAGACCTAACTTTTTCGAAAATGAGGCTGGAGCAACAGTTACGGTCAATGGATTGCGCTATCGAGAGATGATTAATGATTTTTTATGGCCGGAATTGGATGGTATTGATCTGGACAACGTTTACTTTCAACAAGACGGCGCTACGTGCCACACAAGCAATGAAACCATCGATCTTTTACGGGAAAAGTTTCCGGACCGTGTTATCTCTCGAAGAGGTGATCACAATTGGCCACCGAGATCTTGTGATTTAACACCTTGCGACTTCTTCCTTTGGGGCCACGTGAAAGATAAGGTCTACGCCAACATACCAGAGTCGATTCAAGACCTCAAAGATGATATTCGTGAGGCTATCGAGGACATAGGGCAGCCACTTTGCGATTTGGTTATGGAAAATTTCATGAAAAGGATATGGTCGTGTAAGCGTGGTCGTGGCGGCCATTTGGCTGATGTTGTGTTCCATTATTAACGGCATACCTTCCTCTTTATAATGAAATAAACATCCGATCACTTATCTCAAAAAATGCCATTTTTCTTTGAATATCAAAATAACACCTTTTATTGGAAAACCCTTTAAATGTACCTAACCTACATTTTGCATACCAACGCAATACGCATACAATTTTTCGCTATGTACAATGTACATAGATACCTGCAAATTATATATAATACAAATATGCATTTTTATAAAGTCACTTAAGCTACAATATACCTAGACCTAGAAACCAAAACAGTTATCCATTTTTAAAACAAATTCCAAAATACACCAAAAAAAGCAAAAAACAACAACAACCGGTTTTACTTCTTGCAAATTATTGCAAATTGAAACCCCCGAACAATGAATAGATAAAAAAAAAATGAGTGAGTGCCGGGACTCACGGTTAATATGTGTAAACATCAACGTGCGCGGATCCAAAACGGACTTTTTTCACTGAACGCACCCATCCTAGTATGCAGATCGTAACGTTGCACGCCGTAACGTTGCACGACGTAAAGTTGCACACGAACGTTCACGTTTTTTTTTCACTCTACCGCCAGCATAGATGTTTACACATCAATGCATACATAAAATCTACCAACCCTTCCCCGAACAACGATGTAAGACCGATGACCTATCCACGATCCCATTGCCTTTAGCTATTCATGACGTTCACAATACATTCGAATACCCATTTTCTTTCGAGTATACTCGCTTTTTTTTTGAGTACCCGAAAACTGTTGCAATTGTTCATGAGTAATTTTGGTTATGGATAAAGAAGGCAACCGATACTCATGAGTTCGACCAATTTGTTTGACTTAACTTATGATTTTTTTTACTCGTGGATAAAATGACTTACGAGTATAGAGGCGGAACGATCGAGTATGAACGATCATAAACAAAAATTGGATTTTGTTCGAACTGATTCGAACACGCTCATTTTAATCTCTGTTACTTACTTACACTGCAAGAATGTGGAATGCTTTACCTAGCTCCGTTTACCCCTCCTACTTTGACATTCAGACTTTCAAAACCAATGCATCTGTATTATCTTTTCAATCCTTCAATATTTTCACTCATATTAAGGGTATAGTCAAAACGTCGTTAGTGTGCACATAAATACAAACAAAAATCAAGCACTCGTGACAATGATATGTAGTTGTTTTATTTAGTGATATTCGTGATAAAATTATGATGTGACAAAAAGATGAAGATGTGGTTCATCATTCTTCCATCACATGCCAAATAAGTCTTCAAAAAAAAAACGCCTATCATAAAATGTTAATAGTATATTATTCATTAAATTTAATTTTTCTTTTTTTTGCGTTTTAACAGTTTCATCCTTACTTTATTTTAAAAGACGATATTGTAAGAATTAAGATTCTTAAAATTTTTCAATATCCTTTGATTAACTCTTATTCTACAATATGAAAAAAAAACTCTCATTTAATTTCAACCGAAGGGCAATCTAATCCGTTTACTGGATATACATATATATTGTATAGTCCTTTTTCATACCCATAACCACATGATTTGATTTGATGTTTCTCCGAAGTCAAAAACCCTACACCATTCATTCTATTATGCAAAATCTGATGCATAAAAGGCAGGATACGAAAAATATAATGATGGGAAATAGAATCTGATGTGGTTTTGGAAAAACGGGGGTATTCGAAAATAAAGCCCAAAACGACAAAGGGATGTAATGCTAATTTGATGAAGTAATTATCCCAAAATCACAAAATCTAGACGTGCTGGTTCAAAGTAATCCCAACGAGAACGAGTTGTGTTTATGTTTGTCCTTTTCTTCATCAGGGTTAGGCTAGGTTAATTCCAAAAATGTACAAAAAAAAAAAAAAAAAAAAGATGAGAAGTGGATTCTGACCAATTTTCTATTAAACCCTCAAACGGGTTTAGCTTTCCTTTATGTCGGACATCGGACATCGGACGTCGGACGTAGTCGTCGTTGTCGACGTCTTTGTGGACAAAAATCAAGAATTTTAATCAAAAAGTTGACCCTTTTCTTGAAGGGTTAGGGCATAATTGGTGATATTACAAAATTAAGAACTGCACTCAATTATAACGATGGACGAATTAATTCCAGTCATCTGAGATGCCAGCGGCAAGGATAACACAATGTTGTTTCTTTGACTTGCTGATGATGGGTGTTTGGTTTTATTATTATTATTTTTTTTTTTTTTTCATTATTTTTTTTCGATTTTTTTATGATTTACTTTGAGTGATGAAATGGGTAAAGTTTGTTGTTGATTGACACATAAATCTGATGAGTTAACTTGTGACGTGGAAAATATTTGACTAATAAATATGCAGGATAAAGGACTCTTTTGTGGCGAGGAAGGGAGGTAGTGTAATGTGGGTAAAGATGCAAATAGTATTGGTGACATGAATTTTCATGTCAAAATCCATCACCACTACACACCAACTATATATAGTTTATTGGACAGTTAATCCAGAGGGTAAATATTGTAATTAACCGAACGACGTGACCTGATTTAGGTTATGGCCTTGAAGATTTGTGCTTTGGTATGAGATGCAAATATGAGGGGATTTTGTAGGAAGATATTTACAGTCTTTGACAGTAGTTGAAACATTTTGCGGTTTTCCAAGAATTTTAAGACAGAATAAATAGGGGTATTGCTTTAATGTTGTAAGTGGTGGATTTTCTACTCGGATGCGCCGTTTCGAGTTGGAGGAAATTTCTTAGTTATCAAGACAATTAAACGGAGACCAGACAGCAGAGACAAGGTTGAAACCATCTTCAAAATAATCAAAGACGGAGGATGAAATTGTCAAGAGATTATAGTTGAGTATAGGTTCGTTAAAAATATGCCAATCAGTATTCTTTAGACAGGATAGCAACTTTCGTTCTTTAAAGATGGTGAAAGTTGGTATCTTTGAAAAATGAAACCCAACTTTAGTTTGAGAATTGAGTTGTTCTTAAAAAGAGGAAGAGATCGCGTGTTAAATTTTTTTTCAAATTACCCATTTTTGATAAACAAACAGTCCATCTTAGACCGGTGACGTCAGTGGTCTTAAGCGGTGGAGTGCGTAGTGCATACAACTTCTAAGACTAAGCAAATCTGATATGTGTGGGTTCGATTCCTATATGGTGGGCATGTAGGATCTTCTTCATAATAAAATTAGATTAAAGCTCAGCACCACTAATAAGGAGGAGACTGATGATAGGCGACTTAGCACCCCTTAAAATAGCTATATCCAGGGCTGGACCAACCATATGTGCAAGATGTGCAAATGCACAGGGCGCAAAATTCTGGGGGCGCATTACCAGGAGCAAGAAAATGTAATCCGATCTTTCGCAAACAAAAAATACTTACTGCCATTTGCATTTTAACCACAAAACTTGTTCGAATAATTCCAAAATAACATCCATCACAACTGTCCTAAGTTATTTCTTGCACACTTTCATTGTTGCATTCAAGGAGAATTGAACTCAAAATATCACAGAATTAAAGATCCCACTAGAACTACGCATTAAAAGAATACCTCCTGGGTAAAAGTCATGTGGAAAAGTCTTATGCATAGTGTGTATCAATGTATGTATGTATGGATGCAAATATAAAAAACGGTGCTCTCTACAAATCTTGCATAGGGCTCAAATTTGGCTGGGGCCTCTAGCCAAATAAACGAATTATAAATTAATTCGTAAGCAATTGTTGATAGCACCTTTAAGTTGTTGTTGTTTAAAAATTCAATGAAATTGACGGAATAAAGAATAGTCTAGTCTAATAAATTGACATTCTAAGGCCCAGTTTTTCAGTGGAGATATAAACTAGAGTTAGCTACCTGAGGAAGCAGTTTTTCGGTGGAGAATGCATGCGTAACGACTACACAAGCTCGTTGGATAAAACATCAAAAGCATCTGTTCAGTTAATCCTAAGTTAACTCACCAAATTTGATGAGTTAACTCGGGGTTAACTTTAATCTCGCACTGTAAAACTGGACCTAAGTATGAATAGTTCAATAAATAATAATAATAACTTAATAGTCTGGTCTGTTACCGATCTTCCAACTTCTTCCCCTTTGATACGTACTACGAATTGTAGTGTATCGAAATAAGGTTTGGAGAAAAATGGAGGCGGAACAAGACAGCATATTAATACAACACTAATGAACAGCAAATTAATAAACAGTTAAACATTTAAAATAAGAAGTTTTTAATCCGTTTTGAGGCGTGTTTCGCTTACTTCATATGAATTAGGCGAATTACCAAAAAAAAAACATAGAAAACATAGCACGAGCAAATTGAAATTGTCACAACTAATTCACGATAACTAATTCGCAATAAAATAAGAAGCTTTTATTACTTTTTCCAGTAACTTCATATTAATTTAGCAAATTATTAGAACAAACATAGAAAACATAGCACGACAAAATTTATATCGTCACAAATATTCAAAAACCAACAAACGGCAAGTTATTAAAACCATTTAATTTAATAAGCTTTTACCCATTTTTGAGAGGAAGCAGCAAAAAAAAAAAAAACAAAGAAAACATGGAACGACAAATTCGAAATTATCACAACTAATTAACGACTAATTAACGGCAAATTATCTACCTAACTACTTTTCAATCCATGATTGTTGTTCCGCTAAGTTGACACTTAAAAATAATTAAGTATTAAGCAAGTGATTCAGGTGCACCTTGTTATTTTTAACTTTTGAACATTGAAGGGGAAATAGAGGGGAGAATATAGCTACGAAAAGCATTCCACATTCGTGTAGTGTGGTTAAAAAAAGAATCTCTATATTTGACTCAAGAGCTTAAGTATAAACTGAAGGGCATTGCTGTCGGTGCACTTCTTCACACAGTAAAAGCAGCTCAAAGCAGCACACAAGCTACCACTTGCTTACAAACTAGTCTTACTTACTTAAGGACTTAAGGTGGAATCAAAGTTGTAATGAACCTGAAACTCAACCAATAAGCAAGCGTTCCTCTAGATCTAGTTCGCTCCAGTTTGCATGCGCTACTTCCTTTATTGTTCCGCCTTTCAGATCTGTAAAACTTGTTGCCTTTTCGGTCTAACACATGCTGTCGGTCGTCACGAAAGTAAGGGGACAACTGAATATTTCCTCAGGTAAGATATTTTTATTTTAAAAACTCAAGGAAATACCCCTATTATCAAGCGTTTCCAATAGGGATGGATAGATTTGTCTGAGATATCAACAAAATTTTTGTTTGAAAGACCTATCAATGACATTACGTGTGGAATATGACATCTTTCGAATAGCCGAACACGCATCCGAGAAGTCCAATTTTCGATGAATCTTACGCATAGATCAAGCTTAATTTGAGCGATTGCAAGGGTTATTTTTATTTTAACAGATCTGCGACATAAGGAAGCCCAACAACGCGGGAAAATCGAACACCGCAAAACCTTCTTTTCACTTTTCTACTTGTTCTATACTATAGGGCAAGTATATTGGTTTTGTGTACTTAAAGTCTTAACTTCGATTTTGTAATCAAAACACTTACTATATGATAGAGAAATCCAAAAAAGTGAGTTACGTAATGCCGTACGTCACGTGGGTTTGTACGTTCGTGCATTCACTTAATTTGTGCCAGAGGCTTAACAGGGGAGCGGATTTTCTTCAAAGAAATTCAAATTTTTATTTAAGCTGCTAGACAACGGTTTTGATTGTTTTTTTTTAATTTTATCGAAAACGACTTTAACAATTTTGATGAAACTTTTTAAAGGGTTTTGCGATTGGCGCGGGTAGATTTTAGTGGCTTGTGGTGGCCAGTTGTTTTGGCGACATCTCTCAAATATGTTGTTTATTATTCAGTTACTGATGCCAAACGATCATGTCAAATTACACGATTGAATAGCACTTCTCAATTATAAAATTTTACTATCAAAATTAGTGTTCGTTAGTGCAAACGTTACGCCCATTTTCGGGTAGACGTGGTGGCACTTTACAGTCGACTCTTCAACGTTTGGTGGCCAAATTTGAGATGACCGGTTCGGTTAGCAATTAGCTAACATTGGTACGTCAAAGGAACGCAAGATCGGACAAAAACAGCTGAACCCGAGACAGCGGATTCCTCACCGCGTACCGTGCACAAAAACTCGGCCTTTTCCAGACTTCAACTTGCGGAAATTTTATATTGGGACTTGGGCCTACACCCGTACAAGATCCAACTGACCTAGGAGCTCAATGTTAATGACCATAGACAACGCCCCTTATTCGCTCACTAGGCTTTGGAGTTTGGAGAGATTGGAAGAGTACCCCAATTTTGGCTGAAAAATCATCTTAAGCTACGAGGCGGATTTTTGAATGGGACGACACCAACCCACATGAGGTTCATCTGGTGACAATAATCCATCCTCAAAAAGCTACTGACTGAAGTTTGGTGTGGATTTTGAGCTGGCGGAGTCATTGGTAGTGTAATTACCAAAGCTAAGAAAATGGTGTTTCACGCGTCTTTGGTACGAAATTCACATAACAGAAAAAGCATTCCCCTTTTTTTAGAAAATGGTCCAGTGCTGGTCTTATGTTAGAAATGGGTTATTTGTGTTGTGATGCTTTGCTCCCGAGGCTTGTCGTAGTCCATGGCTATTCCAAAGGGACTAAACTGTAGGACTATTGGACTAAATGGTAGGAATCTGATTCCTGCCCAAGGCTTATTCAAGGGGAAATTTCTCCGGTCTCACTCAGAAGAACCAACCATCAGGGTCAAAAACGTTATAAATCGGATTTCTGTCCAGGGCTTATCCAAGGGAAAACAGTACAATTTTTAATACCAAAAAGGTTGACTCTAAGGCCCACTTTTTTCAGGTGTGATTTAAAACAGAGTCATCTAACTCTAGTGGTACACGCAAAACACCAAATAAAGCAACCTGAAGCGATCAACTAAGATCAGCTGGAACTATTTGCATCTTTACTTATACCTGCGAAAGTATAAGGCTGCGTTACAACTAGTACGCCTAAAGTTTTCTTTCTTTTATTATTAAAATATGTTATTCATGACAGCAATTTATCTATCTATTCTCGTCTTGGCATTCGATATTGAGAAAATCCCTGAGATTATATTCCTAGACCGTGTAGTGAAACAGCTAGTAGATGATTATATCTCTCTTTCATTTTATTTTACATATTTCCATCACTGAATTTTGAGTTAAATTCAAAAGAATAAAAAGTGGAGACACAAGTTGTTTTCAAATGTTGCAACTATATGGCTCCAACACGCGCGTTGCATATAGTATTCATCAGAATTGAAAATATGGACTTGACAAAAGCTCTAGGTCAATAGTAAGTAATATGTATCGACTTTCAACACGAACAGAATGTAATGTATGATCTGCCATCGAAATAAAAAAAAAAATAATTGTGCAAATAAAAGTAAAACGTCAAAAGAAATTCAATGGAGTGCAGAGTTTTCCCCTGTATGTCCTTGTACACTGCATAGTGCATATATGCATCTACCTACAGAGAAAGATAAAACGCAACCATTCATATGTAAATAAGTGAATTTGTTTTCATGCTTCACAGCTGAAGGGCACACTCTCTAAGATACGTACATAAATATAAATATAACACCATAGTGAATGCGAAATTGAGAGAAAACTGAAACTGCATATTTTCACGAAATAATAAATTATCC
This sequence comes from Leucozona laternaria, assembly GCA_932273885.2. Lineage (NCBI taxonomy): Eukaryota > Metazoa > Arthropoda > Insecta > Diptera > Syrphidae > Leucozona > Leucozona laternaria. Next base: position 179,854,121 of record OW026366.1, on the reverse strand, counting down.
GACATGAAAGAAAATATTTTGCATCATAGGATAGGAAGGAGCTTGATGATGGTGTCGGTATCGGACGAGAGGTTGGCGTTGGCAGAAGAGGTGGAACGCGTTACAAGAGGAGTGAAAGAGCGAAAATAACTCCTGTGCACTACGTTTTATTAAATTTTGATATGTTTTTCTAATGGAACTCAAACTCAGGTTATGAAATCGATATCGATATCGAATCAATTTCTTTTGAACGACAAGTATTTTCACAAGATCCTTAAAGCAAACATAGTAATCAAATGTTATTTTTTTACAAAAAAAAAAAAAAAAAAAACAGTTATATTGTAGTCAGTGAGTGAGTTTGTCAAGAAGAGTGAAATTAGAATATTTTTACATAGCAGAGTTTAACTTTAAAATGAAATTGCGTTTTACATGCTTATGAAAAGCTCCTCTGAAAGCTGTAAGCAGTATGATGGAAGATGACACTACTATTTTTACTGATGGTTCCAAGATGGAGTGTGGTGTTGGTTCAGGAATTTTTTCCGAATCCTTGAACATCTCTAGGTCCTTTCGGCTACCTGCTTCCGCAAGCGCATTTCAAGCTGAATTAATAGCAATCAGGGAAGCATGCAAGATACTCCAACAAGATCCCAACCAAAACTGGAACACTGCTATCCTGACAGACAGTCAAGCAGCTGTGAAAGCAATTGATTCGGCTATAACATCATCTAAACTGGTCCAGCAATGCCGAGATGAACTAGTTAGCCTTAATGTCAACCTCAGGGTCACTTTTTTCTGGGTTCCAGGTCATTGTGGTAATGAGGGAAATGAGCGGGCTGACGAACTGGCCAGGCAAGGATCAGCAATTCATATCTCACTTGCGGAAAGAGTTAATATTCCGCTTGGAGTTATGAAGGGTAATTTATTCTCTATTTTTCCTATTGAATCCAATCGCAGGTGGGGAAGTTTAACAAACTGCCTCATATCCAGAAAGATATGGCCTATCTATAATAAATCTCGAACAACTGATCTGATTTTTAGGCCCAGGCGAGACATAGCCAGGGTTGTTGCGACATGTTCTGGCCACTGGTCTATAGGAGAACATGCAGCGAAGCTGGGCATTCCGTACAATACTTTTTGTCGCAGTTGTGGGGACCATCAGGAGAAGGAAACAGTGGCCCACTTCCTCTGTAAATGCCCTACTCTGGCCAGATCGAGAGCAAAATTTTTTGGAAATGCCTTTCTTGAAGATCTACACGAACTTCCTGAGATAAAGATTAAAGATTTGATTGCTTTTCTCAACGCGACAAAATGGATCTAGGTCAAGCTTCGACCTTAATTCCTTCACCTAACCCTCCGGACTCCTTTTAGACAGAGCGTAAGCTGAAAAAGGGCGTTTTAAGGACCCGTAAGAGGGTATGTGTGCAAACCCCTCCAATAATATTTAAAAAAAAATTCAAAATAAAAATAAAACCGCTTTTCACCCAACAGGTCAATACGAGTTATGGTGTCAAAACGGCGCACTCTGGCGCTAATTGGGTCACGGAGCGAGTTTGCTCTGGGCCGCCATCTCTACCTACCTACCTATGATGGAAGAAAAAAATACGATAAGATAATGAATTTTTGACTTGAGGTTGAGAAAGTTACTCTCAGGAACAAAAAATTTTAGTTACAGAACCACACTTATCTTGGTATATTATTTTTAAATTTAAAATTCCAGCCGAGAGGCCAAATTTTCGACAGCTCCAATTTTTGCGCGCGATGGCGGATGGACTCATTCGGGTCTTCTTCGATACTCTACTCCACAGCAGCAATAGCGTCTTCGGTGCGCACTGTACGGTGGCGTCTCTGAGGATTCGCATTACCCACTAGAGTAAACGTGGTGCGAAACTGATCCATGGTTGCTCGAATTTATGTGATTTTGCGATTATGTCAACCGAATATTGGACGCAGCGCGCGATGCGTAGCGCGAACCGAATTATTATTTTGGTAATAAATTTGCACGATTTGCAAACGTTGTTCAGGAAAAAGTCTATTAATTATGAAATTGCAAACCAAACTGGGCATAAATCAAGTCACAGCTGCCAAAAAGACCAACTCTGAAAAAAGTATTGCCAGATTGAAAACCAGACGTCTAAAAAAAAAAAACACCCACAATCAGAATCAACTGGGTAGGCCTGTCATCGGCACATGAACCTTGAACATTGTGTGAAGGAGCTTTACCTGTCTATTATAGTAAATTATTTAAATAATAGGAAAATTCCTCAAGCTTTTCTGGGGAATATCAAAGTTAATCCGACTGAAAAAGTACAAGTAAAAGGAATCTATATGTTTTTTTGTTTATTACTTTTAAGTCGATGTTGTTTCAACCGATTTTAGTAAGGGCTTTCGTAAGAATTCACACGGACTACTACTTTTTAAATTGTTCACCCTGCGCTTTGAACATAATATCCTTGAAATGGATTTTCTTTTGACTAATTAGCCGTTATTTCAATATTCGTTTCAGATCAGTCCTCTCCGGGCTCCAGCTCCTTCTTAGTTTATTCCGGGGTCCGCCAAGGCAGCCACTTAGATCCACTTCTTTTTATTGCTACCATTTACGAAACTGACATATTTATTAAACATTACCAAATCTCAATCTACTCCAACAATGATTAGTTTTTGCTAAGACTATTTTTCGACACAAAATTCTTTTCTATTTTTCAGTTAGATCTCGACAGTTTCATTAAATATCCTCCCCTTCTCTATCTTTTACATAGTAAAACCATTTCCAGCTTGGAACCGATTCACGATCTTGGTATATTATGTGACCGAGAGCTCAACTTTCTATCACATATTGACGTGACGATATTATTCTTAAAGCCAATTCAGCACTTGGATTTATGAAGAATTTTCCAAATCCTATGTGATGCGATCCCGCTACATAACATATGTTCGCCTTCTCCTCGAATACGCCTGTGAAGTGGTGGTCCCCTTATTACATTTACACACATGGTTTTCTACGATTTTCCCTTCGTGGTCTGTCCTGGAATCCTTTGATTTTACCTTCTACCTTTGATCAAGATAGAGAATCTCGCCGGGGTCCACGGTTCTTTCCAAAGAAGCAACTAAACTTGGGCTTGGAAGGTCTAACTCCAAAATAAACAAAAATTGTATTTTTCTTTAATTTCTGTTACAATTCTTTATTTCAAATACTTCTCAGGTTTAAACATATTTTTAACTTATGATAAATAAGAGGTCATTACGTATACTTTGTCCTCAGCATGCTTTCTGAGGAAAGGTCTGGTCGGAACCCTCTTAAGGAACCTTGTAGAAAGGAACCTTGAGGCAACCTAGGGAAAGTTCGGGTCGGAATCCTCGTAGGGAATTCCTTGTCCAAAGGAGCCTTGAAGAGGTAGCCATGCTTGCGCTGGAGAGATGGCGTAGACCAGGACGCCCGGAACCATGGGGTGCGCAACTGGATGGCGGCGGCTCGAGACCGGGATGGGTGGAGAGACTTGTTGAAGGAGGCCAGGACCGGACCCCGGTTGTCGAGCCGATGATGATGATGATGGATTTAATCAGTTTTGTGAATACAAGTTTTCTATAATAAACGTACAATCGACATGCATATCACTTACACGGGAGTAAGGCTGAAAACACACCGGATCAGTCAAAGCATGTTGTTCTGTCTTATGAAACACGCAATCATTGATTCTTATGAATCAAAACACATCAACCTAGCGAAACGAAAAACACATGTTTGTGTCGAAAAACATGGCTTTGTATGCGGCCAATGCACACCAAATGAAAACAATTTGTTTTAGGTAAACCAGGGTCTCTGTCCATTATTACACAAGTCCTTATATTGTGCAACCTACACTGGACACGACAAAACAAGGCAAAACAGAGAAACATTTTTTCGTTGTCGATGTCTTCGATGTTTTCAGAAACAAAATTTCGTTGTTATTTCTTTTGTCACATCAATTTAAACAGAAAAGTGAAAAGATTATGTTTGCTTCATTGTGTCTCGATTGGTGTGTGTTGAAACAAAACACGAATTCTTGCCTTATGAAACGAAGTCGTTTTGTCTCATCCTGTGTGGTTTCAGCCTCATAGAACGGACACCGTTAAACAAATTCATATTTGAAAGAAGTGTTTCTTTTTTATCACCCGCATAAAGCCGGAACCACACTACTCTTGTGCGGTGTGTTGGGGAGTAGTGCGTCTAATCTAATGTAATTCATAGATTTCGACACATCACACGATACAAATATAGCTCACGCATATGAAATACATTAGAGCGATAGCGACACAACACACCACTCGAGACATATCTGGTTCCGGCTTAAATAAGAGAGTTTGAATGTTTTAACGTAGATGGTAAGTCATTAATGTATAAAATAAAAAGTAGAGGCTCTTAATCACAACCTTGTGGTATTCCGTAATTCTCGTAATTTACTGTATGTAGGTACCTACAACTTTTAGAAATTACTGAGAAAGACCTATTGAATATAATAAAGACGAAACTAGGCTAAAAAATGTTCGCTTAATAACTCCAGCTGAGCGATAAAACAGTGAAAGTCCGTGAAAAGAAACTAGGCGTCATACATACCTTTTTTGACATTTAAACATTTCAAAGAATTTTATAAAAAGTCCCCTCACCATAGTCGTTCGGTCCCCTGAAATACTCCCCTCTGAATTTTAAAACGGCAGCCCTGCTCCTTAGCATTAAAATTGGAATATAGTTGTTAGTGGCACGTTCGTCGGCACAAGTTTTTGTGGGTGATAATAGGGCAACGGATGTTGTGCTTGACGTGTGTTTAAGCCCCACTTATAAAAGTACTGTTTATGCGACCCCGCAGAGCCAGGGCTCTCTCCGCCGGTGGGCATACTTTAGGAACCCAGAGTTTTTTGTTCAAGTCGCGCGAAGTGCGTTAACGTACACCCGCTTTTAATGGCGAAAAACTGTTATAACTGTTATAAATTGGAATGTCTCTAGTGTTGTCCTTAAACTTGAAATGGCATCTGTCACCTTATTTCTCACTCTGTTGAAAAAAATCTTTCCAATCCTAGTGCCGTGCAATTCAGGTTGCATTTAAAAAAAATTAGATCTTAATCAAGGCCTAAGGGTAGTTTTTGCATTTTATTGGTCCTCAGAAACTGTAAGGGCTAGTTTCACAGTGGACACTTACTGGAATAAACTTTCAAACTTGGGACTTCAGGCTTCATCGCCTGAGTTAGTGGAACTTAAGTGACCTACATCGGAGATTTGAGTGCCACTTATTCATCTATTCAAATACGAAGTGTGATATTGTTCCCCAATCTTCCAATTTGACTACTTAAGCGCCTCTTTCTCTGACTGTACTACTGTGCCTAATACTATGTTCCCACTGAAGGCTTATCTCAATTTAGATTAAATAAATATATGTAGTGTTTCCGCCTCAAAAAAAAAAAATGATTAAAAAATGGATTAACTTTGACAGTAGCTTTCAAAATGAAAATGTTGTTTCATTTTTTCGTATGAAGTTGAAGTGAGACAGAAAGTTTCATGTTTGTCAAAAAAGGGTTGGATTCTTCAATGAATGAGTTCAGCGCGATATAAAAAGATATGTTTGATAGGCAAAATTATTGGCTATGAAGATTTAACAAATTCATTTGAAATCTACTAGATTTACGAAATATATTTGTATAGGCACTAAATCTTCGAGATTTGAAGAAGGTAATTGACAAATCTTATCAAATCTCGAGTTAGTGGTCGGTGGAAACGTAGTATAAGGCATACAAATATTGTTTGTTGGATTAACATTCAAAGAATGATTTGAATGATCCCACTAAGGAACAGCGCCGATATTTTCTTGGGAAGCTTCTGTTCTGACGGTTCAAAGCAAACCATTGTCGTAAAAAATTATCAGAATAAAAATTATAGACCTTACCTATAATAAAAATAAAATAACTTAAGTAAATCCTCTTGATCAATTTTCTAATAGACTATAGCTTCTTTTTACTAATACTGTGTTTGCTTGTCGAAAGCGCATTCACTTTAGCTCATATGCAACCAAAAAGACATCAGGAAAAACCACTAACACAGCACCATCAAATGCAATTTGTTCAGAAGAACTACTTACTTTAACAGAGCGCGCTATTATGTGAAGCACAACGACGCGACGGCTAGGCCACTATACGCAACCGACACGACCGACACAACTATAACAGCATTCCAGCAAGTTTCCATACAGCTGAACAAGCACGAAAATACTTCCCGTTCCCGGCTCACCGGCTGTCCTGGTCCTGGTCCTGTCATCCCACTGTCTTCCACAAAAGGAATACTTAAAAATCGAATAAATTTCATTTCAGGGGATTTTCGGTTTAAAAAAAAAAACGACGACTTCACTCCACGCGCCTTTCTTCGCGCCACGCCATCGCCATGCCACGCCAGCACATAATGCTATTGCTATGGCTCTTCTAGGATAACAAAATTCTACTGAGAGAAAAGATTTTTTTTTGCATCTGTTCGTCGTTCATCGTACTTTAACAACGTTGTAGTGCACCAGCCAGCACCAGCAGCTTCAGGGCATTTTAGCACATTTTACTCCAATTGAATTGGCGCAATGAAATTAAATTGTATTTTGCTTTTCATCTTTTTGCCCAACTGTCTTTGGCTAATAGATAGAATATTGTGTGCTGTAGGTACTGTTGTATACTTATGGTTCCAGAAACAGCTACAAGCTTGAAAACATTTCCATAAACTCAAGCCAAAGTGTGAAAACTTATAAAACTGCGAGAACTGAGAAAAAGAGCTCACAGCACAAAGCAATAATTGCTTCTTAGCAGTTCTTACGCGCGCCGGATAAATGGTTAGATATTATAATGGCAAGGACTTGTAATTTTGTTTATAAGGTAATATCTCCAACGATAAAGGATATTGAAAGGAAATGCATAACAAAATATGTAGTACAACTGTAAGCATCCATGTTTTTTTTTCAGTTTTTTTTTTTTGAAAGAATAGCAGGAATTACAAGGATGACCGCATACTTAAAAGGAGGTTAGAGACAAGGAAATTGCATTATGAAGGGTTTCCTGCCAAGGGAAAATAATATAAAATAAAATTAAAATACAAAAAGGGAATGACTTCCAGAGCAGTTTGCTTTGAGTGCTTATTAGCCGTGTAATTGAAAGGATTTCACATCGCATAAAGGACTAATAAATATTTTGTCGCCAGTTTATTAATGGATAAATAGAATTTCTTCAGCTTCTTTTCTATTTAGTATAGGTATACTTAGATGAAAGAACGAATGTTCCTTTCGTTTTCCATTTGGCATTCACAAAGCATTTACTTTTCCATCTTGGGATTAAAATTGACGAAAAGATTTAGCAGGAATTGCATCAACAAAATAAGAGAATATGGGTTGGGTATAGTCAAGGAAAATGGGGTCTTATAATATTTAAGAGCGCTCAGTTATAATGTTTAAATTTGGAGTGGACATTTTTATGAATTCGTAACATTTTGAGTTTTTTGTACATATTTAATTTATAATGGACACAAATGGCTTTAGAAAGATATCAGTAAGAGCGTTAACAAAAAGCAGTTATATTGCTTTTCCGAAAAGAACCCGTGGTGGTTGACTGAATTTTTTAGAATAAATCTACTGTAGGGTAAATGTGGTAAGACGTTGTTCTAAAGTTAGAAAAAGTATCATATGGCTAGAAATTAAACGAAATCCAACCTAAGTGATATTTTTTTGAAACAAATGTATGTTAGGTACTGTAAGACTCCAAAATGGTTTAAAAATTAAATTGTGTTAAAAAGCCGTCAGGCTACCAAGTGTCAAACAAATTTAACTATTTCTTTTTCGAAATATTGAGTTATCAAAAATAACAATACAACTCCAAGATCACCGCCTACCAAAGATAGTGCTTTTGCATCTCCTTAAAAGGAAAACGGGTTTTTTGTGAAATTGGAAGAATTAAGTGAGGAGTTAGCAGTGGAGTTGTCTCTTAGCTGTGAGAATAGATCCACATGGAGAGTATCACTGGAAATTATTCTTCAGAAGCTGGAGGAGAAAACTCACGCTGGATTTTTGAAATAAGCTGCCAGTTCATCAAGCCGCTTAGTGTACAAAGAACTCAACCACCGCACAGTGGCCCGTTTAGGCAAAAGTGCTTGCGAAATTCATTTTTCGGGTGGGTTTATAATGCAAAACTCTTACTTTTTTTAATTAAAAAATGTTTGGAGCTGTAGTAATCGAAAAAATAATTTCATTTGTATGAATGGTTTGACTTGTAGAGCGAGTCAAAGTTGATACATTTTTATGGTAAGAAAAAAACAATTGTTTTTAATTTTTTTTTTAATTTTGAGTGTAAACAAATAGGGAAAATATGTAAATAAAACTTTTTTTTGTTAATTTTACTTGATATATGTGTTAATTGCTATAATCAGAAATGAAAAAAAAATGATAAATTTGTTTAAACTGCTAAATTTAATGTTTTTTGAAACACACATTTTTGCACGCTTTTTCGACTTTACACTGAGTAGAAAAAAAAGGTTCAAACATAATCAAGCCAAGCTCGACGGATAGTAAATCCTTATATATCTCTTCATATAAAACCAAAAGCTCAGCTGCATAAAGTTGCATAGAGCTGAGCTAGAGCAATTTGATTTGATAAAGTCACTAATTTTTTCTGAGTTTTTTTTCTCAGGTGCAGAAAAAAAATCACGGGAAATATTTTTTCTCTGTTTTCCAGGTATGAGTGTTTGTTTGAAATAAAATTATTTTGTAATTTAGAAGGAAACACCTACCTAAGTTTTTTAAAACAGTTTTATAGATTATTTCTTGTGACCCCTGATAAAACTTTTAAGTATGAATGTTTTTGACTTCGGGTATGATTAATTATTGTCAGGTAGTTTGATGGATAACAGTTTTTAATTGGATTAGAATTTTTTTTAAGGATTTAAATCCTATAGGTAAGCAGATTACCTTATTATGATTTCATAAAATTGAATATTTTTAGTGTAGGTATTGTTTTATAAAAAAGTAGTTGTATAAAAAGATGAAACATTGGGATGAAATTATCATTGAAAACTTGAACGAGGAAAAATTATTTAAAATGGATGTACCATACAATATTTTGTTTGAACTTTTTGTCAAAGATGAGAGTCTTGAAGAGTTCTTTTTTGCCGTAATAAGTGAATACCAACCATCCGGTGAAAATTTACCGGAAAATGAAGCAAAATTAAAAAGCTTTTATTACAACATTAATAAAAAAGGGTCGCAGCTCATAGATCGAGATAATATTTCATACACAAAAATGAGGAATGGCTTTCTTCATCTCTCCATATTATCAAAACCGGACAAATGAGCTTGGACTTGATGTAGATAAACCAAAGCAAGGATATGGAAAAAGCAATTATGGAAACACTTAAAGGAGATTTTTTAAAATATCTGAGGCAGCCGCAAGATTAACTAGAGTCAATATAGAGGTTATAACCAGGATCAAGATAATAATTAATGTTTTGAATAGCAGGGAAGTAGTGAATACAGTTAAATTTGGAGAGTAGGTGCACCAAAAAACCGCAGAGTTAATGAAACAAAAGTACCCTGAAAATCAACTCACACCTACTCTTCATAAAATATTGGTTCATAGTCAAAATATCATCGAATACCAATCACTGCCACTTGGAGAATTGTCAGAAGAAGCCCAGGAGTCTGACTACAAGAAGTACAGATATCAAAATACGTGCAAAGTTTCAAGGATTCGGCAGAATGAAGACCTATTTAACATGCTAGCAATCTCATCCGATCAACTTATTTCTTCCTTAAGGTATGTAAGAAACCAAAAAGATCTGAAAGCACAATACTCACCGGAAATTATAAGTTTATTACGCATTACCCCGGACTTAGATGATAGTTTCCAAGAAATGTAATGTTTGTATGTAATTTTTTGTTCCTTTTATTTTGTTTTTCTACTTTTTGAATTCTAATCTATCAATAAAATACTTTATAAATTTACTCTCTTATAAAAAAAAAAAATTAAAAAAAAAATGAAAAATCAATTAATAAAAAAAAAAAAAACAAAAACTTATTTTCTTCCCGACTGTTTCACTCAAATTGGTTTGTTTTCTACTTTCCCCACTGTGTCACTTAAATTACACTCAAATTACTTCATAAATTGACTTTCAACTTTTTTTAATTTTATTAAATACCAATTATGTAAACCACCTTAACAAATAATTCTTATTTCAGCAGCAGATTCTGAAACACCCTGTAAATATTTTTTCTTAAAATTCATAAATTTAATAGCCTTGGAAATTTCCTTCGAAACCAAAAACAAATTTTTGGCGATATTTTTATTCGTTTAAGAGATATGATTTTTGCAACCAAAAAAGTCAATATGGGCCACTGTGCACCGGTTTATAGAGCGGAAGTATTTTCTCGAAGACTATAGCCAGCAGGAAATCACCATCATATTCAAAACTAGGTCCTCTTTTATTCACGTTGTTCAACAACGACCTACCATCGATACTCAAGCATTGCAAAATTCATATGTATGCAGACGATGTACAAATCCACTTGAGCTATCGAATTGGTATGGTTGAAGATGCAACGGCCAGAATAAATGAAGATCTAATGCGAATAGGACAGTGGTCTCACGAAAATCAATTAAAACTTAATTCAAATAAATGTCAGGCAATTGTTATTAATAACATTGCTCTTGATATGTCATATCTGCCAAGTGTTGAACTTGATGGAACAACCTTAAACTACGTTAATACAGTAAAAAATCTTGGGGTTATTTTTAACCAAACGCTATCGTGGGACAACCATTTTGCATTTGCTGTTGGTCGAATTTATGCTGCTCTGCGGGTTCTGCACCTTTCTGGAAACTGTCTTCCAGTTTCAACGAAAATGACTATTGCCAAAACTCTTGTCCTTCCGACCCTTTTCTATGGAAGCCCAATTTTTTGCTGCCTGGACAGTGCTAGTAAGCGCAAACTTCAAGTAGCGTTTAACAACATTGCTCGTTTCATCTATGGCCTGCGTCGTTTCGATCATGTTTCTGTACAGGCAGGTAGTGTATTTAATATGCCTTTTATCAAATATCTGGACTTTTTAACACTAACTTTTCTTTTCAAACTTATTCACACTAAAGTTCCCTACTATCTTTTCCAAAAGCTTATTTTTCCAGTATCACTAAGAAGTAATATTCTCATTGTCCCCATCTTTAAATACAGAAACTCTAAGCACCAGTTCTTTGTGCATGCTGTAGGCCTTTGGAACTCCTTGCCCGCCAGCCTGAGAGGACTAAATAGCTATATCTCTTTTGAAAAAACTTTGAAAAACTTATACAAATGCTGAAATTATTTAAATTATTGTAAAATTCTTAATTAATTTCTAACTTAATATTTTATTTTATTTATTATATTTTCTTTCCTTTTTTTTTTATATATATTTATATTAATCTTTGTAATTAATAACAATATTTATAATTTGCTTAAATTTCGATCTTACCCCTTACATTCAAAGTATTGCAAAAAAGACAATCTGTTTTAAAATACTTTTGTTTAAATAAATAACTACTACTACTACAAGAGGTGAACTGTTGCCTCTGAACTTCAGACCACATAGAGAAGATTTACCTATACTTTGCACCCTCTGCAACTTACGAGAAAAGGAAGATGTTTTTTATCTATTAGGGAAATGCCCAATATTGCAGGAAACTAGAAGGTAGGAAAGACGTCGTTGAGATTCTGAACGGATCAAACTGGAAAATAAATATGTCACTGATGCGCTTGCTTATAAAAACCAATTTATGGAAGACTAGAGAATTTAAATCTTATGATACATAAATCATCGCAATCGCCAATCATCGCCACAAAGTAATAAAACAAAAAAAAAATAGTAACGTATGTCTCAAATCATCGATAATTGAAAACCACCCACACAATGTTAAAAAACTAAAAATTCATCTGGGAAACCACACTAATTTCGTCGTGAAAAAAAAAGAAAATTAAATTTGTTTTATGTTGCAAATCATTAAAATTGCCCACCAACTCTACAAATGTATATTGAAGTTGACTGCTACTTATCATTAGTCTACTTATTAGAATAATTAAAAATGTACATATATACGTAACGCATGTATAAGTTAAAATTAGTATTCTAAATCTCTGTATATATCTTACACCCACAAATCATCCAAATTGTCAATCTGGCTGACAAAATCAAACTGTAAATATTTTATGATGATTAATAAAATTCACTACTATAATACAATAGGTACTATTAAATTTTTTTAACATAAATTGATTAAAATCAGTTTAATAGTTTTCGAGAAAAGAAAAAAATTGAAATAAATGATTGTAAGGGAGGTATAATAGTTAAAAACTATTAATACCTATCCATTTTTCAGAAATTTGGGTCATCTTCGAAAAGCATCTAAATTCCCTGACGAAGTGGGCCAATATTCACATTTATTTGGTAAATTTATTTTGGGTGTGAAATAATCGTTCATGTTAAGGAAAGCTGTTTAAAATTAATCGATTACTTCATCAAGCTCATTTTTCTCTTCTAAAAGTGCATCAGGGATGAAGATTTTTAGAAATATTGGACACAGAATCGTATTCCATTCACCACGAAAAAAATCAATTTTTAAATTGAAATCAGAATGTACCAATGGAAAACGAAGCGAAGTAGGACTATTCAGTGCCGGACTTTCACCGTTGGAAGCTTCACCGCCAGATTTTCACCACCACCCTTTTAGTGCTTGGAATTTTCGTTCCGCCACTGGGTATTTCGCTGTCGTTCTTTCAATACAAGACTTTTAAACACTTTAGCCAAAATGTTTTCCCGGATAAACCCGTGTTTTTTAGCAACATTTGCATTATACAAAAATTTATTCATTGCAATGTAAAGTTAAATCTTGATAAACAAGCGAATTTCTGTGTGTTTCAATTTTTTGCTCAAATTTCAATTTGCTATTATTGCCAATAAAACATAAAAGAATTTCCTACCGCCATTAAAAATAATGTTATTAAATTATTTTCTATTAATTTGCATCATTTATTTTTAATTTTCGTGTATTTTTTTGCAAAAGTAGCTGTTAGGCAAAATTTCCCAAATAAAATCCAAATGATTAAATAAGCTGAAAAAGGAAACACAATTTGTCATTGAAAACAATATAAGCTGTGTTTTATTGGTAGCAACTTTTGGGTGTGTTCGCTACAAATATCATAGATCACATCCATTTTGTCTCCACCAAACTTCAAATATCATAGATCACATCCATTTTGTGAGTGAAAAAACAACATTAAGGTTCAAGTCATGAATACTTTTCAATAGCGCCATCTTCATCTTCAAAGTTCTAACTATGTATATCCACTTTTATATCCACTCTTTTACTGGCTAATTTATCGACACTCTTTGTTTTTGTTTTTGTTTGCCAAGGGAAATTTTACTGCGCTGGCTATAAAACTACCAATAAAACACGGCTATAAATAAATTCTTTTTGTGAATTAACCATTTCTATAGTAGAGTCTACACTACTTTGGCAACAGGAAAACAAAATATCCAGACACGAAAAATTTGACATTTAAAGGGGCGGTACTCGAATATAGAGCACTTTAATGACAGCACATAAAGTTCCAATACTCCATCGGCGGTGGTGAAGTGTCCATCTATCAATTTGCGGTGGCCAATGGTACCATACCGAATGGGAAACCCCATTATACGACTAATTTTGCGTCTTGGCTCTTCTTCGAATTCTTCTTTAAAATTTCTTCCTGTGAGTCGTGTATAAGTCCGGTCCTTTACTTCTTGAATAGAAACTCTCGGACTGTCTTTGTTGAAGAGAATGATGAAATTCACAATATTCCGTAATCTGTACTATTTCGTTGCATTCTTATACTCTCATAATGCCATTTTGTTAAGTTGTGAGTTTCTGTCCACAGAAATGCTTGAAAAGAAAATCACAGATAGGGGAAATTTTTTTAGACCTCGAGAAAACTCTTTTCTGTGCAAAACAATGAATATTTTTAGTACGGCTTTTCACACAAATGAAGAAAAAATCAAATTTGGCAGTTCTTTTTAATTTTTATTGGGTTTTGACATTTTCCATTCTCTTTATTACTATAGGAATCATACACGTATACGTTTATGCATGCGATTTAGATACTAAAATATCAAACAATGAAAAGAATAATGTCAAAACTGACTCAATTGGCAGTTTGATTTCCGTCTCGTCTTTCTTTTATTTTCCACACATTATGTTCGAAAACAGTCATTACTCAAAAGTCTAAAGTTGTCATGTAAGAGCAGACTTACAAATTAAAAAAAATACGGTGCTATACCAATACAATCATTTTAAATAAAAACCAAGTAGATATTGCTAAATTTAAATTAACGCCCAGAGGTGAATAACAGCTAGTTAAAAATATAAAAAATAATATTGTCGCCGGCCCACAATTCACACCAAACAATAACTTTCTATAGATGCATTGCCACTTGGCGTCGTCGTCACTAACGATAATTTTTTCAGAATATTCTGCTGAGGTAAGACTTTCTTCACACTGGGAATGGACATAATATAAACTGTCGAAAGTCCATAATTGAAGTATTAAAAAGTTGGCTAAAAGTCAAAGAAAGTTAATTCAAACGATACAGTGGAGAAATAAAGTAAATGAACAACAATCCTTTTAAAAAAATTTTCCGTTGTATCAAAAATATTTTTTTTATTTAGTTACACATCAACTATGTCAGAGATTAGTTTCAAGTCAAGTTATGTGAAGAAAAGATGTAAGACGGATTAATGCAATAGAATAGGTAGAATTTAAGAAAAATGCTTTACAGGGGTGTTTCAGAAGGATGTGACTCTAGACATGCCAATTATAACAGTTTTGGTTTATAAAAGCAGGGCCAGGGCCCTCCGCCGGTGGGCATACTTCAGACACCTAGAGTTTTTTTTTTCAAGTCGCGCGAAACGCCTTAACGCACGCCCACTTCTAATGGTGAAAAACTGTTATTACTGTTATCAATTGGCATATCTCTAGTCTCGTCCGTTTCAGAATCTCATATTAAAAGCACTTTTTATCAAAAGGGAAATAGGTAGATCAATAGTATTTTGCTTTAAAATAAAATTCAAATGTTAATGACTGGTTCTGTAAAAAAAAGGCGGATATATCACGGGGCTTAGCGGTGATGGTGTTTTTCGTTCACTTTGATTCTAAGCGAACAAGTGAGCATTTTTTTTTTTTTGATTTTTTAAAATGTTTTTTGAAATTTGTTTGAGCTATAATAAGAATCACTAGATTGAAAATTTATTACCAAATCGGTCAAACCACTGTAAAGATATAGGCGATTAACCAAAACATGTACCCATTTCTTCAAAAACGTGGAATGCCTATTTCCTTTATATGATTTTTTTTTTACAAAAACCTGAAAAGCAATTTTTTTACAATTACTTCAGTTATTCCAGGTACAAAGATTAATCAAAATCTTTAAAGTTGTTTTGGAGAAAATTCGAAAAAAAAAACAAAATTGTTGTATGGCAGCCACCTGTTCTAGGTGAGCTGAAACAAAAATTCGAATTTCACCACTAAGGAATCACATAAAAATGCTCTGTACCAAATTTCCACCCGTTAAGGCTCTAGATAAAATTACAGTGGACGCATAGATGCACGTTTATACCTATTAACAAAAAACTACAAAAGACAGCATAGAGTTTTTGAAGCATTAAATTCTACGTGATGGGGTTTTTGATTCCCTATTGGACAATGCCATCGAGATCCGAATTTAATGAGCTTATCAAATGCTGCCAGTCTAGTTTGAGATCCAAAGGACAAGGATGTGAATCTAGAAACGAATATGAAAAGCTGAGGGTATAGTCATCAGCAAAACCATTAAGGCCCATTTTCTGAAACGAAGCTTAAAAATTTAAGGTCAATATTTGCTTCTTTTTCCTCAGCGTATACTCTGTCACATAAGCTCTTATGTTGAACTTAAGTATTTAAGTTTTGTTTCAGCAAATAAGTCTTAATAGATTAGAAGTTTCAGACTAAAGATCGTTGATGAAACTGAGGAAGAGAGTCAGAGACAAAACGGAGCCCTGGGGTACACCAGTATTTATATTATAAATATCAGACTTAAAACCAACGAATATGACTTGCATTATGCGTTTCGTTTACATAGGCACAGGTGTTCACTGAACCGGTCGACTTGAATTTTCCTACCAAACGTTGAATATTCGATTGTGTAAGGACAAAACCATGTCAACCGTAAAATGACGCAAGGCGCGCAGAGTTGCAACAAGAGATTTTGATAGTAAGGTTGTATCTTGTTTTATCTTTTTAGTACCTACAATTGTTTCCTCCTGCCGTGAAGAGCTCATAGTTCTCAGCTCGTAGCATAACGTTAGGTTCTGATAGGTTCATGGCCATATAGGAATTCCAGGTAATGAGAAAGCGGCTGGCACGAATTGGATCCTAAATTGATCCTAATTGATCCTAAATTGAACCAAATCGACTCTTGTACAAATACCAAAAAACTTAAGCCATGTCTTTACAAGGGGAAGACAGATAGGATCTTAACAATCTCGCAACTAACTAAGAAATAAACACATGGGAAGCTACTTCTTAAATAGCTTACAAGAGCTCTCCATTTTATCTGTGGCCTATTTCACCATCTTACAAATTGTAATTTACAAGCGATTTCTTACAAATTTTGTTAAGAAATCGATTTATTCTGTTTCACAAAATGTTTGTATTACAAAATTGTAGTTGTAATTTACAGAGGGGAATTTGTGGGAATATCTTTATTTTCGTTTCACCAAGAGTAATTTTTGTTTGTAGTTTACAAGAACAAATTTGTGAAAATTCAGGTGTTTTTATAAGTTTCTGTTTCACCAAATAAAAAATTTTTACAAATTTGTTAAGATGTAGAAAAATTCTTACAGAAGCAAGTTAATGTGTAATTTTATTTACAATTTGTAATTTTCAATAGAAATATCTTTCCTAACCTTAAAGTGTATTTACGGCGTAGGCATAGTAGTACCGTATATGCAGATTCATTTGCTTTCAAGGAAAAGTTTTACATAAACCGTAAAAGGGTAGATTAAATAGTAAGAATAATTGAACCACGGTCGGTAATGAGCCTGAAAAACTGTTTTTATCAACACAAAATGGAAATGTTGACATTTTAAGATGAGCTCTCCGACATGCACGGTATATCTATATCTACCGTGTCAGATGTGTCCATTGTGTTTGAGCAGTCGTTGTTGGATTTTTTGAAAATATAGAAGGCTATATAGTACACTTTACGCTTAATACCTACTCAGCAGAATCTCACAAATTTGTGAGGAAGAATTGTTTTTTACAAGTCTGGCAAAAAAGTGGTGAAACCGATTTTTCTAAATTTGTAAATCACAACTACAATTTCCTCTACTTTTCTTACTATTTTTTACAAATTTGTTGGAATTATGTTTGTTGTTTCTGAAACAGAAATTAAGTTTACAAATTTTTAATTGCAGATTACAAGTACAAATTTGTGATTGTAATTGTAATTTGGTGAAATGGGCCACGTTAAATTGTCGAAATTCATTTATGCCTCTAGATGGCTTGATAATCCATTAAAAGTTATAGGTTAACTTTTTAGGAGCGTCCAATCCTCCAGGGTATCAATGTAGATCCATTGATAAGTGTGATAGGAATAAGATTCTCTATCAGCCCAATAACCTAACCTAACCTAGTACCTATAATACTAACTCCAAGTGCCAGTTTGACAACAACAAATGTGAAAAAGGTATGCTCACTTACTTTTATACACGAACTGTCACTGTTTTAATCCTGTTTAGTTAGACTTTATTACGAAAATAGAGTTTCCATACTTAAGAGAGCTTTAAAGTTAGAAAATAATTTAGTAGTAAATAATATTTCCTGTTTCGTGAACTTCTTATTACACAACATTTGAACTCCTAAAACCCACTAAGGAGGACTTCAAATTTTGTTAAGTAGCATAATGCTAATACCTTAATATTAGGCTCAAAATTTTGTGGCTATGTTTTAAAATTTAATCAATGTGTATTTGAAATAAAATCCGAAGATTAAAACATATTTTGTTTCATAATGGCAACCTCTTTTGGCGGGTTAGTGATGTTCGCCAAAATAACATCATACTACAAAAAGTCAATATCCCCAAGAAAAAACCTAGTAGATACAAAATCCCAAAAAAAAAAACAATTAAAAAATAAAATGCACGACTTTATATAACGAATTTTTTCTTGTATTTTTCAACTAAAGGGTCTTCACATAGTGGCTTCTGAACTTTGACACTTAATAGCGGCCATGTTGTTGAACCTACATCTGTCAAATTAGCTGTCATTTATTCAGCCTGTTTTCCCATATCACCATGGATGGATATAGCGTTCAACAAACACGTTCACTGATGGTTCAGTAAACGATCAACCAACACCCGTACTTCGACGAAACGCAAGATCGGCCGAAAACATCACCGATGTCCGCGTCTCGCATTTCGCGTCTCTCATAAGAACTCTGCCTTTCGCAGACCACAACTTGGCAAATTTTGCGTCGTGACTTGGGCCTGCACCCGTACAAATTCTTCTGACCCAGGAGCTGAAGGTAAACGACCATAGACAACGAAGTTCGTTGTTCGTTGAATGGGCTGAAGCAGTTGGAAACTGACCCTTATTTTCATCGACAAACCATCTTCAGCGATGAGGCCCATTTCTACGTACGTCAACAAACAAAGTTGTCGAACTTGGGACAATACCAATCCACATGAAATTCAAGAGCGTAAAATGGTGTGGATTTTGGGCTGACGGAGTCATCGGTCCATAGAGATTTGAGAACTACGTTGGCCAGTCCATCATGGTCAACGGCGAGCACTATAGGTCGATGATCACCAACTTCTTTCGACCTGAATTCGATGATATGGACACCAACGACATGTCGTTTCAACAGGACGGTGCTATGTGCCACACAGCTCACGCCACATTGGAAATTCTAAACGAGCGATTCGAGGGCGTGGTCATCTCAAGTGGAGGTGAAATAGCCACCGAGATCGTGCGACTTGACCCCGTTAGACTTTTTCTTATGGGGTTTTCTGAAGTCGCAGGTCTAAAAGAATAAGCCACAAATCACAGCGACCCTCAACGCCAACATAGCCCATGCCATCGGTCAAATTCAGCCTGATTTATGCGCCAGAGGAAAATTGGATATTTCGGATGTGCGCTACCCAGAGAATCCACGGCGGACATTTGAACGATGTTTTATTCTATACATAATGGCATCGATAGGCCTTACCTCTGAGTCAGAACCTACAGGTCCTATATATTTTTTTAAGAATTCAGATAAAAAAGAATTCCTACTTTAAACACACATTTTAAGTATAGTACCCGAAATTTTGTATTTGATATCATCTACTTCCAGATGGTTAACCTTCTCAGCACGGTAATTTTGCTTCACTCTTCTTAAAAACAACAACAAAATGTGGCTCTTGTAAGAAGTTCTTTTTTCTGCTTAGGTACAAATTTTTAATCCCTTTACTATACTTATGTTGCTATATTATCATGGTGACATCCTGCTTGAGACAGCCAAATCAATTTATCACTTATAAATCAATAAATTTAGAAAATCTTAATGGTTCAATTTGTTATAGGCATGCCAAAAACAAAGAAGGAGCAATAAAAAATGTAAAAAATGAACACACAAGCAACAAAATTTAATTTTAAAATTTTTTCTAATAGATCATTACTCCTATGTCCTGGACTTTAGCTGATGGGGACGGGGAAACGCCAAGAAGAGCGTGCAAGTGAATATTAATGAGATGTCCATTTTTGATAAGTTGATAGAATCATTTTGCATAAGCCTGCGAAAGGATGTTTAGAATTTAGAATAATTTTCGTCCATATACCTTATTAAAAGAAAAAGAAACAAATTATACAAGAAATTCTGAGACCATTAAAGTTTCATCATAACTGATGAAATAGCTATTCTTTAAAATAATTAAATATTATCTAAAATTATAATAAAATAAAAAAAATGAATGGTTACTTTTATTTTGTACCTACACATCCTAAAATCATTCTACAGAAGCGTAAACAAAATATCGAACACAAATACACGTGTTCCTTATGAAAACAAAAACATTTTTGTTTGGAAAATTCTTCCAAAAAAAGTATAGAAAAAATTATATGTACAATACATATATGTATGTATATAAAATACGCCTTTTGTGGTTAAAGAAAGTATATCCAACCATATGTTTATTTTGTTTTCATAAAAAAAATAGCTTCTTTTTCTTGCATGGAAAAGTACTCCAATTTCCGTTCTGTTCGGATATGCTTTAGCTGCGGTTATGTTTCTTTCTTTTAAATTTGGTTTAATATTTCAAGAAAGAGCTAAGAGTTCTTTTCAAAAAATAATAAAATATCAAAAACAAATAATACAGAAACAAAATAACTTTATAACTTTCATTTTACTTCGCCTTTCAACTGGTCCTAGGTTTTCTTTTATGGAAAATGAATATCTTAGCACACATGGAAAAACAAGAAAATGTTATGAACTATATTCAGAGTATATTTTTTACTTGCTCTATAGGGCAAGTATTGGTTTCATGTAAAAAAATGGAGTTTATAAGCAAAACTAACACTACGATAATCGAGAAGAAAAAGTGGGTTTCGTCATGCCGTCCGTCGGTCTGTGCGTCTCTGCGTCTGTACGTCTGTACGTCTTTGCGTCG
The DNA here is from genome assembly GCA_932273885.2 of Leucozona laternaria. Taxonomy (NCBI): domain Eukaryota; kingdom Metazoa; phylum Arthropoda; class Insecta; order Diptera; family Syrphidae; genus Leucozona; species Leucozona laternaria. The sequence goes on along the minus strand of OW026366.1, from coordinate 179,833,416 downwards.
CACAGTGGTTCGGTTTGTATGGGAGATCGGAAAAAAGTCTGTTTTATCTGAAAGGTTCAACGGATTTAAATGAAATTTGGCAAATATGTTAAGATTAGTCTCATACATATTTGGTCAAAACTTGACTGAAAAAAAATAATTAGAAACAAAGTTATTGACATTTTTCTAAAATTTGAGGGTTTTGATGTTTGTATGGGAGACCGGAAAAAAAATCTGTAACATCTGAACTGTTTAACGGATTTAGATGAAATTTGATTCGCATTTTAAAATTAGTCTTATTCATGCTTGGTCAAAATTTGTTGTTGGGTTTTGATGTTATTTTTAAATAAAAGTTTTTTTTAGTAAAATCTTAACTTTTTATTTTGAATAAAATATTATTATTAACTATGTATATTATAAAATTAAATAAATAAATAGATAAATACATAAAAAATATAAATAAAAAATAATTATGAAGTAGTAATTTTATAATGCTTAAATGAGGTTTTTAGCGTCTGCGCAGATTGGAAGTATTTTCTTCTTTGCCTGTGGCCTTAAACCTGTTATTATTGGATCTGAGGATATGAGTATATGATGCATCACATCTTCATTCGTCGCAATTCGGCTGCATTTTCTCGAATGAAACCTGCGGTAGGCTTTATGATCCTTATTTCGGCATTCTTGGGCTTCCTCGGAGAGCGATCCAACAGGAAATGCACAGCTTTTAATTATTTCTTCTCCATGGATCAAAACCTTATGTACGGTTGCTGGCATATTGTACCATTTATATTTCTCAACAAATAGTTCAGCAGTTTCTCACGTGTAATCTGCATATTTTTTGAAATCTAATTTTTCATTCGACGTTATTACTTCAAGGATAACAGCAAACCGCCGAATTAGGGATTCACTAACTCCAGTGATTTCTGAAGTCATGTTTGGATTTGTAAAAAATCTTCTGGAGGTGTTGCCGTCATTACTTGTCCCCGTACCTTGTTTTACAAGATCGACAATGATGCCCAGTTTCTTACGAAACTCCTACTGAATTTTCTTCTTCTGATGAGCATCTCTAATACGGTGGGTCTCATTGTTGGTTCTCCATGCTTTAAATGGAAAATTGTAGGCAACATGGAAGATACACTCCTATTTATTTTTTACGGCCCTACTTTTAGCGAAAAATAAATAAAAAAAAATAAAGGATTATCCCTAATCCTTTTCTTTATTTTGTACTAAGCTCTATCATATAATTCAAAATATCATAAAACTATATTATTTTTCGTGTGTTGTTTTCCAGAAAATTGAGTTGAAAGTTGAAAAATTTTCCAGGCAGATATAAATGGTTTCGCAAAAATCAAAATTCTCAGACCTGGGTCAATGTATTAATTTTGTTTTATTTTTAAAATAAAGTTTGACATTTTTTCTTAAAATAATGGGCTTAACCAGTTCATTCTGACAATTAATACCGAAGAAATCGGTAAATTTGGTAAATTGGTAAACACCACCGTCAAGACGAAGTTTTTTGAAATCCGATCCAGTGAAACATTTTTGAGCATAACTTCCACATCTGCACGCATCTGCAGCTGATTTTGTCTGTGCTTTAACATGAATGTATGGTGCATATGCTGGCATACTTTCTTTCTTGGTATCTTTTGGCGCTTTTTTTTAAATCAAAAAGTTAAAAAAAAAAGCATTTTTTCTTTGTACTAAAACATCAGGCTACTTATAAAAGGTATCTTTTATAAATTATCAATATTTTTTTTTATTTTTAGATAATCGAAAATAGACCAATGAAATTATTTAAGAAGCTAGAGAATTTATTTAAAGGAACTTCGGAAAAAAAACATCTCAAAATTTGTTGAAAATACGGTTCGCGATTTGAGTAAAATTATTTTTCAACTTTTAGGGCTTGTAAATCAGAACATACAATACATGTGTTAAAACATACTTTTAAATCATACGCTCGGGTTAACTAAGAGTACTTAAATATAAAGTTTAAAAGGATAGATATGACTTTTTCAAAAGACTTTTTTCCGCTCTCGCACCACTGTGCGTCGCCGTCGGTAATTTGAACTAGAGCCTAAACGGGTGCACCGATTTGTATGAAATTTGGTACAGAGCATTTTTATGTGATTCCCTAGAGTCAAAATTCGAAGTAGCTGCCATACAAATATGTTGGTTTCTTCAAATTTTCTCGAAAACGGCTCTAACGGTTTTGATTAAACTTCATACCTGTAATAAAACAAGTAAATTGTAAGAAAACTGCATTTCAGGTTTTTCTTACAAAATTCACATTAAGGAATTAAGAATTCCATGTTTTTTAGAGAAAATAGTCTTATTTTTGGGTTATTCGCGTATATCTTTGCCACGGTTAGACAAATTTTGTTATAATTGTTCAATCTGATGCTTCTCAATAGTTTAAACAATAATACATTTAAGAATTTGTAAAAACATATTTTTAAAAACAATAAAAAAAAATCAAACAAAAAATCAATTTTTTAGTGCTTTTGACTTTTAGCAAACCACATCATGTGTCCGCAAATGTGATCGCAAATGTTGAAAAATTTCAACTGAAATGCATAATAATTGGACTGTGATGGGGAAAATTCCAAAAGCAGCTAAAGTACTAATCCATATATTTAGAAGTTCCCAGAATCGGAAAATTGTGAAATAATTTTTTCATTGCTGTATTTTGCCAATAAAAATATTAAAAACAAAGCAGAAAACAATTAAGTACTGCTTGAAAGCAAGCACTTTTAATGAAATTTATAAAAACCTATTGCTGAGTTACATATAAAATATCATCCCCAGAACAAAGTCGCAAATGATGACGTAAAAATGCCGTCAGAGTCGCAAACGTTTGCGACTTTTATATGCGGTCTGCTTCTAGCTTAAGAGTTAACATTGAATCAAAATTAAAAAAAAAAATATTCGCACAAAATCTTTCATTGAAATCGCTAGAGCTGTTTCTGAGATTTAATCAGAATCCAGAGGTCGATTTTTTTACAAATGCTGAGATTGCTTTATATAGTACTTAAATCGAAAGTAAAAAGAATTGCGCATATCCTTGGTCGTCATTTTTAGATCTTAAAACATAAATAAAAAAAATTAAATAAAAAGAAATCAAGTACAGAATATCAAGTTCTAAGGGGTGCGGCGGCGAGGTTGTAAACAAAACTAATACTACGATGATAGAGAAGTCCAAAAAAGTGGGTTTCGCCGTCGGTGTGTTTCTGCGTCTGTGCGTCCACTATAATTTGAGCTTGAGCCTAAACGGGTGGACCGATTTGCTTCAAATTTGGTACAGAGCCTTTTTTATGTAATTCCCTAGACCCTAGAGGGAATTCGAATTTTTGTTTTAGCTCATCTGGAACATTGGGAAAATACCAGCTTATTGGTATTGGTGATTCATAATGTGTGATGAACTGAACTTTTGAGAAGAAGCTTATGAAATGTTTGCGGTTTTTTTTTTTCATCTGTGTTTGAATTTTCTTACAGCAGTTTTGACAGAAATTGTAGTAGATTCAAGAAAAGCGTGGGGGATTTTGCTAGCGGAATGTGAAATTGTTTATTGGTAGAAATCTGTTTAAGTTTGGGATTTTATTTTAACTTTACAGATAGTTGATATTATTAGTAAGGCCCATTGTCTTTCCTACAAGCAATCGCTTAAAAGATATTGCGATTTTAAAAATGTCAAAAATAACGCATTTTCGGATATTAAATTAACTTTTAAGCTGTGAGTACTACCGAAAAGTTGTTTACTTGAAAACATTTACCAAATACATTTTAATTTTTTTTTGTGAGAGCTTTCATTAAAAAAGTCAAAAACTTTTATTTTTCGTACTAAACTCTTAAAAACTGAAGATTTTGTAAAATATTTTCGTTTTTCTTTATAGACTACTAGCTGGCCTGCCCAGCTTCTCACGGGTAGACAAACCAAAGCTTCGCATACAAAATACAAAAGAAAATATAAATAAATATTTAAGCTAATTTTTGTAATCGAATACTACCTTAGGTAGGTATGGGTTTTATGAATGGCTTAATATGTAAAAACATGATCCTCTAAGTCGAACTTTAATTACTTTCCCAACACAAAAAGAATTTTTGTAATCAAAAACCACTTTTTTGTTTTAATCCCATTTCACTCCATAAAAAGCAATTTTTTTTTAAATAACTTTAATCACAAAAATAATTTTTAGAATCAGATGCCACTTTTCGTGTTTCGCCCATTTCACCCTTTAAATTCCAATTTTCTGAAAAGATAGAAAGATAGATATCTTTATTTCGTAATAATGATTTCAAAAAAAAGTCTGTGACCGCACATTTTACAATTCAGAGATTTGATACATTATCTTTCTACTGCAACATTTTCTTGTAATGGGTTTTTCAATAAAAGCGCTACAAACATTTTTTTAAATAAAAAAAAAACGGTTTTGGATATCAATGAAACTCTTTATTCGTGTAAAAGTACGTTTGATGCCATTCTGTATGGAACTCGATTTATTCTGCATGACCACTAAGGGCACGCTTGCAGAAGTCCAGACGCTGAACCCAATTTTCGACGGTTTTCAAGCATAAATCGGCCGATACTGCTGCAATTTCACGTTCGATATTCGTACGAAGTTCATCAATCGTCGCTGGCTTGTTGGCATAGACCATAGATTTGACGTAGCCCCAGAGGAAATAGTCTAACGGCGTCAAATCGCACAACCGAGGCTGCCAAGCGACTGGACCATTTCGTGAGATAACACGTTCTCCAAACTTGGTTTCCAATAAATTGATTGTGACATTCGCTGTGTGGCTTGTCCTGTTGGATCCACATGTCCTCCAAGTCCATATCTTCAAATTGGGGCCAAAAATATTCGGTTATCATTCAACGGTAGCAATCCCCATTCACAGTAACGTGCCGGTCTTGATCATCACGGAAGAAGTACGGCCCACGAACATACGACGCTTCTGGTGGTCAAGCGGCTTCAGTTCTTGCGTCAATTTAATCTTGTAAGGATGTAGGCCAAGATCTTTTTGCAAAATTCGCCACAACGACGTCATAGAGATGCCCAACGCTTAAGAACGACGTGTGAGAGACACATTTTGGCTTTCTGCAACTGAAGCCTCAGCGGCAGCAATATTCTCGACACTACGGGCACTCTTTGTCTCACTGGCACGGGAACATTTTGTACTGTGCCTGTGGATTCAAATTTTTCCACTAGACGCTCAATTGTTGACCTGCTAGGACGATTATGACGACCATAAATTGAACGTAGCGCTCTTAACGTTGAGGCCACTGACTCCGAATTTCGGTAATAAATTTTAATAATTTCGACTCGTTGTTGGCTCGTTTTTCTTTCCAGCATGAAATGGCAAACCTTATTGAAGAGAAATGTCAAAAGAGCGGCAAGAAATATAGCGTCGTTTGCTCTCCCTGTTGCTCTTCTTTTGGAGCGTCCCTCTTGAAAAAAAACTTACTAAATAAATACAATTAAAATTTAAACAGAAATATCACAGATTAAGCATAAAGCTGTTTAATGAGAGAATTCTCAGAACTACCACAGCTATTATTAAAATTAATTGTATGTTTTCGAATCCTTTCAAAAATCAATTCAACATTCGCCTTTCTGTGGAGATCTAGGATTGAATTATGCCAGGGAAGATTTAACATCATTTTTATAACTTTGTTTTGTGAAACCTGCAACTTCTTTAAATGGCATGTTGCTGCATTACCCCATATAGGACACCCATATTATAGTATTGCTTGGAAAATTACTTTATAAATTATAATCTGAATATGGTGGTCAAATGTAAGTTTTGTATCAAGATGAACCCCGAGATACTTAACGGATTGCTCCCATACTATTGCGTTACCATTTATTTGAAGCTGACTGCTGGGAAGATAGCAATAAGCTTTTCTTTTCCGAGGGAAAAAATAGCTTGCATTTTCCTAACATTCAGCTAAATTTTCCATTTCTTATAATATTTTTCAAGTATTTCGATCGCATTTTTTAGATTTGTTTCAATGTTGAGAACAAATTCATCAGCAAAAATTGTGGAAGATTTGGAAAATTTGAAGTATAGATATTGTACAAGGCTGGCCCAAGGGTTGAGCCTTGAGGCACACCAGAATCAAAAAATAACAAATTAGAAAAACCACAATTTACATGCACCTGGAAACATCTACCGGATAAAAAAACTCTGAACAATTTTACATAAATACAACGGAAAGTCAAACAGTATCATTTTATATATTATTCCAATCAAAAGCTTCTTCAATATCTATCAATATCATCCCCGTTGACTGACCCCGTAAACGACGATCTAAGACATGGTTACAAATTCTTTTTACCTGATGTGAAGTGCTGTGAAAGCTTCGAAAACATAATTGTACATCAGGAAAAAGATCTTTATCTGAAACTATTTTTAAAATATATTGCCTCAGGGTTTTTTACAAAAACTGTACAAATGTTGCTTAATAAACTAATTGGCCTGTAACTTTCAGAAATGTCCGGAGCTTTTCCAGCTTTAAGAACAGGGACAAGCATTGCTTTTTTCCAACATTGAGGGAAGTATTGGCATTTTAAGTATGCTTTAATATTAAATGTTAAACATTTAATTCCAACCTGAGGTAGTTGTTTTAAATATGCATTTTGAACTTTGTCTAGTCCTCCTACTTTTCGGGTTTGCAAGCTTTTGACTACATATTTAATGTTTTCTTCTACTACAAAAGCGTTTAAAGGAGTCAATTCATTTGAAATGTTAAATCTTTCGATTGTGTCCCTAACAAGTTCGTTTGTTTCAAACCCACCCAAATGCTGAGAAACTAGGTGATTTTTTGAAAAATTTGTACCAAGTATGCTTGCTTTTTCAATATCTGTAAAATATGTTTTTGAAGAATCCTTTAGAAATGGTACCGTTTTGTTTTTGTTTTTTATTACTTTTACGATATTCCAGAAGGGTTTAGCATTTTTATCAAGAACGCTCAATTTTCTGTTCCATTCTTCGTTACGATTCACCAGTATTTGATCAGTAATGAGTTTGTTAAAACGAGAAACCATTGTTCTAGAAAAATGTTGACGATATTTTTCCCAATTTTTTCGATGCACATTTCTTATTTTTATAAGTTCTAGTATATGATCTGGAAGTTTTTTATATACATCACTTTTTTTCACGTTTGGGAATGCTTTCATTAACTGAGGAAAGAACAGCTTGTGTAAAGTTTTGAACGATGGAATCAACATCATCTTTACCAGATACTCTTTCAAGATCTGTGCAACTATTTTGAAGGTTCATATTTATCTTTGGTTTGAACGATTTCCTATTAGCATTTTTTAAGGCTAAGAAATATTGCACCTTTTTTCCCCCCAACCAAGAAAAGTTATAAAAAACAGGATTATGATCTGAACTGAGTGCACTAAACGAAATGGGTTCTGTTATTAGATAAGGGATTTTCTGAAAAAAAAATCCCTGAGGCCATCCACTAAAAAACAACCTTTCAATCACCAAAAGAATTTCTAAAGTCGGATAACTTTTAGATTTTAACCCCATTTCACACCACAAAATTTTAAATTTTGAAAAAGAATATCAATACAGCCACCTTTCAAACAAACAAATAATTTCTTAAATCATACAATTATTTTATTTTGACCTTATTTTCACCCCACAAATAACAAATATCCCAAAAGCAGTTTCCTAACCGCCTAAGGCGCCACCTGTTGCATTGTAATTGAATTGAACTAAAAAACGAAATGTGCGCCTACAGCGCAACCTGTTGAAAATTTTCCTAATTTTATTTTTTTCTAAGCCTTCGCCTAGCAATTACGAGCAAACTCGCAGAAGGAAGTGTCCAATTTGGTCCAATCGTTTTCAAGTTTAAAGCATCCGAAACACATCACGATATAATTTTATATAAAGGGTCCGCCATCTAACGTTTTTTTTTTTAACTAGTGCTTATTTCGTGAATTGTTACACTTAGCTCATGTCTGATTTGACAGATAATTAGTTTTATCCTTCCGCTGAACGAATATGGTTGTGTATACGCTTCGCTAAGTGGGCCTGCGATCGACTTAGAGAAGTTGCCGATTTTGCCAAAAAAATCATCTTTTCAGATGAAGCTCATTTTGATCTTGGCGGGTAGTAAACAAGCAAAATTGTCGCATTTGCGGCACAGAAAACCCGCACGCATACATTGAAAAGCCGATACACCCAAAACGAGTCACTGTTTGATGCGGATTTTGGTCCAGAGGCATAATTGGGCCATTTTTCGAAAATGAGCAAGGAGTGGCCGTTACAGTCAATAGCGATCGTTATCGGTCCATGTTGAACGAATTTTTGTTCATAAAAATTGAAGAGGAGGATATTGGCAACATTTTGTTTCAACAGGATGGCGCTACGTGCCACACAACCGAAGCTACAATCGATGTTTTGCGCCATTTTCACGTTATTTGGCGGACCCTTTACATTATGTATATGTAGATGATGTTTTCAACAAAATATCTTAAGATATACTTTTTTGTAGGATATATCGTTTAGAAGCTATTGCTTTTTTAAGATAGGTTGATATAAGAAATATCGGTTTTTTGCAAATTATTTTTAAACAGTGAATGCGATCAAAAAAAAACTTAACTAAGTATTTGCAGATTATATTATAGCCCTCTACAAATAAGCATTTTAAATTATTTTTTCTTATAGCTAAATATCATTAAAAAAAAAAATGTTTTAAAAATCTGATCAAAAGTCAAAATTTGTACGTGTTTTTGCATTGATTAGTTTTAGTTTTCCTTGTTTGCCGCATACTAATGAAAAAGGCAGTAATTATAACGTTTATGCTATGGGTTATTATAGCCACGATGTAGCTTTTTGCGTCTAATCTGATATGGGCTTGGAATTGAATTATGTCAATGTCAACCATACTACTACATGCAGTACAACAGGCTCTGCGAAGCATACCATCAATTGACATCAACATTTTGTAATGAATCAACAAAAAATTAAATGTTCTACCGCATCAAGTTTATGCTGCAATTACATTCATACCTAGATAATTCAACAGGGCCAACTCAATCATCAATTTTTTTTTGTGGATTCATAATCCGTTTTTAATTGAAAAGCTTATGTGCAGCACAGGGACTCAACCAAAGCTGTCGAGCTGACTGGATTCGGAAGCCGATGCACTTGAGTTCCATTGGACTCTGAATCCAGTCATTTTTTCTTTGAAATTTCTTATGAGACTTTCTTCGGAAGATATGCTCTCAAAGATACAAAAAATGTTGAAATGAAGCTAATTAATACGAACCTTTTTTAAGCATATTTTTGGTCATCCTCTCTCAAAAGTCTAGAATTTCATTAAATATAGGTAACAGTCTTTGCGAACGTAAGAAAACTCAATTCTTCCATCACCATTTCGATTATTTGTTTAATTTTAAAAATTCACTGAAACCCATCATCAAAAGGTGTATGGAGAAAAATAAATTCCTCAATAAAGAGGTAACACTTCCTTTTATTCACCCATGTCCTCAAATCCCACACAGAATATTAAATCACATAAAATTTATCTTTTTTACAAATAAAATTACGTGAAGGTCCTTCCCCAGATAGAGCGTTGTGTTGTGACTTGTGAGAAATCCCAGTCTACAATATCTCTTCGGAGATATTCTACACGAGCGACGACGACGACACTGTGGAATTTTCGGAGATAATTATACACCTGAGGATGGATTGTTGACGCATTTTTCAGAATTATAACTTACATGCGAATCGGAAACGGAAACTCATTTCCCAGTAGATTGCACTCCTATAAATATAAACCTCGAAAAATACACACGATTTCATCCCTTGTGCGCTTTCAATTTGGCTCATTGATTTCAATTCTTTTTTTTGGGACGGGGAGTGTCAATTCGTACATTTACAGCTAAGCCCAGATATGAGCTTATATATATAATTACTTGGAAACACAAGTTTATAAAACAGTATTTAAGTTAATAATTAAACTATTGTGTCAATTGATTTGTAAGAACTATACTTAACGCAGTGGCGTTTTTTTTTTTTTTTTGAAAACCCATTTTTCAGAATCCTTTTTTTCAATTTCCTAATATTGGAATCTATAACCGAGTCCTACTGTATGTAACTCACAATTCAATTTCGAGAACAAAATGTAAAAAAATAAAATGTCAGATCCCATGACACAGTTTCCTGATGATCATCATCTCCTTTGTGTGCCTGGTGCCTGGTAGAGCTAGCGTGAAAAATGGTTCTAAGATTCCAGGCAAGATGGATTAGCAGAACTCTGCTAAAAATTCTAAAGTCGCCCGATTAAATTAACATTCATTAATCATTGTGACAAATGTGCCGGTGTGTGTATATGTATGTTTAAATATAGAATATAGAGAAGGTTTCACGCAGACGAGGCATGTGGGGTCGTAGGTGGTGAGCAATTTAATTTAAGCACTTTGTGGAATGTATATGGATTACAGTTACTTAGTCATCTTCTACATAGAAGCCGGCTTATAAGTTTCTGTATACATACCTACATGTGTACCTACCTATGTATGACTATGTATAATAATAAGCATACATTATTTTGATAGATATGTCCTTGAACAGCAGCAGAATCCCTTAGACAACGGTAGACTAACAAAAGGTGGTGTTTTGAAAATTTAGACGCATATTAATTTGCTTTAAACTTTATTTGGTAATACGGTTGCCACTTTTCAACAAAATAGTCTTTACACAAAAATAGAAGGAGGGACAATTTTTATATAAATACATCGATAATATGTGTTGTATTTTTGTTTAAATATTTAATACATGTTTTCAAATTGTTGATCTTTATTTATAAAATAGAAATTAAATGTTGATACAGGCAAGAGATAAATGCCTATTGACCCGTTTAATTTAATGAATATCCTACGTATCAGTTGACATCAGATATTTAATAAATAAAAATATTTGTACTTAGCTAAATATTATTCAAGGGAAAAAGAATTTTGTTTCAGTATTGTTTAGAGTTTTTCGAAGAGCCTTATCTCTGTGATTGTGGTTGTATTGAGATGAAATTAAAATCATTTCAAAACTTTATATTTTTGTATTGAGATCTTTTGAGAACTAAGACTATGAAGTCTGAAAAAGTGGGTTTCGTCATACCGTCCGTCGGTCTGTGCGTCAGTGCGTATGTGCGTCTGTGAGTCTGTGCGTCTACTGTAATTTGAGCTAGAGCCTAATCGGGTGCACCGATTTGCATTATATTTGGTACAGAGTATTTTTATGTGATTCCCTAGAGATAAAATTCGAATTTCTGTTTAAGCTCATCTAGAACGGGTAGCTGCCATACAAATATTTTGGTTTCTTCAAATTTTCTTGAAAACGGCTCTTACGATTTTGATTAAACTTCATACCTATAATAATCAGGACAATTGTAAAAAAACTGGGTTTCAGGTTTTTCTCAAAAAAATTCACATAACGGAATTAGGTATTTCACGTTTTTTGAGAAAGTGGCCTTAGTTTTGGGTTATTCGCATATATCTTTTTGATGGTTACGCCGATTTTGTTATAATTCTGCAATCTGGTGCTTATTAATAGTATAAACAATATTGCATTTGAAAATTTTGATTTAATAAAAAATCAAACAAAAAATCATTTTTTTAGTTTTTTGACACTTTTAACAATTTCTCGTTTTAAATATATACATATCATCCATCTTCAATTTGTAATTACAAACAGTTGTTGTTCACAAGAGTATGTTCGTGCGATCAATTCGTGCCTATTTTTTAAGATACTTTTACTGCGCAACCATATGAAACTGCACGCGACAAACATTTTATTAAAAAAAAAAATTTTTTTTAAGAACTTAATTTTCCATAAACATTTTTTTTTAATCAATAAAGTAAATTGGTTATATTAACTTGTGTATTCAGCTTTAATTTAAATTTTGTTCGTTGTTCTACAATTCGTTGTTGGTTAACATATCTGACTTTGAATGAAAGAACAGACTTTGGTCACCAACATCTCAGCAATAAATGACGCCATATCAATTTTTTTTTTAAACTGGAATAGATCTCCTACAAGATCTTTATAAAACTTTATATGTATTAGTTTTATAACCCTTCACCGTAAGTTTAAAAATAAAGTAAAGGGTTTTGCAATAAGAGGTGTTATTTTGAATAGCCCGCTATTTCGGTAGCTGTCACTTTTGAAGCTTTAATTTTTTGACATTTGACTAGTAGAAACTACGCCATTATTAAAAATGGAACGATACACGCTTCAACAACGCATTGAAATTATTAAAATTCACTATAAAAATGGTGAAAATTTGGCAGAGACGGTTCGTAAAACTAAAACATTTTTGGGTCGTCGTGAAGCACCTTGTCGGACCGCAATACAGAAATTGGTGGACAAATTCGAGCTGTTGGGACAAGTTAGTGATGTGAAGAATAAAACCCGTGCACGTCGCTCAAGAACAGCTGAGAATATTGCTGTTGTAGCCCAAAGTGTTGAAGAAAACCCAGGTTTGTCCATTCCTCGTCGTTCTTTGGAATTAGGCATTCCACAAACGTCATTACACCGTATTTTGCATAAAGACTTGGGTCTTAAGGCTTATAAAGTTCAGTTAACACAAGAACTCAAGCCGGCTGATCATCAACAACGTCGTGTCTTTGCTGATTGGGTCCTTGAAATGCATGAAAATGATCCGGAATTTCATCGAAAAATCATCTTGACTGATGAGGCCCATTACCACCTCGGAGGCTACGTCAACAAGCAAAACTGTCGCATCTGGGGCTCGGAAAACCCAAGAGTTATTGTTGAAAAGCCTCTCCATCCTCAACGCGTGACTGTTTGGTGCGGTTTATGGTCCGGCGGGGTCATTGGACCTTACTTTTTCGAAAATGAGGCTGGAGCAACAGTTACGGTCAATGGATTGCGCTATCGAGAGATGATTAATGATTTTTTATGGCCGGAATTGGATGGTATTGATCTGGACAACGTTTACTTTCAACAAGACGGCGCTACGTGCCACACAAGCAATGAAACCATTGATCTTTTACGGGAAAAGTTTCCGGACCGTGTTATCTCTCGAAGAGGTGATCACAATTGGCCACCGAGATCTTGTGATTTAACACCTTGCGACTTCTTCCTTTGGGGCCACGTGAAAGATAAGGCCTACGCCAACAGCCCAGCGTCGATTCAAGACCTCAAAGATGGAATTCGTGAGGCTATCGAGGACATAGGGCAGCCACTTTGCGATTTGGTTATGAAAAGGATATGGGCCTGTAAGCGTGGTCGTGGCGGCCATTTGGCTGATGTTGTGTTCCATTATTAACAGCATACCTCTTTATAATGAAATAAACATCCGATCATTTATCTCAAAAAATGCCATTTTTCTTTGAATATCAAAATAACACCTCTTATAAAATTGTTGTAAATCATTCATTGCATTATAAATGTTAATTGCAAGGTTAATCCTGTTTTTTTTTTTATATATTTTACGGGCACTCAAAAGGTTGTGACAACCCTTCTGATGATAATACACAGTACGAGCGTTTAGGAAAGTGGGAGAGGATTTGAAAGGAGATACCGATAATCATTCGTTTTAAATGTGGGTGGGGCTCGCTTTAACGACAGAAGGCAGTATTGTGTTTTGAAGCATTAAATTCTACGCGATTTTTATTTCCCCATTTCACAATACTATCGAGATCAGAATTTAATAAGCTTATCATATGCTGCCGTTGAAGTTCCACATCCGAAGGACAAGCTGAGGGTACTGTCGTCAGAAAAACAGTTTTAAGGATAAGAAGTTTCAGACAAGAGATCATTAATGATTATTAGGAAGAGAGTCGGAGACAAAACGGAGCCCTGGGGCACACCATCATTTATTATATGAGTTTCAGACTTGAAACGGTCCAATACAACTTGTATTGATCGGTCCGAAAGGTAATTTCTAATCCAACGAAGAAAAATTCATCGATACCAAATGCACGCATTTTCGATAAGAGAGCTTGATGCCAAACTCTATCAAATGCTTTTGAAATATCAAGTGCAATAATCTTACTTTCGCCAAAACGATGTATAGATTTGTGCCACTGTTCGGTGAGATATACCATACAATCACCAGTGGACCTATTGCTACGAAAGCCATATTGCCGGTCATTAAGAAGCTTTCGTTCCTCAAGATATTTCTTAACCTGGTTGTTAATCAGCGTTTCCATGACCTTAGAAAGAAGGGAAATAAGTGCAATTTGATGATAGCATAACCTTTTAGAAACTAATAGACCACCAACAAAGTAAAATAATCTTAAAACACAAAAAAGCCTCCAAAAGGACGACGTTAATAACTACAGACCCATAAGCTTAATATCAACTGTCTACAAGTTTTTTTCAAAAATAATATATAGGAAAACTAAACAAGCATTTACTGAAAATTAACCAATCGAACAAGCAGGGTTCAGAGAGGGATACTCAACAACGGACCACCTTCAAACGACTAATCAATCAATTCAAAAATTCAATGAATACAATAAGCCACTGTACCTTCTATTCATTGATTTCAGCAAGCTCTGAAAAAAACCAAAATATCCATCCAATTTACATTAATACAATTAAAAACTTCTATAAAAACAACACCGCCAAAATAAAAACCGACAAAATAGGAACAGAGTTCCATATCAACAGGGGAGTACGACAAGGTGATCCGATGTCACCACCTCTTTTTTCAGCCATCCTGGAAGACATTTTCCGAAAACTGGATTGGAAACATACAAATGGAATACAAATATATGGATGAAACCTAAACAACTAACAGATGACATAGTTCTCATATCAGACACCTCTAACAACATTCATACAATGTTATAAATCAACTTGCTTCAGCGAGTAAGAAACATGGACTCCAGATAAACCTGACCAAAACAAAGGCAATGACAAACCACACGAAAGAAGATAAATAATTCTAGAGAACAACAAAATAAAATACGTCGATGAATATAACCACCTTGACCAGCTAAAATCATTCGATAAGCAAGAAGAAAAGGAGGTAAACAGCCGCGTAACAAATAGCTGGAAACAATACTGGAATGTCAAACAATTACTTGACAGCAACAACACCGAACATAAATATTTGACTCGACGATATTACCAGTCATGACATATGGATTACAAACCCTTGGACTTAAATGACATTTACTTGACAAATTAAGGTTTTGCCAAACGAAGATGGAACGGAAAATGCTAAATATTAGAATGATACAAAGAATACCAAACGAAGAAATAAGAAGATAACGAACAAACATTACCGACCGACGCGACGTAGTAAAAAGAGCGAAACAATTAAAATGGAGTTGGGCAGTACATATGTATATCGAGGATACAAGATCAACGCTTGACAAAATGGATTCCAGATGGTACGAGACCTCTCGGACGACCAAGGAACAGATGGGAAGACAACCTAAACCAATTCAACTCCAACTGGTACAATGATGTAAGAAACAGAAATGTATGGATATCATTGGGGGAGGCTTATGCCCTTTAATAAAAAAAAATAACTATTACAGAAATAACTTTTTGTATGAATAACTTTTTAAAAAAAATCAATGTGAATTGGTATATAATGGGTGATTTTTTAAGAGGCTTAGAACTTTTTTAAAAAAAAAAACACAAAAAATTCGAAAAAATGAATGAAATATTTATTTGAATCGATAGTTTGAACCTTGCAATTTAATGTTTAAAGATAATTTCATGCAAATGTTGACCGCGGCTGCGTCCCAGGTAGCCCATCCGCTGAGTCCAATTTTGGCATACTCTTTCACACATATCGGCCGGTATCTCACGAATGAATGCATGGATGTTGGCTTCCAGTGCGTCAATCGATGCGGGCTTGTCCCTATAGACATTAGCTTTGACATACCCCCACAAAAAACAATCTAATGGTGTCAAATCGCACGATCTAGGCGGCCAATTGACCGGCCCGAAACGTGAAATTAACTGTTCACCAAACTCGCCTCGCAATTGCGCCATTGTTTCGCGTGCTGTGTGGCATATGGCACCGTCTTGTTGAAACCACATATCATGCAGGTCAAGAACTTCCATTTCGGGCAAAAAAAAGTTTGTTATCATCGCTCGGTAGCGTTCACCATTGACAGTAACGCTGCGATTCGCATCATCTTTGAAGAAATAGGCCCAATAATGCCACCGGCCCATAAACCGCACCAAACAGTGGCTTTTTCGGGATGCATTGGTAGCTGTTGCAATGCTTCTGGCTGATCTTCACTCCAAATGCGGCAATTTTGCTTATTTACGTACCCATTCAACCAAAAATGAGCCTCATCGCTGAACACAAGCAGCGCGCGATGAACATTTCGAACCGAGCACGAATTTTGATAGTAAAATTCAATAATTTGCAAGCGTTTTTCATTTGTAAGACGATCCATGGTTAAATTGCAAACCAAACTGAAGCTGTTTGACAGTGACACAAGGTACTAAACACACGTCAGCTGTCAAAACCAGTGTTGCCAAAACCAAACCAGCTAAAAAATCACCCTTTATAAAGGGTCCGCCAAATAACTTCTTTTTTTTTGAAAATGGCGCAAAACATCGAGTGTGGCTTCGGCTGTGTGGAACGTAGCGCCGGCCGTCCTGTTGAAACCAAATGTTGCCAATATCTTCTTCTTCAATTTTTGTGAACAACAATTCGTTCAACATGGCCCGATAACGATCGCCATTGACTGTAACGGCCACTCCTTGCTCATTTTCGAAAAATGGCCCAATTATGCCTCTGGACCAAAATCCGCACCAAACAGTGACTCGTTTTGGGTGTATCGGCTTTTCAATGTATGCGTGCGGGTTTTCTGTGCCCCAAATGCGACAATTTTGCTTGTTTACTACCCGAGCTTACAAAATGAGCTTCATCTGAAAAGATGATTTTTTTGACGAAATCGGCATTTTCTCAAAGTCGATCGCAGGCCCACTTTGCGAAGCGTATACACAACCATATTCGTTCAGCGGAAAGATAAAACTAATCATCAAATCAGACATGAGCTAAGTGTTACCATTCACGAAATAAGCACTAGTTGAAAAAAAAAAACGTTAGATGGCGTAGTGTAATGATCTTGAAAATAGAAAACTAAGACTTGAAGTGAAAAACAAATCAATGTTTGCAGTTATTAAATGAGTCTTGGTTATTTTTTTCTTCCATTACTGGCTAAGGATATATCTCGCTTGTTGCGAACAATAACATCTGAACTAAAAAAAACAATTTTTCAGGAAAAGCAAATGGTTCAGTATAATAGCTGAGACTTACGCTTAGCAGTTTGATGTTTTAGACTGCAAATTTCCTAATTAGATAAGTATTCTGTAGCATTTTAAGTAGGGCTACAGACAGGCACACAACTTGACTCGCACACATAATGGTGCAAAATATTAGTATTAATTTCAACAGACAGTGGATGTTAAAATCAAATAATATGTTAGTGGGGTGTGTGAATCGAAGAGGAACGAAATATCAAAATAAATGCATTTACTCTCTTTAGGGACGAGTTTTGAAGGGGATCGTTAAGAAATCCCGCAGCCGCAGCACGAAATACCGCAGATAGCAAATATCGGGTTTTTCAACAGGGACGCTACAAAAGTAGAGCAACAGGGACAGCAAACGACTAAACATTTCTTGCCGCTCTTTTGACACTTCTCTTCGTCTTCAGTAAGGTTTGCCATTTCATGATGGAAAGATATACGAGCCAACAACGAGTCGAAATTATAAAAATTCGGAGTCAGTGGCCTCAACATTAAGAGCGCCACGTCCAATTTAAGGTCGTCACAATCGTCCTATAGCAGATCAACAAATGAGCGTCTAGTAAAAAAATTTGAATCCACAGGCACAGTACAAAAAGTTCCCGTGCCAGTGAGACAAAGAAGAGCCCGTAGTGTCGAGAATATTGCTGAGGCTTCAGTTGCAGAAGGCCCAAATGTGTCTCTCACACGTCGTTCTCAAGCGTTGGGCATCTCTGTGACGTCGTTGTGGCGAATTTTTCGAAAAGATCTTGGCCTACATCCTTACAAGATTAAATTGACGCAAGAACTGAAGCCGCTTGACCACCAGAAGCGTCTTATGTTCGTGAATTGGGTTGAGCAACAACTTGAAAATGATTCGGATTTTCATCGAGAAATCATCGTCAGCGATGAGGCTCATTTCTGGCTGAATGGCTTCGTCAATAAACAAAATATGAGTCATCATTGCATCCCGAAAAAATTACGGTTTGGTGTGGTTTATGGGCCGGCGGCGTCATTGGGCCGTACTTCTTCCGTGATGATAAAGACCGGCACGTTACTGTGAATGGGGATCGCTACCGTTCAATAATAACCGAATATTTCTGGCCCCAATTGGATGATATGGACTTGGAGGACATGTGGTTCCAACAGGACGGCGGCGCCACAAGCCACACAGCGAATGTCACAATCAATTTAGTCGAAACCCAGTTTGGGGAACGTGTTATCTCACGAAATGGTCCAGTCGCTTGGCCGCCTCGGTCGTGCGATTTGACGCCCTTAGACTATTTCCTGTGGGGCTACGTCAAGTCTATGGTCTATGCCAACAAGCCAGCGACGATTAATGAACTTCGTACGAATATCGAACGTAAAATTGCAGCAGTATCGGCCGATTTATGCTTGAAAACCGTCGAAAATTGGTTTCAGCGTCTGGACTTCTGCAAGCGTGCCCGTGGTGGCCATGCAAAAGAAATCGAGTTCCATACATAATGGCATCAGACGTACTTTTACAAGAATAAAAACAATAAAAAAGAAAAATTTCATTGATATCCAAAACCGGTTTTGTAATATTTAAAAAAAAAAATTTTTGTAGCGCTCTTATTGAAAAACCTTTTACAACAAAATCCAGCAGGAAAGTACGCTGCGGGATTTTCAATACTTAAAAAAAAAAAAAATACGATTGGAAGAATATTGAAGATTTCGAATATAATATTTTTCTGGATTTCTGGACCTGGACAAAGGTGGTTCTGGACCTGGAATGGAAAAAAATTTAAAAAAAAATTAACTTTTCTCAACTTTATTTTGGAAAAATAAAAAAAGAACTTTTTTGCTAAACATTTTTTTTTTGTATTTTTTTTGGAAAAAAATTGAGATTATTGAAACACAATTTGTTTCTTTTTTGGAAAAATTTTTTTTTAAAGAATAAGAAATTTGAGTTTTTTGAAAAAAAAATTATGAAAAAGTTCCTATTTAATTGAAAACTGTGGATATTGCCGCCTGCCAGGCGACTGAACAAACCTTTAGCAGGGGAACGGAGTAACGTGAGCGGTTAAGAGAACCGAAAGAGGGAATTAAACTTGTTTTGTTGCCAAAAAAAAAAATTGTCCTTTGTCCAAGTTCCAGACCCGCCTCCAGATCATTTGTCTTGCTTCCAGACCCACTTCCAGAACCTTGTTTCAAAAAAAAAAAAATGTACTATGTCCAAGTTCCAGAGTCACCTCCAGATCTTCTGTTCCGGTTCCAGATCCACCTCCAGAACCTTTGTCGCAGATCCAGAACCTTACCAAAATATCTTGCAAAAAGCAATTTTTTTTAAATTTGTTAGTTAATAAAAAAAAGTTGTTTCCAAAATCAAAAAATTGTCCTTTGTCCAAGTCAAGCCACCTCCAGAACCTCCCCCGCCAGACCCACCGTCGTTGACCGACCAGATCCGAACACTAGACCATAGTCGTCGCTCCAGAAAAAATAGTAGGAAACATCGTTCTTCGTGATCCTATACAATCGAGGCTCCAATTACTACGGGATAGAAGAATATAATGCGCTGTCGCATTGTAGTAGATCCTGCGGGATTTTGTGATGCGGGATTTCGTGATACGGGGATTTTGTGAAGCGGGATTAAGTACCCAACCCGTTTCGAAGATAGAAGCAAACCGCGCCACAGCCCGTTTTCCACGAGCATAAATCTGAATTAAAAAACGATATTATTCTCAATGTAATAAATAATCGTAATGACAAATTTGATTGAAATCTCATATATTCATTTTTTTAACGAAATGTTAAACATAAAAACTCAAAAAAAAAAAATTAAAAAAAATTAAAATTAAAATAAAAATAACCACTGTGGTAACCATCCATATAAAGTTCCAGATATACACGAAGTGGTTTAAACTAATTGAGTTATAAAAGAATCATGAATATAAAAAGGACGACTGACACAAACAATAATAAAGAAAAATACTCTCAAGTGACTTGATTAAATAATAAAAATAAACACTCTTAAAAGTTAATGCCTGTTAATTATGAAAGATTTATAAATTGACGCAAGCCCCGTCGGGAATGTCCCTGTGGTACAACAGCAGCGGTACGGAGTGGCGTGGCGTTGGCTGTTGTTGGTGACAACAATGATTGCTATACAAAATGCCAGAAGCAGAAATGGTCTTACATGTGTGTACTATTATAAGGATTTAGCTTGAAGCTTAAAATGTATATATATATCTACATGTACAGTATAATGCAAGTTTCATGAGGAAACCGAAAGTTTTAAATTGCTAAATGCCACTGTTTAAGTACTTTAAACTCCAAATAATGGATAAATGAAGGAACGGGATAATATTTTTCTAGGTCGTATAATTTGTAAGATGGTTCTTATGATGGCAAAGGATGCGATGTTTGAAGGAATTTCTTAAATTTTTATTAACATATATGCATTTAAAAATATTAAAAGCTCGTCTTTATGAGGTTCCTTAAAGTACTTATGACTTTTGAGCTTCAATAATTATAATAGAAAAATCGTCAAATTCAGATCTACATAATTCTCTTAATATCCAAAATTTTCTTATATTTACTTAGAGAACTTATACATATTTATATTATATTTAATAAATTATCTGCTTAGTTTTAGACTATTAATGTCGAGATAACAAATTCCATGCGCCCTCTTGAAAGGAGTCATTTAAGAGACAGACAAATGCTTGACTTAACCAAATATAGAAGTGCTCTACCTTCCTTGTCGTTGCATTTACTCTTATTAAACTATGTTTTAACATTTTTGTAATGAAATTTTATTTCAACACTTTTATGCAAGATAATTTATCAAATTTCTGAAATTGTTCATCAAATTTCTTAAAGGCGACAATCAAATTGATTCCAGAATGAAGTTTGTCAACACCCCCTTATAAATTCAATAAATGAAGGTAGTCTGGTAGCTTACTTTTAAATTTTCGTTAGCATTTTGACAAAAAAAATTTATTTCAAGTAAAGGGTTCAAGAAGAAATAAAACGCATATAATTTAATGTTATGGCCAAGAATTAAGCTTTATCATAAATAAATATAAGGGTTTGCCATTATGTTTTAAAAATGATTTCGGGCAACTGGCCACCGCGGCTGGCTCAAATAAATTCCAGTCGAGAGGCCAAATTTTCGACCACTTTTTGCAACAATTGGGGCCGTATGTCAACAATAACGCGCCGAATATTCTCTTCCAAGCCTTCAATCGTCTCGGGCTTGTCTGCGTAGACAAGCGACTTCACATAACCCCACAAAAAATAGTCCAGCGGTGTTAAATCGCACGATCTTGGAGGAGTTACGTTTCCTTCAATAAATTGATTGTTTCGTTTCCTGTATGACATGTAGCACCGTCTTGTTGGAACCAAAGGTCGTCCACATCAACATCCTCCAATTCAGGCCCGAAAAAGTCATTAATCATGGCTCTATAGCGTTCCACATATGAACCAATGATTACCTCTGCCCATAGAGCACACCAAACACCAAACTTTTTGAGGATGTAATGGCGTCTCAACAATGGCTTGTGGGTTATGATCAATCCACATACGACAATTTTGCTTAAGCTAGGAGCAGACGGCATATAAAAGTCGCAAACGTTTGCGACTCTGACGTCATTTTTACGTCATCATTTGCGACTTTGAGAGTATATCGTCTGAACACCCTTTTGGGACAGTCCGCATATGCTCGCAAACCATTTGCGGATTATGTGCGACACCCAAATTGCATATAAGTTTGCGACTTTCTTGCATATCGTGTGAACACCCTCGCATATAATTTGTGACAGTTTGCGAGCATGTGCGGCCATATGCGACCATCCCAAGCATTTGCGATGACACGAAAACCGAACATTGCACATCTCCACATATGCAGCATATCAGCTGCTGTGATTCTTCATTTTACTAGTAGAGTTGTTGTTGTGTCAAAGTCTTGCATGTACCTATAGCCTATAGGATTTACATTTAAACGAAATAAAATGGAACTTTAATTATTATATTCGTAAATTTAAAATTAAGCGTGGGTAGTTCTGGGGATGATATTATAATGTAAATCAGCAACAGGGTTTTATAAATATCAATTTGCTTTTATAATATGAAGTACATTATTTTTTTTCTATTTTTGTTTAATCTTTTTATTGGCAAAATACAGCAAAACTATGTAAAGTTCAAAGAAAAAATTATTCCATAATTTTCCGATTCTGGCTGCTTTTAATATTTTCCCCACCACAATTCATTTGTTATAAATTTTTAGATGAGAATTTTTCAGTTCCAAAAAAAATATGAAATGTTTGCAAACCTGCATATGATTGGAATTGGGTGATATGCGGACTTTATAGCACATCGTCTGAACACCTCGCATATCCATCACAATATTTGCGACCACATTTGCGGACACATGATGTGCGAGTGCCTTGGTCGCAAATGCATTTGCGACTTTTGGGACAATTTTTGCATATGCAAGTTTGCGAGCAATGATGTGTAGATATAGAATTTGCAACACATTTGCGACTATTTACGTGACGTCAGAGTCGCAAACGTTTGCGACTTTTCATATGCCGTCTGCTCCTAGCTTTACTTACGCACCCATTCAACCACAAATGAGCTTCATCGCTGAACAAAATTTTCTCGTGAAAATCGGGATCGGTGGCCATGTCGTTTTAATTTTGAATCGTTGCTCAGGCGTCAGTCTATTCATTATATAAATGGTAAATGGCAAACCAAACTGATCATAAATCAAGTGACAGCTGTCAAAAAAATCAACTCCGAAAAAAGTATTGCCAGATTGAAAACCACACGTTTAAGAAAACACTCGTTATTTATATTTGTATGTTCATATTTACAGATTCAAGTCAAAAAACATGTATATATGTATATATATTTTAATTTCTACACTATACATATACTTTTTTCAGACTTAATTCAATTAAAAACCTACTTCAAGTCTTCTTAATTGGATACAAAAAAAAAAAAAAAAAAAACTTTTTATCACTCATGCGGTAAACAATTTCTTCTGTGCATGTAATCCACATAAAAAAGTTAATAAAAGCGAATTAGAACACAGACTACTTATTATTCCAACGCAAAACACAGCAGTAAAAGCTTTAAGGATAATCAATCTTTAGGCACCAGCCAAGTTACGGCATTTTAATCGAAATGAAATTCGATGTTTAAATATTTATGGTTGTGTGTGTGTGTGTGTGTATATGTGTTGTCTGTGGTATAGCCATGTTGATAATGGTAAACAGGCATTGAGTAGCTATAGACGTGCTGGAAAACTTTAAACAGTAAGCACTGACTGATTTTCAGAAGATGGGATTTGATACATATGTTTGGTGTTGGTATGTTTTCTACGAAACTGGTACTGAAAACATAAATATGTTAAAAATGCAAAGAAAAACTCATATACATAGGGTGGCTTACATAAGGTGTGACAAAAAGCGAGAGTATCTACGTATATATAGAAAATTGACTTAAAACAGAACAAAAATTATTAAGAAACAACAGTAAAGGAAATATTACATTATCATATAAATATGGCAAGTTTGCCAAATAAATATGTCTCAAAAGTGTCATATAAGTGTGATAGTCAAATTTATATGACACAAAATACATGGAGCCTAATACTTCTTTGACATACAACAAATATGTTGTCATATATTATATGGCATAATGGGGCATATATATATATGACAGTGTAATATCGCCTTAATACTTACAATGCCATAGGTACTATATATATACCTTTTTATTTAGCCACAAATATCTCTTCTTTAACATAGTTTTTAAATTAAGTTGTTTTAGTGAGTAGTTTTTGAATTATTAATTTTTAAAAGTTGTGAAGCTTAATGCAAGCTACAAATATACCTTAATCTAACTTAAAACTAAGGACATAACCTTATTTAAAAAGTTAGAAGCTTGAAGCTAAGATAGAGATGTATTGAGGGTAAGATTGAGTAAACGCAGTTAAAGACTGGAATTGCTAAGGTTAAAGTCGAAACAGCTTGCGTTTAAATTAACAGTTCGCAACATTCGAGTTAAAGGCTCGTTGGATCCATATGAGGGGCGGTGGGTAGGCAAGTAGAAGAGGCGAGGATTAGTGTTGAAAAGGATAGAATTGTTAAAAGTTTGGCAGTCGATAGAACCAGAAAGGAGACGGTGAATGAATATAATGTCACCTATTTATCTTCGTTTCTAAAGCGATATCAGGTTAGTTAATTGTAAGCGATCACGAAAGGTAGTAGGATCAAAAGATCGTTCCTCGAAGAGCAAATTGAAGGAATCGGTGTTGAATGCTCTCAATTCTAGAAATGTATATGAATATATTTGATAAGGGACCAAGCTTGACAAGGATATTCGAGAAGGGGTCGAACAAATTTTATGTACAGCGACCTTGTCACATAGGGGTTGGAGAACTCTTTGGACCACATTTTGACAAAGCCTAGAGCTGAGTTGGCTTTCAGAACCATGTCATCTATATGTGCAAGGAAATTAAGTTCGTGGTCACATAGGAGGCCAAGACCGCGAATGGACGATGCAGATGGGTTTGTTATGAAGGAAGTAGATACGAGGAGGAGATTTGATGGGTTTACTCGAAAATGTGATTAATTGGCATTTGTTAATGTTAAGCTCCAAGCAATTTTTGAGAAACCAGACTGAAAAATTATCGAGGTCTTGTTATATAAGCGCAGTGTAACGTGACGATGAAATGGTCTTGAAAAATTTCGTATCGTCGGCGTAAAGTGAGATAAAGGAATGTTTGATCACCATTTCAATATCGTTAATAGTAAGAATAAAAAGAAGTGGATCCAAATGGCTGCTTTGGGGAACGCCGGAGGTAGCAAGGAAACGATTGGAAAGGGACGATCTGAAGAGCACGCCATATCAACGGTTCTCTAAGTAAGAAGATATCCAACTCAAGAATGTAGGATCAAAGCCAAAGGATGAAGAGTATAAGTCTATTTTAGTTCTATCTTATCAAATGCCTTACTGAAATCTGTGAAAATAACGTCGAACTTCATATCCATTCCCTAAAGCGGAGAGGGTCGTAAAAGATACAAATTCGACAAGGTTAGTGGTTGTAGATCTACATTTAAGGAAACCGTGTTGTCTGGGGGAAATGAGACAAACTTACAGCCAAAGCTTATAAGTTCATACAAAATACTTTCAAAGATTTTAGGAATATGTGAAAGTTTAGCGATGGGGCAATAGTTTTTGGCATCAGATTTTGGACCGTTTTTGTGAATTGCACTTAAAAAAGAAGTTTTCCATTAAAGGGAAAGGGATTGAGAAAGTGTTGAGGAGCATAAATATGGCTGGGATACCGTTAGGTACAGAAGAAAATTCATCGTTAAGTTGAGATAAATTATTTTGGATGAGATTAGGGTAGATGTTATCAGGAAGAAATGGGCGGAGAGTAAAGTTCGGCAAATAATCAAAATCAGCAGAATCAGGTACAAAGTGGCAAAGAAATTGGAAAAATTTTGAAGTTCGTTTGAGGATTCATTATTGAAGGAGAGGGAGGTAGGGTAGCTATAGGTATCAGATTTTTTTATAATTGACAAACTCATAAAAGGACTTCGGATCATTAATAAGGTTGACTTGCGTTTCAATTAATTAATTAAATAGCGTTAGTAAAGTAAGTTGCAAAGCTATGTAAAATGATGATAAGTACCAAAAATTGAATAGTCAGTGGATGATCGAGAGTGAAGAAAAGATTTCCATGCTTAATTTATCTTATTTTGCATCGAAGTATGTGATTATATTATTAAGTAGTATTATTAATTAGTAGTTTATAAGTAGTATCTGACAACTCACAACCCTTCCAGTGTGCTTGTTGTTTGTTTCAGGGATGGAGGGGACCTACATTTTTCTACCAAATCCAAACGGCTAAGGTGAGAGTCACAAGAGATACTCTTAGTGGATTTGTCACTTCCTTGCAGTAGACGATTTTTTATTTAGGTGCACGAGGCTGGGAATCGAACCCAGATCTTTAGGATGACAGTACTGTGTAATTACTACTACGCCACCAACTACTAATATAGCTTTAAGATAACTTAAATACATTTATTTTTCAAAAAAATTGATATCTTTAGATTTAGCATTAAAATATACTGTAACGATTTAATAATTACCCAACTACTTTGAATTTGAAACAAGAGAAAATCCTCTAACTGTTTGCAGCGCCATCTCTCGGGAAAACTAAACATCAAACCTTCAACCGTTCACAGTGCCATCTTGTGATTCAGCTGAGTATCAATTCCAATGTTCCATCTGTCAGCGACTGGAAAGGAAACTTCCAGAAGGAGATATTCTCGAATATTCCAGTGGATACTAGTGAAGACTAGAACTATTTACTTCCCTATATAAGGAGAGGTTTTCGAGCGAGTAGACACAGTTTAATTTTGAATGTGATAACGTAAAGTAAGAAGTAAAAGTGTATCCGGAAGTGAATTTTAGATTGCATACTAGTGAGATTGAAGAATAATAAAAACGATTTGAACTGAAATAAAGTGTGTTTATTCTGAATAGTAAATACGTGGAAGTTATTATTTAAAGGAAATAAGTTTTATTATCGAACCTAGGTAGAACTTTACAATATATACATCACCTGATTTTTAACAAATTTTAATTTATGAGAAAAACATTTTAAAAATCGTACATGATCTGTTTTAAAAACAATTAATGTTGTATGTAGGTATCTACCTACATACATATAAAATATTGTAAACATTTTTGAAAAAATTGGAACGACAATTTTGAGTATTTATTAATGTGGAGTTAGAAATTGAATCTTAAAAAAAAGTCTTTCACCGGTTTTCAAAAAATTATTTGGAAAATCCAAAAGCGAAAATCAAAAAGTGGTTCTTTTGGGAGAGGTGCCATTAATAACAACAACAACAGCATTACATAACTATTCAAATTTATTGAAGTTTTTTTTTTTTTAAATCCGTGCAGCCGATTTTAAGAAAAATATGATTTTCCATTTTGACCGGAAAATTTTTATGGCAGGTAGGTACATTTATTTTGGTCGTAAAAAAAATATGCACAACTTGATCGCAAGAACTTGCTCTTGTGAAGAACATCTGTGTGTAATTACTAATTACAAATTGAAGATGCATGATTTATATACAAATATAACGAGAAATTATTAAAAGTGTCAAAAAACTAAAAAAATGATTTTTTGTTTGATTTTTTTTTTAATTATAAAACAATGTTTTTCAAAATTTACAAATGCAATATTTTTTATACTTTTAATAAGCAATAGATTGCATAATTACAACAAAATCGGCGAAACCATCAAAAGATATAGATATGCGAATAACCCAAAAATAAGACCATATTATCAAAAAACGTGGAATACCTAATTCCGTTATGTGAATTTTTTTGAGAAAAACCTGAAACGCAGTTTTCTTAAGCACCAAGCCAGAAAGCACAAAGCAATAGACAAACGCGTTCCAGAATAAAAAATAAAGATCCTATCCCTCACTCAAGCAATGAAGCATCGACTAAAAGAAAAAGTGAACAACTTGGCAAGCAAAGTGAAATTCAGTAACCTAAGAAACCAGCAAGATCAATATTTGAATCATATATACCGTCATCATCATCCACCTTATCTAAAACACCGAAAGTCAGTTCATCATTAGCCGTTTTAAAAACGAAATCTAGTAATACTGATTCTCCTCTATCAACACAATCTTCAATTCAAGATCTAACAAATACACCTTCAATGAATCTTTACTCTAACAAAGGAAATGAAAATATATCTCCCATTGTATCAGGGCTAAGAGCTGTTGAAGGGCAAAAAATGTTGTTTATTTCTAAACTTGATCCTTTAATTAATGCTCTAGATATAAAAAATCATATATCTGCTAAAATTGGTCTTCAGCTTAACCCGAAAGTTGAAAAAATGATCCACCGTAATCATTCAAAGTACTCATCGTTTAAAGTTCGTGTTCCTGACTCATTTTTCCACTTACTTAATTCTTCTTCGTTTTGGCCAAAAGGAATCATATTTCATGAATTTGAAAATAAACTGAACAAGACAACAAGAGACAATCTAAAAAGGACCCTTTTCAACTGAACACGACAATGCAGAATTCTCGACTAAGCAGCTTCAAAAGATTTTAATATTGTAATATTGTAGGTTCGATAGTAAAACTTATTTCCTTTAAATAATATCGTCCACTTATTTACTTTACAAAACACACACTTCATTTCACTTCAAATCTATTTTATTATTCTCCAATCACAATAGTATGCAATTTAAAATTCACTTCCTGATACACTTTTACTTCTTACTTTACGTTATCACATTCAAAATTAAACTGTCCCTACTCGCTCGAAAACATCTCCTTATATAGGGAAGTAAATAGTTCTAGTCTTCACTAGTATCCACTGGAATATTCGAGTATATCTCCTTCTAGAAGTTTCCTTTCCAGTCGCTGACAGATGGAACATTGGAATTGATACTCAGCTGAATCACAAGATGGCTCTGTGAACGTTTGAAGGTTTGATGTTTAGTTTTCCCGAGAGATGGCGCTGCAAACAGTTAGAGGATTTTCTCGTGTTTCAAATTCAAAGTAGTTGGGTAATTATTAAATCGTTACAATATACTACCAAAATGTAAATGGACTCAGGACTAGGACCAATTCGGTCTTTCTAAACACAATTAATATTCCTCACAATGTCATAATACTGACGGAAACCTGGTTAAACAGTTCATTTCTCGATTCAGAGCTTTTTGACAAGACTTATCAAACCTTTAGACAAGATCGTCATCTCTCTGATTCCTCCAGCGTAGTTGGAGGTGGAATACTTGTGGCGATTAAGAATACTCTCGCTTGTAACCTAGTTAATGACTCTCGACAGTCCATCATCGAACTTATGTGTGTTAAAGTTTAAATGCAGAAGGGCCACCTTCACATTTTTTTCCTCCTATTTACCGCCAGCCTCTGGTAATGATTTGTATGATGAACTGAATAACTGTTTAGACAGCATCTTTTTAGAACTGGAACCTGAAGATGAGATTCTTATTGTAGGTGAATTTAACCTACCTAATTTGATTCCAGTTAACGCGTCAAATCCAAACGAAATTTCTATAATAAAGGGTTTTCCAATAAGAGGTGTTATTTTGATATTCAAAGAAAAATGGCATTTTTTGAGATAAATGATCAGATGTTTATTTCATTATAGAGAGGAAGGTATGCCGTTAATAATGGAACACAACATCAGCCAAATGGCCGCCACGACCACGCTTACAGAACCATATCCTTTTCATGAAATTTTCCATAACCAAATCGCAAAGTGGCTGCCCTATGTCCTCGATAGCCTCACGAATTCCATATTTGAGGTCTTGAATCGACGCTGGGCTGTTGGCGTAGACCTTATCTTTCACGTGGCCCCAAAGGAAGAAGTCGCAAGGTGTTAAATCACAAGATCTCGGTGGCCAATTGTGATCACCTCTTCGAGAGATAACACGGTCCGGAAACTTTTCCCGTAAAAGATCGATGGTTTCATTGCTTGTGTGGCACGTAGCGCCGTCTTGTTGAAAGTAAACGTTGTCCAGATCAATACCATCCAATTCTGGCCATAAAAAATCATTAATCATCTCTCGATAGCGCAATCCATTGACCGTAACTGTTGCTCCAGCCTCATTTTCGAAAAAGTAAGGTCCAATGACCCCATCATCATCATCATCATCATCGTCGGCTCGACAACCGGGGTCCGGTCCTGGCCTCCTTCAACAAGTCTCTCCACCCATCCCGGTCTCGAGCCGCCGCCATCCAGTTGCGCACCCCAAGGCTCCGGGCGTCCTGGTCTACGCCATCTCTCCAGCGCAAGCATGGTCTACCACGCTGTCGTCTACCATAGAATGTACCACAAAGAACTTTCCGAGCAGGTTCCTCTTCGCTCATGCGAGCTAGGTGCCCTGCCCACCGGAGTCTACCGAGCTTAATTTTTGTCACGATATCTGCTTCAAGGTAGATTGCGTACAATTCATGATTGTACCGTCTCCGGAATCGTCCTTCCTCACATATGGGGCCAACAATTCTCCTTAAGACTTTTCTCTCGAACGCGGCTAAGAGGTCGGAGTGCCTTTTGCTAAGCACCCAAGTCTCGGATCCATATGTGAGTACTGGCAGGACCATGGTCCTGTACAGCAGCAGTTTTGAAGTTATGGTGAGATTTCTGGATTTGAAGAGCTTTGACAGACTATAGTAGGCTCTGTTGGATTTGAGAAGCCGCCCGCGTATTTCTTCTTCTATATTGTTATCGGCTGCTACTATTGACCCAAGGTATTTAAAGGATTGCACCACTTCAAATTCGTGCTCCGCTACCTTGATTGTTTGACCAACTGTTCCTCTCGCATTCGACGCCACCATGTACTTTGTTTTACCTTCACTAATGTGCAGCCCCAGATTTTGTGCCGCCTGCTCGATCTGGATGAAGGAATCATGTACAGCTTGCTCAGTTCTTCCGATGATGTCGATGTCGTCTGCGTAAGCCAGTATCTGGCTGGACCTGTTGACGATGGTCCCTCTTGTTGCCGTGCCAGAGTCACGGATTGCTTTCTCCAACGCCAGGTTGAAGAGGAGGCAGGCCAAACCATCCCCTTGTCGGAGTCCATTAAAGATGTTGATTGGTTTGGATAGCAATCCGGCTATTTTTACTTGGCTTGTTACGTTGGTCATGGTCAACCTACATAGTCGTGTCAATTTATTTGGGATGCCGAATTCTCTCATGGCTTTGTAAAGTTCTACCCTGGCTATGCTGTCGTAGGCGGCCTTAAAGTCTATAAACAGATGGTATGTTGCGATGTTAAATTCTAGACATTTTTCCATCGCCTGCCTAAGGGTAAAGATCTGATCAGTTGTTGATTTGCCTGGAATGAAACCACACTGATATTGTTCAATGATGGTTTTAGCGTATCGGGTTATCCGGTCTTGTAGGATAGAGGAGAGTATCTTATAGGCGGTACTCAACAACGTGATACCTCTATAATTGCTGCACGTTGTGACATCTCCCTTCTTATGTATGGGGCAAATGATACCTTTTCGCTAGTCTTCTGGAATTTCTTCATGCTCCCACACGTGCACTATAATCTCATGAATTGCTTGACGTAAAGCTGGCCCACCGTGTTGAAATAGTTCGGCTGGTATACCATCGGCTCCCGGGGCTTTGTTTTTCTTTAGCCGGCCTATAGCCTTCTCAACCTCTTCTATGCTTGGTGGCGGCAACATAGGGTACTCTTCTTGAAGTAGTGGAGCCTCCACTTCTGCAGTGAGCTGACCATTTAGCAATTCATTGAAGTACACTTCCCATCGCTCCAGTATGCTTTGAGGATCGGTGATCAGATTTCCCTCTCCGTCCTTGCAGTATGTGCAGCGTGGTGTGTACTGCGTCATGTTTCGGACGGATTGGTAGAACTTCCGCGCCTGGTGCGGACCTCGCTCTCGGCTTTTCTCTATTTCACAGATTATGTTCTTCTCCCAGGCTGATTTTTTCTGTCTGTGAAGCCGTTTTTTCAATTCTTCTGAGCTCTTTATATTCGTCTTCGCGTGCCCGCGTTCTATGAGATTGTTGCATTGCTCGGTACGCAACATTCTTACGTTCAGTCGCTAGCTTGCATTCATCATCAAACCAGTCGTTCCGATTTCTACGACTGCTGCCTAAGATGGAGTTGGCAGTACTAATGACAGTATTCTTAAGGCGTGTCCACTTCTCATCTACGCCCAGCAAACTGGCTCCAGGACTTACTCTACCCAGTTCTAGGGCGAGTCCTAACGCATTACCAAAGGTGTTACTGGTGTTTTCATTGCGCAGAGCAGCCGTGTTGATTCGAACCTGATCGGCGGATGCAATACGTCTTCGCAAGGCAATCCGCCCTCGGAAAACCATACCAACAAGATAGTGATCCGAGTCGATATTGGCACCTCGGTACGTTCGTACCGTCATCAAGTTCGAGTAGTGGCGACGGTCTATCAACACGTGGTCAATTTGGTTACGAGTGACTCCATCAGGTGATACCCAGGTGGCTTTGTAGATATCTTTACGCGGGAACCTGGTACTCGCAACGACCATGTTTTTCGATGCTGCCAATTCTAAGACTCGAAGTCCATTGTCATTAGTGTTCTCATGCAAACTATGGGTGCCTGCGTAATGCCTGAATACCGGCTCCCGACCTATTTTTGCATTCAAATCCCCAAGGATGATTTTTACGTCATACCTTGGACAGGCATTGAGGGCCCTCTCGACTTGTTCGTAGTAAGTCTCTTTTTCTTCGTCTGAGGACTCCTCCGTAGGTCCGTGAACGTTAATGAGGCTGATGTTCTTAAATTTGCCTCGCACGCGAAGGGTGCATAGCCTTTCGCTTATAGCGTTAAAGCCGATGATGGCAGACTTCATTTTTTCGCCGACTAGGAAGCCTACCCCGAGCACATGGTGTTTTGTATGACAGCTGTAGTATAAGTCATAATCTTTCTTCTGTAGAACACCAATGACCCCGCCGGACCATAAACCGCACCAAACAGTCACGCGTTGAGGATGGAGAGGCTTTTCAACAATAACTCTTGGGTTTTCCGAGCCCCAGATGCTACAGTTTTGCTTGTTGACGTAGCCTCCGAGGTGGAAATGGGCCTCATCAGTCAAGATGATTTTTCGATGAAATTCCGGATCATTTTCATGCATTTCAAGGACCCAATCAGCAAAGACACGACGTTGTTGATGATCAGCCGGCTTGAGTTCTTGTGTTAACTGAACTTTATAAGCCTCAAGACCCAAGTCTTTATGCAAAATACGGTGTAATGACGTGTGTGGAATGCCTAATTCCAAAGAACGACGAGGAATGGACAAACCTGGGTTTTCTTCAACACTTTGGGCTACAACAGCAATATTCTCAGCTGTTCTTGAGCGACGTGCACGGGTTTTATTCTTCACATCACTAACTTGTCCCAACAGCTCGAATTTGTCCACCAATTTCTGTATTGCGTTCCGACAAGGTGCTTCACTTACGAACCGTCTCTGCCAAATTTTCACCATTTTTATAGTGAATTTTAATAATTTCAATGCGTTTTTGAAGCGTGTATCGTTCCATTTTTATTAATGGCGTAGTTTCTACTTGTCAAATGTCAAAAAATGACAGCTTCAAAAGTGACAGCTACCGAAATAGCGGGCTATTCAAAATAACACCTCTAATTGCAAAACCCTTTACTACGGTGAAGGGTTATAAAACTAATAGTTATAAAGTTTTATAAAGGTCTTATACGAGATTTATTCCAGTTTAAAAAAAAAAATTGCTATGGTGTCATTTATTGCTGAGATGTTGGTGACCAAAGTCAAAAGTCTGTTCTTTCATTCAAAGTCAGATATGTTAACCAACAACGAATTGTAGAACAACGAACAAAATTTAAATTAAAGCTGAATATACAAGTTAATATAACCAATATACTTTATTGATTAAAAAAAAATGTTTATGGAAAATTAAGATTAAAACAAAACAGACTTGAAATTATTGATCCACAAATTTCCAGACTAAGTTATATTATTTTCGAAATATGAGAAAAAAAGAATAGCAAATTGAATAACTGATTGGAAAATCATTAACACGTAAACAGTACACAGTTAAGCAAAAGAGCAATAACAGACATCAGCATATATATATACGATGATTCCTATACAGCCAAGGATTGATTCCCAAAATTATTTCTTCTGCCATTCGCGATGAATACAAAACACCTTCTTTGGCAGACATTAAAATCGCCATAAATATATGGTGCTATATGAGAAAATAAAAGTAAATATAAATCCCTATTAGTATTTAGATATAAGCAAAAACACACACCCGGTTTAAGGACAGAACTTAATCCCAGGACCAAAAATGTTTGGGGGCTCCATGAGATATTTCAATATGGTAATGTAGTTCTACTGTGAGCTGGTTCTATTTAGGAGATTGCATAGGCGAACTTTTCTCCTCTCATTTCATCAAGATTGTGTCGTGCAGGTGCAACCCTTGTTGCACTTGTAAGGTAAAAGGTCTTACAGGAGTTAAGTTAAAATTAATATTTTACTTAATAAAAGAGTTAAGAAAATCGTCTTAGATTTAAAAAAAAATATTTATTTAATTTGTTATACATCTTAGAACTTTAGTTGGACTTTAGTAGTTAACTTTGTGGGCTTAATTTATTAAATTCCTACTACTAATACTATACTCTCCAATGTAGTAATTCACAAAATAAAAACAGTATAATTTAACGAAGTTCCCACATTGTTAATAAATGACTATTAATTTATTATCTGAACAAAAAATAGAATAGAACAAAATTCGTTATAAGAAATTCAAGCTTTTGGGCCCCTTTTTGAATAATGCCCATCCTGCATACAGACCAATTGTGTATTGGCTGCGCGTACCATATACAAATAACAATCGAAAGATATTAAAACTTTTTATGTTGGCTGATATACCTACTAATATACGAAAATATATTGAGGGTTGTTTTATAAAATAAGTGCCAATGCATGTGTTCAATGACGAAAGATTAAAATCTGTTTGCAGCAAAGTTGAAGAGTGTGAAAGGACCGTTAAGTATGTCTTTATGGTGCTATAAATCCCTGAAAAAAGGTTTTTCATCTGTTAATCTTTATTGTTTTATTTTTTTTATTATAAAATATGAATTTATTTAAAATGAAAGTAATAAAAAGAGAAATAAATTCAAAATTAAAAATAAAAATTATATGATATAATAGGTACCTTTTATTATCAAGATCAAATCAAAATATAAATACAGTGCTTCGACATCGAGACAAGAAAGTTAAATAAAGTTACTAAATGTCCATTTCAACAGAAAAATTAAATTCACAACCCTGAAAAATTGTGTTTTAATATTTTTGAATTAATGTTCCACATACGCCATAGTGACCCAATCGATTGTTGCAAATTTTAAATTTTTTAAAAATCTTGCTGGAACGGTTGCCTTTAGATTTCATGATAAGATTTAAGGAATTTTCTAAACGGATAAATAATAATTTTTTCCTATCCGCTTTATGTAACGGGTGCTTTTATTAGACGTGTGGTTTTCAATCTGGCAATACTTTTTTCAGAGTTGGTCTTTTTGACAACTGTCACTTGATTTATGCTCAATTTGGTTTGCCATTTCATAACGAAAAGACTGACGCCTGGACAACGCATGCAAATTGTGCAAAATTTGTTCGAAAAGAGATCGTTGCTGATCCCGATTTTCACAAGACAATTTTTTTCAGGGAAGAAGCTCATTTTTTGTTGAATGGGTACGTTAATAAGCAAAATTGTGGTGTTTGGAGTGATCAGAACCCACAAGCCATTGTTGAGACGCTGTTACATTCTCCAAAAGTCACTGGTTGGTGTGCTCTATGGGCAGAGGGAATCATTGGTCCATATTTCTTCAAAAATGAAGCTGGCCATAATGTTACAGTCAATTGGGAACGCTATAGAGCCATGATTAATGACTTTTTCTTGCCTGAATTGGAGGATGTTGATGTGGACGACCTTTGGTTCCAACAAGACGGTGCTACATGTCATACAGGTAACGAAACAATCAATTTATTGAAGGAAACTTTTGGTGAGCTCATTATCTCGCGTCGTGGGCTTGTGGTGTGGCCTCCAAGATCATGCGATTTAACACCGCTGGACTATTTCTTGTTTCTTGTGGGGTTATGTGAAGTCGCTTGTCTACGCAGACAAGCCGGAGACGATTGACGCCTTGGAAAAGAATATTCGGAGCGTTATTGCTGACATAGGGCCACAATTGCTGCAAAAAGTGGTCGAAAATCGGGCCTCTCGGCTAGAATTTATTCGAGCAAGCCGCGGCGGCCACTTGCCCGAAATCATTTTTAAAATACAATGACAAACCCTTATCTTTATAATAAAGCTTAATTCTTGGCCTTAACATTAAATTATATCCGTTGTATTTCTTCTTGAAAACCACACTATAGCCAACCAAACTAGATTTACAAAATTCATTTGAATGAAAAGTGTGTTTTAAGAGGCGGAGGACTTTAAATTGGCACCACTGTTTTCTGTGAAAAGCAATTTGACAGTTATTATTATTTTGAGGTTAGATCCAGGCGTGGTAGTCATACGCCAAAAATTATATTTAAATTATAATGCCAGAAGATTATCTTTCGAAAAATGAAAATTTCATGTCAATTTAAGAAAATCATCTTTGTTTTATTCCATTTCAAAGTTCTGTACCTATAAAAAAAACATCCTTTATATTGTTATGATGAAGCGTCTCTCATCTGGGCCATTTGTATTCGGTAGAAAATTGTAGAGCCCTTTTATTCTATTCTGGCCACTAAGCAACACGTACACAAGAATAGTTGAAAGTATAAGTCATTAAGGCCCTATACCTCCATGAGCTGTCGGACCACTATTTTATTTAATTTAAATCGTTTCACCTATCAATGGTCATATTTTTACCACGTGTGCGATTAAAATCAATTCTATTTGATAAAAAAGACGTATTTTTTGTGCTTACAAAGGCGCTTGTTGTTAACTCTGCTTGTTTGGTCCATTGCCAGCAGTTGTATAGGTCTATAGGTGTTGTGCAATGTTGAAACAACTAAACATGACAGTGTGTCACCTTCTTGTTGTTTTCTGGTGGTGTCGAAGCTCTGGGTTGATGGAACAGTCAGCCTGAAAAAAACCAAATTCATTCCTATAAAACATATCAATTTGATGCATGGGGATACCAAAACCTGAGAACTAATATGATCATCGGAAAACTGCCGAGGTAGTCCCTTAAACCGCTCGACAAGATCTGTAAGTATAAATGATGTTTAAAAGGCTGATAGAACCTCTGTAGTTGGTGCAGAGCCGACAATTGCCTTTTTGTGGATTGGACAGATTTTTTTTAATTCAAAAGTTACGTTTTACTGCAAAAAGATATAAAGTTTAGTAAGTTTATAAGTTGCCTTCTTGATTGGCTGCACGTAATTCCTTCCGAAATTCCGAAATGCCTGCGCACAATCTTGAGGAAACGCATCTACGACCATTTCCAGTGTTCTTCTTCCTGCTAGCCTTAAAATAACACTTATGTGACTGCAGCTTGGCAGCTGGATATCCACATTTTAGAGAACTTGGGCATGAGGCACACGGTGTGTGTTTTTACCAACACCTTATGTACTTTTCCCTATCTTGGATGGCAAATGACGGAAATGCCTATATATTTTTTGCTGAGTTCTTGTAAACTCCAGATCCAAAGTTCTTAAAAAGCTCCGCCAGTATGCCAAACTTCAATTTAAGTCTGTTGATGGCTAATTTGATTCTTGATAGTATGTACCTGCATAGGTCAGGTGTAGTTGTAACTAAAGATTATCGCCCAGGTTGACCTTGCTAGGATTTCTGCAGATGTCTTACATTGACTGCCTAGGCCATGTAGCTCTTATTTTTCCTTGAAGTCATAACCTGAAAGCTTCCGATTGTCTTCTTGAGTTGAAAAAAGCTATTACTATAGGGGGTTGTGAAAATCTTGGAACCTCTGCTGCACAATCCTGCTGGCTTTATTACATTGTTTCCAGTGATGCTTTCAGGTTAATGTTATCATTATTGTAGTTTTTCTCAAGGTATATAAGGTAGATCGAAAGGTCAAATTTGGTACACTGCTTCCAAGTTTTCAAGAGCAGTTCAGAGAAGCTTCTTTGGTAACTCTCCATCTTTATCTTCCGTGAATACACGTGGTTTATAGGTGATGTGTCGTCACTCAATCAAAAATATACATCCATAGAAACGCTGGTTCCCTTCACACATTGATACTGTCCACAGTAGAAGTCTTAGTTTTCTGTTTTTCTCTTGTCTGGTCCATCCCTTCTCATCTCCTGGAGGGCTGTTACACATCAGTATCATCCCTCTATTTCTCCGACCAGGCCGTTAGCATGCTTCTTTTTTTATATTGAGAAGCTTCTTTCTTCTAGTCGTATAGCTTGAGAGCAGCTCTGGTTCTTCTAGACAACGCAACTCTGTATTGTATCATTTTGCTGTGATGGGCTTGTAAAACTCCATACATTGGAGGCGGAGCCTTTACGACAATTTTATCATTAGTTTTCGATCAAAATCGCAGTTGTAAATAGTTTTGTTTGTCACTACTATTTTTGAACTAAGTAATTCCAGTTATATGAATATAAACAAGCACATTTCATTTGGTATGGCACGTTTTCATTTTTTTGTTCCAACCTGACCTGTATATAAAGGTGAAGAAACGTTTTTTTTTTTAATTTACAAAGAGTGTCACACTCTTGGAAAAAAAAAATTTAATTTTACTTTCCTTTTGATACAAAATAAAAACTATTACCTACCTAAATCACTCAAAGCAATTGACACATTTATGATCAATTCCTTTTACCCACAAAAGATTTTAAAATCAGTGACATACCATTAAATTTGTATACTTCAAAGAATCTCTGTACACACTTCGTTTACTATACCACACCACAAAATTGGTTTCTCCTTAAAATCCCAAATATTTCTCGATCTACAAAACCATAACAAAACCCAGAATTACTGACTTTACTTAGGTATCGTAGAAAAAAAAAGGCTCTCAATCTTTCTTAAAAATACAAACATAAAAAAAAAAAACTCTGACATCTGACAGAATTGAAAAGCTAAAGCAAAAGAACTTAAATCTATAACACCCTCTATATTAACACTATGACAAAATTAGAACCACCCGCCCTCGCCTCAACCCTGGAGCATTGAGGGCAAAACCACAAGAAAACTCACAAGATTTTATAACACGAATATGCAATAAAAAAATATTAATTCTCCACCCTCATCGTGTATCCGCACCTGGGGCTTGTCACCGCCATAGCCAGAGGGGTCTCTATATTCCCTCTCTATAGGCATGGTCTGATGCCTTATCATAAGGGAGTGTTTCTAAAAAAAGTCATCTTAAAAATTGCTCATGCACCCAAGACCGGCTATAACATAGGAAAAAGTAAGGACTCTTATACAAAAAGGCCCGCATTGGAATTGTTGCTTTTTATTATATGTACGTTATGCGTGGTTTGTAAAAGAGCCGAGCCTACAAATTTAAATACCATTTACCATTTATGGGTGCGCCGTCATTTTGTTTAACGGTAATGATGCGTGTATGACAGGACATTTAATAGAAATCAAAGACTCCTTCACGTCGCGTCGTGACCCTAAAAGACACAGTGTCAAGAACCTTATCCGCATCACACATTGGTCGTTTCGAGGATACGACATCAGGAGGACACCAAAGAGAGTGGGATGGGAACGAAGATTTCCGAATGGATCCGTGACCTCCATTACAATGTAACACAGCACCGCGTCCCTGCTGGCTGCTGAAATGAAAATGTCCATAACGCCACCACCACTACCACCACCACTGCCATTTTGTATCCACATAAAACAAAAAGATTCCTTATCGTAGCTCCTTTTTTGTATTCCTGCCAGCAAAAACAAGAATGTAAAGGACGACGACGGTGACTATGACGACAGTGTGTCATTATGACAACACCCTTCTTTTTGTTCACCAGAAAACATGCCAGAAAGCGCTCCAAGGATATTTTGTAGTGTGTAATTTCAGCAAAACATTTGGCGTACACGTAGCAACGTTTTGCACACATCCCTTCTCTGCCCTTCCCAGCCCTGTCTGTATGGATATGTCGTGTGGTTATGAGGATGTCAAAGTTGTCTCCTCTCTCATATATAGGTGGCTAATTTCTTGCGTGTTACGACTTAATCAAAGTGGACTTATACACACGTAAACACATCTGAGTGTCCTTTATTATTTACCATCAGATGGAAAGGTTTCCTTAAATACCACCTGAAGTGTGGGAAATTATGCCCGGGGTAATCAAATTCCATCATAGTTGAAAGTTGTCCCATCTCGCATCGTCCTCGGGCGAGACAAGATATATTTTTCCTTTATCACCATCGCGACCGTGTAGGTGTAGGTGCTATAGGTACCCGTTCTACCATGCAAGGATATTTTTATTTTCGGAACTCTGAAAGGATATCGCAGCTTTTATAGTGAATTTTCATGTTTGTAGGTTAAACCAACACACGTGGATTCATCGAAAATGGGCTGGGCTGGGTCGGGCTTGACGGAAGACCATTAAATCATCAGCATAAGAGAGACATATTTTTTTATGACTACAAAAAAGGACATTCCTTGGATGGTTCCTGTTCGTGATATGTTGCTTCCCTTTCTTTAATAACTTAATGAAATTTTGTACCTGCAAAGGAGATCCTTGTTTATATGTGGGTGAATCATTTCTCAGTATAAGAAATTCGCATTTTCCATGCTTACAAAAACAAAGACCTTATGATTTATGATATTCATTTGTTCGTACTAAATATATCTACCATAGGGTTTTCACGGTGGCGCTAGGGGTTGAATTTTAAGCAACTAGTGAAAACAGGTAATTAACCTCACGAAATAAGTTTTCAAGTAAAACTTTTCTAAAAGGGTGCGGTTGGGAAAAGTTCCTAATTAGAAGGAGCCTTAAGGTAATCGTTGTTAGTTGTGACTTTCTATTTGGGAAGTTTTTTTATGTGCCTTTTATATAATGTACATGTACATATATATATAAATTATATTAACAATGATTTTTGTATATGAATTGAGGTTAAGAACCTGGGGTGTGATGGAAATTAGCTAAAATGTTTATAATGGACTTACATTTTATTTCTTTTTCTAAGATGAACGATTTTATGAACTTAATGATTTTATTCAGATGTAGACTGTTTTGGTATGTGTGTGCCTTTAAAATATTTTGATCAATTTTAAAACAATGATCACATTTTCTGAGAACTACCACGTATCTTTTACTTTCACAGCAAAATCGGAAACTTGTACTTTTTTTGTGAAAATGTTATACAAACGATGTCAAGTCTGCAAAGAAATTTAGAGCATCAAATTAAGGAAGGTAGTTGTTTTGTTTTTTTTTTTTTTAGTTCAAATTGCTGTGTATAGACTGTTGTTTTAGTCTAAGGACCCTATTATGACTCGCGAGTCGAACGTTCGACTCATGTCGAACGATTTGGCGAACTATCAGTTCCGTGGTATTACGAATAGCGAACTTCGAAGTTCGCATTTGAAGACAAAACTGCCAACATTTTGACATTAAAGGCGAACTTCAACTTGGCGATTCGCAAACAGTGATGCCAAACAGTCACATTCGCCGATTTTTTAATGTGACTCGCGAGTCATAATATGGCCCTAATTAACAGTTCCAATGCGAAAAATTAAATACAATGCGAAAAATTCACTCAAACCATTATTGAAGTAGGTAAATGCAAATATTTGTTTGCCTGTTCGTTTAAAGTTGATAAACAAAATAAAATTGGCGACTAAGTGGCACGAACTTGCTCTTATGTGCGATCACACTATGGTCTGAAATAAGTTAGTTATTGGGAGCCTATATTTTATCAATTTGCCAAAAAGCTGGTTTTGCGAAAAATAAGATTTTTCTTTTTGGTCCAAAAATTTTGTATAACTAGTACCGTTACTTTTGGTTCTAAAAAAATAAAAAAAATTGTCGGGTAGTGTAAAGGGTCCGCCAAATAACTTTTTTTTTTGAAAATGGCGCAAAACATCGAGTGTAGCTTCGGCTGTGTGGCACGTAGCGCCGCGCCGCGCCGTCCTGTTGAAACCAAATGTTGCCAATATCCTCCTCTTCAATTTTTGTGAACAAAAATTCGTTCAACATGGCCCGATAACGATCGCCATTGACTGTAACGGCCACTCCTTGCTCATTTTCGAAAAATGGCCCAATTATGCCTCTGGACCAAAATCCGCACCAAACAGTGACTCGTTTTGGGTGTATCGGCTTTTCAATGTATGCGTGCGGGTTTTCTGTGCCCCAAATGCGACAATTTTGCTTGTTTACTACCCGCCAAGATCAAAATGAGCTTCATCTGAAAAGATGATTTTATTTTGGCAAAATCGGCATCTTCTCTGAGTCGATCGCAGGCCCACTTACCGAAGCGTATACACAACCATATTCGTTCAGCGGAAGGATAAAACTAATTATCTGTCAAATCAGACATGAGCTAAGTGTTACCATTCACGAAATAAGCACTAGTTGAAAAAAAAACGTTAGATGGCGGACCCTTTACAAAAAAACGTTATGTACCAAATTTAAAGAAAAATCAACCTATCCGTCTAGCTGCAGCCGACAGGACAGACAGGCGGACGTTTTTTCGAGACCCGATTTTTGCGTCTTCCCTATCATCGTAATGTCCAGTTTGATCAAAATCTCGAACTTTCCATATACAGGGTGGGCCACATACAAGTTTCTTTTTAAAAATGCAATAAAATGAACAAAATTAATTTTTTTCATGTGTTTTTCTTTATTGGTAAGAGCAAATATTCCCACTTATTATGGAACACAACGTCGTTCAAGTGGCTGCCTCGGCTGGCTTCGCAGTAGCGGATTCTGTCAATGTTGTGGTCGGTCCACTAGCATACCAGTCTCACGAATTTTTTACATAAAACTTGCGTACAACAGGCGAGGTGGGAACTTCATTTCCGCCAAAAATTCTTTTCCAAAAAACGCACTGTTTGGGCTACACAGCACTCCTTTTGGAAATAAGTTTTCAATATTTCCCAAC
Organism: Leucozona laternaria; assembly: GCA_932273885.2. Taxonomy (NCBI): domain Eukaryota; kingdom Metazoa; phylum Arthropoda; class Insecta; order Diptera; family Syrphidae; genus Leucozona; species Leucozona laternaria. Next base: position 179,790,590 of record OW026366.1, on the reverse strand, counting down.
ATTGATCAAGCGACTCATTACGTTCCGCGGAGGTATGATACTGAATTTCTGTTAAGATTTCGATGGAGAAGCAGCTGTCAGTGTCAAAATAACCTGTGATTGAAAAAGAAACCACTAGATGGCCCACCCGTTCGTTACAGTGAAAGCTCCCTTAGCTGGACAGCGACTGTCGCAACTCTTTTGTTTGTCTAATGGAGTTGTCTGTCTAAGAGAAAAGTAGTTATGTATGTATTTAAGGAATTATATAGTAGGTATCTTTATTGATGAAATATAACAAACATTAAATTCTTTCAACTGTCTTTAAAACACTTAACAAAAACAAAAAAAATTCACTTATAAAATAAAATAATTTAATTCATTTAACTGTCTTTAAGACATTTTTGACAAACAATTGTCGCTGGTGAATCAGTGGGAACATTATTAATGCCAAAAAAAACATACGGAAAATATTGCTGAAAACAAGGGTTGAAATTAAAAAATTATATAAAGTTTTTGTCCGCCTAAGAGAATTAAAATTAACAAATCACGGCTGATATTCTTGTCCACGTCCGGATAAGGGAGTGTCCGCTCAAAGTATCATAAAATGTAGGGAATTTAATTTAAGATCCACGGTCGTGAGAATTTGTCGGCTTAAAGGGATTGTCCATGTACTGTAGTACCAATATATCGCAAGTTAAAACACGTACGGAGCACCGATAGTAATGAAATTGGTGTATAAATTATTTTTTGCATGCAAAATAATTGAACGGTAATTGTTTTGCATGCGAAAAACAAATATTGTTAGTAATTAACATTTTTTTTTTTGCTGTCGATTTACACTTCTAAAAAGAAATATATTCACCTAACAACATTTTTTGGAAGTTAATTTTTTTTTTCACGCAAGCAAAATTAATTTACATTTCTAGTTCTTCAGTTCATTTTATCGGAGTAAACTAGTAGCTTACAAAAGTTTTTCGGCTGTACGTCTCTGCGTCCAGGTGTTAACTGAGCTACAGCCTACAGGGATAAACGAATTTTTCCTGAGGTTTAGTACAGAGCGCTTTATAAAGGGTGGTTTTTTAAGAGTTTTAGAACTTTTTTAAAAAAAAAACACACAAAATTCGAAAAAATGAATGAAATATTTATTTGAATCGATAGTTTGAACCTTTCAATTTAATGTTTAAAGATAATTTCATGCAAATGTTGACCGCGGCTGCGTCTCAGGTAGCCCATCCGCTGAGTCCAATTTTGGCATACTCTTTCACACATATCGGCCGGTATCTCACGAATGAATGCATGGATGTTGGCTTCCAGTGCGTCAATCGAAGCGGGTTTGTCCCTATAGACATTAGCCTTGACATACCCCCCCAAAAAATAATCTAATGGTGTCAAATTGCACGATCTAGGCGGCCAATTGACCGGCCCGAAACGTGAAATTAACTGTTCACCAAACTCGCCTTGCCATTGCGCCATTGTTTCGCGTGCTGTGTGGCATGTGGCACCGTCTTGTTGAAACCACATATCATGCAAGTCAAGAACTTCCATTTCGGGCAAAAAAAAGTTTGTTATCATCGCTCGGTAGCGTTCACCATTGACAGTAACGCTGCGATTCGCATCATCTTTGAAGAAATAGGCCCAATAATGCCGCCGGCCCATAAACCGCACCAAACAGTGGCTTTTTCGGGATGCATTGGTAGCTGTTGCAATGCTTCTGGCTGATCTTCACTCCAAATGCGGCAATTTTGCTTATTTACGTACCCATTCAACCAAAAATGAGCCTCATCGCTGAACACAAGCAGCGCGCGATGAACATTTCGAACCGAGCACGAATTTTGATAGTAAAATTCAATAATTTGCAAGCGTTGTTCATTTGTAAGACGATCCATGGTTAAATTGCAAACCAAACTGAAGCTGTTTGACAGTGACACAAGGTACTAAACACACGTCAGCTGTCAAAACCAGTGTTGCCAAAACCAAACCAGCTTAAAAATCACCCGTTATAATTCCCTAAAATAGAAATTCAAATGGCTTTTAACGGTTTTGATCAAACATCGAACATGTTATGTCTTATAATAACCAATTGAAATAATACTTATTTCTGCCAAACAAAAATTGCATAACGGAAATAGGATTCTGAGCTTTTAAAGAAAACAGCCGTATTTTTAGGTTATTCACGTATGTCTTTTAAAAAACTTAACCGATTTTATTATAATTTTGCAAACCTGTGCTCCTAAATAATTCAAATAATATATAGCAGTTAATCATTTTGAAAATAATTTTTGTATATACTAAAAAAATTTCATAGCTGCATTATAGAACCATTTTTTACTATGACCTTAACCTTGAAGATTTACTGTTCTGTTTTTGAAATGTATTGATAAGAACCAAATATTCCAGGAAAATAACCCATTTAAACAAATAAAATAAATTACTCCAACTCAATCTTTGGAGTTAAAATTAGGAATTCCTACAAAGTGGAGAGCTTTGGTCAAAGGTCTGATTTTGTGGGGTGAAATGAGCGAAAGATAGTGAAATTCATTTTTTTAATAAATAAATCGGGCACACCAGTTTTTTTTTTTTTTTTGAAGAAATGTCAAGAGAAGAATTGTAACTGAAAAACGTGAAAAAATATTACAGTAACAAATATTTTATAATTATTTATATTTATCACAAACTAAAACTAAAATTCCATTTTTACTCCAAAATATTTTTACATTTACTAGTAAAAAGACCAAAAATTAATTTTGACAGCAAAATTTAATTTGCGTTCTTCAAATTAAAAAAAAAATCATATATCAAAAAGAAAATAGTATAAAAAAAAAAATAGTGAATAAAAAATAAATTTTGGTATATTATTAATTCATATAAAAATATTTTATGCTCAAAAAAGGTATTTTATTTTTATTTTTTGTGATAAATATAATGGTAAACCACAAATTTCGTTCGGTATTTTAAGTATTAAATTTAAAAGTAATTTCATTAATTATTATTTGTTTTAATTTTCGCGTTCGTAGATTTTTTTTTCTTCAAATCTATTCCTCAAAAGTCAGAATTATTTTTGTAAAGAATAAAAAATGATAGTTTTCGACCAATTTACAAAAATATAACTATTGCCACTTTTACCCAACCAAATTAAAAGCCCTGGTCTAAATAAATTAAAATTAAAAAAAAAATGCGCTTCACCAAAAATTTGTTTTGTTGGAATTTTTTCGAAGTGATAGTGTAATTTTCTTAGAGTAAAAGGGTTTTTTTTTTGTGAGATATTAATAATAGAATTGATTTCGCTATGACAAAATATTAGAACTTGATTTAAATCTATGAAGCAAAAAAATCAACATTTCGTCACCAAGTTCTTGGACTTTAGAACTCCGAATGATAGCTCAGTCTGCGGTAATATTTCAAGAAATTTGGAATATTTCAAGAAATTTGGAATATTAAATTTAACGGTCCAAGAATTTTCAACTCCGATAAACGACATATATTTTTCTTCAAAAACTATTAATTTGATAGAAATTTTGTTTTGAATTTTAAAAGGAATGGAATTTCGTATAAATTTGATATGTTTCTATTTAGTACATATATGTATGTTGAATGGAAAATACTTTCCTTCGTCGTTTGTTTTTAGGTGAAAGAGGCTGGATCCAGACCTCCGACATGACAGTCCTAAAGCCCTAACCATTACGCCACGGGCTTCGACTACTAACCTGTTTTATTCTCAATGATACAAAAGTGTTACACTCAATTTGATAAGGGTTGTTTTCTTCAGGGGGAACTTTATTATTTATGTACTAAAAATACAAACAGTCAATCAAAATTTCATGCAAAAAAAGTGTGAATGTTTAGAAGAAAGAAATTCCAGATTAAAACACAACAAAATTTACAAAATTTTGTAAAAACACTAAAGATAGGTTCTTAATATTTAAAAAAAAAAATTTCGAAAATTAATTTCAAAATGGGGTAAATGGGTTTTTCCAAATTTTGTTTTTAAGTTTTTGAATATAATTTATTTTATTTAAAAAAAAAATATGTAAACCTTCCAAAGATTCTTAAAATATTTTCCACATAATATTTATATTCATTTTATTGGGTTTCGCCTTAGAACCATTTCTTTAGTATTTTTGTTTTTGCTAACAGATTCGGATAAAGAAATTAGAGTTTTGATTTTTTTTAATTTACTCTCAAACTTATTCAATTTAGTTTATAAAAAAAAACAACAAAAGTAATATTTTTACAATTGAAACAATTATTTTCGATCTTCACGTGTATTAAAACCAGCTTTAAATGCGCAAAGAGTTGACAAATGTTTTTTTATATTTTATTAATTAATTATTAATTGTGCACAAACAAAGCCTGTATTCTTATACTACAATCCTGTGCTCATTAAAAATATCATTGTAGAAAAGCTATCTGTGCATTAATAAGGTTTAACAATTTTTTTTTTAACCGAAATTAACTCCACAAATATGGAGTTTTACTTCGTTAAAATATTATGATTACAAATACGTGACAAAAGCTTTTAATTATATCCACCGACTTTTCAAGTAAAAATAATAAAAACAAAACATATGACGAATAATTTTATTCCATGGAAACTCATACATATAGTAGCATTTACATATATGTACATGCATAATATTGAACATATTTGTAATAATCGTTGTGTTTTATTGATTTAAATTCATTTAAGCAAAAACAATTTCCAAATAAACAAAAACCACACAATTTGTTATAATCACGTTGTGGTCCTTATGAAAACCCAACCAATAAAAAGATAAATAATCATCAAATTAAATATTCCATAACGACCTTATAGTATAAGCATTATTAAAAAAAAAAAAAACAAAAAAAAACAACACAAAATGTTGGAATAAAATTTAAATCAGAAATAAAATCAACCCAATAAAATTTGTTTAACAAAGTCCAAAGGTATCCTTATTGCCGCTTTGCGTCAACCCCCTTATCACGTGGATCTCTTGAACTTCGAGCCCAAGCAATATAAACCTCGGGCAAGGATTTAACCTTTTTTTTCTGTGTTTCTTTTCCTTGAGTTTTTCTTCTTCTTCTTCTTCTGTTTCCTTATTCAACATCAGGCTATTGACATAATTATTGTTTAGGCCTTTCTATAGATGGATATAAGCAACAAACGACATACGTAACCTGCCTCATGTTAACCCTCAGTGTGCTTCGACTCCAACCCTTCAAAACTGGAACTTGTTCACTCTTTACCTTCGCGTCGTTCTCAACTACCCCCATGGGAGAAATAATGTTCTTCAAGTTGCCTTCATATTCTTGCGTCTTATTTTTGGTTTGTTTTGTGAAAAATTGCCAACGCTTTGCGTAACGCATACAAATTCGTCCATTCTGTCACTTCCAACCCCCTCCTTACTTACTTTGACCTCGGCTCACTCGCTTTTTTGCTTTCATATATGCGACAGATATACTTACAGGGTGTGGCAAGATGTTTCTCCCTATTTGGGGAGTCAGAGTGATTTGCAGTATATCTGAAAAAAATGTGAACTTATTTGGTTATAGTAATAAATTAGACCATGAGCCTATGACCTTTCATCATTTTTGGAAGATTGGCGAGCTAAATTAAAATGACACTGTTAAAAATACAAATTTATTACACCTCTTCAAATAAACATCAGCTTCAATCGATGCATTATATTCTTGTATATAACGTAATAAATCTAAAAGCTAAAACTATCTAAAGGGTCTTCCAATAGGGACTTCCGAACTTTGATAGTGGCGGCCATATTGTTGAAGCTACATCCTTCAAATTGACTGTCATTTATTCAGTCTGTTTTGTCAAATCACTATGGACGGAAAATAGTTTTACTGAATGGGTATTCTGTTCGGGCAACGTTCCGCACCCATTTCTCGATGAATGGAAATTCTGCACGATCGATTCGAGGGCATTGTCATTTCACGTAGAGTTGATGTAAAAAAACGAATATGTGAGTGCCGGGACTCACGGTTATATATGTGTAAACATCAACGTTTGTCCAAGTGCCTGATTTTTGTTACTGAACGTCATCAAAAGAAACATATTGAATAATTAACACTACATTACCTATCTGTAGGCAGTGCTTAAAAAGCTTAGTGTTGAAAGCACGGCAGCGAAATACCCAGTGGGGGAACCGCTGTAACGAAATTTCCAAGCACTAAAAGGCTGGTGGTGAAGTGTCCAACGAACGGTGAAGGTTCGGTACTGAAAGGTCCTGCTTCGTAGTTCACTCTCAACTTTAAGATGACTTCACATTACACATGGTTATTGTTTATGGTAATCACTCTCTGAGCATCGACAAACAACAACTGTCAGCGGAGAGCACTAAAATCGTGGTTTCAATTAAATGACACCGTACCCAAATTCCAAAGGAACTTAATGGTTTGACTGACAGGGGGCAAATTTAAATATCCAGTTAGAACTGTCAATGAAACTCCATCTTTCCATCGAGTAAAACTTACAAAAAGTTCAATCATAATTTTATACTGAACGAACCTCAAATGAATGTCACTATGAGATAGCCGGCGAATTATGTACATATCTTGAGTTTTTAGAATATTTAGTTGCAGTTGTTGTCAGTGGAAATCACTAAAATCGCAGTTTTAATCGATTGACACCATCAATTGCCTATGGAATTGGACGCTGTGATTTTTAATGAATGTTAACTTTGTGCAAGTACAAAGGTAGCCGATAACTCTGCAATTTGTTCAACCTCAGCTATTTTGTATATCCCAGCCACCTAATTAAGAAATTGCATCGTTTAAAAGCAGTATAATGTAAACGTAGAATTTAAGTTCAGATTTGTATCACTGAACGCACCCGATATCCTACCATACCTACAGCCATTGATCTACCATACCTACAGTCAATTGTCAATCCCTACAGCTGACTATTATTATTATTATTTTTGTTTTGATTTTGTTTTCTTTTTAATTACTAGTGTCGCGTCCATTTTGTTCGGGGAATAATTAAAAATTAAAGAAAAAAATATAAAAATATAAGTGTTAAAATGATAAAATCGTCGGTCGCGTTAAAATCAATTTGTTTTGGTCGGGGCAAATCAGATTTCGTACCGTAACGTGCTACAACGTAAAGTGCACGACGTAACGTTGCTCACGAACGTTCACGTTTTTTTTTCACTCTACCGCCAGCATAGATGTTTACACATCAAAAAGCCACCGAGATCGTGCGATTTGACCCCGTTAGACTTTTTCTCGTAGCGTTTTTTGAAGTCGCAGGTCTATGCGAATAAGCCACAAACCACATCGGCCCTCAAAGCCAACATAACCCATGCCATCGCTCAAATTCAGCCTAATTTATGCACCAGAGTCATGGAAAACTGGACATTTCGGATGCGTGCCACCCAGAGAAGCCGCCGGCCGCCGCCGTGGACATTTGAACAATGTTATATTCCATACATAATGGCATCGATAGGCCTTTCAAACGAATACAAAATTTCGATTATATACATATATTTAAATTTAATGATAGGAAGCGCTTAATGAAAGACCCTGTATTTATTGCGATTTAAAAAAAAGTGTAAAATGGGCTCTGGGATATTCGCAAAAAAAAGTATGACATCTAAAAGTTAAGTAATTGTCAAAAATGGTCAACTGGTTTCAATAAATAATTTATTAAAAAAATTTGCCTACTTGATCGTTTGCCTTGCTTTAGTTGGGAGCACGTTATTTATGCAAAATCTAGGAAAACTATCGATATGGTTGTCTTACGAAGTCTATAACTTGAGTTCTGAGCGCAGGAGCTTCAAGGTTAAGATTTTAAAATGAAGGTCAAATGTTATGCTATATTTGTGTATATAAATTATTGAAGAGGGTACAAAATATTAATACAAAAACGGGTGTTTTAGTGCTTCATGGTATTCTAAATCGTAAAGATAGGTATGGTTGACTTAAGTTGCCTTTAACATAAGGTATAACTGCTGGATCTTCAAGCTTAAGATTTCAAAATGAAAGTCAAACGACGTATAAGGAGAGAGAAGTATACTGGAAAGGGTTGAAAATGTTCCTACGAGAAGAGTGTTTTAGTGAATTCGATTTTTGTTGTTCTAAATCTAAAAAAACATGGTTGACTTACGAGCCTATAACTTGAGCTTGAACTGCCTGATCTTCAAGGTCAAGAATTCAAAATGAAATTTACTAAAAAAGGCGTTTCCATGAATTTGATTCTTGATATTCTAAACCTAAAAGATATGGTTCATTTACGAAGGCTATAACTTTTATACCTGTAACAAGTACAGTATACAATTAATGATCCAGATCTACTTTACCAAATTGTTAATGGTATTGGAAAGGGAATGCAAAAGGAGAAAGGGTAGAGACACTTAATTTGAATTTTAACCCAAAAACATCGATTTTAATTAAATAGTTAATATAAAATGGAGTTCAAAAGGTGTGTATTAAAATTATTGGAGTGTGTATAAAATGTTTTCCACACCCTGTGAAGGTAGCAAAGCGATTTTGAAGTTGTGGTTGGGTGTGTGAAAAACACCTTAATCCTGATTTTGTTCTCTTTCAATAAAAGAAGCAAACCAAACTGCCAACGAACCATTACCACCTATAGATGTGTAGCCGATTTCTCCCCCCCTCCACAACCATATGACAAAGATTCCTACGACGCGACGACGACAACGAACGTAAGGATCCAATTTTAGAATGACACTTTTTGCTGTGTTCCTCCTGGGGTTCACATGTTGGGTTATTTTGTGTTAGTTCATCGTATCTGTCGTTCTGGAAAAAAAATTCACCATGGGTGCCACCTAAAGTTGGAAGGAAAAACGCAGGATTTATTTTTTTGTTTTGTTCTTTTTTTTTTTTTTTTCCTGCTGTTGTCCCAATATCCCATCGAATAGAAAGCAATAAAATAAATTCTTCCAAAATGATCGGAGCAATCAGCTTAGTTTTGGAGCAAGCGAAAAAAGGGACCCGGACCAGTGGCGTGTTCCTGAGGTAATGCGTGTAGGTAAGTTTTGTATGTGTAGGTATATGTACGCAAATGAGGTGCTATAAACGGAAAACGATTACAATTTATTTTCATTGCCATAGCTTTATTGAGTTAAATGCGGGCAGCACATTTCGAAAACACAGATTTTTTTAAGAATTTTCTTCACGTAAGTGAAGCTTGTGCCGAATATTTTCCTGAAAAAAAAAAAAAAAACTTTCAAAAAGGGGTTTCTTTCTTCATTCGATTTTTTCTGGGTTGGCCTGTCTTCTGCTCATGATGCTGCGGCATCTTTCTCATTTGACATTAATATATTTATGTCTCCCTTAGAAACTGCACGCCGGTATAGTGTTTGGCAGCGGTAGTGCGGTATCAGAGAAAAAGGAAAAGATAACAATAATATCTTTAAGAATGATTTGAAGGACAATCGTATCTTTGGGTAAATAGAAGTTACTTGTGAACGTTTAGGGAATACTATAAGCTTGACACCTAGTGTCGTTAGGGAATTTGGATTGAGTGGCTTTTTATTTTTTTTTATAAGGATGATTGTGTGGGTAGGGGATTAAAGGGATATTCTTGGTGTTCTGTATCATAAGCTTAATAATAAGGATATTGTTTGGTGGGTGAATTGAAAAAAGTAGCTAAATGCTTTTGAAGTGGTTGTAAAAAAAAATTAAACGTAGAAAAAACTCCAGTGCGAAGATAATCGCTTTTCTTCTGTGTTGTCAAGTTTCATTTTAAGGGGAAAGTATAGGGGAGAACAGTAAACATTTATACCCATCTACCCCAAGAAATCATGTAAATCTTCTTGTTGACATTTCATTAAGACCAAATGTTGATTCTTTTATTTTTTTAAGTATTTGGCTCCTTTAACTTTTGTTGCGTTAATTGAAATTTACTTTCCTTATTATGATTTTTTTTTCTACAATGAAATTATAATCTTGGTTCTTCCCGCTTCTGACTCTTTAATGATTCTTACAAGGTATGCATTGGAAATCGTCGATAAACTTAATACTTATTTCGTCGGCTTGGAGTGAAAAACATATACCACCGTTGCTAAACATTTTTACTCACTTTAAAAAAATTGGTACGAAATCGATTTAACTTAAAATGATAAAAATAAAAGTGGAGCTAGCTGGTTTTAATTCTACGACGACTTTTTAATTGCGGAAAAAAATACAATCGGGCGTATTCATACTTATTTTTAAACTGTTGCTAAGTTAAAAGTGAGTTTAATTGTGTTTACCATGAGGAATTTTGATTGCTATGGGTTACACTCTTTCAATATTTGAAGTTGAATAATTCAGTAAATTTATAAAGGGTATTTTAGGGTATTTAATTTAATGTTATGGCCAAGAATTTAATTTTATTATAAATATAAGGGTTTGCCATTATGTTTTAAAAATGATTTTGGGCAAGTGGCCACCGCGGCTGGCTCGAATAAATTCCAGCCGAGAGGCCCAATTCCAATTCCAGCCGAGAGGCGAATATTCTCTTCCAAGGCATCAATCGTCTCGGGCTTATCTGCGTAGACAAGCGACTTCACATAACCCCACAAGAAACAAGAAATAGTCCAGCGGTGTTAAATCGCACGATCTTGAAGGCCACGCAACAGGCCCACGACGCGAGTTAATGCGCTCACCAAAAGTTTCCTTCAATAAATTGATTGTTTCGTTGGCTGTATGGTATATAGCGCCATCTTGTTGGAACCAAAGGTCGTCCATATCAACATCCTCCAGTTCAGGCACGAAAAAGTCATTAATCATGGCTCTATAACATTCCCCATTGACTGTAACATTATTGCCGGCTTCATTTTTGAAGAAATCTGGACCAATGATTCCCTCTGCCTATAGAGTACACCAAACAGTGACTTTTGTAGAATGTAACGGCGTCTCAACAATGGCTTTTGGGTTGTCATCACTCCAAATACGAAAATTTTGCTTATTAACGTACCCAACCCATTCAACCAAAAATTAGCTTCATCGCTGAACAAAATTTCCTTGTGAAAATTGGGATCGGTGGCCATCTTGTTTTGGGCCCATTTACCGAACGTGCGACGCGCTTTGTAAGCCCGCAAACCAAGATCCTTCCGCAGAATCACAGCTCCAATTATTGCGCGCGATGGCGGATGGACTCATTCGGGTCTTCTTCGATACTCTGCAATAGCGCCTTCGGTGCGCACTCTACGGCTTCTCTGAGGATCGGCATTATCCACTAGAGTTAACGTGGTGCAAAACCGATCCATGGTTGCTCGAATTACCGACTCTGCTGGGCGATTATGTCAACCGAATATTAGATGCAGCGCGCGATGGGTCGTGCGAACCGAACGACTATTTTGATAATAAATTTGCACGATTTGCAAACGTTGTTCAGGAGTGAGTTTATTAATTAGGAAATGGCAAACCAAAATGAGCATAAATCAAGTGACAGCTGTAAAAAAGACCAACTCCGGAAAAAGTATTGCCATATTAAAAACCACACGTCTAAAAAAATCACCCTGTATTTAAATCAACACAGAAGGTAATTCGGTCAAAAATAGGAGCTGTATTCGTTGAACCATTTGATTTTAACCTGTTTAGTTAAGCAAACGACTATGAATACGCCCCGATGTATTTATTTGTTGCATTTTTGAGCTGAAGCTTAATGTCATTTAAGTTCATTAAATTTCAAAATAAAGCCCCAGTCTATCCCAGTTATAGAAGTGCCAGCGATTCTGATCAATATACATAATTTAATATTTCAATAGCGCTATTCATTAGTATGGATAGTAGAATCGAAAACAACCTAATATAGTCCTCACTCGGGCGCCATTTGGAATCAATTTTCTATTTAATTCATAAATATTATTTAAGCTAAATGTTTGTAAGTACCATACTAATTTTTGTTTTTTTATAAATCTATATTTTCAGTCACCTCACCAAATACAGCTAATCGAATATCGAAACCCTTATCGCTTGGATACACTTTTATATTCTACATAACATGGAGGATGGCAATTAATTGTATAAGCAGATAGTTTGCTTAAATGAAAATTTAACATGCAATTATAGATAAGGTTTTTAATTAATTATCATTACTACCTAGAAAATAGAATTTACAACCACAAGAAAAAGAAAAAAAACAAATAAAAATAAAAATAGAAATAAAATTTTGATTTTTAGAATAATGACAAAAATTTAAACTACAAAGCAAGCAAATTGTGAAAGAAAAATACCTACACAAACAGAAAAAAAAATGTCAATACATATAGTTAATATTTTTAACTTAAGAATATTTCTTACTGTTGAAAAAAAAAATAAAATTAAAATTAGTTATATAGTAGCAGAAATAATATTAATATATTTTACCAAAATAAATTTGTTATGTTCTATAGTTTTTTTTTTTTTTATTAGTTCTGACGAAAAAATAATTCTTATATGATCATCTTTTTTTTCAATTATTATATAAATATACTGTGTATCTTTATTTTTAAACTTAAGCATAAAAAAAAAAAAATTGCTCCCAAAATGATATGAAATATTGCTGCTTACACTCAAATAAATCATTATAATTAACTTAAAATATGAAAATGGCAAGGCATCAATTAATTGCATCAACTAAGATGAAAATCCGTCCGACTAAATAAATCGGAATTAAAAGAATTTTATTTAAACTCTGTCAACATTGTCTTATATTTGAAAATATTATTAATACATTTTTGAGTATATTATTATGTCACCGTTATTTCTTTTAAAATTTTAATGCTCACAATCAAAATCACGTGTATATATTTATAAATAAATTTAAAAAAAAACTGTTAAAAAACTAAAATAATTGTATAAGCAAAACTTAAAAAATAAAAATAATTAAGAAAATAAAACTAAAAATAATTAAAAAAAAAATGTAAATAAAAACAAACTTACCTACTTATAAAATGACACGTAAAATTTTGTAAACACTAATAATATGCAGCTTGGTTACAATTTAAACAACAAAATGTAAAAATAAATATTTATGCAAATATGTTTAAAACAAAAAGCAAACAAACTTCAACTAAAGTTACATTAAAAAGTTAAGATAATTTAACATAAATTAAACATAATTGAAAACAAAAACTAAGAAAATAGTTTATTGGAAAAATTAAATCAAAACGAAAAAAAAATATTCACTGCGTGTTCAAGAATATTTTAAAGTTTAATACATACAAAATACAATTATATTTTTTCCTGAATGTAAAAGATGAAGAAAATTATTGGAAATAATTTGTAAGGCCTCAATATAAACGGTGTAAATACATTTTAAATAATAAAATACACATTTCAGTTTTAAAAAACAAATGGAAATTGTTGTTATTTTTACTAGACATATTAAAATTATGTACCCTCTTGTAACCTTGGAAAACTTATTAAAAATCAAAAACTTGACTGAACTGAAAGATTGAACTTTTATGAGGTCACTTTGCGAATATCCCACAAATGAGGTGCTTACAATCCATACTGTCACCTTGAAAAAATCTTTAAAAGTTCATAAAAAAAAGCTATGGCTGACCAATTTCTGAAACTGATTGACTTTTCAGCAGCATCGTGTAATAAGACTTTTCAGATGGTATGGTGGCCCTAACACCAGACAATGAGCTGAGATGATATCCCTCCTTTAACTCTTTTTGGTAGCAGCCTCTGCACACTTCAGATGTGTTGATCTGTATTCGCCTTAATCAAGGGGTGCGAGTGATATATAAAGATTAAGCCTGAATTTCGTGGAGGTTGTGCTTGCTTACTAACTAATCTTTTGAGTAGCACCTGGGGTGTTAAATATTCTCACGTTCCAGATACATACTCTCACATCATTATCCTTTGGCGCTCAAGGTATTTGTAATTCTTTGAGGGTAATCACTATCCGAGCTTCCTCGTTTCTCTCTCATGTAAGTGTTACGTGCTAAGGAATCTAACCCAATGACAAAACCACTACCAAGTTTTTCAGAAACCTGGGCCTGGCTATTCTCGATAAATCTTTACTCTACCTCAGCTCTAAGTATGTCAGAGTACTCAGATTACCTTATTTAAGGTGTTAACCTAGTAGTGCGGCGTTACTTGATCTGATGACACCACCGTTGATTCTAACTACCGTCTTTTCCAGAGCGTCTTGGTGAGATCGCTCTTTCGTTGCAGGATAATTAGTAAAGGGTATGCCAAATAACTTCTTCTTTTCTTTTGAAAATGGCGCAAAACATCGGCTATGTGGCCGGTAGCGCCGTCCTGTTGAAACCAAATGTTGCCAATATCCTCCTCTTCAATTTTTGTGAACACAAATTCGTTCAACATGGCCCGATAACGATCGCCATTGACTGTAACGGCCACTCCTTGCTCATTTTCGAAAAATGACCCAATTATGCCTCTTGACCAAAATCCGCACCAAACAGTGACTCGTTTTGGGTGTATCGGCTTTTCAATGTATGCGCTCGGGTTTTCTGTTCCCCAAATGCGACAATTTTGCTTGTTTACTACACGCCAAGATCAAAATGAGCTTCATCTGAAAAGATGATTTTTTTTTGGCAAAATCGGCATCTTCTCTAAGTCGATCGCAGGCCCACTTAGCGAAGCGTATACAGAACCATATTCATTTAGCGGAAGGATAAAACTAATTATCTGTCAAATCAGACATGAGCTAAGTGTTACCATTCACGAAATAAGCACTAGTTAAAAAAAACGTAAGATGGCGGACCCTTTATACTTCCCTCTCCTTCAAGTTGCAAAGGTCACAAAGGATACGCAAGTCTGGCCTATGTGGAATATAATTTGAATTTATAACTTCACCTCTTACTTTAAATATTAAGCAAATCATATTGATTGACAAATGGTTTTTGAAGTATTTATGTTCTTTTAGATCGTAGTTAAGTTGGTTATAAAACATTTTATATCGGGATGATTGCGCTTCTGTTTTACATTTTTCATAAGCACTGCGGCTTATAATCTCCAGAATGGTATTCAAATAACTTCTTAAGTTCGTAGACGGAAATTGCAAGTCTTCGCCCAGTCCAGTTGTAAGTTCTCCCCCAAGATAAGTACTTTTTCCATCTCTTAAGCTTTCACTAAATTCAAAATGCATCTTAAGTGTATCTAGAAATAAAAGTGGTACTGATGTTTCTAGATGCACCA
Source organism: Leucozona laternaria (assembly GCA_932273885.2). Classification (NCBI taxonomy): domain Eukaryota; kingdom Metazoa; phylum Arthropoda; class Insecta; order Diptera; family Syrphidae; genus Leucozona; species Leucozona laternaria. The sequence goes on along the minus strand of OW026366.1, from coordinate 179,775,512 downwards.
TATAATTAATTGTGCAGGCTGGTAGCCGAAAAATTCGCTTTAAAAAATACCGCAGGAACCTTTCAACTTCTTCGACTTGGCGATATCCCCAAACCTGGGCACCATAGAGCAATATGGAGGCAGCAGTTGCACGGAACAATTGAAATTTTAAACTGTGGTTAATATGTTTATTATCCATACAACGGGCCCAAACTGCAGAAACAGTTTTTTTAGCCGCAGCCAGTTAGCACTTAAAATGATTTCTCATGTTGAGGGTTGCCTTGACTAATACCACTTGATATTTATATTCAGGAACTAATGCAACAATTTTTCCTTTGTAATTCCATCGTTCATTACGTGAATATCTTCCACTTATTTCCCTGAAGACAATTACTTTTGACTTTTCCAAGTTAACACTAACGGAGAGATTCCAAAGTGTACAATAGCTTTCAAGGTGGTTCATTATTCTTTGCAATCCTTCGACAGTTTCAGAAAAAAAGACTATATAGTCGGCCATGAATGCATATGTTCCCCAACTGGATTCCTCCTCCTGCCACCGCTTCCAAGATATCATTAATAAAAAGAATGAAAAGTAAATTGCTCAGGACACATCCCTATTCCATTCCCATATTTGTTGTATAATCATCAGAAACAAATTCCCCATCTCACACGTACGCCACGTTGTTTTCGTACATAGCCTTCAATAAAGATATAATTTTACTTGAGGTTCCCAGCTTATAATGGGTGATTTTTTAAGAGGCTTAGAACTTTTTTAAAAAAAAAAAACACAAAAAATTCGAAAAATGAATGAAATATTTATTTGAATCGATAGTTTGAACCTTGCAATTTAGTGTTTAAAGATAATTTCATGCAAATGTTGACCGCGGCTGCGTCTCAGGTAGCCCATCCGCTGAGTCCAATTTTGGCATACTCTTTCACACATATCGGCCGGTATCTCACGAATGAATGCATGGATGTTGGCTTCCAGTGCGTCAATCGAAGCGGGCTTGTCCCTATAGACATTAGCCTTGACATACCCCTACAAAAAATAATCTAATGGTGTCAAATCGCACGATCTAGGCGGCCAATTGACCGGCCCGAAACGTGAAATTAACTGTTCACCAAACTCGCCTCGCAATTGCGCCATTGTTTCGCGTGCTGTGTGGCATGTGGCACCGTCTTGTTGAAACCACATATCATGCAAGTCAAGAACTTCCATTTCGGGCAAAAAAAAGTTTGTTATCATCGCTCGGTAGCGTTCACCATTGACAGTAACGCTGCGATTCGCATCATCTTTGAAGAAATAGGCCCAATAATGCCGCCGGCCCATAAACCGCACCAAACAGTGGCTTTTTCGGGATGCATTGGTAGCTGTTGCAATGCTTCTGGCTGATCTTCACTCCAAATGCGGCAATTTTGCTTATTTACTTACCCATTCAACCAAAAATGAGCCTCATCGCTGAACACAAGCAGCGCGCGATGAACATTTCGAACCGAGCACGAATTTTGATAGTAAAATTCAATAATTTGCAAGCGTTTGACAGTGACACAAGGTACTAAACACACGTCAGCTGTCAAAACCAGTGTTGCCAAAACCAAACCAGCCAAAAAATCACCCGTTATAACTTATGAAAAAGAGCCTCACGAGCAATTGATTCAAAAGCGACACGAAAGTCAACGAAAAACTAATACAGTTTTTTCTTTCTTCTTTTGAAGCTTTGTGCAATGCTTATCAGGGTGAATATTTGGTCCAAAGTCGAGTAGTTTCTTCTGAATCCATCTTGAAACTCATTAAGAATTTTCTTATCATTGTAACAACATGTAAGCCTATTGAAAATCGCAGTACCTACTAAACAACATGGCTGAAGAATTTAAGAAAGAGATGCTTCTGTAGTAATTCTCGGGGTTATCGTATGATCCTTTTTTGTGCAGCTTTCAGGAACACTTGTTGTCTCAAATATACGATTGTACTCCTCTGTTAGTATAGAAAGGAATTCGGTAGAACAGTTTTTATAAAATTCTGTTGGAACTCGGTAATTTCCTGAAACTTTTCCTGCTTTAGATTTATCAATTACGTACTGAAGTTCAACAGTTGTTGATGGCGCATCCAAAAACCCGTCAATAAAAAGTGGAGCTGCGTAGTGTGAAAGGGGTGAAAATTCAGGGGTGTTCAGCAGATCTTTAAAATAGGCACGAAGTTTAAACGCTTTCAATGATGATGAGATAATTTTATTTTGCCCGTTGGCAATTTTAGCGCCTTTCCAAAACTCTGCTGAAGATCTTGATAAATTCAGGATGGCTATAGTTTAATGTTCTGATTGTTTCCTTTGCGAAACACAAAAAACAGCTTTTTATAGTCCTTGTTAGCTGCTGCATACATTTTTTCCTAGCGATATGATACTCTGCATCATACCATAGTTTTGTTTAAAAATGTTCCCATGTCTTCCTTTGGGGTTTTGTTGGAACAGCTTCTACTATAATTTCTGTAAGGTCCTGTATGTGCATTGGGATGTTCTGTATCTTTCGCTTAGCTTAGAGATTCTATGTTCAATTTGTTTTGATAAATGGTCTTAAAGCTTTCTTTCCATATCAATTTTGGCAGAAGTCCAAGTTGTCTTACGCTGGTATTTTCCTCTGTACTCGATAATTAGCATAGTGACATCCTCTTCCACTTCATCCTGTCGACCATGTGGGTCCCCTTTGCAGAAACAAGTTCCGCGGTCACAAGCTCTTGGTTTCATCCTAGTGATATACCCCCCCCCCCCCCTCCCATTGCTGCGTCAAAGCTTATCCTATGGGGAGGCTTTCTTCACAGATAACAACATTTCTTTTTAAAGCCTTTTTGGCTTTTCTCATGAGTGGCTTGACCAATTTTAATGAAATTTTATATAAGATATAATATATATATATATATATATTAATTCTTACAAGAAAACATAAGAAAATGTAGAGCTTGAAACATTTCTTTTATTTATGCTAAAAATGTTAAATGTCAACTTGAAAAATAAATCGGAATCACATATCTACCTGAGTAGGTACAGAAGATGAAATTAGGACTTTCATCCTTGTGATGCGGCTTAACCATCCTTTTCCACTTTTTCTTTCTAATTAAAATCACCAACATCTTCTTGCTACTTTTAACTACAAAGCAATACAAATTTATATATAACAAAGTTAAACTGCACAAGGCAGACCATTACAGTTTTTTTTTTTTTTGACAAAAGTTCTTTTTTTCATTTCTGTCAAAGTCTTACGTGGGCTTTTTCTAACAAAAAATAAAAAATATAAACCCACTTTAAGAGTTAAAACAATTATTTTCTCTCATAATAAATATGCAAAATCTCTTATATTTACACCTTTTTGCCTGCTACATTGTCCTTGGAATTTCCTTCAAGCAGCAGCAAAAAAATTATGAAGAAGATGAAAAAAAAAAAAAAATAATAATATAAACTCTTTATTACACGAGACTAAGCAAAGAAAAAAATATTGCAGCAGCAGCCTCATTAACAGACAATTCAAACCTTTTTTCCTTAACGAAAGCTCAACTGTATTTCCGCTCAACGGTCACGAAGACAAATTTATTTTACTGCCAAAGAATATGAAAGGATATGAAAATAAAACTTGAAAAGATGGCTTGATGAACACAAACAATCAACACAAAAAAAAAGTGGGCTAGGTCCTTTTTTTTCTTTACCTGCTGCACCGACTTTTTTAACTATAGTATTCACAGAATCAACACGAGCGTCAAAAAAAAAAACACTTTTTTGAATGAACTGCGCTCAATTATTATCACAATGACATCTACCTGGGGCTGGGCCGGGCCGAGGCCGGGTTAGAAGTCAGAATTTACAATTTAATCCAAAATGACTTCTTAATGAACGTCATACACAGGTGACAGCCCTCAGACCTCAACTTTTATAATGTGGGACTACTTTTAGTATACCCATTTTCCTTTTGACGGATGATTCACTATTTGTTTTGAGAGGAATGTTTAGATTTGATACAAAATATAAACTGCACCACCATGTGCAGTTAAAATTAGGAACAAAAGTTCTTTATAAAGAGCACTTTTGAAGACGTACAACAAAGAAACATGAGGTCTTCTATAGAAGAATAAGAAAATGATTGTGTACGAACTCAAGTCGGCCGTAGAGCTAACAAAAATTAATTTGGGTATTTTTTCCCTAATTTGGAAGGAGAGTCCTTTAAAAAAAGCCTTCAAACCCCGGCTTTATTTATTATTATCAAGCGATTATTATTTATTAAATGAAATAAATCTTTAACTAAAGGATTGGAACACATCGACATCGTTATAGGTTTATTTGTTCAACCCATCTTTTATTTGACCGATTAAACACAATCAATTAAATCAATCGCTGCCTAATGGCAAAAGCAGCCTGAAATATACATATTCTTTTCGTACCACAAATTGATCTTTCTTTGGGCAATTTTAAAATTTGTATTTCAGCGCCTATAATTATTATTTTCGATGGAACAATGGAGTGCATCCTGTGTGTATGTTCACCAAGCTCAGAAAAATACCTTGTACATGCATCTTAAAAGTCCGGAATGGAATATAATGTAGATATTACCGACATTTGTTATTATTGCTTGTAAATTCAATTTTTTATTAGTCAAACCTAGATGTTAGACAAATTTGGAGGCTTCAAGTTAGGTTAGGTTAGGTGGTCGAAAGATAAGGGATGTAATAGAGTTGATAGAGACAGATTCCAGGGATTTAATGGCAGCTTGGCTATCAGAGAAGATGCGGAAGCGGATATCTGTGTTAGATATCTCGTGTTCTTAAAGCCAAGACAGTACTTCTTTTATCGCCAAAAGTTCCGCCTGGAACACGCTACGGTGATTAGGAAGGTGAAAGGAGAGATTGAAATTCATCCTGTCTGAGTACACACCCCCACCAACCCCGTCATCAGTTTTTGATCCGTCCGTGTAGAAGTGGATTGATTCATCTTCCAGGAATACCAGATTCTTCCAGATAGATCGGGAGGGTATGATGACCTGAAAGTTTATATCGAACTGTAACTGTGGGATGGTGTAGTCAATTTTACTTGGAATTTGTTCCAAATGAGTTCAGAAAAATAGAGTGACTAATCTCATTATGAGTCCACTGTGCGGAAGCTTTTAGACGAATGGCTGTGCTTGCAGCATATGCCAGATGTACTTAGGAATAGATTCTGGAGCCCAAAGTTAAAAACAAAGGGTTAAAAAAACACCCTGTAATATAACGATTACTTACAGTGAAGTTGCTTATGTGAAAAAAAAATCCCATACAAAAATGAAACAACGAAATCACAAACGAAAAATTTCGTTCTCCTTTTCGTTTTGCAGTACGCGAAATTGATAATAACTGTAGCAGATTATTTGGAAAAGTCTCTGCTCTTTTTTCGCACTCAATTAATTGTCCGGACCATTAATTGTGTAAGGAAAGTTGACATTTGAGGTTTTTTTTGTGTTTGTATTTGTTGTTTCTTTCATTACAGCATAGTTTTCTCAGATTTTTTTCGTTCATATTTTTTTTTTTGCAACTAGTGACACTTTCAATTTTCATTTTTTCGCTTTCGTTTCCGAAAGCATTTCGCTGTCTTGTTGGAGACCACCGACTAATTTCGTTTCGCATCAGCAGCGAACTAGGCACTTGGCCTTACCATTACCATTACCATTACCATTACCAGTACCATTACCATTACCATTACCATTACCATTACCATTACCATTACCATTACCATTACCATTACCATTACCATTACCATTACCATTACCATTACCATTACCATTACCATTACCACTACCATTACCATTACCATTACCATTACCATTACCATTACCATTACCATTACCATTACCATTACCATTACCATTACCATTACCATTACCATTACCATTACCATTACCATTACCATTACCATTACCATTACCATTACCATTACCATTACCATTACCATTACCATTACCATTACCATTACCATTACCATTACCATTACCATTACCATTACTATTACCATTACCATTACCATTACCATTACCATTACCATTACCATTACCATTACCATTACCATTACCATTACCATTACCATTACCATTACCATTACCATTACCATTACCATTACCATTACCATTACCATTACCATTACCATTACCATTACCATTACCATTACCATTACCATTACCATTACCATTACCATTACCATTACCATTACCATTACCATTACCATTACCATTACCATTACCATTACCATTACCATTACCATTACCATTACCATTACCATTACCATTACCATTACCATTACCATTACCATTACCAGTACCATTACCATTACCATTACCATTACCATTACCATTACCATTACCATTACCATTACCATTACCATTACCATTACCATTACCATTACCATTACCAGTAGTATAAATATGCGACTTTCTCAATTTTTGTAAATCTTGTAAATGATCCCTCATACGGTAAAAGTATTTTGACCTTTTTTGTAGAGATTCTCTGAGCCGTTTTACACATACCCGGCAACTGGCTACCGACACCGGGCGAACAGCATTTAGTATTAGTATAGTAAAGTGTGAAACAGATTAAACCAGCAACAGCACCAGCGCCATCAACAGCAAACAGCACGCTGGGCAGCAAGTATTTTTGAAACACATTGCCACCAGCACCCAGGGTTGCCAGTTTAGGGGTTTTCCCCCTAGATTTAGGGGCTTTTTTTGGCGTTGGGGGATTATCTGGGGGGATTAAATGTTTGGGGGGGGGGAAATCTGGGGGGATTAATTCAGAGCTAAAGTTGAGGAATCGTCTAGGTATTGAAATAGCTGACAGTATTCTTCGAGTTAGATATTCCTTACATTATGGGTGTCAGAATTTTCCACCAACAGAAGAAATGCTGAAAACTTTCACAAGTGAGAAAATGTATCAAACCGACGCTACAGCCAAAACGAAGATGAAGATAATGTATTAGAACTTTTTTTAAATGCAAAACAAAATTTTAATTGCTTTAAATTTTAACTTTCATATTTATTTCTGGTAATTTAAACCAGAGTTAGCTAATTCTAGAACTAAATTAACCCACAGTGAACTGAGGAAGAAGTTTTTCGGTGGAGAATGTATGCGGAATAACTAGACAAACTCGTTGCATAAAACATGAAAAGCATCTGTTCAGTTAATCCTGAGTTAACCCACAAAATATGATGATTTAACTGGGGTATTACTTGAATCGCGCACTAAAAAACTGGACCTGAGGGCTTCTTTCACAATGTCTGATTAAAGCTCTAAATAAACAATTTGAAACTTATTAGTCAATTATAAACCTCCCTTATGCAAACAAGGAGCTGTGAATAAAAATAAAAAGTTGAAAAAAAATTTAGGGGTTTTTGTTGATAAAATGTGGTAATCTGGGGGGTTTCTAAATTTTTCTGGGGGGAGATTTTTTTTTCATCTGGCAACATTGCCAGCACCAGAAATGCATGGAGTTTATAATTTTTTCTAGTGTGTCGCCCCTGACTATCGCAGTATTAAAGTTTTCAGCAATTTACCAGCAACAGCAAATTTATAACTTTGGCCAAACCGCGCTGTTGACGTTGCTGGTGGTGGTTCAATCTGTTTCGCGCATAAATCTTCTGGGACCTTTCACACATGCCGACCGATGCCGGCCGCCAATCGCTGCGTCTGGTATTGCTGCCGACTAAATTGCACTTCCACACATGTACCGTCCCGTAGTTGTTTTCTTTGCTTTCCTCGTTTTAAGTTGGTATCTCCTGTGTACCAGATAAGATAAGCGATCGCAGAACTAAACAAATTTACTTTGCATACCTACATATATTGCCGCCTGCCCGTAACCCAGTGCCGGATATGTGTGAAAGTATACTTATTTGTTGAAAAACCGGCTAATTCTTGCCTTGCCGGCCGCCGGGTATGTGTGAAATGGCTCTAAGATTGTAAAGTAAAATATTTTTTAACAACTTATATTTTTTACCAAAAACCATTATTATTGACATATTATTGTTGGATATAGTTCACATTGGATTTTTGTCAAAAAGTTCATGTAAGTTGAACTAAACTTAATAAAAATTGCGTATTGACAAGGCCCTCACTAAGCAACTGATAAGTCCAAGTGAGATCGCCGGGACGAAACGCCCCGTTTAGGTAATTTTTTTTCGTACCAAATTCGAGACTTTAACTTGACCCTACATTATATAAAAACTTAAAATAAAATAAAATGTTCTTATTTAAATGAAATGGATAGCAAATAGCTATGAAAATATAGCGGAATGATGCAGTTCAAGAGTGGAAATAGGAAGGTATCTAACATAACAAATGCATTAGAAAAAATCCACATGGTCTGCTCTTGGCAACGACACAACAAGTCGTTAGTCGAATCAGTCGTATTGTTGTCAGTGTGGGAGTATAACAACAACAACAGTGTTTCACTTTATTGCTGAAGGTATATAGCGATAATGCATCATGGTGATGATGGTCGTTCCCAACTGTTCCTCTCGAGAAGCACAATGACATTTTTTTTTTGTTCTTTTTTCCTTCCCGCAAGCCGGAGATACAATTTTTCTTTCGTTTTGGCTGATGATGCTGTTGTGTGTTATGTGCGCTGCAAAAGCAGTCAAAGTCCTGCGTTGCAGATTATATTGCAGCAGGGCAGGATTAATTGAGTCTCTGCTCCTCATCCTGCAGTATCTCCGCATCATTGCAGTGCATGTCAACTATTCTACTGACTATACAGACTGCATGCTATTAAAATACAATTAAAATATAAAAAATGCAAGAAAAAAGAACTCATGACTTAGATTTCTGACTCGGTAGACAGTATATTTGCAGAAGGATATAGACTCGGATATAGGATAGGATTGGGTGAGCTATATGTAATGTGCATTGTTTAGTGTAGTACGAGAACCAACGACTCTGGCTTAGAGATGCAAGCTGTGTCGTAGGGGTTGACAGCAACGATGATGTTGATGATGATGATGGGGATTTGCTTAACTGTTTGTTGCTTTCCAAAGAAATGAGGCAGGATTAATGCAAGAAGATTTTATAATATGGTTAAAAGGGACAAGTCTTGTGGCTTCTGCCGTGCCGCCACCATTTAGAAAACAGTAAACAAAAATTTAATTATAAAGGATTTCATGCGAAGTAAATTGCTAAGCGGTTTTCGAATGACATGCGAAGTAAGCACTTCTAAGTTGTAATATAATGAAAAAGAATGATGGTTTTAGATATTAAAAGCTTGTTTTTTTTTCAGTAGGTAGGTAGGTACATACATAGGTATAGGCTTTATTTCAGACTTTAATTTTCCGTTTTTCAATGAGTTCTTAGGAAATTACAATAGCTTAATCATAGATTTAATACAATTTATACCAATATACATACATAGGTAATAGGTACCTACTGGATTTTCTGCTTGTTTTTTGAAATGTTTATTTATTTATTTATTGGAAACCGTTAAATGCTAACGTTACATAAATTATCTCTTAAATCTAGTTATAATCTAAAACTCTTGAAAATACACTCTTGAATTCTTTACTTTTCAAATTGTCATTTACAGAACATATGAGACAATAAAATTTATTATAATGGGTGATTTTTTAAGAGGTTTAGAACTTTTTTTAAAAAAAAACACAAAAAATTCGAAAAAATGAATGAAATATTTATTTGAATCGATAGTTTGAACCTTGCAATTTAATGTTTAAAGATAATTTCATGCAAATGTTGACCGCGGCTGCGTCTCAGGTAGCCCATCCGCTGAGTCCAATTTTGGCATACTCTTTCACACATATCGGCCGGTATCTCACGAATGAATGCATGGATGTTGGCTTCCAGTGCGTCAATCGAAGCGGACTTGTCCCTAAAGACATTAGCCTTGACATACCCCCACAAAAAATAATCTAATGGTGTCAAATCGCACGATCTAGGCGGCCAATTGACCGGCCCGAAACGTGAAATTAACTGTTCACCAAACTCGCCTCGCAATTGCGCCATTGTTTCGCGTGCTGTGTGGCATGTGGCACCGTCTTGTTGAAACCACATATCATGCAAGTCAAGAACTTCCATTTCGGGCAAAAAAAAGTTTGTTATCATCGCTCGGTAGCGTTCACCATTGACAGTTACGCTGCGATTCGCATCATCTTTGAAGAAATATGGCCCAATAATGCCGCCGGCCCATAAACCGCACCAAACAGTGGCTTTTTCGGGATGCATTGGTAGCTGTTGCAATGCTTCTAACTGATCTTCACTCCAAATGCGGCAATTTTGCTTATTTACGTACCCATTCAACCAAAAATGAGCCTCATCGCTGAACACAATTTTTCGATAAAAAAGCGGATCCTCGGCCAGCTTTCCAAGAGCCCATTCACCAAAAATTCGGCGTTGTGGTAGGTCGGCTGGCTTTAGTTCTTGCACCAGCTGTATCTTAAAAGGCTTTACGCCCAAATCCTTCCACAAAATTTTCCACGTAGTGCTGTAACAAAGGCCTAACTGCTGGGAACGGCGCCGAATCGACATTTCGCGGTCTTCTGTCACACTAGCTGATACGGCCGCAATATTTTCTTCACTACGCACAGTACGTAAACGTGTTGGTGGTTTAATGTCCAACAAAGTAAATTTGGTGCGAAATTTGGTCACAATCTTCCGAATAGACTGCTCAGAAGGTCGAGAATGCCGATCATAAAATGGAAGCAGCGCGCGATGAACATTTCGAACCGAGCACGAATTTTGATAGTAAAATTCAATAATTTGCAAGCGTTGTTCATTTGTAAGACGATCCATGGTTAAATTGCAAACCAAACTGAAGCTGTTTGACAGTGACACAAGGTACTAAACACACGTCAGCTGTCAAAACCAGTGTTGCCAAAACCAAACCAGCTTAAAAATCACCCTTTAGATACGAACTAATCTATTTAAAACAAATTGTGTGAGTGCCGGGACTCACGGTTAATATGTGTAAACATCAACGTGCGCGGATCCAAAACGGACTTGTTTTTGCTTGAAGGGGATCTTAAGATTTTTTTCACTGAACGCACCCATCCTATAGTATGCAGATCGTAACGTTGCACACCGTAACGTTGCACGACGTAACGTTGCACACGAACGTCCACGTTTTTTTTTCACTCTACCACCAGCATAGCTGTTTACACATCAAAAATTATTATTAAACCCTAAGTTGTCAAATGCCTTACTGAAATCGGTGAAGATGCAGTCAACTTGATCACGGTCTTCAAAAGCGTCTAAACAAAAGAATGAAAAGTTAAATAAATTTGTCACAGTAGACTTTTTTTTTGACAGAAACGGTGTTGGCTACTACACAAAATCGAATTACAGTGAAACAATAGGACATTACAAACAATGGATTCTAATAATTTTGGAATTACTGATAATTTGGTTATGGGGCGGCGGTAGTTTATGATCTTAGTTTTCAGTCCCTTTTTAATGATTGGGGTTATGTACGCACTTTTCCAGAGATTGGGAAAAATTGAGCTACTTAAAGATTCATTAAAGAGAATAAATAACGGATAACACAAAGGAGAGACACACTTCTTCAAGATAGAGGCAGGAACAGCATCAGGTCCCAAACTGTTGTTGTCATCAAGCTTAAAAATGCCTTCACTGATAGTATCCTCAGTAATATGGAAATTTATTGAGTTCAGATGGGTACATTGTACAGAGGATGATATATTGGTTTCAGTCTCATGGTTAAAAGTATCTTCGAACGCATTTTTAAAAAAATCTGCAAACATATTTCTTCAGACGTTTGACCGGTAGGTAGTTAAAGAAGGTAGGTAAAATGGCGGTTCTGAGAACACCTGGTCCCGAAGAACCCAATTAGCGCTGTAATGCGCCGTTTTGATACCATTACTCGTTTGACCTGATTTGTTTCTTGATATAGGTTTAGTGTTTTTAGTCTAGACAGAATTACTTAGGGGACTAGGTTATTGTTTCTTCACGCAGCCCTACAAGAGCACCAGGCTCACAACTGTGTGCTAGGTGGTTCCATTGGGGTTGAGAGCCATCCGTATAACTTATCACTAGATTTACTTGTGGTTGGGCTTTTTCAAAGTCAAGGCAAACCTATCTAGGTTTTGTCAGAACTTTAAGCCCTTCACCAGTTATGGATTAAGTTTGTATATGAATTTTGTATTTGTAGTGTTTAACCTAACTTATTAGGCCAGCAATAGTCAATCGGGAATCGGCCCAAGCCGGAGTCGATAGCTATACAGTCTACGACTACCGATTCACAGAACCCCTGTAGACCATCGCTAGACCTTACACTTCCAATGCAAGAGCTGTGATGAAGTTATTGTTTGAACTATTAAATCCATCTGGTGCTGTTTAGAAAAGAGATAAAATCGTTTACCCTTTTGTTCGACAGCCCGGTTAGGTTATCGAGAAAAGGGCTTTCAAATGCCAGGAAGCGAGCCCTGGCCTGGGCTGGGCAGTTACAGAGAAAGTGTTCGATGGTTTCTTTCTCTAGAAGGTTCTTGCAGCTACGGCAGAAACTATTAAACGGTATCTTTTAGCTTAGCCGCATGTTCTCCTGTTGGCCAATTGCCAGTGATGATTGCAACGATCCTGGCCGTGTCTGTTCTATTTCGCTTTATTAATTCACTTGATCTGTTTTTGTCATAGGTAGGCCATATCTTCCTAGATATCTGGCAGTTTGACAGACCTTGCCACCTTTTTATTGATTCAGATAGGAAATGGTCATATATTCTGCCCTTCACGAATCCCAGTGGAAGGTTGACTTCTTCTAGCTGAGAGACGAGAAGGGCTGATCACTGCCTGGCAAGATCATCTGCTTGCTCATTGCCTTGGGTGTCACTATGGTCTGGGACCCAAATGACTGAGATTTTAGTGCTTTCACTAAAGCCTGCGAGCTCAACTCTGCATTAATTTAACAACTTTGAGGTTACCAGGCAGCTATCAATTGCTTTGATTGCAGCCTGGCTGTCTATACAGATGGCCACATTGTGGATATTTTGGTTAGATATTATTTTTTGTTTGAGTATCCTGCAGGCTTCTTTAATAGCTAGTACCTCGGCCTGAAATACGCTGGAGGTATTAGGTAGGCGATAAGAGTTATTTGTTTTCAATGCCTCCGAGAAAACACCCGCCCCAACTCCAACATTCATCTTTGAGCCGTCGCGTCGGTGAAGATTGTGGTGTCATAGTCATTTGTCACCGAATCATTATTCCACTCGCCTCTGATGGGAAAAATCACATTGAACCATTTTTCGAAGTTGAGAGAGGGGGTTTGATAGTCAATCCGGACTGAACGCAGGTCTCTTGGCAACAGTTCCAGAATTTTTGTGTGACCATAGGGTTTTTCTGTCCAGCAACTTTCCTCTTTAAGCCTGGTTGCACTGCAGGATACCATGTACTTGATGAAGAGATCTAAAGAAAGAAGATTAAGAATGACGCTTAGTGCATCGGTTGGGCAAGATCTAATTGCACCTGTGAAATCTATGCTAGCTGTTCATTGAGTCTTTTTCAATTTTTCTGTTTTGTATTTTTTGCTTAGGGCTGGCCACCATACAATAGATCCGTATGTTAAGATAGGACAAACCACAGCAGTGTATGTCCATAAAATCATCTTAGGCTGCAAACCCCATTTTTTACCGAATGTTTTACTACAAGCAAAGAAAGCTATACTTGCTTTCCTTACACGCTCTTCGATATTGATTTTACGTTTGACCGGTAGAATTTAAATATGTCCTAGAGCTAGGATAGCCACCATTTTTCCTTTTTGCATCCACAAGTTGCCAAAATAATTTAGGGTTAGTTTTTATTTCCTTTTCTGTTTTCGCAGTATATTTTTCATATAACAGTTTATGATAGTCGACAAAAAGGTTTGCCAAATTCACGAAGGTACCTATTATAATCTTCATCAGTTCCCGAGGTATTAAATTTTAACCAAGCTTTGTTCCTTCTATTTTTTAAATTCTTAAGTTGGCGATCAAACCATCATGGTGGATCGTTTGATTCTTTATAAGATGCTTTAATTGGAACAGTTATATAAAATAATTCAAATAATTTACGATAAAATACATTACACATAGCGTTAATATCACAGTTATTAAACAATTGATTCCATTCAATATTTTGTAGGAGATTGGAGAATTCAACAAAATTACATTTATTAAAGTTAAATTCAAGTTTGTTACTTAACTTATCGAAAGAAGAATTCATGTTTAAATTTAAGGATATGTCTAGTGCTGGAATTTGACGGTCCTCTTTAGTTAGTTCAGTAGCGGTGGCCAGAACAGCAGCATCAGAGTTCATATTGTCGGAGAAAAAAACAAGGTCTAATGTTTTACTTGAAGAATTTCTTATACCATTAAATTGCTTCATTCCAAATGAAGACATTCCATCTATTATAGAAATTTCGTTGGGATTTGACGCGTTAACTTGAATATAGCTATTACTGTCTTTGTTGCTTGTCCAAATCAAATTAGGTAGGTTAAATTCACCTACAATAAGAATCTCATCTTCAGGTTCCAGTTCTAAAAAGATGCTGTCTAAACAGTTATTCAGTTCATCATACAAATCATTACCAGAGGCTGGCGGTAAATAGGAGGAAAAAAATGTGAAGGTGGCCCTTCTGCATTTAAACTTTAACACACATAAGTTCGATGATGGACTGTCGAGAGTCATTAACTAGGTCACAAGCGAGAGAATTCTTAATCGCCACAAGTATTCCACCTCCAACTACGCTGGAGGAATCAGAGAGATGACGATCTTGTCTAAAGGTTTGATAAGTCTTGTCAAAAAGCTCTGAATCGAGAAATGAGCTGTTTAACCAGGTTTCCGTCAGTATTATGACATCGTGAGGAAGATTAATTGTGTTTAGAAAGACCGAATTCAACAGCTCTTAACCCTGATACAATAAGAGATATATTTTCATTTCCTTTGTTAGAGTAAGGATTCTTTGAAGGTGTATTTATTAGATCTTGAATTGAAGATTGTGTTGATAGAGGAGAATCAGTATTACTAGATTTCGTTTTTAAAACGGCTAATGATGAACTGACTGGCGGTGTTTTAGATAAGGTGGATGATGATGATGATGCAGACAATGTTGATGACGATGCTTCGGATTTTTCTTGTGTAGATGATCGTGGTAATGGCAGAAGAAGGCTTGAAGGAACTGACTCACCATTATTGAAGTTGAAATCAGAGATTGAACGGGGCGGTATAAATGATTCATTCATTCATTGCTGGTTTCTTAGGTAACTGAATTTAACTTGGGTTGCCAAGTTGTTCACTTTTTCTTTTAGTCGATGCCTCATTGCTTGAGTGAGGGATAGGATCTTTATTTTTTATTTTGCTACGCGTTTGTATATTGCTTTGTGGCTTGGTGCTTAAGTTGTCAACTTTTGCGGACAGTTGGGTTAGTTGGGTGTTTACATTTTCCAGTTGTCTTGTGTTTTGTAGTGCGTTTCGAACTATATTAGTGTAAGCAAACGGTTCGCAATCGTCACAAAATAGTAGAATGACTTTTTCTTTTCAAAAAGTTTGATAGTACTGAAAGGTGCATCTATGCATCTAACATGGAAACTCCTTCGGCAGTTACCGTCACATATAATAGAATCGATCATATAGTCACATATATCGTCACAAGATGCACAGGCACACTTACAGCCCGATTCTCCCCTTGTGACGAGTCACAAGTCACAAGCTCTTATGACTATTCATAAGAGGATTTTTGTGACTCGATAACATTTTTGGAATTCTCCCCCAATCATCACAAGAAAGCTCACAACTAAACTCACCACAGCAAAAGTGAATTTTTCAGTGCCATAACTGCAACAGCTGATTATTAAAAACATAAAGAAAGATTTTCAATTGGGCCATATAAATTTATTTAAAAAATTCAAACTTTCATCCATTTTTTAGCAATAAAGTGATTAAAAAAAATTGTTTATATATATGTTTGCAAAATGAAAGTGAAAAACTATCAAAAAATGTTCTTTTCGAGAACGAATGAATCATTTGTTTAATGCGAAGAAAAAAAAGTCTGTGCTATTGTGAAAATCTTTTCTTTTTTTTCGGATGAAAGATACCGAAGAAGATACCCCCAATAAAATTCTTTTAATTTTCTCTTTCCTAATTCAATGTTGTTTAAAAAATAAATAGATTATGCTAAAAAAAGTTTCAAAACTCATGTAATTTGTGAGTTGTGACCTGCTATGAAGGAGATCACAATTTCGATTGTTTTTGTGACTCTCATAAGTTGTGACTCTGGGGGAGAATTCGAAAAAGTCACAATATTAATTTCACCTCTTCTTGTGACTTGTGAGGTATCAGTGATAATGGGGAGAATCGGGCTGTTGGTCATGATGATAATAGTTTTAGTAATTTTTTTAAACAATAAAATTGAATTTGAATTTCTACTTAGCACATACACAAACCAATGGTAAAAAGTTGTCGGTAAAATAGTTGTCGGCACTTCGGCAGACAATTGATGATTGATGACAGAATGGTCGACAACTGTCAGAGACCATGACATGCAGAACTACGAATGTTTGTTGTTGTATAATCCAATGAAAACAATTTGTCGCAATGGTATGTAAATGTATGTAACTAGCAGCAATTATAGCTCAATCACCAGGTAGGAAGTTGGTTGTAGCATGAAATGGAAGGTAAAATGTTTGGACTTTGGATACAATGCAGTCTCACAGTGCTTCATAGGGAGAACATATACAAAAAGTTTCACTCACCGGGGAGGGAAGAAAACAAGATCCTCAACGGGAGCGAAAAGAAAGTTAAATGGAGAGCAGCAAGGTATTCTATTTACTATATTGTAACGATTTAATAATTACCCAACTACTTTGAATTTGAAACAAGAGAAAATCCTCTAACTATTTGCAGCGCCATCTCTCGGAAAAACTAAACATCAAACCTTCGACCGTTCACAGCGCTATCTTGTGATTCAGCTGAGTATCAATTCCAGTGTTCCATCTGTCAGCGACTGGAAAGGAAACTTCTAGAAGGAGATATACTCGAATATTCCAGTGGATACTAGTGAAGACTAGAACTATTTACTTCACTATAAAACTAGATGTTTTCGAGCGAGTAGAGACAGTTTAATTTTGAATGTGATAACGTAAAGTAAGAGGTAAAAGTATATCCGGAAGTGAATTTTAAATTTCATACTATTGTGATTATAGAATAATAAAATAGATTTGAAGTGAAATAAAGTGTGTGTTTCGTAAAGTAAATAAGTGGACGTTATTATTTAAAGGAAATAAGTTTTATTATCGAACCTAGGTAGAACTTTACGATATATAATTATAAATATATAGATATAACTTGTCACCAATTTTATGATTTGATTGAGTTTATATTGAATTATTATAAAATTACACTTTTAAATATATGTTCAAAATAGCAAATTGCACTAAATTTTTCATAAAAATAACTTGGAAAGTAAAAACACAGCACTTTGTATTAAAATCGGGGTGATAACTTATCAAAAATTAAATAAATGCGGAGCGAAATAAAAAAAGTGTATACTTGATAAAAATACTCGAGAGAGTCTATTTATGTATTATGTTGCAAGCACTATAATGAGGCTTATAAACAACTTGGTCGCAAGAACTTATTGCCCTTATGGTTTAAGGCTTTAACATTTATAGGCATTAGGTATTAAGATAAAACTTCCAGGGGTTTAAAGCAGGGAACGTAAATTATCGCTCACGAGAGCTCGTTTAACAGCTCTCAGCCCATTGGTGTGAGTTTGATCAACCGAAGAATAAGTAGATGCTCACTCATAACCAAATTTTAAACGAGCGTATAACACAAATGACTCACTCACGAGCATAGACAGTTTTGAGCAACTCGTGCGCAATAAAAAGAGTAAAGGATTTGTCTAACATAAGACGCATTCATGAATGGGTGCGTTCATGAGTACAATAGATTGTGCCTATAAGAAACACGTTCAAAAAAAATATCGATTTTTAGAAACAGAAATGCTGGTATCTTGTATCTTAAATGGAGACTATGCTGTATAAAAAATTTTATTCGATTGGTTCCCGTTGTGGTTTTTCCCAATAAAGTAGATAGGTACACATTAAGAGATAAGAATATGCACCCTTACACCCTTACATGAAAACAGTACATTCCTCTTATAGAGAACACTCATATAGGAAGACTCGCATTAATGAATCAAAAAATCTGAATTTTTGAAGTAAGTATCTTATAAGCAGGTTATACTTTATACTTATAGTTATTAGTTAGTTTAAAAACTGCATTCCTGGGGGTGCTCATAATGGATTACATAATACAGCACGCACTTATGAGCTTCATTCATTCAGGCCTCTGTTAAATTGAAATCAGTGGTTGTCGGGTCGATTATGACAATGAATGCAGTAGAATGGACAACTATTTTTTTTTGGGTGTATGTTAAATATCTATAATTCTGTACCTCCATAAATCTTATTTAGATTTAGTCCAAAAGATCAAAACGAGGAAATAATAAATCAAAAACAAAATACAAAATTAAACGAAATGTTTTTCAATGTTATCATTCTTAAATTTTAATTACTCACGAGCAGTAAATCGACTCACTCTCGTCTCACGCTCCTGACACGAGTAGTTTCGATATATGTATCTAACATTTTAAGCTCTTGGCGTTAGTTTTTATATATCAAGCACTCGTGAGAAAGAGCGAAAATAAAAATACTCACAGTCACAGCTAATAACTCCTGAGGGGGAGCTTTATAAATGTTTATTCGGAATTGATCACTCACGAGCAGCTCTTGGCTGAGCATTTCCGTAACTTTAAAAGTATATAGGTATCTATTTAGTATTTCGTACTAGCTAATCGCCCAGTTTTGTTTGCCAATCAATAGTTATGAATTTTTTTCACCATCGGTTTTGAAAATAAGTGGCGAAAAGTCTTTAACGGCAGAAGAAAAAGGTAAAATCTAAGCGTTCAGTGAATCGGGTTCAAAACGTGAGCATATCGAAAATTAGTAGCAGCCAACAAATAAATAGTAAGCAATTATCTGCGAAATGATTTGGGCTATGGAAAAAAAGAGGCAATTACGCTGCTACTACATGTGCTCATAGACATCAACATTCATCGAGCTGCATTAATTTTCAAGACTGGGCGTGTGAATGCCAATACGTCGACGTATAATTGTATGTCAAAACCAGCTGTCAAATCGAATAGTCGTCAATTTTATATAAAAAAATCACGAGAATTTAAAAATAACGGGATGAAATCCACAAGCTGACAACAAAAAACAGTAACAATACCTATAATCGGCAAAATGATTCGTTCCTTTTTACACACCACATAAACATCACTACAGTTACAGTCTTTTCGACACATACTTTCGTTTCACACGACCCTGTCACGATGCCGCAATTCGCAGTGTGTCTAAGGGTGCTATAATACCCCTGAAAGATCTTCAAATATTCATGAAAATAGTAAATATGTAGTCAGTTTTATTGAAAAACATCTCAACTGATTTATTGTGTTCCAGAGGGTGGGAACATCAGTGAACCACAGGAATGCAAAGTTATAAACAGTGGGAAGTTTTATATTAGTTCCACTTTTTACTTGCGATAAAAAGGTATACCTGCTATATGGCAGATTCGTAAAAAAAATCGGACTCGATGTTTTGATCAAACCTGACATTACGATGATAGGGAAGTGGGTCTCGCAGAACCTTCCGTCTGTTTGTCTGTTTGTTCGGCTACATCCTAAACGGATAGGCCGATTTTCTTTAAACTTGGTACCTAGCGTTCTTTGGACATTCACCCCACAGATTTTTTTTCATTTTTACTTGCTCTACCTATAGGGCAAGTATTGGTTTCGTGTACAAAAAAAATCGAGGTTGTAATCAGAACTAACACTACGATAATCGAGAAGTCCGAAAAAGTGAGTTTCGTCATGCCGTCCGTCGGTCTGTGCGTCGCACAGTGGTTCGGTTTGTATGGGAGAGCGGAAAAAAGTCTGTTTTATCTGAACGGTTCAACGGATTTAAATGAAATTTGGCAAACATGTTTATATTAGTCTTATACATATTTGGTCAAAATTTGGTTGAAAAAAAAATAATTAGAAACAAAGTTATTGAAATTTTTCCAAAATTTGAGGGATTTGATGTTTGTGTGGGAGAGCGGAAAAAAAATCTGTAACATCTGAACTGTTGATTCGCATTTTTAAATTAGTCTTATACACATTTTGTCAAAATTTGGCTAAGAAAAAATCATTAGTAAAAAAGTTATTGACTTTTTTTCTAAAATTTGAGTGTTTTGATGTTTGTATGGGAGAGTGGAAAAAAGTCTGTAAAATCTGAACTATTAAACGAATTTTAATGAAATTTGACAAACATGTTAAGATTAGTTTTATACATGCTTGGTCAAAATTTGGCCAAGAAAAAATTGTTAGAAAAAAAGTTATTGACATTTTTATAAAATTTGAGGGTTTTGATGTTATATTTAAATAAAAGTTTTTTTTAGTAAAATCTTAACTTTTTATTTTGAATAAAATATTATTATTAACTATGTATATTATAAAATTAAATAAATAAATAGATAAATACATAAAAAAAATAAATAAACATCATGAGTACACAACACCGAATAAGGAATTTCGATTGAATCCATTTTAATGTATTGAATTCACTATATATGTTTGTTATTATATTTAACTTCACTTTCACTTATTGCACTTTGCACAATACTGACTTTTTTTCATTAATCCTTTATATATATAGATTTAAGTAAGAGATTTATTCTAATAAGCCATTACTAATCCTTACAGGTAATAAAAAATTACGCAATACAGAACAAAAACAAAGCAATAAAACTTTAAAAAGAACACTTTTTTTTATTTTTACCTGCCCTACTTTTAGCGAAAAATTAAAAAAAAATAAAAGATTATCCCTAATCCCTTTCTTTATTTTGTATTAAGCTCTATCATATAATTCAAAATATCATAAAACTATATTATTTTTCGTGTGTTGCTTTCAAGAAAATTGAGTTGAAAGTTGAAAAATTTTCCAGGCAGAAATAAATGGTTTCGCAAAAATCGAAATTCTCAGCCCTGGGTCAATGTATTAATTTTGTTTTATTTTTAAAATAAAGTTTGACATTTTTTCTAAAAATAATGATCTTAACCAGTTCATTCTGACAACTAATACCGAAGTAATCAAACTTTTTGGTAAGCACCACCGTCAAGACGGAGTTTTTTGAAATCCGATTTAGTGAAACATTTTTGAGCATAACTTCCACATCTGCACGTATCTGCAGCTGATTTTTTCTGTGCTTTAACATAAATGTATGGAGCATATGGTGGCATACTTACTTTCTTGGTATCTTTTGGGGCTGTTTTTTTTAAATCAAAAAGTTTTAAAAAAAAGCATTTTTTCTTAGTACTAAAGCTTCAGGCTACTTATAGAAGGTATCTTTTATAAATAATCAATGTAGAATTTATCTACAGAAACTTCGGAAAAAAAACATCTCAAAATTTTTTGAAAATACGGTTCGCGATTTGAGTAAAATTATTTTTCAACTTTGAGGGCTTGTAAATCAGAACATACAATATATATGTTAAAAAATACTTTTAAATCAAACGCTCGGGTTATCTAAGAGTACTTAAACATAAAGTTTAAAACGATAGACATGACTTTTTCAAAAGACTTTTTTCCGCTCTCGCACCACTGTGCGTCGGTGCGTCCACTGTAATTTGAGCTAGGGCCTTAACGGGTGGACCGATTTGCATGAAATTTGGTACAGTGCATTTTTATGTGATTCCCTAGAGGAAATATTCGAGTTTTTGTTTTAGCTCATCTAAACGGGTAGCTGCCATACAAATATTTTGGTTTCTTCAAATTTTCTCGAAAACGGCTCTAACGATTTTGATTAAACTCCGTTCCTGTAATAATCAGGCCAATTTTAAGAAAACTGCGTTTCAGGTTTTTCTCAAAAAATTCACATAACGGAATTAGGTATTCCACGTTTTTTGAGAAAATGGTCTTATTTTTGGGTTATTCGCATATCTATATCTTTTGATGGTTACGCCGATCTTGTTGTAATTTTGCAATCTGGTGCTTATTAATAGTATAAACAATATTGCATTTGAAAATTTCGAAAAACATTGTTTTATAATTTAAAAAAAAATCAAACAAAAAATCATTTTTTTAGTTTTTTGACACTTTTAATAATTTCTCGTTATAAAACCGGTGAAAGACTTTTTTGTAAGATTCAATTTCTAACTCCACATTAATAAATACTCAAAATTGTCGTTCCAATTTTTTCAAAAATTTTTACAATATTTTATATGTAGGTAGATACCTACATACAACATTAATTGTTTTTAAAACAGATCCTATACGATTTTTAAAATGTTTTTCTCATAAATTTAAATTTGTTAAAAATCAGATGGTGTATAGGTATATTTACTTACATTTGCGCTTGTGTCAAAACAGTTTGAGGCGTTCTTTAATAGTAGTTATTTAATCAATTTATTCATTATTATTATAATTTATTATTATATATGTTGATTTTTAACCACTTTTCAGTTTTAACTGTGAGTTCCATGCATATGAAATTTTAAATTTTTTTGATTTCCGTTCAAAACATCCATAAAAGTCCTTTGATATAGCTTTCAAATCTGAAACTCTGGTATTTTTTCAAATGCGTTCAATACAGGGAGGAAAGGAGGTAGTTTTCATTCTACATTTATTATTTTTAGTTGTATCTTTTGTTTTGAACTGCCCTTCAATAATTCGTCTTACATAATTCATTTAATTAAACGATCATCAGTTGATTTCGAAATAAATAAATATTTTGAATAATAATAATTATTGTTTTCCGTTTCCGTTAAATTTTTTTTCAAATAATCGAACTTAAAAGCTTCCAAAAGTTTGAATTGTGGATAAACTTTTAAGTTTCATCGTTTTGTATATAAGTGTACGTTCAACATTTCAACAAAAGCTCAACATTTTGTACTAGATTCATAATTTAATCCCTCCATTTTTGTTTGTATTTTTATTTTCTTAAGCTGGTTACACATTACAAAACAAAACCGAACTAAAGTGCCTTGTACAAGAACGGCCACCTGCGAATACGAATATAATATGTATATTTTAAAATAATCTCTAGAGCAAATACAATTTTTTTTTTTTTTTTACTTTTCGATAACTAAACAATTAAACCAATGAATAAATTTCAATACTAAACACTGCGTAAAATTAATTTAAACTGTAACAGCCCTATTAATAAAATACCCTTATTCCACCTTTATTCCACGAGTTTACTAAACCATGGAATAAGCGTTAAGCTACGGGTTAAAATTTTACATTAATAAAAACAAACTGTTCGTGGAATAGTAAAGTGACGTTTACGAAAAATTCTCTAAGAAAATCTACTACAATAAGTAAGATTTCTGTTTGTTTGTATGGGTTTTGATAGCAAATTATGATAATTTGTAAAAAAAAAAAAGCTCACATTATACCAAACACACATAGCAATTCTCTTATTAATATATCATATTTCTGTCAAAATTATTATCATTTTCCTATTGTTTGTGTTGTGTCTGTTGTGTGTTATGACCACCTCTTGTATCCCCATTAAGGTTATCTTCATCAATTGCTATGAATTTTCTCATATTTTTCTTGGAAAACCTACATTTCTTCCCAAAATCCTCCTCACTAAGCACTTGCATTGGATCATATCTGGTTTTGTATATTTTTCTTTTTCTTGTCGTTGGTGGCTGATTGTCCTATAATTGCAAATAGTTTAAGAACTCAATAAATCTAGTAGAAATCATTATTTTTATTTAAAACTAAATTTGCAATCTTCACTTATATTTTTTTTTAATTTTAGAATAAATTTGTCACATCTAGTTCTTATTCCTTCGCTAAACCACCTACTTCAGTGGTTTAGGTTAGTAAACGTCACTTAATAGAAATTTTGTTTTATTAATAACATTTTGCACTTAGTCCAAGGAATAAGGCCTAGCCTTCGCTATTCCACTTTTATTAATTTGGCTCTAACATTTTATATATTACTGTTTTCTACGCGACCAAAAACTTATTTTCTGTGAACTGTCAAAAGAAAATTCACTGAAGTTTAACCTCAAACATTTCATTTTATTTCTTTATGTTTTATGACAATTCACATTGTTATTCTTATGTTTAAAAATAAAGTGTATTTTAAGGCATATCTATTCGCAAAACGTAATAAAATTCTAATAAGTGAAATTCACTACTACGCTTTCATTAGAGGAAACAAGGCAATTTCATCGAAAATTTCCAATTTTAATTGCAAATTACCTCATTTCCCGTACAAATTCACATTTCGAAATGGGTAAGGCTGTCCCAAACCAACGCGAATACTTCCGAATGATAACGAAACTTTCGCCTGTCTTAATTTATTTACATGGAGATTAATGAGCGTACCCACACTGGCAAGATGAGAGTCTTTGCGCATTCTTCAGTCATCGCACATTCGCTGCGAATATTTCACGCTGGTTTGGGAGAGCCTTAAGGCTCTCCCAAACCAACGCGAAACATTCGGCGCGACAACGAAACTTCCGCCTGTCTTAATTTATTTACATGGAGATTACAAACACTGGCGCGATGCGAATCTTCGAACATTATTCAGTCGTCGCATATTCGCGCGAATGTTTCGCGTTGGTTAGGGACAGCCTTTAATGTCCACTATTTGAATTTCGGCGGGTTTGATAACCACTCGTTATATTTGAATGTGAATTTTTGATCACTCTTCGGTCGACACATATTCGCTCTGTAACGTGGCTTATATCTGTTCACATACCTACAGGCCAAAATTTCGAATTTCTAGGTTTTTTTTTAATACGAACTTTGAAGGATTTTGGACCAGAATTCTTACCGCCATATTATTCACTAGATACATCCAGATTAAATCTTAAATCCAGATGTATTTACATTGAATTTGTATGCTTTACATCTGGATTTAAATTTTTAATCTGGATGAATCGAGTGAATAATATGGCCGTTAGAAATTCGCAGTTTTAGCAAGTGACCAAACGAATTTTTAGAATTTTTACAGAAAAACTGAGGAAAACGAATCCTGTTCATTTAACTAAGGTTACTGAGTGGTCTGAGATCGCAATTTCTGAGAAAAATTTGTGTCAAATCGCTGTTTTGACAGGTTTCACACATTTTGACAAAAAATATATTCCAAACGCTCTTGGGGCCAGTTTGTTAAATTTTTACTTTATTGGAAACTGCTTTGAAAATAAAAACTAGGGTGTTAATGTATGGGAGGGAGATTGTGCAATTTTCAACATGATTTTGCAAAACATTTCAAAATCCAACAGCAACAAACTTCTACTGCAATACCTAAATCAAAACAATTTATTACACTTGTCCATTTCAAAATTTGGCATCACTTTTCGTTAAAAAAACAAACAATTTCAAAATGGCTACTCAACGAAGGTAAGTTCAAATTTGACAGCTGTGTAGTTACTTCAAAAAGTCGAAGAAAAATTTCAATAAGAAGTTTTTGCTACAAGTTTCGTTTATATTTTTTTCAACAAAAATAAGAAAAAATAATTTTCTTAATCTTCTCGGTACTTCGTGCGTTTATTTTTTTGCCAATTCGATCCACAAAACAATCAAAAACATTTATAAAATAGAGAATTTGATGAAAGCTGGTGAATAAAATGCTTAAATTGTCTTCAAATAGGACGACAGCTGTGTGAAGAAAAAAAAAATCAACAAAAAGAATAAAAAATCTGCTTCGCTTTCGCGACTACCACCACCGATTCTCAGTTTCTTGTCAGGTAAGTTTTGCTGGAGATTCAGGACAATCAAACCAATCTTGAATCACATTAAACAAATATATTTATGCGAAAGAATTCAAAAATTCTATTTATACCCCCAATGCCGTTTGAATGAGAATGGGAAGATTTATCAAATTCTAAACTAGAAATTCCTCTCGAATTTATTGGAATCCCATTTTATTCTGTTGGTTCATCGGAGTATTCTTTGGGATTTTCAACAAACTGCTATCCTCCATTGAGATTTTGCAAACGCAAAGACCCAGAACTTGGCCAATTGCACCAACTCGAAGGCTTTACCTTGAGATTCCTAATCACTGCTTGCACTATATGCAAATGAGTGACTCATTGTTGTGTGTTATTTTATTACCGAATCGCACACACTTCCTCTTGCCCTGCTCCCAACTCTGCTTTTCTATTCTAAGGAGGTTCTTGTTTACGATAGTCAATACGTCCGGCCGTCCATCGGTCGGTTCGTCGCATTTTTCTTTAAATAAAATTCAAACAGCCCGCTGCATAAGTAATGAGTGAATTTGGTGGACTGAGCATGTTTTGTTTTCGTTCTCGCAAAGTCGGCGCACGTTTTTTTGTTTTTATTTTTCAGTTTATTATATTGGACACTTGTCGTTAGATTTGCAAACACATTACAACCCAGGGCATAGTCGTTCATGTTAATGTACAATTCTAATGTTGGAGCGCGGAGGTGGCCAGATTATTTGCATTTGCAAAAGAATTATGCAGCTGGGACTGGGAGGTGGAATTACGCCAGATCAAATTGGATTTAAACATGAATACAGAACTGTTAAACCAAACACTCATGCTTGCAATAAATGTCATGACGCGAAATTGGCTTAAATTTTTATGCAATCAATCGCAACGCAAAAAGAAAATAAAATCAAAGCAAAAAGTACAGGGAAAGGGAACAAAATTATTGATGAGTGAAATTGTAAGTTGGGCTGATTTTTGTTGACATTTTTTTTCTGGAAGCTTTTGTTTGCTACACAAGTAGGTGTCCTCCTCCCTCTGTTACTGAACAGGTAGTCAAACTGTACTTTTATTTGAAACATGAGAGCTTTTCTAGGTAATGCAGACACTTCTTGATTAACTTTGGAATGATTTCGTTGACCCACTGGAATTAGAAAGTAAGTTGAAAAATTCTACGAAATTGAATGTCAAGTAAACTTAATTTAGGTCCACGGGCGTGTTATTTCCATGAAATTCTCATTAAGGTGCATAAGGTGATCATGATCACGAGCCTTACACTCTATTTCTTTGGATTAAGAATTCAGTCTTACAACGCCTGCAGAATACTCCTCGACTGTGTGAGCCAATCCATGTTATGACTAATCCACTTCTCCCTAAAATCTCAAATTACCCCTATGATGTTTTGGCGTACTGTAATATTTTAAATGGGGCTCAGCTGGTAATAGAAGGCCTTCTCTTCATCAGAGGGTCATAAGGAGGGAGCTGTGAGATGGGACTTTACGTTGTAAGCTGGTGATGTGACTAACTCTAGTTTGAAACCTGACTTTCAGGGTACTATTGCTCCTAATGCTCAGTAAAAATAAGCTTTCCAGTAGTGTTTTTGTATTAGTCCGACGCCAGACTCCCGGGTTATAGCAGAGGGAAGTACATATATTATTTCCGTTGTAAACATACATAAATATAAAGGGTATTTTCTTTAGACGTGTGGTTTTCAATCTGGCAACACTTTTTTCGGAGTTGGTCTTTTTGACAGCTGTCACTTGATTTGTGCTCAGTAAGGTTTGCCATTTCATAATTAATAGACCTACTCCTGAATAATGTTTGCAAATCGTGCAAATTTATTACCAAAATAATGGTTTGGTTCGCGCGACGCAACGCGCGCTGCAGCGTCCAATATTCGGTCGACATAATTGCAAAATCGCATAAATTCGAGCAACCATGCATCGGTTTCGCACTATGTTTACTCCTCAGAGACGCTGTATAGTGCGCACCGAAGACGCTATTGCTGCCGTGGAGCAGAGTATCGAAGAAGACCCGAATGAGTCCATCCGCCATCGCGCGCAATAATTGGAGCTGTCGAAAATTTTGCCTCTCGGCTGGAATTTATTCGAGCCAGCCGCGGCGGCCACTTGCCCGAAATCATTTTTAAAACATAATGGCAAACCTTTATCTTTATAATAAAGCTGAATTCTTGGCCATAACATTAAATTATATGCGTTTTATTTCTTCTTTAAAACTACACGTCTAAAAAAAACATCCTTTACATATTTACCCGAACCCAACCACCGAATATAACTTAGCGACTAAGATGTTCATCTTGTATCGCATAAATTAATTGTCCATTTAAAGGAATCTGTCTTCGCGGAGCCTTGACAGAGTCAATGAACGTCCCTAAATTCCAGAAATTCCAATCCTTGTCCGAGTACTGTATGAGAGCTTTTCTTATGATCAATCCGAGGCGTAGTGTGGGTTTCGCTACCGTAATTCGTTTTACTAAAAATTCTAACCTATCCTAGTTTTGGTAGGAGTTAATAAGCACTTCATTGTAACTGCTTGTTCCGTTACCAGCGCGAACCATGTTTCGGATGTCTGGAAATCAGGAGTAAAGACTGAGGATGTTGGAAGTCGTAAAAGATATAATCAACTTAAATTCTTCAATGACATATTCAATAACAAGTTCAATAATATATTCAAAAATTAGGCCATTTTTATGAATAACTACTTGTTATTCAATTGGTGCGGTGAATTAGCAACAATTGAGCGCCCGCTGGCCCTTAAAACAATGGTATTACTTTTTGCCGAGCTTAATTTTTGTCACGATATCTGCTTCAAGGTAGATTGCGTACAATTCATGATTGTACCGTCTCCGGAATCGTCCTTCCTCACATATGGGGCCAACAATTCTCCTTAAGACTTTTCTCTCGAACGCGGCTAAGAGGTCGGAGTGCCTTTTGCTAAGCACCCAAGTCTCGGATCCATATGTGAGTACTGGCAGGACCATGGTCCTGTACAGCAGCAGTTTTGAAGTTATGGTGAGATTTCTGGATTTGAAGAGCTTTGACAGACTATAGTAGGCTCTGTTGGATTTGAGAAGCCGCCCGCGTATTTCTTCTTCTATATTGTTATCGGCTGCTACTATTGACCCAAGGTATTTAAAGGATTGCACTACTTCAAATTCGTGCTCCGCTACCTTGATTGTTTGACCAACTGTTCCTCTCGCATTCGACGCCACCATGTACTTTGTTTTACCTTCACTAATGTGCAGCCCCAGATTTTGTGCCGCCTACTCGATCTGGATGAAGGAATCATGTACAGCTTGCTCAGTTCTTCCGATGATGTCGATGTCGTCTGCGTATCTGGCTGGACCTGTTGACGATGGTCCCTCTTGTTGCCATGCCAGAGTCACGGATTGCTTTCTCCAACGCCAGGTTGAAGAGGAGGCAGGCCAAACCATCCCCTTGTCGGAGTCCATTAAAGATGTTGATTGGTTTGGATAGCAATCCGGCTATTTTTACTTGGCTTGTTACGTTGGTCATGGTCAACCTACATAGTCGTGTCAATTTATTTGGGATGCCGAATTCTCTCATGGCTTTGTAAAGTTCTACCCTGGCTATGCTGTCGTAGGCGGCCTTAAAGTCTATAAACAGGTGGTATGTTGGGATGTTAAATTCTAGACATTTTTCCATCGCCTGCCTAAGGGTAAAGATCTGATCAGTTGTTGATTTGCCTGGAATGAAACCACACTGATATTGTCCGATGATGGTTTTAGCGTATGGGGTTATCCGGTCTTGTAGGATAGAGGAGAGTATCTTATAGGCGGCACTCAACAACGTGATACCTCTTTAATTGCTGCACGTTGTGACATCTCCCTTCTTATGTATGGGGCAAATTATACCTTTTCGCCAGTCTTCTGGAATTTCTTCATGCTCCCACACGTGCACTATAATCTCATGAATTGCTTGACGTAAAGCTGGCCCACCGTGTTGATATAGTTCGGCTGGTATACCATCGCCTCCCGGGGCTTTGTTTTTCTTTAGCCGGCCTATAGCCTTCTCAACCTCTTCTATGCTTGGTGGCGGCAACATAGGGTACTCTTCTTGAAGTAGTGGAGCCTCCACTTCTGCAGTGAGCTGATCATTTAGCAATTCATTGAAGTACACTTCCCATCGCTCCAGTATGCTTTGAGGATCGGTGATCAGATTTCCCTCTCCGTCCTTGCAGTATGTGCAGCGTGGTGTGTACTGCGTCTTGTTTCGGACGGATTGGTAGAACTTCCGCGCCTGGTGCGGACCTCGCTCTCGGCTTTTCTCTATTTCACAGATTATGTTCTTCTCCAAGGCTGATTTTTTCTGTCTGTGAAGCCGTTTTTCAATTCTTCTGAGCTCTTTATATTCGTCTTCGCGTGCCCGCGTTCTATGAGATTGTTGCATTGCTCGGTACGCAACATTCTTACGTTCAGTCGCTAGCTTGCATTCATCATCAAACCAGTCGTTCCGATTTCTACGACTGCTGTCTAAGATGGAGTTGGCAGTACTAATGACAGTATTCTTAAGGCGTGTCCACTTCTCAGCTACGCCCAGCATACTGTCTCCAGGACTTACTCTACCCAGTTCTAGGGCGAGTCCTAACGCATTACCAAAGGTGTTACTGGTGTTTTCATTGCGCAGAGCAGCCGTGTTGATTCGAACCTGATCGGCGGATGCAATACGTCTTCGCAAGGCAATCCGCCCTCGGAAAAACATACCAACAAGATAGTGATCCGAGTCGATATTGGCACCTCGGTACGTTCGTACCGTCATCAAGTTCGAGTGGTGGCGACGGTCTATCAACACGTGGTCAATTTGGTTACGAGTGACTCCATCAGGTGATACCCAGGTGGCTTTGTAGATATCTTTACGCGGGAACCTGGTACTCGCAACGACCATGTTTTTCGATGCTGCCAATTCTAAGACTCGAAGTCCATTGTCATTAGTGTTCTCATGCAAACTATGGGTGCCTGCGTAATGCCTGAATACCGGCTCCCGACCTATTTTTGCATTCAAATCCCCAAGGATGATTTTTACGTCATACCTTGGACAGGCATTGAGGGCCCTCTCGACTTGTTCGTAGTAAGTCTCTTATTCTTCGTCTGAGGACTCCTCCGTAGGTCCGTGAACGTTAATGAGGCTGATGTTCTTAAATTTGCCTCGCACGCGAAGGGTGCATAGCCTTTCGCTTATAGCGTTAAAGCCGATGATGGCAGACTTCATTTTTTCGCCGACTAGGAAGCCTACCCCGAGCAGATATCGTGACAAAAATTAAGCTCGGTAGACTCCGGTGGGCAGGGCACCTAGCTCGCATGAGCGAAGAGGAACCTGCTCGGAAAGTTCTTTGTGGTACATTCTATGGTAGACGACAGCGTGGTAGACCATGCATGCGCTGGAGAGATGGCGTAGACCAGGACGCCCGGAGCCTTGGGGTGCGCAACTGGATGGCGGCGGCTCGAGACCGGGATGGGTGGAGAGACTTGTTGAAGGAGGCCAGGACCGGACCCCGGTTGTCGAGCCGACGATGATGATGATTACTTTTTGCCGTCTATAAGAAATTCATACAAAAATTTGTTTTCTAATTCAGGGAAACTTTAAAGTCGAATTGAATCGATTACAAAAATTATAAGGCTAACATTATGACTTGTTGATAAAAAGAAAACTGTAAAATTCCAGAACTATTGAATGCAACAATGACACTTGATATACAAAATGAGTCATCCTGAGCAAAATAAAGCAACCAGTGTAGCATTTTTAAAATCAAGTATATTCGCATCTGGAGAAAAACAATATTAAGGTTTACATTAACAAGGGTCCCTCTTCAGTCATGTTATTTAGTGCAATAAAAAGAATTCAACGAAAATCAGTTTTTTTATTCATTCATCCTTACATACGGTGTTTTAGAAAAATTGTTAAATCTTTCGAGATAGTGATTCGAAATACACACATATGTATGTATGTTCAATTGACTCATCAGCTATTTAAAATGATAACCCGGAAGATAAAACCTCCATAAACTTTAATGACAGAATAAAGACAATAAAATTATAGTGAATTTATCTCGTAAATACTAAATTTCACAGAAAAAAAAAAAAACATAAAATTTTAAACTTGAAACTTTGAAAAAAAATGTCAAATTTAAATTCAATTTTTGGTACATTCAAACCCGGATATAACCACATGAAATGAACAATTCAAATAACTATAAGCGGACTGTGCTTACATATATCCCATAAAACATTTCAAAATGATTGAATAATAATTTAATAATACTGTTGCATGTGTTCCATTGTTAATATACTTTGAACTTTAATTATTTTGGTAACATGGGATGATAAAATTAAAAAAATTGTCATTTTTTGTTAATTTAATTGGAGAAATTAAAGGAACGGATCGATCATAAATTAAACAATGACCTTTGTAAGGACCACCCTAACGCAACCAGTGTAGCATACATACATTTACTATATAAGCAATAAAAAACGAACACAAAAATATCGACAAGTCATGTATGAATGAATAAAAATCAAATAAA
Organism: Leucozona laternaria; assembly: GCA_932273885.2. Classification (NCBI taxonomy): domain Eukaryota; kingdom Metazoa; phylum Arthropoda; class Insecta; order Diptera; family Syrphidae; genus Leucozona; species Leucozona laternaria. The sequence goes on along the minus strand of OW026366.1, from coordinate 179,743,191 downwards.
TTACTACATGTACTATGTATCATAAAAACAATTTCGATGGAAATTTTTGATTATTTTTTTTTTTTTTTTCAATCAAATTGCCATTAAATTTGTAAATTTTGTATAGCACGTCGTCACATGCAGTATATACTAATTAATAAAAAAAAAAAAAAAAACTCAATTCATTATCGCTTTTAACTGATTTCTGAAAATTCTGTAAATTCAATTTCTAGTTAATAGGTACAACCTAATTTTTTTGGACCCACAAATTGTCGTAATGTTGGGGTATATTCGTAGGGCCTTAAAAATAACTAATCGCTTAACACCCGTTGAGATAAACGCCATGCTAAACTTTTAAGACAAATCAACTTGTATGTTAAGCGGACTATTAAATTGATAATTGGTATAGTTATTTTATTAGAATTTACTTAAAAATTTAAGTCATCTCTAAATTTCGTTATTGGAAGGGCCCGTAGTCATTTACTTAACTTATGTTTAACTAAACATGCTTCAGTCTTATACCAAATGGCTCAAAGACGATGTTTTCCTATGATAAGCAGCTCGTGGATAACCAGGGTCTAATTACTAATAATTCTCGATTATTCCGGTGTGCATGTTGTTTTTCGACAAGGGACTTACAATTTTCTGCCGAATCCGACTGACTATGCATTTACTCATAACAAGAGGTACACTTGGAGGGCTTGTCAATTCCTCGTAAGAGGCGGTAGACGTGAAAAAAAAAAAAAACAATTTATTGTTTTTCAGAGGAAGAGGCTCTGTGTCGAATCCACGTCATGACCCTGGGAAATAACTATTACGTCAGGGGATAGGTAGACATATTTATCACAGATTTTGGATCTTGAAATGAAACTAGTTTTGTTTTGTTAAAATTTCTTAAAACTGGTTTAAAAAAAAAATCGATAATGTTCACTTTTGAAATTAAACTACACTCGCGAGCAAAAAAATTAAATCACCCCACAACAACAATCACGATCGACACAATTTGTATGCTTAAATGTTTATGGTCTCGTTTTAAAGCTTAAACTTAAAACTTTGAGTTGAGGGTAAAAACACAAAAATCCATTGGATAGTCTTGGTGCTATCCGTCATAATTACGAATTTAACAAATTATACTTTTTAACGTATAGGCACGATTAGGAAGCATTGTTTCGAAATTTACGCGGTCATTATTGGTTTTTTTTTGTCGGTATGCTGTTAAAATTTAAATTTTAGATATCTTAATTCAGTAGGTATCCTTATCTTGGAAACAAATGGATACCATGCCTGTAGAAGTTGCTCAAACTGTCAAACTACTGCAACAAGGAATAAGCCAAAGTGCTGGTCCGGTCAACTCCATCTGAGCAAATCTTGTGTATCAAAGATCTACAGAAATTTCAAGGAAAGGGAAGAGCTTGTGCGAAGGCTAGAATCTTGAAGTCGCCGGTGAAGATTCATAGTTATGACTTTTCTCCGAAATCGTCATTTGGCTGGCGTTGCCGTCCGACAACAGCTCAGAATGGTACAAGGAAGAACCGCTACTGAATGGACAGTTAGGAGACCACTTAAAGAAGCAGACCGTACCCCGAAACGTCCTGCCACTGGACCGAAATAAACTTCAAATCACCGATAAGCTTGACTACGATTTGCTCACGCTAATTATGATTGGGAAGTTGAGCATTGGAGGCGAGTTATGTTCTAGTTGAATGCAAAATGTGTCTCCATGGAAGCGATTGTAGAGGCAGAATAAGCAGACGACCTGGCAAGCGATTCGCACAATGCTGTGTTGCAGAAACCTTGGACTACGTTAGAGGATCTTGTAGTATGATATGGGCAGGCATATCAATTAAGAGGAAAAGCGAGCTGGTGTTGTGCCTGGTGGTGGTAGAAGGGGAGGTTTAACCGCGGATCGGTGCATCTCCGATATTCTGTTGGATTAAGTCGTTTTTTATGCTGGATTTATGTGCAAAGATTTCGTACTTATGCACAATAAAGTTGGATGAAACACTGCGGGATAACGGTCAAACTCCTTAGGGAAGTCGATATTGCCAAGATGGACTCGCCGTTTCTAAGTCCAGACTGGAATGAGCTTGAGCTAAAGTTTAGAGCCAGTAATCCAGCTGCTGAAACAATTAATTTGTTAATTATTAACTGAAAGCGGCACTGGTAGACGAATAAGGAAGAATACCACAAGAAACAGTGAACGCATCAGATAAATGAACGATCGTTTAGAAACTGTAATTAGAGTTAGACGGTAATACAAAGTACTGAAACAATAAATTACGCTTGATTTTCCATTCATGTATTTCAATTACATCGAGATCAATTATTGTCTTTGCATAGAGCAACAGAGCGATTACATTTTTTTGCTCGTGAGTGTAGTTTAGTTTGTCAAACGAATTTCCAGTTTTGGGCCCATGAAACTTGTTTTGTTGCACTAGCTGATTAACTGTTTATTTAAAAAAAAATAATTTTATATTGAATTATAAAAATATAGTATTGTACCAACTCATTTGACTTATTTTCGAACAAATGTTAGCACAACCGAGTCACTCTGACGTTCAGAAGTCGTTGAAATAAAAGAAAAATCCGCACTCGTTGAAGGATTTATTAGAAATTTTTTGATTACAAAATTTAAATTTTATTTAACAAATATGTATCTGAAATATAAACAAGTTAAATTTTTGAAATAAATAAATATGAATAAAATTAGAAAGAATAATTACTTCAATTAAAGTGGAGTGACTGAATATAACTAATTTTGGAGTTGAGGTCACTTGAACTTTTGATTGAGTTTTTTTTTTTTTTTAATTTAGCTGGAGATCTTTTGATCTCTTTTACAAATGTTCTGACGTATATTCAGAATTGTTCGTTAGAAGTTGGTGGTTATAGTGAATGTTTAAGAAGAATAATCATTTTTTTTTTTTCACATACACCATCAACTCATCTGTCATTGTCCACTTTCAGTTCTGACCAACACTTGAAAAAAATGAAATTGCCTTGAACGATGGATCTATTCTGAAGAACTCTTACGGTTTCTCTCGAACAAAACGCGAGCATAGCTTTCCGCTTTGATAATAACCTAGAGTTTTGTTAGTTTTGACGTAAATTTGTATATTTTTTTGTAAATTTAGCCTTGCGATTATGTACAAAAATTATTTTAACACTTATTTCTGCTTATACCATTTTCTGTTTTTAATATAGATACTACTATCCACACATCACGAGAGTAATTTTTTTTCCCCAGGGAGTTAAAGGTGATACATATTTACGTTTTAGTATATAAATAAGACAAATTAATAACAGGCATATTTATGTGGAACATAAAACATTATGACTTTGCTTTGGAGCGATATAGGAACAATTGTAAATAATATGGTTTAGTATATAAAGTCATAAAATAACAGCCGTCATCAAATGTGTATGTTTACATATGATAGTTTTATGGGATATAGTCATACATATAAAAATCGCTTGTCTTTATACATATGATTGTTTGTCATTATAAAGTATATTGTTTTATTGTTCGATTAAGAATCAAATGATTCTTCATTTTTATTGTCGTATTTGTTAAAGTGAAATCATTTTTAATTTTACTTAGATTTCGGTTTAATTCTAAGTGGCGCTTAAGTGATTACATTCGCGATATTAAGTCACAATTGCGGTTGTCAATAACCAATCGAATCGATATTTTGTCGATTGTATCGAGATTGTATGTCATGTTTGATATTTGTGTAACTCAATAAATTGAGTAATGCTCTATTGTGAATAAATTACCAGAATGTTGTGAATATTTCAAATTAAACAGTTCGTTAATATATTTTAGTATTTCAAATCAAAAATTCTATTTTCTGAAATAAAATTGACTACGAAATTCTTGAAATGGCATGAAAAGATGCATAATGTAAAGGGTCCGCCAAATAACTTCTTTTTTTTGAAAATGGCGCAAAACATCGAGTGTAGCTTCGGCTGTGTGGCACGTAGCGCCCGCGGTCCTGTTGAAACCAAATGTTGCCAATATCCTCCTCTTCAATTTTTGTGAACAAAAATTCGTTCAACATGGCCCGATAACGATCGCCATTGACTGTAACGGCCACTCCTTGTTCATTTTCGAAAAATGGCCCAATTATGCCTCTGGACCAAAATCCGCACCAAACAGTGACTCGTTTTGGGTGTATCGGCTTTTCAATGTATGCGTGCGGGTTTTCTGTGCCCCAAATGCGACAATTTTGCTTGTTTACTACCCGCCAAGATCAAAATGAGCTTCATCTGAAAAGATGATTTTTTTGGCAAAATCGGCATCTTCTCTAAGTCGATCGCAGGCCCACTGAGCGAAGCGTATACACAACCATATTCGTTCAGCGGAAGGATAAAACTAATTATCTGCCAAATCAGACATGAGCTAAGTGTTACCATTCACGAAATAACTTACATAACTGGAGGAAACAATGTCAAAGATACGGAGTATTGTTTTTCGTTTTCTACGTATTTGTATTTCTTGCAGTTTAGAAATACTTCCACTTTTCTCTAAAAAATAAAACTAAAGTGAATATTTTGAATGACAAGATGCCCACTCATCATAATCACATATCCTGTCTGCATCATTGTACATACATATGTGTGAATCAAGAATATTGGTTCTGAACAACTTCAGCTCAGGGGCCCAACTATATAACTGGATTCTACAATAAAACGTTCGAATTCGCAAAATATCAACTCGCTAATTCGCCCCAATTGCAGATTCTGTGGTAAAAAGTCGGAAGCACTATCATTTGATCCCATATTTATACATCTTACCACTTATTTTAAGCATTGAAAACAACTTTCGAAAAGATTCGAAAGTAGATTCAAGTTACATAGCATGGCCCTAGAATTTTCCTCCCAATCTCCTCCAAACTACTTAGCCAAAATTTGCTCCACGTATTTCTTCGACTTAATTTTATATGTAGTTAAAAAGCTTCCTGCTTTGGATGCTTTTAAAATGGCGCTAATTGCTTTATGCAGGAGATAATAACAGCAACATTTTGACTCATATTCCTGAGCGAAAATGGTTCATAGAGTGTGAATACAAAATGGTGTAGTTCGTAGCACTTACTTTACTTACTTCACTTTAGATGGCGCTTACAGTCCAGGATGAACTACGGCCTCAAGAAGCAAGCCTCTCCAGCCAGCTCGGTCCCTAGCTAGTTGCCTCCAGTTACGCACTCCAAGTTGGCTGAGGTCGTTCTCCACTTGTGTGCGCCACCTAAGGTGGGGTCTTCCTCCGCTGTGCATACCGTAAGTGGTAGATTCGAAGACTCGTCGGGCCGGTGCGTTGGTGTTCATACGCTCCACGTGTCCCAGCCAGTCGTTTCGGAACCAAAAACTTTGTTAGTGGTAGGGAAGTTACCCCGACGCACAACCAGGACCAGACCCTTATTATATACTCCAAAGGTGGGAAGCCGGATAAACCGCTCCTTATAGGCCTGAGCTACGAATATGTCGTAGTTGTTCACTAAGTAGTTCAACCTAACTGGAACTGTAGACGCCAACGTTGATTCCGTCTGGGGAATTCTTCCGCTGCCGCCTGGATGAAAGAGAAGTGCCTTAGTGGGAACACTCCTCCCCCCTCTCTCCTAAAACCGTCCACAGGGGTTGGAACCCCATCTTCGGTTTAAGGTACTAGGCACCCGATGTTCACCACGGGGAGGTGAGAGTAGGAGTTGATAGACAGAGGTTCGCTTTGACAAAAGCTTGTGGATGCTTGTGTCCTCTTGAATGCACCGTGTCTACCCTTTGAACATTGTAGCACTGTCAAAGTTAAAAGGAACGAAAATTGTAAAAAGCCCTACATCGAGAAGTTGAAGCTAAAGAAAAAATATATACATATTTGTTGTAGAAGTTATCCAGTCGGTCAACTTTAGCTCGACGCGTACGTTTATTAAAGGGCTCAAAATTTACCTCAAGGTCAATTCAATTCTACTTGTAAACGGGTAATAATTAAGTTAATTTCATTGGATTCAAAAGGTATTATTGATTGAAAAGACATTTTTGACGTTTAATTCATTCTGATAGGTTAGAACAGATTTTGTTTTAAAATTCTTCAGGGGTTAGAAAAATATAACCATCCAGAGTTAAAAAATGAAAAAAAATTAAGGATGCACACTGGACAAATCTAATTTTATTAGTCAGCTCATCTTCTTTGGCTCTTTACACAAATCTCCTTCACGATACCCGTATTTGTTTTCATACTAGTACATCCAGATAATGAATTGGTATAACTTAATTTGTTCATTTTTTTTAATGTGGATAAGGCCTTTTAGAGAAACCACAACAAAATAAAACCTCTCCTAGTACTTTTCCTCCGTGGTGGTCTTTACTCGTTTCTATGACTCGTACGAATTAAAGGTGCTTTAAACTTTTTTGTGTAAAATTGGCTAACTTGCCATTTTTGCTTTCACTATTTTTTGACAGAAACCTGAATTTTTATTTTTCTAAGACTACGAACCCAGTGGATTTGCTGGTGGATTACTACGAGTTCGATGTGATCATATGGTCGCGTCACCTTCCTGGCTATAACTACCTATTCTACTAAACGTTTGCGTGAACATTAGCGTTCTGCTATCCCAGGGAAGGAAATGATTGTTCCATAATGCGTATAAATTGTGATAAATATATAATTAAGACAATAAGATTCTCTTTAGAATTTCAAAAACAAGTACTGGTTAAGATTTGTATTGGGAAGACATAAGTTTTAAATAAATTATTTTTTATTATTATTATTATTATTATTTATTAATCTTTACATAAATGTATAAAATAATACTTAAAAGCTAATAGCTACCATGGCTTCTAGCTGCAGGTAACAATATGAATATTAAAAAGGTATAGTTCAAATGTCCAGCTGTGGGGGCGGTCAGAAGAGAGAAGATCACTGGTTCAGGTTTCTACTGAAAGCCCCAAGAAGGATTCAATATGTTAAATTTAGATGTAATTAATATTTTAAACTGTTTGAATACATTATTTTAAATTTTATTCGGAGGGAACCAAAAGAAGATTTTTCAAATTTTTGTAAAATAATTTAGTACAAATTTCATTAATTTTAGAGCAATCCGTAGTTAGATGATTGATGTTATGCTGTAGATTTAGTTTGCAGAGGTAGCATGTCGGAGGGGGTTCTTTGTTGAGAAGATAACTGTGAGACAGTTGGGTTTATTCCCGATTAAGAAGCATTTATTCATGATTGCAGTTGTTGTTGTAGGATATAGCAATATTACTTTATTCTACTGCCAGTAAGAGTTAGTCAAATTAAGGATGCCTTTTTTGGTAGGTTGATATTGTGAGATTTCGTGATTGATATTTTTGGAGACTATTTTGGCTTTTCGATCTGCACATTCATTACCATTTACACCGATGTGACCTGGTACCCAGAAAAGCTTTAAGTGGGGCCCTAGTTTGATGATGTTGTCTCTTGTTTTGCAAATGATAGCTGATCTATTGTTTACATTTTGGATTGCAGTTAGAGTTGATAAACTATCCGTGCAAATCACAATATTCTTTTTATTTTTACTAGCAACTTGAGTAGCTTTTAAAATTGCTAAAGCTTCGGCAGAAAAAATTGAAAAATAAGACGGTAATTTTTCTGCGGAAACTAGATGAGAGTTTTAATCAACGATTGCGAAATCCGTGCGTTCTTCGCTCTTGGAGTCATCTGTGAAGAGAATAACCCTTATGGTTTTCGATATAGATATTTTAAATAAATAATTTGAGGCAAATTAAATGAAACATTCACGTTAATCGAAAGTTTCGATCGAATCGGATAGCAGAATAGGGCTGTACTTTTCTTTAGATACTAATGTTTTCGACTTTATCTGTCAATATTTTCATGGATCCATTCTGTTATCGTTTTTCATAATCAGGACTATCGTTTTTTTCACCGTTCGTTTCCGTAATACCTAATATGGGCTCTGAATTTATGACTTACTTCTCAAGAATTCCATCAACAACATGTTTTGAAGTTGTTTTTTTCAATAATCTATGATTTTGTTTAAACGTTTAACCTAATATTTGAACTATAATATTTTTTAAATCGAATCATCCTAATTCTCACGTTGCAAATATTTATAAAAAATATAAAAAAAATAATAAACAAACACAAATAAAACATAATAAAAATAAAACGAAAAAAAAAGAAACTATTCCATAACGCTCAAGTTATGCAGACTTATCTCATACAAGTTAAACGTTTTTTTTTTATGAAACAGACGACAACGAACAAGACTTGACTAAGATGATAACTTGCCTCCATGAATGAGCAAAACCCATATAGACGCCTGACCTTACTACTAATTTGCACCTTAAAATATATATACAAACAAATAAACTGAAACTGAAATAATAAACAAACAGCTTAGCAATAAAATGCAAACGACCAGCGTGAGTGTTTTTAAATTCGCAACGCATGTCTTTTCACATTATATCATTGAAACCGAACCAACTTGCTCAAAGCTATTACAAGCTTAAATAAAAAAAAAAAAAATAAAAAAAAAGGTATGTCTGTTTTTGGCTGGTATTTCTCTTTGGTCTGCAGCGTTCATAACCCCGATAAGTTTAAGAGTCAAGTAGTTGTGTCGAAGTTTAAAAAAAAAAAATTACAATAAAAAAAGATATTATAAAGAGAAGCTGCAAATAGATAAAAATAATATGTGCAGCACACTATTTTGCTTTTGAAGTTAATATTAAAACACACGTTGTTGCTCTTAGGATCTGAAAGCTACTTATTGAATTATGTACATAAATTAAATAAAAAAATTAAAAGCCATTTTCGACTTCACGCAAATATAATGATAAGTTATAGTTTATTCAATTTTTAAGTCGTGTTAAATTTGCGAGAGAACAGTGCCTACGTTCTGTAACTCTCGCATCGATAAAATCAGTCGAGAAACTGTGAAAATTGAAACAAATCGTATGAATTTTGTTACATTTTTCATCGTTTCCCGAGCAATTTTAACCATGCGAGAGTTACAGAACGTAGGCGCAGGGTTGCAACGGTAAGGTGTTATTTTAACAATGCTCACTTGTGTAAATTACCTGACCCCTGGAATTATAGTAGGCGTGTTGATTTTTGCAGATCCGGAGGCAATTGGTCGAAAAAACGACGTCGAGGCTAAGAAACGTACATTTTAAATGCAACAACAACTAATCACCTTCAGACTTTTAGTTAAGCGCAGAGAATTTTTGGGACTTGACTTAAGCAAGGGGAAATGTATGGAAACTCCATTTTTTTCTGTAATGGCGTTGCTAATCCCCGATGTGGTTTTTTTTTTCAATAAAATCTTTTCGGTGTTGCAAAAAACACGGCTAATATTAAACTGTTACTTTCGTCCGTCCCTCAATGTGTTCTCTTTTTTTTTTAAACTCATATCGTGTATGAAGCAAGACTAAAAATTGACTAAACTGCGTTGGGTAAAACATTTTCAGAAAGTAGTGTTAATAACACATATGATGCTAAACATCAACACTGCGATCAGGCTAAATACAGACAAAATTATCGGTAGATTTTTTACACCAACAAGATGACCAGGTTGTTTAAATTCATCTAAGCTGATATACTGTTAAATTAACAGTGTGCTCAGGAAGAATGAAAATTCAAACAAGAGAACATGTTATATGAAGTTTTATTTCAGAATCTTGTTTTTCATACACTTAAACATAGGCGACTTAAGACCATTAAGAGGATGGTATGTTTTTATGAGCAGGTAATGCGCTTAGTCAACTCAAAACCAGTTAAATTTTATCAGATAAACAAATCTAAAAACAACTCTATGAAACGTTAATTCAACAAGTACAAGTAGTTAAATTAAAATTAAACCGGATTCAGTGCTGAAATAGCACGAACTCTATTAAAATTAACACCCCTGCCATGTCCACATCATCAAAAAAATGTAAAAACCAGAATTTCATGTTGAAACAATATGACATCTTCTTAACTCAACTACAATTTTATCAAAAAAGTGCCGTGTTGAATTTAATGTTATTGAAATCGTGTAATATTCTTTGTTTTCTGCAACTTCATGGCAAAGTGCACCAATTTTAAAATTAAAAACATACTTGTTAAATGTTTGCTTAATGTTTTTTTTTCTGAGTGTAGGTTAAAATAGTTATTTCCCAAAAAGTTGTAGGGTGTCAAAGTTTCCGAAAATCAGTTTTTTCAGGTGTTGAACTAAAAAAATTAAACAAAGCAATGCACTCAAAAGTACTTTTAATATGTGAGGTTAACAACGGCGAAATTAACTGACATTGTCTTCTTCCATACGTAATTCGCAAAAAGTTCAATAAAGCAATTAACTGCATTCTAAATTAAGTTATGAAAAAATAAAATAAAATAAAGTAAAAAACCTTCCATGCAAACAGGCGCTTAAATCAAAGACTCTTTTAAGAATTTGTGTGTACTAATTAATTATTATTTTCGTAACTAAATTTGAATAAAAGTTCAAAGCCCTCTAATTGTTAAGAGCAAACAAAACATGGCAAATATAATCAAACAATTTTTTAATAATGGGGGTAATTAGGTTAAAAAAGTACATTCATATATGATGTGTTCTATAATAGCCTATTATTAATTACTGAGTACTTTAATCTTATTTAAATATGAACATCGACTTAATCTCTGAATTCACGTAAAATGGATTTATTTCCTTTTTTTTTTGTTTATTTTTTATTATTAATGAAGTTTAACGCTGAGTTTCACAATAGAAGTAAATGGCACTTAAAAGTGGCCAATGTGGAAGACTATAAGCATTGAATAAACATATATAGAAGGTGACACTCCACAACTAAAAGCGCAGCCGTATGGCCGTGTCGGAAAGGAGAAACGAAATAGCTGATGTGGGGTTCTTTGAGTACACAAACCCATTTTCAAAAGGATATTCATGAATTTAATTTTCCCTTTTTATATTGGTATCCATGACGACGATGCTTCAATAGTTTGTTTTGTTTTGAAATTTGTTTACAATTTTCAATCCCACGGAAAAAGAAAATGTGTCTGTGTATATTTCTTTATCGGTGTAGGTTGTTTTTAAATTTTTGTATAAACATGCGTTAAGAAAGTTTAAAGAGAATTTTTTAAGATGAAAGAGTCCGTCAAATTATACTTTTTCTAATACAGTGGTGGTCTAGTATAACCAATGTGCATTCGTTATATCGAAAACGTTTTTTTTGTACAATACAAATTCATTAAAATTCTGAGCCCCGACAAATAGGAAATAAGATACATAAATCAATTGAAGCAATTAACCGTGAAAATAGGGGAGCATGATGTATACTCTATAGAGTAAAGATTTTAAGGAACAATAAAACGCCAAAGTTCAGCTAGTTAGAATAACACAAAAATATGCAAATTGGAGATAAGGGAATAGCTTGACATATATATTCAATTTTTTGCCTTTATCTCCAATTTTTACATTTTTATGTAACTCTAACAAGCTGAACTTTGTGCATTCTATTGTTCCTTAAAGTTTTTACTCAAGAAAAATATGTACTTTTATCGTCTAACACAAGCAGCTTTATCTTCATTTTTCGATTTAATTTTGTTTCATCTTATCTTATTAATGTATTATTGTGCTAAATTAACCCGATAATTTAAGCCGTTCGGGCCGACACGATTTGAAAAACAGAACATTAAAATAGATGTGCAGCTTTAGTCATGCAGCGAAACATTCGAGACACATTCCAGAGCTGCATGCGCGATGTCTCTATGTCTTAATTGAAAGCTACGCATCATTTTCGACATACTACCTAGTTATTATCGGCCAACGATATATTTAGCCACTAACCATAATGACAAAATTACATTAACTGAATACAAATTTCTCAATCCAATCGGTTTTTAAGCTTAGATAAAAACTACTTATCTCAACCGAATTTTCAGCTTTTCAAATTTCTGACAAAATTATTACCAAAAATTTTCAGTTTTTCATATGCACTTGATTTCCATTTGGAACATCAAAAGAACACATGCAAACAAAGTTTGTATCAACATACTTATCTTTAGTGAAAAGTAAATACAACGCAAAGTTAACACACAAAAAAAAAAGGTCTATAATCAAATCTTGACCATTTATACACATTTTTTTAACTGCTTTGATTTTTAAAATGTTTCATTTATCAATTAAGTTAAAAAAAATATGTTAATAAATTCTTTATTTGCAAAGGATTTAATAAAAATCTTTAACAAGAAAAGAATCTATTTCATTCAAATTTGGCTAAGAATATGTATGAGCAAAAATCAAAAAATGTAGGTACTTTATCCCATTGGGTTGTAAACTTATCTATACCTAATCAAAATAAGCGTTAAGGCTCACCTAAACTTTCATTAATCACCATGCAAATAAATTTAGACAGACAAGAGTTTCGTTGTCGTTCGGAATTATTCGCGTAAATATAATTTAACGAACTAAAAAATTTCATTCTAATCCATTTGTACTAAATTTAACTGTACACTATTTAAATATTTAATTGCAAACCTGGCAGTAATTGTATTATTTTGTTTAGCTTTCAAACTGTTTGGGGCTGTATAGTATTTTACATGAACTTGAACTTTTTTTAATTTCGCTTTCGCTTGCAGTGCACAGTTTGAAAATACTGTGTATCCCATAATACCCCTCCTTTCCATAGCTTAAATAAAGTGGTCCTAGAATGTAGCTTCTTTTATTTCCTGCATTTTAAGATCTTTACCTTGACAATCAGATCAGTAGACCTAAAATTATAATATTGTATCTAAGCAATGGAGCTTTCATATCATGAAAAACTATAACCCCTTTTTTGATTCATGTAAATAATTTTTACATTAATTGAAATCGTAACGAAAATAATTTTCATCTACATGCATACATATTTACATATGTGTATAGCTAATTAAAAAAAAATCTTTGTTTCAAACAAAACACAAATACATTCGTTTTCATAGTAATACACACACTTTCTGAATATCATACGAAAGAAAAACAACAAACGTTTCCATAGTAATTGATAGAAATTACAAAAACAAAACTGAATATAATCCTTTTCAAATAAACGACTCTATAAAGAATTAAGGAAATATTTCAAATTGCATACACCACCCAATAATAATATATTAGGCGACCGCAGCGCAGCCGCCCGATTTGGTGGAGTTTTCCCCGAGTGTCACCTTCTATATATGTTTATTCAATGCTATAAGTTACAATTTCACAGTGCGTGAATAAGTGACACTTAAGTATCTTATATTGGCCACTAAAATTGGATTGCCTTGTAATTTTGCATTCATTTGGAGATTTTATGGTACAGCAGCTTTTTTAGTTAGTTAGTTAGTTGTTGGTTATAAAAAGACTTCTTTTTTGAGATCAACACTCGAGCAGCCATTTTTAAATTCTGACAAAATTCAATTTTGACAACCTGCGCAATATAACGGGTGATTTTTTAGCTGGTTTGGTTTTGGCAACACTGGTTTTGACAGCTGACGTGTGTTTAGTACCTTGTGTCACTGTCAAACAGCTTCAGTTTGGTTTGCAATTTAACCATGGATCGTCTTACAAATGAACAACGCTTGCAAATTATTGAATTTTACTATCAAAATTCGTGCTCGGTTCGAAATGTTCATCGCGCGCTGCTTGTGTTCAGCGATGAGGCTCATTTTTGGTTGAATGGGTACGTAAATAAGCAAAATTGCCGCATTTGGAGTGAAGATCAGCCAGAAGCATTGCAACAGCTACCAATGCATCCCGAAAAAGCCACTGTTTGGTGCGGTTTATGGGCCGGCGGCATAATTGGGCCTATTTCTTCAAAGATGATGCGAATCGCAGCGTTACTGTCAATGGTTGACGCTACCGAGCGATGATAACAAACTTTTTTTTGCCCGAAATGGAAGTTCTTGACTTGCATGATATGTGGTTTCAACAAGACGGTGCCACATGCCACACAGCACGCGAAACAATGGCGCAATTGCGAGGCGAGTTTGGTGAACAGTTAATTTCACGTTTCGGGCCGGTCAATTGGCCGCCTAGATCGTGCGATTTGACACCATTAGATTATTTTTTGTGGGGGTATGTCAAGGCTAATGTCTATAGGGACAAGCCCGCTTCGATTGACGCACTGGAAGCCAACATCCATGCATTCATTCGTGAGATACCGGCCGATATGTGTGAAAGAGTATGCCAAAATTGGACTCAGCGGATGGGCTAGCTGAGACGCAGCCGAGGTCAACATTTGCATGAAATTATCTTTAAACATTAAATTGCAAGGTTCAAACTATCGATTCAAATAAATATTTCATTCATTTTTCGAATTTTTTGTGTTTTTTTTTTTAAAAAAAGTTCTAAACCTCTTAAAAAATCACCCATTATTAGCTTACATTTGTGTACTGTGGACGAAAACAACTTTTTTGGTTTCACACGTAATCAATACTTATAGCCTATATAGAGAGCAATTAAAAAATTGTATAAAAATCGGCCCAGCAGTTAACGAGAAAGTCTAATTTTTATAAGAACCAAAAGCACATCACAAATAAATTTGTGTACACTCTTCTATACCTAAAATGATCAATTTATTTCTTCTATATCACAAAATATGACAACATGCTTACATATCAACATAGCAAAAAGGTTCATAAGACTTAGAAACATCATTTAACGTCCAACATTGACAAACCGAAAATATAAGCGGCATATTACGCTAACGCAGGCAACACAAACTTTCACTTTCAATGCGAATGACGATATTTTCTGCAATGTAAAGTTCGATTTGTATTTGTATCCCATGTGCGCCCCCCGATTGAGAGGTATACATTGATTTGCATGTGATTTGTTCGCCAATGCATAAGGGCATTTTGCCTCATTTAAAATGTAAACTTTACCTATAGTTCAGGAGTTGGTGTTGCGTTTGTGTTTTTGAGTATATGTCAAACCATATGGGAATGGCTACCTATATGAATAATTGAACATTTCTATGAATACCTTATTCATTAAAAAGATGGAAATACCGGCAAAAAAGAATGATTTTGTTTTCTAGGTATATATCCAACATTCCTTTGACAACAATATTCTGAGTACTGAATATATTTAGAATTAATAAATAATTTTAAATTCAATAAATCACTCAGTAATTATGCTGTTTGTTGGTTGTGTATGGTTTGATTATTATTATTGTGTGCGAAAAAAACGAAATTTTCGAAATTTGACTTTGAAAAACTTTTTATGCGCACACGATTTCTCAGTGTACTTTTCGGACATAATTTTGTTTATAAAAATAGAGATAATTGAGTTTAAAAAATTTAATTTTAGGTTTTTTCTGCAGTTTGATGTACCATACTTATTAATTGAAACAGACGAATGAATCGCGAAAGCTAGCTAAACATAAAGGGTTTTCCAATAAGAGGTGTTATTTTGATATTCAAAGAAAAATGTCATTTTTTGAGATAAATGATCGGATGTCTATTTCATTATAAAGAGGAAGGTATGGAACACAACATCAGCCAAATGGCCGCCACGACTACGCTTACAGGACCATATCCTTTTCATGAAATTTTCCATAACCAAATCGCAAAGTGGCTGCCCTATGTCCTCGATAGCCTCACGAATTCCATCTTTGAGGTCTTGAATCGATGTTGGCGTAGACCTTATCTTTCACGTGGCCCCAAAGGAAGAAGTCGCAAGGTGTTAAATCACAAGATCTCGGTGGCCAATTGTGATCACCTCTTCGAGATAACACGGTCCGGAAACTTTTCCCGTAAAAGATCGATGGTTTCATTGCTTGTGTGGCACGTAGCGCCGTCTCGTTGAAAGTAAACGTTGTCCAGATCAATACCATCCAATTCCGGCCATAAAAAATCATTAATCATCTCTCGATAGCGCAATCCATTGACCGTAACTGTTGCTCCAGCCTCATTTTCGAAAAAGTAACGTCCAATGACCCCGCCGGACCATAAACCGCACCCAACAGTCACGCGTTGAGGATGGAGAGGCTTTTCAACAATAATTCTTGGGTTTTCCGAGCCCCAAATGCGACAGTTTTGCTTGTTGACGTAGCCTCTCCGAGGTGGAAATGGGCCTCATCAGTCAAGATGATTTTTCGATGAAATTCCGGATCATTTTCATGCATTTCAAGGACCCAATCAGCAAAGACACGACGTTGTTGATGATCAGCCGGCTTGAGTTCTTGTGTTAACTGATCTTTATAAGCCTTAAGACCCAAGTCTTTATGCAAAATACGGTGTAATGACGTTTGTGGAATGCCTAATTCCAAAGAACGACGAGGAATGGACAAACCTGGGTTTTCTTCAACACTTTGGGCTACAACAGCAATATTCTCAGTTGTTCTTGAGCGACGTGCACGGGTTTTATTCTTCACATCACTAACTTGTCCCAACAGCTCGAATTTGTCCACGAATTTCTGTATTGCGGTCCGACAAGGTGCTTCACGACGACCCAAAAATGTTTTAGTTTTACGAACCGTCTCTGCCAAATTTTCACCATTTTTATAGTGAATTTTAATAATTTCAATGCGTTGTTGAAGCGTGTATCGTTCCATTTTTATTAATGGCGTAGTTTCTACTTGTCAAATGTCAAAAAATGACAGCTTCAAAAGTTACAGCTACCGAAATAGCGGGCTATTCAAAATAACACCTCTTATTGGAAAACCCTTTAGTTGAGTTAAGGTGTGAAAACATTTAAAATTAAATATAAAAAAAATTAATATGTTTTTAATAAACAAATTTTTTTGAAAATTTTTAAGCCCAATATCAGGATTATAAACGAATGCACTCTTTTGTAAATGCAATATTTAATGATTTCAGTAAAAAGATTGCATTCATTGACTTCACTTTGAAACTTCGACTTAAAATTATGCAATATCCCATTTATTGGACATCAAATATATTGCAATCATTCATTCCCCTATTCATTTTACAGCAGTCAATTGAATGTAATCTTTTACTTCTTTTCGATGTCAAATGAATACTGGTTACATAAGTTGAAGTCGAAGTCTCAAAATGAAGTCAATAAATGCAATCTTTTAATTGAATTCAATGAATGATTTTTAAAGACGGCATTCACAAAAGATTGCATATATATAGTTTTTCTGTTAATTAGGTCTGCTTGCAAACTTGGAAAATAAGCAAAAAATATCGCACATTCACAATAAACCTTAAAAAATATTAACCTTGGCAGAAAGTTTTATTGCAACCAAATTAAAAATCACACATACAAAGTTTGATCAAAATCGTTCTAGCTGTTTTCGAGAAGCAGATTTTTACTATTCCCAATAGATATTAAATCTGTTAGCTTGCGATTTTTTTTTAAAAATGTTAGTGTTTAGTATCTGTAACAGTGATTTAATAATTTTATTAATAAACGTGAAATATCTTACCGATAATGGCCACCTATAAAAATTTTACTTCTAATTACTTACACCGAATGTTGTTGGTTTGTCAGCTTAGGCTAGCGACTTTTCGTAGGTATATACCGAAAGATCAAGGCCCTCAAATCACAAGATCTCATGGAGGCCAATTTTAAAGCCATTACGGGTTAGTTATGCGTTTATCCTTTTTCGATAGAACAGCTGATTCATTCAGCTTCACTACAGAGGATTAATTGCAAAACAACAACATGGATTTTGCAGTAATAACGGGTGTTTTTTTTAGACGTGTGGTTTTCAATCTGGCAATATTTTTTTCGGAGTTGGTCTTTTTGACAGCTATCGCTTGAATTATGCTCAATTTGGTTTGCCATTTAGGATTGAATAGACTTACTTCTGAACAACGCATGCAAATTGTGAAAAATTGGCTCGAAAAGATATCGTTGTTGATCCCGATTTTCACAAGAAATTTTTTTTCAGCGATGAAGCTCATTTTTGGATGAATGGCTGCGTCAATAAGCAAAACTACTGCATTTGCAGTATAGATAATCCTCAAGCCATTGTTGAGACGCCGTTACATCCTTAAAAAGTCACAGTTTGGTGTGCTCTATGGCCAGAGGGAATCATCGGTCCATATTTCTTCAAAAATGAAGCCGGCTATAATGTAACAGTCAATGTGGAACGCTATAGAGCCATGATTAATGACTTTTTCGTACCAGAATTGGAGGACATTGATGTGGATGACCTTTGGTTCCAACAAGACGGCCGGCGCCACATGCCATACAGCCAACGAAACAATCAATTTGTTGAAGGAAACTTTTGGTGAGCGCACTATCTCGCGTCGTAGGCCTGTGGCGTGGCCTCCAAGATCGTGCGATTTAACACCGCTGGACTATTTCTTGTTTCTTGTGGGGTTATGTGAAGTCGCTTGTCTACGCAGATAAGCACGAGACGATTGACTCCTTTGAAGAAAATATTCGGCGCGTTATTGCTGACATACGGCCCCAATTGCTGCAAAAAGTAGTCGAAAATTGGGCCTCTCGGCTTGAATTAATTCGAGCAAGCCTCGGCGGCCACTTGCCCGAAATCATTTTTAGAACATAATAGCAAACCCTTATCTTTATAATAAAGCTAAATTCTTGGCCATAACATTAAATTATATTAGTTTTATTTCTTCTTGAAAACCACACTTAAAAAAAACACCCTTTAGTAAAACTGCAACAAATCTTCTTGAATTCACCATTAAAGTAAACAAAAGCAGTAAACCACAAGACTTCAAACTGATGTATTCTATGGTGACTTAAGTGAAAAGCGTTTCATAGAGTTTGCCATAAAATACTAAACCGTTATGAATTTCCAAACTGCGGATATTCACTTGGAAAACAAGACTCAATATGTCAAATTGAAGACCTTTATCTCTAAAACTATAAACGTCTTATCTGGAGTTCCCCAAGGCAGTCATGTTGGACCTATTCTTTTTATAATTTTTTTCAATGACATACAACGCTATCTTGTATAGTGAGGTGTCCGAATGGTGAATGAAATGGAATGGACATAAACACTTATGCTGCATTTACACGACTGACAAATTGGCATTTTTCTGTCACTATACTGTCAAAAGAATGAATTTTTCCATTGTTCTGTCATTTTTTTGACAGTTAAATGCCAGAATACTGCCATTTTGTCAGTCGTGTAAATGCAGCATTATAAGTGCATAATAATGACCTACTATCGGAAACAACATCCGGTTGAATCCTTCTATTTCGGTGACAATGTTCTTGTTAATCGAGTTGATATGTTTAATGACCTGGGAGTAGGTTTTATGTGACATTAAACTTTCATTTAATCCTCATATTATAACAATAATAATCAGCAATGCAAAGAAAAATTCTTAGAAGTTGTAGGTATTGCTAAAACAATTCAATTTCCCCTTTAGGAGAAGAAAATTGCTTCATTGGTTTAGGCTGTGAAAGTGTGTATCGCGGTACAGACTGGCAGACGAAATTGTGGGATCCCCCTTTTAACTTTCTCTGTCATTAGGTCTCGTCAAAATACCCAGTACCATTCTATTAATTCCATTTTAATTAATATTTTTTTAGAAAATTGGCGCCACCCATCTGAAAATTGTTAAAAAAAAAACGCTTCTTCTCAAGATCAACACAGGTGAACCGTTTTACAGTGTGGGTTCTAAACCAGTTCACAGATGAAACCATTTAAATGTGGATTTTAGAGGTGACACGTGGGTCGAATAAATTTAAACTTATTTGAAATCAGAAATTAGAAGCTTTTTGCGGCAACAACGGCGGCGTCTAACTCAACTGATTTTTAATCTTTTAATTTTTTTAAAATTCCACCGATCACATTAAGTATATATACTAGTTTTGTATTAGTTTTTAACTGGTTTTGCAAAACATTTAAAAATTTTGTTTGTCCTTAAATAGCAACATTACCTCTCATACTATTACTTTTTTATTTTTTGTAAGCATTATCTAACAGCTAATTGGATGACAACAATGTTATATTGAACTTTCTATTCAATGTGGTTGATCGGCGGCCGGAGACTGAATCGGCCGGCCGCTGTACTGTTCATTCATTGAGCATACTGATGTAGTACACAAAGAGCAAACGTTTTTTTTTGTTTAATTTATTTTTTTCTTTAACCAGCGGAAAATTGAGGAAAAGCAGTTTGTGTAAAATTGACTTAATTATTTTATTTATATTTTCATCACGCAAAGATGAATTTACCTTTAAAAAAGTATTTGAATTTCACCAATTTTAAAATCACAATTTAAGAGAAAAAAAAAATCAAATATTTATGCAAATTTAATTTTAAAATAAAATAAAAAACAGCAATATAGACAAGATAGTTAAATAATTTAAGAACAAAAAAAATATATAATACATACATATATGTATTTGGGACATTCTATATTAAAATTAATGTCAGTAAACCAGTTAGAAACATATGATCTCTGCTCTTTGTTTTTTTTTTTTTTTCTTATTTTATCTTCTTCTCTTTTTAATGGCAATTGTCTATCAGGACGCATTTATTAAACTGTCAAAAATTTATTCTCGCCTCGAAGTTCAGTTTAAGAAATAATTTTAAATCGAGTTTATTTTCGAGAACTGCATTATAATGGCCAATTTATATTCACACTGCGAGCAGGTTCAACTTGAAATGTTAAGAAAAACAAGAATACAGCCTTGTGATGGTATTGTGGCATAGTTTATTTTTATCATCAAGTCCTTGGCAATGACACATTTTGGAAACTTTTACTTTGGTCTGCAATGAGATGAAATTTACTCTTCCTTATTTACTTTTTGTTGTTATACATGACTCAGAGCACAATGTAATGTGTTATGTCCTGAGTTTTTAATTTCCACAAAAATGTTAGCTATAGATCAAAACTAAACAAAGTTGTAAGCTTAGCACATCTTATTGCCTTTTCCATTGGTAATTTCCGACTTCGATATAAAATTAGATTTTATTTTGAAGGTATTTTGAATTCGAATTGATCTTTTGCATGTTTGTATTGGTTTAGTTTCGTGTATAGCTGTGTGGGGGTATAGCAGTAAAATTTAATTTCAGAAGTTGTTTTGCTTTAAAACGTGTTTAATGTAAAATTTTGTATTTAAAACTGCTTCCAGTTTAATAATAAAAAACAATTATTTGTTGATCTTGAATAGTTTAACAACAATCGACATCGAAATAAAATAAACAAAACAAAAACACACACTTCTCAAACTGACTGCTGTTGGCAGTTGTATTGATTACTTTGGCTTTAGATTGCGCTTACAGCCCAGGGTTGTATTGATGCATATATTATTATAGGGTGACCAAATAAGAACGATAAGAAAAGAAATTTAAAAAATTTAACTACGATGTAAGACATACAATTGATTAATCTTCGACGGGTGGTGACTAAGTTAAGTCGACCGGTTCGATAAATAATAATCACCCGTGCCGTGCCGTACGTCACTGAATCGGAAAGCCTGCTTAAAACTACTGTGTATGAGTTTTTACGGGAAAACCCGAGACAATCAATTTTTCGTCGTTTACAAAAACAAACATAGCTATTGCTATAAACATTAAGGGGGAGCTACAGATGGATGATAAGCTGCTTCTTGTTGTCGGTGCGGCGCATTTTGAGAACGTCATATCATCACGTGAGTTCTTATTTGTCCTACAGATCATTTTGGCCGAAAATGAGTTATGAATGACATCTTTTATTTTCGGCCACGCTTTGGTGAAATCAGAATTGCCCTATCTCTTTAAGTTTTCGAGATATAAGAATGTTATTTTGTTCTACAGATTACTTTTTTCGATGAATTTTATGCTTATTTGTTTTTGTATACATTTTATACTGGCATTATAAGTATGTACAAATTGTGCTTGAATGTCCTATATCTAACAAAGGGCTGAAGTAGATTTTTGATGTGTAAACATCTATGCTGGCGGTAGAGTGAAAAAAAAACGTGAACGTTCGTGTGCAACGTTACGTCGTGCAACGTTACGGTGTGCAACGTTACGATCTGCATACTAGGATGGGTGCGTTCAGTGAAAAAAATCTTAAGATCCCCTTCAAGCAAAAACAAGTCCGTTTTGGATCCGCGCACGCTGATGTTTACACATATTAATCGTGAGTCCCGGCACTCACACAATTTTTTTTCATACAAAATAACTGGAGGCGCACAGTGGTTCGGTTTGTATGGGAGAACGGAAAATAGTCTATTAAATCTGAACTATTTTACGGATTTTAATAAAATTTGGCACACATGTTTAGATTGTTTCTTTTTCCATATTTTTTTTCAAAATTTAGTTAAAAATAAGTGATTAGAAAAAAAGTAATTGACATTTTTCTGAAAGTTCAAAAAAAGGCTGTTAAATCAGACGGTAAATATACCGGATTTATTATTATTATTATTATTACAAATTCTTTATTTGACCAAAACTCGAAAAAAATTTGAAAAATTATATAAGAAAATTAGCATGGCAAAAAATATATTTGCCGTCTGCCTGAAAATTGACATTTATCGAGAGTAAAAAAAAGAAAGTTCAAGATTATAATAAGTTTATAAAAAGATTATGTAGACAATTAAATAAACAGATTGAATTTAAACAAACATTATATCCAACTTTATAATATACATATATTTCCTCGTTACATCTTAGATAAAGATACATAAATAAACATATATAAACATATAAAAAATTTAAATTTACTCTAAAAAACTATTTCGGTAATCTAAGGCATGCTCAATAAAATTGTAAAGGTCCTTCCAACCCCACTCTCCGTTTAAAATTTGTCTCGCTTCCTGGTGATTGAGAAAGCTTTTTGAAAAATAAAGTCTTCGAAGTTCTTGTAGAATTGGACAAACGGCTAAAAAGTGGTTGACATCTTCGATTTCATTTGGATTGCAGAGGTTACACCTGGCATTATCATTTCTTTGAGGTTTGTAATTCAGATTTAGCATCTCAGTTCTTGCTTTAAACAAAATACCTATTTGATTTGCAGAAAGTTTACTATTAAAATAATTGTTTACAAACAAAGTGTGATTGAGTTGCTTATAGACCAATCTGCTTAGTGAGGTTCGAGCCCTATTCAAGAACCTGAGATACAATGAATCATCGACCAATGCAATACATTCATAAAACTTACCTTTCCAATTAGCAATAGTAGTTGTAATAAGGTTAAGATTAAATCCGTGTGCATTTGCTATCTCATAGCATTCTTTAAACGGCGATAAATTCCTTCGGAATGCGAAATCCATCATTTGCTTATAAAGATTTTCATTTGACCTTTGCATTACTTTTACTATGTAATCGGCATTAAATTTAAGATTTTTTAGAAAAATCGGAGGGATACCTGATTCCACATGTATAGCGTAAGTTGGTGTATAATTTGGAAGTTTAAAGATTCGTTTAAAAAAGAAGCGTTGCACTATCTCAAATTCATCGAGATCTTGGTAACCAAAAACTTGACTGGCATAGCATAAGCATGAGTTTATAGTAGCTTCTAGCTGAGATGCCTATGTACTTATTGCAGAAGATTTTATTCCATATAAGGTTTATTGCAGTTTTTGCCGATAAGCATTTTTCCTTTACATGGGGCCGGAAATCTAGATTGATACAAAATAGAACACCTAAATACTTAAATTGGTTAACCACCTCTATAGGTTCACGATCCAATGAACATGCTTCTAGCGGGTTTCTCCTTCGACGGGTGCTTTCAAAAATCATAATTTTTGATTTTGTGGTGTTTATATTCAGGTCCCATTTATCACAAAAGTTTTTAAGTCTATTAATTTGTAACTGTAATGTGGTGGGGTTGTCCGACAAAACAACAAGGTCGTCCGCATGAAGTAGTACCTTAATAAGTAGATTTCCGAACCTAACACCCCCAGGAAAATCACGGGAGACATCGTCAATGAAAAGGGCGAACATAATCGGGCTTAAGGGGCAACCTTGGGGCACACCGCAATCAGTGTTAAAGAAGCTGGATATGGAGCTCCCATTTGACACAGTAGCGCAAGTATTGGTGAGGAGAAGTTTATAGAGTCTTAAAAATTTCGTCGATACACCTAAATTTGATAATTTATACAGTAGTAAATTCCGGTTGATAGTATCAAATGCTGCCCTAAAATCAATGAAAAAGACATAAAGTTTTTGTTTGTTATCGATGAAACGTTTTGCTATATTGGAGAGTGCGAAGATTTGATCCACAGTTGAAAGGCCAGAGCGAAAACCAGCTTGGAAAGTGCTTAGCAATTTGTTCTCTTCTACCCACCTCATAAGCCTGCAATATAGAATTCGGGTAAATATTTTTCTCAAACAAGGAAGAATCGAAATGCCCCTATAGTTTGCTGGTGAGCTTGGATCTCCTTTTTTAAAAATTGGACAAATTTGTGACATCAAAAATGACTGAGGTATTTCTTCTTTTTCAAGAGGCTTATTAAGAAAATCAAGAAGAAGATTTAGGAAAGACGGGGATGAGTTTTTATAAAATTCAGCTGGAATTATATGAAATTTATGAAAATATACCGGATTTTTATGAAATTTGGCACGCATGTTAAAATTAGTCTTATCCTTCCGCTGAAGGAATATGGTTGTTAATACGCTTCGCCAAGTGGGCCTGCGATCGACTTAGAGAAGATGCCGATTTTGCCAAAAATACAAAGATACACCCAAAACGAGTCACTGTTTGGTGCGGATTTTGGTCGAGAGGCATAATTGGGCCATTTTTCGAAAATGAGCAAGGAGTGGCCGTTACAGTCAATGGCGATCGTTATCGGGCCATGTTGAACGAATTTTTTGTTCACAAAAATTGAAGAGGAGGATATTGGCAACATTTGGTTTCAACAGGACGGCGCTACGTGCCACACAGCCGAAGCTACACTTGATGTTTTGCGCCATTTTCAAAAAAAAAAAGTTATTTGGCGGACCCTTTACATATTTGGTCAAAATTTGGTTATGAACAAAATAATTAGAAAAAAAAGTTATTGACATTTTTCTAAATTTGAGGGTTTTGATGATATACTAATTCTAATAGGTAATACAAAAATTAAGCAATTTGTGTTCTATATCCAATTAAAATTCCAATAGAGTCGGAGATAGGACAAAATGTTTAACTTTACTTTTTAATGTGTTATCAAATGTATCAAATTAATGTTCTAAAAACATAAAATGCAAATTGCTTAGTATTATGATGGCCAAGTCCCCAAAATTTACAAAAATAAAAAAAAAAAACTATGTAATAACGCACGCATGGTTTTAAAGTTGTTATTACATATATGATAGTTTAAACATGTTGTCATAAGTTTTCAGTTGTAAGTAAGAAGATACCATTTTTTCTGTAAATTGTGAAATCTTGATTAAAATTTATAGAACTTCACCTACAATAAAGATTCTATTCTCACTAAAAAAAAAATCTTTCACAATAATGATTTACGAAACTAGCTAAGACTTAAAAATAATAAGAAATACAGTTTCTATAGTTTTATTTTTCAGAATAAATACAAAAGATTCATTTAACATTTACAACACGCCAAATAATTTATTTGTTTAAACAAAGACTCAACTCCGACTAAGAATGCTATATTCGTAGTAGGATGACATGCTGAATATGGCTGTCACATGATGGCATACCTTTTTATCTCTTACATTATCATTTATCATGGTAGGATACATTTTTTTTTAATTTTGGATATTTGATCAGCTTTTAACCTTCCATTATAAATACCTCCTTATGCAAGGAAATGTTATATTTTATTTGCTTTCAAATAAAAGCAGTTTTGAGGCCGGATTCGAATTAAGTACACCAAAAACCTTATAATCTCGTTAATATTATCAAAACCAATTTAAATTTTCACGAAGTTGCTTGTGTGGTTAGATTTTAAGGAGCTTAGAATTTTTAAGATCTTCCATTAAAATACATGCATATATAATAAATTAGAGAAAATAATAATCAAGCATGAAACTCGTTCAACTCAAAACATTTCTGAGCTCTACAAAATTTGAATTCATGCAGTACAAATATCAAAAGCCGGTTTTCTTAAAAAAAATTGTCTTACATTTAAAGTTTGTTTAACCTTTTTAAGCACCTAAAAACCTAACTTCAGAAAAACTCATCTACTCGTTTTCAAGACATTGATTTTTCTAAAAACTAAAATTTTAAAAATGTTTTGATTTTCAAGACTTCCTGTATTAAAATTTTGATCAAAATCGGTTAAGCTGTATACGAGTAAATCTATGGCAAGTAGGTAGGTACAGTAGCTGAAAAAAAAAATAAAATTTCCCCTCTAAAAAATCCCTTAAATCCTTAAGTTAAAAATATTAAAAAAAATCGCTTTAGTGGTTTGAGCTGTATGTTTAGGTACATAAATATGAACAAAACATTCATACAGACAGACAAAATTGCGGGACCTTCTTTTTTTCAATACTAAGATCGATTTTCTTACGAATCCGAAATTTGCCTGTATAGTACCTACATATATCTACCAGAGTTGTAAAAGAATGCAATCTTTTGTGAATACAATCTTTAATGACTTCAATAAAAAGATTGCATTCATTGACTTCGCTTTGAATCTTCGACTTCAAATTATGCAATCACCAATCATTTGACATGGAAAAGATTGCGATCATTTTGTTCCCAATTCATTCTACTGCAATCAATTGAATGCAATCTTTTGGGAATTCATTAATTATTTGCATTGTTTTGGCGCTACGTAAACCTTACGTGCTCTGGCCCCATTAAACTTTTTCCCCAGTTACCTGAAAACATCTCACCTACGCTAGTTTTCCAAGCCATATTAACATATGCCAAAAAAATGCATAAGGATAGATGCAAAGAACGTACAAATGGTCTTCTTAAGATTGCATAATTGTACTGTAAAATCAATTAGGAAACTAAGAATTGCAATCTTTTCGATGTTAAATGAATGGTGATAGCATTATTTGAAGTAGAAGTCGCTAATTGAAGTCATAGAATGCAATCCTTTAATTGAATCCAATGACTCATTGGATTCTTTACAACTTTGGGATCTACTTGAACCACAAGTAAAAAAACTTGTTTATCCAGCTTACAAAATTACGAAGACTTAATTTCTCCACGATTTCTAAAAAAAATATATTTTCAAAAAGGAAGTGACTAGACATCCCAATCATAACAGTTCTGTTTTATAAAAGTACTGTTCATCCGGCCCCGCAGGGTAAGGTCCCTCCGCCGGTGGAGATAATTCAGGCACCAAGAGTTTGTTTTCAAGTCGCGGTAAGTGCGTTAACTCACGCCGGCGACAAAAACATTTATAACTGTTATAAATTGGCATTTCTCTGGTCTCGTCCTTTCAAAAACGATATTAGAATGATTTCTTAGTGTTACTGGTAACTGCAAACTGCTCAAATAAACCTTTGGTACGTGCGAAAAAATATAATAAGGCAAAATAGTTTTAACATTATAGCTTAGTGCGGTTTGTGCCAATCCATTCAATTCCACATAACCAACATTTTTTGTTGTTTAACTCTGTAGAAGGCTGCTATAGAAATTCTCCAGTCATAATCTTCAATCTCGCGTAGTGGTCCCGCCCCCTAAAAACGGTGAATTTTAACAACAAACATTTTTTGAGCGTTATGATGTATGACATTAGACATTTTGTTTGACAATTTATCATGTCATAGCTCTCTCAAGCTTTTTATCTAAAGATTTTGGGTGGTTTTTGAGCATTATGAAATGGTTTCGGGCGATAAGACAAAATTAAGAGCCTTATTATAGAGAACATGATGAGAAACATAATTTTTTAAATAAAATTAATTTATTTCAATTTAAAGTCAAATAAGTGATTTGAAAAAATGATTAAAATCCTCAACACAATTCTCATATTTAATTGCAAAAAAAATGTTCAAACCTATTTAAATTACCCTGTGCTTTTAAATCAAAAAAAAAAAACACTCAATGAACCAGACTTTTCATTTAAAAATATTATACATAGGTTCGCTTCCGCATTGATTTTATTCACAAATGATTGACGTCTTTAATTGCGTGCAATAAATAAAATAAATACTTTAATAAAAATCAAGTCTTTATAAACTTTCTCCATTGCCTATATGTACATATTACAAATAAAAAAAAAAATATTGTAAATTGTTGAAAACCCGGCGTAAAAAAAAAAAAAATCACATTTCTTTGCACTTCAGCCGCATCATCACCGATGCAAATCTGCATTTAAACAATATGCACTCAGCAGAAACATTCATCTTGTTGTGCTAAAGTAAAATAAAAAAAAGTGAATTAATAACAAAAAATTAATTGTTACCTAAAAAGAAACAAAATCTAATAAATTAAAAATCGCATGATGTTTTGCTATAAGGTAACTATAATAACAACAAAACAATCTCTTAATGTTTTACAACTTTGTTGTAAAGTAAAAAGCTGGCCATTCCATGATTGGTCACAATCTTGTTTGATGAAAAATTCGATGATGCTTAGTGATTTATCAGCAGCTGACCGATCTCATCACAATATTATGGGAACTTAGCCTACTACTTTAGCAGCCTGCTTGCATATACAGCACATTGATACGGCTTTTATTGTAAAGGTGAGCAGACAACTTTGAGGGATACATTATTATTTAGAAACAACTATCGACAGGCTATAGTTTGTTAGGTACTTGATAAGTTATACCCTATTTGAGTTGAAAGATGAAAACTAGAAATCAGGGCTCAAAATTTATATCCGCTGCATTTTTGGTTAATGCTGAAAAACTGTTATAACTGTATATAAGCAAAATGTTTTCAAAGAAGATTTTGGAAGTTTTTTACATCTAAATCAACTCGGCCAGCTCACCAACGACTTATAATTTACTGCTACAAGTTCAGGAGAGTTAGTAATAATACCTGGGATGAGAATTCAATATGTAATATGAGTAAGAACTTTTTTTTTTGCCATCCTTAGAGTACTTTATAGATAGAACAATCAATTGCTTGTAGGGTTTCCGACATCTTTATTTAAAGTGTGAAATTGAGAAATAGTTTGCCATCAATCAACAAGTTGTTTAATGGTAGTGAATTGTATATAGTTGGAAAGGGAATATCATTTAACCCGTGTTTGAGGAATTTTTGTATTATTTGTTTTAGTTCTACGTAGGAAATTTTTGAAAAATGTACATTTTCATGAGTCTCGAAGTGTCCAAATAATAATATTAAAACTTAAATTTGTTTTAATGAAATAGCATCAAAAACATCTGAATGCATAGAATGTCACCAACAATTTTTTTGTAATGGGTGATTTTTTAAAGAACACAACACAAAAAATTCGAAAAAATGAATGAAATATTTATTTGAATCGATAGTTTGAACCTTGCAATTTAATGTTTAAAGATAATTTCATGCAAATGTTGACCGCGGCTGCGTCTCAGGTAGCCCATCCGCTGAGTCCAATTTTGGCATACTCTTTCACACATATCGGCCGGTATCTCACGAATGAATGCATGGATGTTGGCTTCCAGTGCGTCAATCGAAGCGGGCTTGTCCCTATAGACATTAGCCTTGACATACCCCCACAAAAAATAATCTAATGGTGTCAAATCGCACGATCTAGGCGGCCAATTGACCGGCCCGAAACGTGAAATTAACTGTTCACCAAACTCGCCTCGCAATTGCGCCATTGTTTCGCGTGCTGTGTGACATGTGGCACCGTCTTGTTGAAACCACATATCATGCAAGTCAAGAACTTCCATTTCGGGCAAAAAAAAGTTTGTTATCATCGCTCGGTAGCGTTCACCATTGACAGTAACGCTGCGATTCGCATCATCTTTGAAGAAATAGGCCCAATAATGCCGCCGGCCCATAAACCGCACCAAACAGTGGCTTTTTCGGGATGCATTGGTAGCTGTTGCAATGCTTCTGGCTGATCTTCACTCCAAATGCGGCAATTTTGCTTATTTACGTACCCATTCAACCAAAAATGAGCCTCATCGCTGAACACAAGCAGCGCGCGATGAACATTTCGAACCGAGCACGAATTTTGATAGTAAAATTCAATAATTTGCAAGCGTTGTTCATTTGTAAGACGATCCATGGTTAAATTGCAAACCAAACTGAAGCTGTTTGACAGTGACACAAGGTACTAAACACACGTCAGCTGTCAAAACCAGTGTTGCCAAAACCAAACCAGCTAAAAAATCACCCTTTAGTAGGCTGAGCTAGGGGTTCGAAAATAACGAAAATAACAAACAGTATGGACCGAAAGGCGAATCAGCTCGTTACAAACTATAGTGAGCCTAACTTCTCGGTAAAGTGATTGATCGCTGATGATAACACCCTCACCCCCCGATACACCCGATCGCTTATACTGGGTATCCAAGCTCTTCTCCTCAGGTTATAATATTTGCCTCGTACTTCGGCGGCTCTTTGTAAATTACTTGATACCAGTTGATAAAATGTTTCCATCCTCTCTCGTCTGGTGGAGATCAGTTCAGGTCCGCCCTTGGAATTATTGTTTTGCGGCTCAGGTTGGCGGGGCATCCTTAACTCTCTGCCGTAGTTCAGGAAAGCTGGTGAAAAATCTGTCGATGAGTGTTTGCTCATGTTTATTGCGAAGGTGAGCTCTAGTATAGGTGCTCATCCCAAGTTCTGTGATTCTCTTGCACATATTGAGCAATCATCGTCTTAAGGACTCTATTTACCCTTTCTGTTGGGGTTTCCTGCGGCGTATAGCTACGGGGCGTTTAAAAGTTGCTTTATCCCTATAGCTCCTCTAAGAAAAACTGGAATTGTTTGCTTAAAAATTGTGAACCATTATCGGCTAATAGAACTCTGGGAATTCAAAATTGTGATAGGATTTTCTCCCGTATCACCTTTATTAATGAGGTTGAGGTGGCGGCCCGCAGGGGTACCGCCTCTACCCATTTCGTAAACTTGTCAACAAATACCACAATCATGGTATTTCCTTTTATGGAACGAGGCAAGGGTCCAACGAAATCTTCAGAAACGGTATCCCACGGCTTCTCTGCTATAGGTTAGAATGCATCAGCCCACTATAGGCTTCACCTGGGGCCCTTTATACTGTTTGCAGGTAATGCACTTCTTTACGTACCTAGAGATGTCCCGAAACATCCCCGGCCAATAGTAATTTTTCATTATTCTGTCAATAGCCTTCGCTATTCCTAAATGACCGCCGGCGGTTACAGCATCGTGGTTTTCCTTGAGTACTACTATACATCTCTTTCTTTCAACGGTACGCATAACTTCCAGTCATGGCTTTGATTGGCTAAAGGGTGAGCTGCAAATTTCCTGTATAGAAGTTTGTCTTGAATCTTGCAGTCGGTAAATTTGTCTGGGTTGTCTGTTATTGGTTTTATACGTTGTTGCGTCCAGTCTTCCTGTCCATCACTCATGGTGGACAAGTCGCTTTCTTGGTACGGTAAGGGATTTCTAGACAACTTGTCTGCCACTACGTTCAGTTCATGGCACTCTTTCTATATTGAATGTCAAAATTCGTATTGTTGTAGTTCGATTGCCAATCTCGCAAGTCGACCTGACGTTTTTTCTAATGAATGTAACCACTTTAGGGAGTGGTGATCGGTTACGACGATGAAGTGGTATCCTTCTAAGTATGGTCTCATTTTCTGTATCCCCCATAGAATGGCCAAACAGTAATTTTCCGTTACGGAATACTTTTTTTTTCTAAATCGGTCAAAGTCCGGCTGGCGTAAGCGATTACTCTCTCTTGACCTTTTGTATTTTGAGACAGAACCACTCCCAGTCCGTATTGACTCGCGTCCGTCTGCAAGGTGAAAGGAAGTTCTTAATCTGGGCACTTCAAGTTTCACTTTGTTAGTTTTTAATCTTAATCTTTGTAAGGGATGGGTTCGAAAGTCTTAAATTTTAAGATATGATGGACATTATTAATTCTGATTTTTAGTGTATAATTTGTATTCACCACGAACCATGGTAAATATTGAGAGTTTTCAAGTATCAGCTTAGAAAACTTGAGCTGCAATAATTTGGGTTTCCAATAGCCGATAATATAAGACTAATTTAAGATTAAAATAAATTTTGTAACTGCTATACGAGCTTCACAAACTTTATTTTAATATAGGTATAGTCTAATAGTTAGTAAAATTCATTGGATAAATATATTTTGTTTGTCATCGATAGCTGCCACCCTACTAGGGGTTGATGGTCGAATTGGGTAAAAGCTTCCTATATTGGTAGCATTACGAAATCGTTTACAATAAAATTAAGAATAAATATACTTTTGTTTAAAGTGACTTTGTCATATTTGATGATAAGTATGAATTTATGCAAAAAGTGTAAAACCAATAAAATTGGAACAACAAATCAAAAATTAATTCTTTTTGGACTTCCATCTGCGCTGCATTTGAACTAGCAGCAACGCAATTTGGCCCAGAAACTTCAGGAACGCTTTTTTTAAAGTTTCTGGTACCTACAATTTCACATGACATTTAATGCTGCTTTCACCTACTGACAAATTGCAGTTTTCTTCTCTTTGTTTGTCATAAAAATATGTAACATAAGAGTAAAAAATGGCGCCCACTTTTACTGGCGATTAATTGTTATAAATTGACATTTCTCTTGTCTCGTCCAACTTAAATATGCGTTTTCCTTGAATCTGAGAAAAGAGACGATTTTTGCTAAAATAAAAAAATAACTAAATAACTGTTCATCTGAGATCATTGCCAAAAAAATTTATGTAAAATTACATTAATGTCAAAAGTGTTTTCCGTATTTTTTTTTTAATCTTTCAAAACTCTCTTAATTCATAAGCCTATACCTACGTATTCCAAAATCTATTACATTCTGCAATATTCACCTTTACAGACATTTTTTGCAGAATAAATGCCATTTTCTTCTTCGTCTCTTCTTTTATTCTCTATTATGCGTTGCCCTGATAACAAACAATAATTTACCCTATAATTGCCTACATTGGAAATGTGGTACAGAAAAATAAAAGCGAATTGTTTATTCGCCGATTTGGTGTTATTTGGAAGTCTCAGTTTTATTTAAAACGTTGTATGAACGGTGGTGTTGCGCGCCGTGTGCTCTATCGCTCCTGTCACTCATAGATCCATCCGTCAACAAAAAAAAAAAAAAAAAAATAAAGTTAACCACTTTGGAGCTCTGAAGTACATTCGACCTTTCGTGTCGATAACGAACAAAACGAACAACTCGCGTATCTCGTATAGTCGAAAGAAAACAAAATCAAAACAAACAACAACTTGACGTGTGTATATCGAATCGAGCATCATCAGAGTGTCATTCATATCGCATTTAAAACTACGCTCTTCTCCGTGTGGCTTTTTAAGATTGTCAAAGTGGTCTGGTGTGGTCATGTGTGTTCTTAATTATTAATTGAAAAGCGACTTGGTTTGGTAGATTAATAATACATATAAAAAAGACATACAAATGTGGCAATTATTTTTGTTTCATTCATATTACAGTTCGTTACGTGATTCGGTGCGTAATGTAAGTTTTGAGCAAATCAATTTAGTGCAATTTCGCATACGCAACAGTGTGTTGTTGTCCAATCGATCGCCAGTATAGTAACCATAATAACGCCGCACCGCCTCTACCTCTACCTCCACCTCCACCACCATTTTCACCTTTATCAAAGGTATAGCAGACAGGTTCGTGAGACGTAAACGACGCGCATCACTTCAGTCTATATTCACCTCAATCGGTCGTTAGCATCGTAACGTAACGAGTTTTCGAAAACACGTTCAACACTCTTTTACACTGAAAATGAAAACGAAAGTGAAATTTAATTTACTACCTCCCCTCCCCACCCCTTCGAGTGCGTGTGGCTCCTCATAGTGGTAGTGTTAGTGCAAGTAGATGGTGGTGATATGAAAAATTAATGATAAAGATAATAATATCGTATAATCGGCTTTTATCGCGGCACCTATGGTGTTTGCAATATGAGCTGCGGATTGCAAGGTATACTTGCTGTTTACTCAATAACCGCATATTTAATAATAAAATTATTTTATCCAAATAATGAATGCAGCTAGGGCGATACATATGTGTGATATGTGACGATGACATAATATTCATTGTCCGTTTTTTTTTTTTGTTGAATTTTCTTCAAGAATGTTATGTTCGTTTTCTTGTAAGTTGAATATTTTTGGTTTTTATTGATCACAATTTTTTTAATTAATAACTTATTTTAATTGAATTGATTCTGACAATTAATTAAAGTCTTATGAGTTTTCTAGTAATTTTCTATGAATTTCAATTATGTATATGTGTTGATTGGTTTACATTATAATAAATGCATTATTAATTCTGCTTAGGTTTTTTGTCATTTGGAATTAATTGAATAGTAGGTTAAACAAATTAACAAAGTAATTTTACTGCATATAATTTCAGAATATTTAAATTTTTCAATATTTAATGACTGTTGACCCAAAAAAAAAACCATGTCGCTATGGCCATACTTTTACCATACTAATTTTAATGGGATTTTTGCACTTTTAATGATTGTAATTTTATATATTATGAGATTACAGTAGCTAAGTCAAGTGAAAAAAAAACCTAAAAAGTGCCAACATCTCATACCAAATTATACCTATGGCAAAAGTCACGGCTTAGTGACCTCAGATAAACATTTTTTTGATCAGTAAATTTTGCTGTCGGCCATAAACTTTAAGTGGGTGTCTGATTATAAAAAAAATTATTTGAAAAATAATTGACACCCTAATATTTTATTTCATTTTTTTTATTTTATTTTTTTATAATAATATGCAGCTAACAGTTCAAAAAAACAATTACAAGCTATACAATCAACAAATATTTAGTTCATCTATAATATTATAAATTCATCTGCCGTAAATAAAGATTAAAGTTACTAATTTTTTTTTAGAAAAATGATAAAAAAAATAAGGGTTTTCCAATAAGAGATGTTATTTTGATATTCAAAGAAAAATGCCATGTTTTGAGATAAATGATCGGATATTTATTTCATTATAATGAGGAAGGTATGCCGTTAATAATGGAACACAACATCAGCCAAATGGCCGCCACGACTACGCTTACAGGACCATATCCTTTTCATGAAATTTTCCATAACCAAATCGCAAAGTGGCTGCCCTATGTCCTCGATAGCCTCACTAATTCCATCTTTGAGGTCTTGAATCGACGCTGGGCTGTTGGCGTAGACCTTATCTTTCACGTGGCCTCAAAGGAAGAAGTCGCAAGGTGTTAAATCACAAGATCTCGGTGGCCAATTGTGATCACCTCTTCGAGAGATAACACGGTCCGGAAACTTTTCCCGTAAAAGATCGATGGTTTCATTGCTTGTGTGGCACGTAGCGCCGTCTTGTTGAAAGTAAACGTTGTCCAGATCAATACCATCCAATTCCGGCCATAAAAAATCATTAATCATCTCTCGATAGCGCAATCCATTGACCGTAACTGTTGCTCCAGTCTCATTTTCGAAAAAGTAAGGTACAATGACCCCGCCGGACCATAAACCGCACCAAACAGTCACGCGTTGAGGATGGAGAGGCTTTTCAACAATAACTCTTGGGTTTTCCGAGCCTCAGATGCGACAGTTTTGCTTGTTGACGTAGCCTCCGAGGTGGAAATGGGCCTCATCAGTCAAGATGATTTTTTGATGAAATTCCGGATCATTTTCATGCATTTCAAGGACCCAATCAGCAAAGACACGACGTTGTTGATGATCAGCCGGCTTGAGTTCTTGTGTTAACTGAACTTTATAAGCCTTAAGACCTGAGTCTTTATGCAAAATACGGTGTAATGACGTTTGTGGAATGCCTAATTCCAAAGAACGACGAGGAATGGACAAACCTGGGTTTTCTTCAACACTTTGGGCTACAACAGCAATATTCTCAGTTGTTCTTGAGCGACGTGCACGGGTTTTATTCTTCACATCACTAACTTCTCCCAACAGCTCGAATTTGTCCACCAATTTCTGTATTGCGGTCCGACAAGGTGCTTCACGACGACCCAAAAATGTTTTAGTTTTACGAACCTTCTCTGCCAAATTTTCACCATTTTTATAATGAATTTTAATAATTTCAATGCGTTGTTGAAGCGTGTATCGTTCCATTTTTATTAATGGCGTAGTTTCTACTTGTCAAATGTCAAAAAATGACAGCTTCAAAAGTGACAGCTACCGAAATAGCGGGCTATTCAAAATAACACCTCTTATTGGAAAACCCTTTAGCAGGCATAAAGGTTTTACAATTGATGCTTGACAGTTTTTATAAAATAAGTTGAGAATACCATCTGGACCCGCATTTTTAGTTATGTCAAAGACTATTTAAAACACAAGTTACGTTATCTGTTGTCATGATTGGTACAGGAATATTTGTTAGCTGTCGATTTGAATTGTTATCAACATTTCTGATAAGTAAGGGAGCTTTAATGCCATCAGAAAATTGACAGAAACTCAGTATTATAACACATTTGAACTGTGAAGCCTTGGATGCACATAGGTGCTGTTTACAGTTTAAATTTTAATTCTCATTTAAACTTCAATTTATATTACCAAAATGTACGTGGAATAAGAACAAAATTAAATAAGCTTTATGTGTACTTTGCTTCTCATGATTACCAATTGATTGTACTTGGCTTAATGAAAACCACTTAACTTCAGAAATATTTGATAGTCGTCAATTTATTGTTTTTATTTATTTATTTAATAATATTTATTGCAATATTACAATATTATGGCATTAACAGTAAAGCCATCAGCCTTCGAAAATATATAAGATTTTGTATCTTTAAAGTTACAGTTTAAATTAATATAATTTTACATTATTTTAATTTTGATTTTGCAAAAATTACTTTTTTTATATCTTACTTAACAGATTTATTTTGTTAGAAATTCAAGGATTTTTGAAAAATTTTCAAGGTTTGGATGTTAAATAATAAATCTATACCGTTGATCCTGTGGTCGGCTAGTTGGATGTTCGGACAAGCGTTTAAGAGGTGTTCTATGGTCAGTTTGTGTGGGTTGTTGCAGTAAAGGGAGGAATTTTTGATTTAGATGTGTTAATTTTAAGATCCCACATATCGCAAAATTGTTTTAATTTATTAATTTGGAGTTGCAAAGTAAGTGGATTCTCCGCCAGAATCACCAAATCGTCTGCATAAATTATCATAATTATCAGATCTCCAAAAGTAATCCCACCTGGGATATGGTTTTCGACATCGTTAATGAATAACGCAAATATCAACGGACTCAAAACGCAACCTTGTGGGACACCTGTTTCGCATTTAAAAAATCTAGATACATTTTTACCATTCTGTACAGCTACGGTCATACTACATAGAAGTTTTTCGTAGATTTTGATAAATTTAGTTGAGAGTCCAATCCCTGCAAGCTTAAACAGTAAAGACTTTCGGTTAATATTGTCAAATGCTGCCTTCAGATCAACAAAAAAAAAAGCGTATAAACATTTCTTTTTATCCATAAAACGTCTTGCTGCAGTATTAAGAACAAAAATTTGATCGAAAGTTGAAAGATTGGCTCTAAAACCAGCCTGAAATCAACTTATTACATTGTTTTGCTCAACCCAGGTCAAGAGTCAATTATACAAGATTTGTGTAAATATTTTTCTAAGAGAGTTGAGTACAGCAATACCTCTGTAGTTTTCTGGCAAATTCCGATTACCCATCTTAAAAACTGCCGTGATTCTTGAAGAGAGAAAATTTTCGGAAACTGTTTCTTCATTGTATATCTTATTGAATAGAACTAAAACAACCTCCAAAAATTCTGATTGTCCATTTTTATAGAATTCTCCTGGGATACCATCAAAACCCGAGGCTTTATTGTTTTTCATTTTTTTTTTTTTTCAAAGCAGATATTAACTCCAGCATTGAGAATGAACAGTCCAAACCTGGATTCAAAATGTTTGGAGGAGCAAAACAAATTGTGTTTTGATTGGCATCAGGCATCAGTAGGGTTTCAAAATAATTTGCTAGCAAGTCAACATCAATACTTAGCGAAAATGTCCTACACTGACCACTTAAAGTACGAACATTATACCAGAAAGATTTTGAATCCCTACATTCTATCAATTTAGAATAAGCACTTAGTGCTTTTTAATTTAAACAATGAAACGGAAGTCACTGTTATAGGTTTTTTTAGTCAATTATTTTCAAAATAGTCTTAGCAGATTTTTAGACTTGATTCTTATTGATAAAGAATCTATTTCCGTATTCCGCACTTTATTTCAGCCAGAAATATTCCCGAAATCATATTTACATAATATTAACGATATTAAATTACCTTTCCAATAAAGCCAATACCATGGCCATTATTCAATTTTAAAGTTCACGTTTGTCAATAAATCAGAAAAAAATCATTATTACATACCCTATTTGTTGATAGGGAATTATATATGAATGTAAATAGTTCTCCTTTGCCTATTTTTTTCTAATTCAATTCATCATATTGCTCTGACATTTGAATTCAAAATTTTAATTTTTTTTAAATCAAAAATTTCAACATTAATTACATATGATTTTTCAAAAGCTAATTACACTGCCATAGCGAGTTATATAAATTATTTACCATTGGCTTCAGCCTTAAATTTTTACAATTCGGTTCTTAGTTCTCTTAGAATAGCTATTAATCTTTATGTTCCTAAATTTGTAGTCAAGAACGCCTCCAAACCACCATGGTACAATAAAAGGCTAATTAATTTTAATAATAAGAAGAACAAGGTTTACAAATTGCTGCGAAAATCATATTCTGATGCCAGCTTGCTCGCCAAATATATTGAACTTGAAAATAATTTCAAAATTCTTAATAAATTTCTATACAAGAACTACATTTATTCTATGGAATGCAATTTGAAAAAAAAAACAGTAAATGTTTTTGGAGCTTCATAAAAAATCAAAAAAAAAATCAAATGGAATTCCAAAAAGTATGTAATAATGGGTGATTTTTTAAGAGGTTTAGAACTTTTTTTTAAAAAAAAACACAAAAAATTCGAAAAAATGAATGAAATATTTATTTGAATCGATAGTTTGAACCTTGCAATTTAATGTTTAAAGATAATTTCATGCAAATGTTGACCGCGGCTGCGTCTCAGGTAGCCCATCCGCTGAGTCCAATTTTGGCATACTCTTTCACACATATCGGCCGGTATCTCACGAATGAATGCATGGATGTTGGCTTCCAGTGCGTCAATCGAAGCGGGCTTGTCCCTATAGACATTAGCCTTGACATACCCCCACAAAAAATAATCTAATGGTGTCAAATCGCACGATCTAGGCGGCCAATTGACCGGTCCGAAACGTGAAATTAACTGTTCACCAAACTCGCCTCGCAATTGCGCCATTGTTTCGCGTGCTGTGTGGCATGTGGCACCGTCTTGTTGAAACCACATATCATGCAAGTCAAGAACTTCCATTTCGGGCAAAAAAAAGTTTGTTATCATCGCTCGGTAGCGTTCACCATTGACAGTAACGCTGCGATTCGCATCATCTTTGAAGAAATAGGCCCAATAATGCCGCCGGCCCATAAACCGCACCAAACAGTGGCTTTTTCGGGATGCATTGGTAGCTGTTGCAATGCTTCTGGCTGATCTTCACTCCAAATGCGGCAATTTTGCTTATTTACGTACCCATTCAACCAAAAATGAGCCTCATCGCTGAACACAAGCAGCGCGCGATGAACATTTCGAACCGAGCACGAATTTTGATAGTAAAATTCAATAATTTGCAAGCGTTGTTCATTTGTAAGACGATCCATGGTTAAATTGCAAACCAAACTGAAGCTGTTTGACAGTAACACAAGGTACTAAACACACGTCAGCTGTCAAAACCAGTGTTGCCAAAACCAAACCAGCTAAAAAATCACCCTATACTTAGGATCAACTTATACGAGTCTACCTACCGTTTGTAATGCCTTCGCTGAGTTTTTCAAATCGAACTACTTAAATACCCCTTCCTTTCATAACTTCTCTTCTGGACCATATGACAATTCTATTAGTATAGGGCATCTAAATATTTCCATTTTGGAAGTTGAAAAAGCTTTATCTGGGCTTAATGAAGAAAAAAAATGCTGGCCCGGATGGAATTCCACCTATCTTTTTAAAAAAGTGCGCTACCGTTCTCTCTAGAGTTTTGTGCTTTATTTTTAACAGTTCACTTCTACTTAAAGTGAGTTTATACCTGAATGGAAAATATCCTTCATCACTCCTATTCACAAAAGTGGCACAAAACAAGATATTTCGAACTACCGTCCAATTTGCAAATTATTATCTGCAATACCCAAGCTATTTGAAAAAGTAGTATACGATAACCTAAATTTGTTATTAAAAGAAATAATTTCCCTTTTTCAACACGGTTTTGCATCAGGTAGATCGACGTCTACAAACCTCACCATTTTTACAAATTATGTCCTCAATTCATTAGAAAAAGGTTACCAAGTTGATGTTATCTACACCGATTTTGCTAAAGCGTTTTGAAAGGGTGCATTTTGAAATCCTTATATCAAAATTAGAAAAAATAGGTTTCCATTCAAATATGCTTAAGTGGTTCATGTCATATCTTTATGGACGCATCCAATATGTTTGCATAGATTTAATTTTCTCAAATCCTATTTTAGTCTCTTCTGGTGTTCCTCAGGGGAGCCATTTAGGTCCAATTTTGTTCCTTTTATTTATAAATGACTTACCTGATGTTCTTTTAAATTCAATGAATCTATTGTTTGCTGATGATGATGATTAAAATTATTTAGATGTGTACATTGTTTAAACGACTGTTTGCTTCTTCAAGATGACATCATAAAACTTTCCGAATGGTGTAGACACAACCAACCAATTCTAAACATCTCGAAATGTCAGTGTTTTTCTTTTACTCGTCGCTTATTACCTATCAGATATGATTATAATATTGAGAACAAAATTCTTGAGAAAGTTTTATCAAAAAAAGATCTTGGAGATATTTTTGATTCCAAACTCAATTTTGCAAAGCATATTGAGTTCTCTGTGAATAAGGCTAACTCGATGCTTGGTTTTATCTTCTGCAATTCTTATGACTTAAACGATCCTTATACATTAAAGTCATTATATATTTCCTA
The DNA here is from genome assembly GCA_932273885.2 of Leucozona laternaria. Classification (NCBI taxonomy): domain Eukaryota; kingdom Metazoa; phylum Arthropoda; class Insecta; order Diptera; family Syrphidae; genus Leucozona; species Leucozona laternaria. Next base: position 179,702,272 of record OW026366.1, on the reverse strand, counting down.
TGTAGGATCGATTCTAGAGTATTGCTGCGTTGTATGGAATCCATTTTACAATAAAATCATTCAATTAGAATTGAAAAAGTTCAAAAAAATTGTACAAGATTTGTAATAAACAAACAAAGCTGGAATATTGAAATATGCCATCTTATAATACAAGACGTCAACTTATTGGCATTCAGTTTCTTGAGAACCGCCGAAAGATGTTTGCTGTAATTTTTATTAGAGATATAATTTTGTGTCGTATAAATTGTCCTTATCTAAAGGGTTTTAAAATAAGAGGTGTTATTTTGAATAGCCCGCTATTTCGGTAGCTGTCACTTTTGAAGCTGTCATTTTTTGACATTTGACAAGTAGAAACTACGCCATTAATAAAAATGGAACGATACACGCTTCAACAACGCATTGAAATTATTAAAATTCATTATAAAAATGGTGAAAATTTGGCAGAGAAGGTTCGTAAAACTAAAACATTTTTGGGTCGTCGTGAAGCACCTTGTCGGACCGCAATACAGAAATTGGTGGACAAATTCGAGCTGTTGGGACAAGTTAGTGATGTGAAGAATAAAACCCGTGCACGTCGCTCAAGAACAACTGAGAATATTGCTGTTGTAGCCCAAAGTGTTGAAGAAAACCCAGGTTTGTCCATTCCTCGTCGTTCTTTGGAATTAGGCATTCCACAAACGTCACCGTATTTTGCATAAAGACTTGGGTCTTAAGGCTTAAAAAGTTCAGTTAACACAAGAACTCAAGCCGGGTGATCATCAACAACGTCGTGTCTTTGCTGATTGGGTCCTTGAAATGCATGAAAATGATCCGGAATTTCATCGAAAAATCATCTTGACTGATGAGGCCCATTTCCACCTCGGAGGCTACGTCAACAAGCAAAACTGTCGCATCTGGGGCTTGGAAAACCCAAAAGTTATTGTTGAAAAGCCTCTCCATCCTCAACGCGTGACTGTTTGGTGCGGTTTATGGTCCGGCGGGGTCATTGTACCTTACTTTTTCGAAAATGAGGCTGGAGCAACAGTTACGGTCAATGGATTGCGCTATCGAGAGATGATTAATGATTTTTTATGGCCGGAATTGGATGGTATTGATCTGGACAACGTTTACTTTCAACAAGACGGCGCTACGTGCCACACAAGCAATGAAACCATCGATCTTTTACGGGAAAAGTTTCCGGACCGTGTTATCTCTCGAAGAGGTGATCACAATTGGCCACCGAGATCTTGTGATTTAACACCTTGCGACTTCTTCCTTTGGGGCCACGTGAAAGATAAGGTCTACGCCAACAGCCCAGCGTCGATTCAAGACCTCAAAGATGGAATTAGTGAGGCTATCGAGGACATAGGGCAGCCACTTTGCGATTTGGTTATGGAAAATTTCATGAAAAGGATATGGTCCTGTAAGCGTAGTCGTGGCGGCCATTTGGCTGATGTTGTGTTCCATTATTAACGGCATACCTTCCTCATTATAATGAAATAAATATCCGATCATTTATCTCAAAACATGGCATTTTTCTTTGAATATCAAAATAACACCTCTTATTGGAAAACCCTTTACTATCTTTAATCGATATATATGCTCCTTCTCGAGAGCTAAGAATTCGTACCATGTTTCAAGAGAAGACCCATAGGGTGAATTATTCTTTTAACGAGCCTATAACTCGCTGTGTCAGAGAGACTAATAACGCTTCAAACATTATTGATTTCAACTTTCATTTAAGTAGATACTCTTTTTAAAAATATGCTAAGCTTATACTTTTTAACATGCTTATAAATAAAGTAATCATTTATATTATTGTATTAATGCATTTATTTTTTTTTATATTTATACCGTTAGTCTATTTTGAGTAAAACTGTTAACTCTAATTGATTATAAATAAATATGTACATAATGTACTTTACCTACGCTGTAAGAAACACGTAGGCCTGCAAGCAATTTATTCATTTAGGCTTGAGTGTTTCCCCGCACATTCTTTAATGTAAGAGAACTTTTTATTTTTATATGAAACTTTAAATTCATCACGAGTAAACAAATAATGAACAAATTGCTATTCTAATACAAAATTTCATTTATTTTATATTGTCATGCTAATATTACAATAATGAGAAGGTAATAAAGTGGCAGCAATATTGTTTTACGAGAAATAACTTAATGATTAAATTCGAATTCCATTGTGCAGGTAAAATAAGATTAAAAGAATTAATTTGAGAACAAAAAAAAATGGAATTTTTTTATCGCGTTATTATTACTCAGTGTAGATGAAGAAAATTGATTTTTCTGCCCAATGGAAAGTGTTTCTCATTGTTTAAGACATCTTGTTAAGTTAACATGACAAAATAAGAGAAACATTATAAATTATAAAGCTTGTTGGCAAATATAAGTCATTTTCAATGTCCTCATCTTTTCTCTATGAGTGAAATCTGTACATTTTTTTAATATGGAAAAAGTAAGTGTGTAACCCTTCGGTTGTTACATTTGTTCATCCAAGATTGATTTGAATCGATTATTTAATCGAATCCATAACTTGACTAAACAAATTTCCAAATCACCAGCAAAAATAAAATAACTCATGCTTAACGTGCTTCAAACGATATGGCACTTAGCACTTCGCGCAGTATAATTCTGTTAATTTTCTTGTTGTTTTTATTTGGCAAATCCCAGACTGTGTTGTGTATATTCCTAAAGGACAATGCACCGAATTGATACTTTTTTTGAATCCGCATTTATTACAAATTGCTTTTATTTTTAATTTTTGTTACTTTTCATTTTTTTTATTTATTTTTATTAAATTTTTAATATTTCTTTGTATACTTGCTACTGAGATTCATAAATAACTTGTTTTCTTGAATCGCAATTTACTCAATTAATTGATTGATAAAGATGTTTACAAAAAAAAAAATTGAAAACAATTGCAAATTTCAATACTAAGTTATTCAATTTAATATGCATATACAAAACAAATGTTGTCATTTGACGATTGAAGTGGCACGTAACGTTGGATTGGAAGAAATATCTTGTAATAACAACAAATTGTTAGTTATAGACATCGATATTTTCAATCTAATGAAACTAGTTTAAAGAGGTTTGGGACTTTCCTACAAGAATTACGTGCAGGAACTTAATTGTTTGTCTTCGAAAACAGATACATTTTTGTTTGACAATATTAACATTTAGAGATCCATTTTCCCTTATAGCAATATTTTATATCTCATTAAAATTTTATGGATTAAAACTGAACTTTTGTAAATCGCTTATTATACATTTATTATATTGTAAATAAATTACAAGGTAAAACAGCATTTATTAGCACTAAACTTCCAATGCTATAAAAGCTAAGCAAATGTTTATGTATATTTATGAAAAATTGAAACTTCTACAAAATAAACAAATATAATGATGTTAAAGTTAAATTATAGTTTCATAACATTTAAAAAATTGGAACTCGGGAAAACATCAGGTTAAATTAAACAGACACTATTTTCAACATTGTTAATAATGTAAAATATTGAAAAAGATATAAAATATTACCGTGCGTCGCGTAGTGTTGAATCACTTCGAGTTAAGTACTTGATAAATCTACATGACACCTTTTAAGATTTACACTAAATTAAATATATAATTTTGTTCAATCAATAGGAAAATCTAGATAAATTAACTATGGTTCAATACTAAACTGAGCGATTTAAATGACTCACGCGGCTTAAGGCAATCTCAAGGAAATAACGCCCAAATGGTTTTATTAAATTATGCCCAAAATTAAAAACCAAATAGAAATAAAGCCCAACAACATGTCAGCCAAATTACTATGGGGAAATATCGCCCAAAAATTTAAATGAAAATTAGAGGAGATTCGATCTTCCATGTTGTCGCACAGTGGGACAGAATGCCCTAAAAGTTGTTAGCAATTCAGCTTGTAGAAGTAGGAAACGTTTGCTTCTGAGTTCGTTATTTAGATATTTCCAAATCCACTGAAACACATCACACGCCCACTAAAATGCCTATTGTTTGTGATCGTCTATATCAACAAGGTGTTTTCGACATTTTTGCTCATTTTTGGCCAATCTATTTTAGTCGACGTGTTTTTTTTGACTTTGTTGAATACATCCACAGCTTAAACTGTTCGGGTTTTTATATTCTCCTCCAATCGCCCTTCTCCCACACAGAACGAAATATCCCTGGGGGAATTTCTCTTTCGAATGCTCCCAGTAACAGCTATTCCTTTAATAAATCACATAATAGCGCATTTGGTTGCTGACACCCTGTACATGTTTGGAAATTGGTATAGTATGAGTATATAGAGGTATTCCCTAGTACCATATTGCACCACATATTTTCCCATGTCACGCGACACAGTTGGATCAATTTTCCTGGGATCCCGAGTTCGACCATTGCCGTTCTTGACGATGGATAATATGTATTATTTGCGGCTTTGAAGTGGTTTAAAAAGTAGGAATCTCGACTGGAAATTCGTTTGTCTTCCCAGAATTTCCCTTGTTATGAAAATTTGTTATATGATCGATCTAGATTGATTTTTAATGAGGTATTTTAATATAAAACTGTTACTGTCGAGTTTTTTTGGCTCCTTCCTACTATCCGAACAGAAACATGATTACCGATTGACTGTATCAGCATTGAGATTTATGAAAGCAGTGTGGATAATACAGATGAAAAAGAACATCAACACTACGATGAGGATAAATGCAGACAAAATGATTGGAACATATAATACACCAACAAGATGATCTGGTTGTTTGAGTTAATACAAGCAGATATACAGTAAAATCAACTCTGCTTTTACGTGGAATGAAAATTGAAATAGTTATAATTTTAAAACTTAAGAAGAAAGATCTGCTTACTTGTGCTGAAATGAGAAGACATACAACATGCGTCCTCTTTTATGTCGGTATGTGACTGTAAGCAATATTCTTTGAGTTACTTTATACTGAAACAAAGGCAAATCGTCCTAAAAATGCGCCACAATGTGGTACTACTGACGCTTATAGATACACAATTTGCAAAATATTAACACGATGTTCTGTTTACCTTCTACTTTAAATTAACAGACACAGTGTTAGGTCAGCAGAAAATCATTTTAAGTTTATCAGGTAAATATTATTAAACCAACTATATGAAAAAGCAAGTCATCAGGCTATGTAGTTACATTAGAATTTACAAGAGATCACGTTGAAATACCAAAAAAGATGGTAAAAATTAACAATACTAGAATTTTATGTTGAAATATCAAGGCATCTTGATCTCGATAAAATCAACTGCAATGTGATCAAAAATAGTGCCATATTAATTTAACCATCATGAATGTAATGTTATTGAAATCGTGTAAGTTTCTGCGATTTCTTCAACTTTATATTTAAAACTTCATTCAACAAGACACTTGTTAATTTTTACTTGTGAATATAGGTACTATATATATGGGAAGTTATGCATTCGTACAAAAAATTGAACTCGAGATTTTAATCAAACTTGACATTACGATGATAGCGAAGACGAAAAAAGTGGGTCTCGCAAAAACGTCCGTCTATCTGTCTGTCTGTCTGTCGGTTCGACTACAGCCTAAATGGATGGGTTAATTTTCTTTAAACTTGGTACCTAGCGTTTTTTGGACATTCCCCCCACCCGTTTTTTTTCTCTTTTTTTTAGGACCAAAACTAACAGTAGCTGTCATACAAAATTTCTTGGCCAAAAAGGAAAAACTTATTTTTCTCAAATCCAGCGCTGCCGAATTTGTTTTTAAGAACTCAATAATTTTAAATAGTTATAAGTTGCCGTTTAATAAAAAAAATAGTTCCGAAAAATGGTTAATAATGGTACCTCCCAAAGAACCATTTTTTTTTTCAAAAACGACTTATTCGATTTTTATTAAACTTGGTAAATAGCAGTTTTTTAACTTTATCTAGAAGATTTTTGACAAAAATTATTCTAATACCAAAAAATTACGGTTCCTCCCATACAAATGTTTAAAAACAGTTAAAAAAATTATATTTTTTTAATAAAAAAAGACTCCTACGATTTTGATAAAAGTTTTTTTGTGTTTAAAATTTGCACGATCTACCATTTAAAATTTTTAAATTTTATATTTTACGTTTATTAGCAGTACCTCTCACAGAACGGTTTCTTTGATTTTCGACTATCTCAATATCTGATCAACCGAATAAAATTAGATTTTTTGTACAGAAGCTTGTAACAAATATAAATAAATGTGCGTATCAAAATTTTCTAAATATTCTAATAATTTGGATTTTTTAAAAAAAAAATCAAAATTATTTTTTGAAAATTCGATATTCCGAAAACTGGCAGCAGATTTTTTGTGAAGTTCAATTTTTAACGCAACATTAATAAATACTTAAAATTGGCGTATCAATTATTTTTCTCAAAAATGTTAACGAAATTTTATATATAAAAAATTAATTATTTTTAAGACCGCTCCTACGATTTTCAAAGTTTTTTTCTCATAAATTAAGATTTGTACAAGAAATCAGATGGCGTACATCGCGTTGGGTTAAAACAGATTTAAAGTATTTTAATCAATTTCTTTCTAATTTTGTTGATTTAAAACAATTTACCAGTTTAAATAATATAATTTCCTTTTATGCATATTGCATATGTGCAACACTAGGCTATATTGTTAATTTTTGTATATTCACATAATACCACCTGCAACTAAACTAAGATTTGGAAAATGGATAAAATATAGACTCCCATAGCTAATTTATTTAAGACTATAGAACCGCACAATGTGTTCGCGCATAAGAGCAAGTTCGTGTGACCCAGTCGTGCATATTTTTTAGTGATGTTTTTCTCCGAGTATTTGCTAAAAAATTAAATTCCATTTTAAAAATATTTAATTATTTTTATTATACAGTAAACTCTTACGGCCAATTTCTTCAGAGAGTCCTAATGCTAGTACTGGTACTAGTCTTAAAATTAGTTCTCAAATCGGTATCAACTCATTTCTTTACACAAGTTCTAGGTCCTAGTCCTGTCAATTTGATACCGAGTATAAGTTAGGACTCGGTACTAGCTGACTCCTCAAATTCAGCTAGTACCTGGTTAGTATACCAGTTGTTTGTACTCAAATCGGTACCAAATGATTTCTTCCCATAAGTACTAAGCCCTAGTTCTGTCAAGTTGGTGCCGAGTACTATTTAGGACTAGGCTAGGACTTTCAAATCGGCAGTCTAGTGGCGCTAATACCTGAATCAGGGAAATTTCAATAATTTTTTTCTTCAAAGAATTCGTTGCTCAATATCCAATAGTTTCTTTGTTGGTGTATTTTTATATATCTTTATATATACATTTATGTATATTATATGTGTAGGAAATGAATTTAAATTTTCGTGGTGGCAATTTAAGATATTTGTTTGCAAGCAGACTTCGTACTGACCCCAAATTTACTTAAATACATTTAACTCGTTGGACCATAACGAATTATAATTTTTTCTAATTTATACTGCAACTTAACACTGCACAGTGAAGAATTACTGTTCCTTTTATATATATATAATTTATACGTTGTCCATCATGAACGTTAATGCTGCCGTAAAAGCACATATCTCCCATGGTTTCGAAGATTATCTCGAGATAATACTTCTCTTTGGATAGTTTCTCGAACGGGATTAATGAATTGCATGAACCGAACTTAAATGTACACAATAAATGATATTTCTCCAAGTTTGTCATACACAAATGTACGTACACGGCAAATTATGAAAAACTTCAAGAAAAAGATAACATGCAATGTTTTATTTAAATCAAAAGAATAGATAAAGCTGATGAACGGAGCAACACTTAACACTCTCCTGTACATGTCGGTAGGATTGCATTGCCATTCTGCATTTTCCCACTCACTATTTAGCAACGACCGTTTAGCTATTAACTGCTTAAATTTAAGACAAGAAAATTGTTGAAGTCACATTCTGGTGAAATATTTGATAGTTGATGCTGCTATCAGGAGAGACAGTTATCGTACATAAGCCCGTTCTTATGTTAAATAAAATAAAATATCTTTCAATCAAAATAAATATCAAAATAATTTATTTGAAATGCCAGAATAGTGTCAAAATCTGAATTAGACCAGTTTTAGACGTATTACGTCCTATGACCGCTTGGTGTGCTTGGATCCGGTACTAGTGATCTGAAGAAATGCCCAGGTACTAACTTTTCGTAAGGACCGAGTACCAGAGCTGGTACCTAGTCTAGCTAGACTGGGTACTAAGCTGGCTTAGTACTTCTGCGTGAAGAAATTTGGCGTTACATTACTGGATACTGTTGGTCCCCTTACAATTTTCCGTCTATAAGACAAAAAAAAAAAAAAACAGATTGGCATTATCCACATTCTCCAGTTTTCTTATTTAAGTCCGAGTGAGTGTTGTGCAAATGTAGTTTTTTTAAAAGATTAGAACTTGACCCATAAAATTTCACCTTTCTATTAAGTTCTGTCCAACAATTTTTTTGTAAATTTGTATTGTATCCCTAAAACTTCCAACATTAGACAAGTTATGAGTTACTATTGAATAAGTAGGTACCTAAAAAAAGTAATCCAATTACACTTTGTTCCCTAAAGATAGAGCCAAAATCTTTGAAATCTGTCTGGTTATAAGAGATGTCCGTTAGGAGAAAACTACTATGTTATATATTAAAATATGAAGAATTTCTTTCAGTTTGTCGAATTTCATACGATTTGTACGGGAACAACAAAATTGCGATGTGGAGGGACCTCTGATAAATTTTAAGTTACGAGTAGAGTTCATATAAAGGGTTTTTCAACAGGGACGCTACAAAAGTAGAGCAACAGGGACAGCAAACGACGCCATATTTCTTGCCGCTCTTTTGACATTTCTCTTCAGTAAGGTTTGCCATTTCATGATGGAAAGATATACGAGCCAACAACGAGTCGAAATTATTAAAGTTTACTACCGAAATTCGTTAAGAGCGCTACGTCCAATTTATGGTCGTCATAATCGTCCTAGCAGATCAACAATTGAGCGTCTAGTGGAAAAATTTGAATCCACAGGGACAGTACAAAATGTTCCCGTGCCACTGAGGCTTCAGTTGCAGAAAGCCCAAATGTGTCTCTCAAACGTCGTTCTCAAGCGTTGGGCATATCTGTGACGTCGTTGTGGCGAATTTTGCAAAAACATCTTGGCCTACATCCTTACAAGATTAAATTGACGCAAGAACTGAAGCTGCTTGACCACCAGAAGCGTCGTATGTTCGTGAATTGGGCTGAGCAACAACTAGAAAATGATTCGGATTTTCATCGAAAAATCATCTTCAGCGATGAGGCTCATTTCTCTCTGAATGGCTTCGCCAATAAACAAAATATGCGGTATTGGTCAGGCAGCAATCCACACGTACTCTATGAGTCATCTTTTCATCCCAAAAAAATTACAGTTTGGTGTGGTTTATGGGCCGGCGGCGTCATTGGGCCGTACTTCTTCCGTGATAATCAAGACCGGCACGTTACTGTGAATGGGGATCGCTACCGTTCAATGATAACCGAATATTTTTGGCCCCAATTGGATGATATGGACTTGGAGGACATGTCGTTCTAACAGGACGGCGACACAAGCCACACAGCGAATGTCACAATCAATTTATTGGAAACCAAGTTTGGAGAACGTGTTATCTCAAGAAATGGTCCAGTCGCTTGGCCGCTTCGGTCGTGCGATTTGACGCCGTTAGACTATTTCCTGTGGGGCTACGTCAAGTCTATGGTTTATGCCAACACGCCAGCGACGATTGATGAACTTCGTACGAATATCGAACGTGAAATTGCAACAGTATCGGCCGATTTATGCTTGAAAACCGTTGGGTTCAGCGTCTGGACTTCTGCAAGCGTGCCCGTGGTGACCATGCAAAAGAAATTGAGTTCCATACATAATGGCATCAAACGTACTTTCACAGTAATAATCCAAAACCGTTTTTGTTTTATTTAAAAAAACTTTTGTAGCGTTCTTATTGAAAAACCCGATATTTATTAAGATTTTTTTTCTCAAGGCCGGAAGCAACCTACTTCTGAAAATTTCAAGAAGAAAACTAAAAGCATATTTTATTTGACCCACCCTAGGGTATATAATATGTGTACATTCACTCAGTCAATAAAAACACATTAACACCCAATAATATCTTATGATTATTTGCCTTCACACTGACCGAAGCACCGAAGGCTGCTGTCATCTTAAGTGTTTTGTTTAATATTATGCAATTAGTAGCTTTACTTCAAAAGCTTGCGAGCCTATACAAATTATTGTTATGGAAATGAGCCATAGCGTCGGCCTACATCAGTTCGTTGCGTTGCCGTTGATTGTTGGGATGATTTACTTAGATTTGCAGACTGCCAGCAAACCCCTTTCTTTTCGATATATAGAACGACAAAGACCTACTTACTCATTACTCGTTAGGTGACTATTTTTAGAACAGAAAATATTATTTGTTTTTAAAAAAAGCCTTAAATAAACTTTTTCAAGGCAAAAAGAGACTTTCGAGTAATACGACGACCGACGAATAAGGTTTTGCAATGTAGTCGAAGAGATAGGGATAGGTTAATGGATGCAGTAAAGCTGTCTTATATATTTTATGTTTACACTGTACACAGTTTAACGAGCAGTATTGTGAATGTGCATTGTACAATAGGCCTTAAAAAATGTTTCTTGTTAAAAAATAATTTCGATTTGATGAGACATTCTGACTGTAATGTAATGGTCGTAAATTTCGTTAAATGCCCTTGAGCGCACAGAAAACCATTTAAGAGGAAAAAAAAATCAAGCAAATCATGGCGAGAGTTAAAAAATCAACTGTTTTTTTTTTTTTTTTTTTTTTTTTTGTTATTCTGTTTTGTATTGGGGGAATTTATTTTTAATTAAAATTGTTATTGCTATATAGACTTGAATGTGTATGTATATGAAATATATTTTCTCTGAAATGCATAAAAAAGCGTAGGTGGAGACAATGATCCTATTCAAAATTGAGGCTATCAGTGACTTAGGAGGTACAATTTAAATCACTTTAAAATGTTTATTTATGGAGAATTTTGCAAGTTATCGTTTGCATCAAAAATAAAGTGCACGTATAAAAGTTTTCAAATTTAATTATTATTGTATCTATAAAATTAATTGCCACGATCATATAGCGCATATTTATTGCATGCATTTTATTTATTCGTGTTTTCAATAGTATAATATTACAGGGTAAATAAACGTTCGCTCAGAACTTAAAAACAAACAAATATTGTTTGCTTTTTTAAAGTATTTATTACTAAACAATTCCAAAGAAAATTTCAACCAAAAAAAAAAAATTAAAAATTCTTTGAATATTCGAATTGTGTATGCAATATTAATAGAGAGATGTAGGTACTAAGATTTGATAGTTAGGGAAGAAGATTTTATGGAAAATCGTTAGGCAATTGTTGAGACTTATCGGTTATATGGCAGTCGTATAGCAACACTTGTGTTTTCTCACAGAACTACACACGTCAATATTTTATGTATAACTCATAATTTAATTCAAGTTTAGTTATTTCTGGTGAATTCCTTTCAACAAAGAAATCGATTTTTTTCTAAACCGAATCGATTTTTTTCTAAACCGAATCAATTTGTTTCTGTCAATTGAAAGGAATTCGTAAAAGAATCGAATTTTTTTTCGTGTGATTGTGGGTGTTACTCGAAAGCTGTAATTAATTATTTTTTTAGTTATATTGACTGAAAATATTGTTGAATAATTTGTTTATTTATGTAGAATGCGTTGCATCAAAAAAAAAAAAAAAAACAATTTGCCTTCCCAAAATTCCCCGACTTTCAATTTTACGTATTAGAAATGTGCAATCTTTATAGTGTGTGTGCAAATCGGTGTGAAATCTTTTTAAAAGGAAGATTTGTTTCTACAGAAAAGAATCGATTTTGTTTAGAAAAAAATCGGAACAGAATCGATTCTTTTGTTCAAAGGAATTCGGCATTATGGTAGGTAGGTAGAAATGGCGGCCAACGAGCCAACTAGCTCGCTGACCCAATTAGCGCAAAAAGCGCCGTTTTGATACCAAAACTCGTTTGAACCTATGGTTTAGGAATGGGTTTGTGGAACAGGAATGTAAAGCCCCGAGTAAGACAGCAGAAAGCCGAATATCGTCTCAGAGCCATTTAGTTTCGTTTAAGAAGGAGATCAAGTCTTTGATCTTCAGTTCGGAAAGTTCATCAAGGTCGTTAAAGAAAGCCTTTCCAAGTGATTGCAACCTAAAACGGGCTAGGGCAGGGCATCTACAGAGGAAGTGAACTAATGTTTCCTTTTCCTGCTGATTCGCACAGCTACGGCAGTGGGTGTTGTAAGAAATACCCAGTTTGGCCGCATGCTCTCCTATTGGTCAGTGCCCGGTGCATGTTGCAACGACCCTGGCAATGTCTTGTCTTGGTCTGGACATTAGATCCTTTGTTCGGGCTTTATTGTAGGCGGGCCACATCTTTCTAGATATGACGCAGTTGCTTAGACTGCTCCACCTACGATTGGATTTGATGAGAAAAAGTGAATAAAGATTGCCCTTCATAACTCCGAGGGGAATGTAAACGCTTTCCGCAAGTGAGCCATGAAGGGCTGATCCTTGCCTAGCTAGTTCGTCCGCCCGCTCATTACCTTCGATGCCACAGTGACCTGGTTCCCAGATAAGAGTGACACTAAGATTGGTACTTAGACTTGCAAGCTCATCTCGGCATTGCAGGACCAATTTGGAGGATGATGTGACCACAGCAATGGCTTTGACAGCCGCCTGACTGCCTGTCAAAATTGCAGTATTTTGATTTTGGTTTGGGTCTTGTTTAAGTATTTTGCATGCTTCCCTTATAGCCAGTAATTCCGCCTAGAAAACGCTAGCATAGTCAGGAAGTCGAAGAGATTTGGAGATGTTTAAGGACTCCGAGAAGATTCCTGAACCAACACCACACTCCATCTTTCAGCCGTCAGTGTAGATAGTTGTGTCGAAGTCTCTCGTCACTAAGTCATCATTCCAATCCTCTCTGGATGGAATTTTAACGTTACAAACCCTCCCGATACTCAATGTAGGGGTGCAGTAGTCGGTAGGAGTCGAAAAAACATCATTTGGAATCAAGTTTGCTATATTGCCATGACCATAAGGTTTAGCAAACCAGCAATTTGATTCTTTCAGTCTCAACGCGCTGCAAGTTACCATATATTTAATGTGTAAATCGAGTGGCATAAGATGCAGAAAAACGCTTAAGGCATCCGTTGGGCAAGATCTTAAGGCCCCTGTGGTTCCAACACTAGCCGTTCTTTGAATCTTTTTAAGCTTGTTGATGTTATATGCCTTGGTTAGAGCAGGCCACCATACAATCGATCCATATATGAGGATTGGTCGTACTACTGCTGTGTACGTCCATAGTATCATTTTTGACTGTAGGCCCCAATTTTTACCAAAGGTTTTGCTACAGGCATAGAAGACTATACAGGCCTTCTTAACCCGTTCTTCAATATTTAGTTTCCAGTTTAGTTTATGGTCAAGAACAACACCCAGATATCTAGCACTGGATGAAAGCGACAGAGTTTGGCCATTGAGTCTGGGTAGAGTGAAAGGGGGTACTTTAGTTTTGGTGGTAAAAAGCATCAGTTCTGTTTTGCTTTGGTTAACACCTAGGCCACAACTATTAGCCCAGTTATTAACTTTTCTCAAAGCCATTTCCGTGATTTCACTAATCACGGGCGTAAACTTTCCTGACACCATTATCACCAAATCATCGGCATACGCAACAGCCTTCACTCCACATCTCTTCAGCTTGACGAGAATTTTATTCGGCATTATACTCTGTCCAACAAAAATAGACAGTACACGTCTTATGGGAAAGCTTTTTCAAAATCAGTAGCGTGCCATATTTTTGCACCATATTAAATTATAATAACTCCTCCACAAAAAGTGTTTGCCCGCCCGTGAATATCCTATAGCATCTGACACAGACCCAACGTCCTATTCAAAGCACATCTGAGTGGTGTGCACTGAATTGCTGTGGCAAATGGCGATTGGCTGCTGCTTGATGTACATTCAGAGTTACCCGTGTCCATTTGGTAATTCGTTCAGCCTTTTTTTCCTTGAGTTTCTGTTAAGGTGCTTTTGATTTTCGAGCTTTAAGAAAAAGCTTTTAATGATGAGTGTTATCGTGTGCCCTACGACAACCCTGTGAAAGCTTTAATGAAGGACAGATTTATGCAATCCACTGTAGCCAGAATGAAAGGCAATCGTCCTATCTTGCCTACAGTGCCAATTTTTGTTGGACAGACAGAGTATAGTTATAATTAAAAATTCAATATAGGTATGTATGTATACAGGGTGATTCGCAACGGTGTGACAAAAAGCTAGAGCGTGTAGGTTGGGCAATATTCTAAAAAAAATTGGCTTAAAACAGGAAAAAAAAAACAACAGTTACATTCAATGCCATGATACACCTTTTTGTAAGGCCAGAAATCTCTTCTCTTATTGTATTTCTAAATAAAGTTGTTTAAGAAAATAGTTTTTTTAAAAATTAATTTTCAAACTCAAAATTTCGGAAAAAAAAATTGATAACATTTTGTTCAAACTAATTTTGTAAAAAAATTTACTTTATTTAGTAGTAGTTTTGTTTTTAAATTAAGTTAACAAGATTCTAACTAGCCAGATAGAACCTTCTTGTGTACTTAAGAAAATCAAACAGAGTAGTAGATAGAACATTGTAATGTTGTAGATAAAACCTTGTTGCTCCAAAGCTTCTCATTACTAGAATCAAAAGTGATGGGAAATATATAAATCTAAGCCGTAACACAAAGTTCTATCGCTAAGTTACAATCTTGTTAACGAAACCAATAGCTTAAAAATCGTTGGAGCGGTTTTTAAAAAAAACTATTTTTTATATCTATAGAGGGTGTTTTGCATATGATGCGACAAAAAGCTTTACACATTTTTTTAAAGCCAGAAATCCGTTCTGTATAAATCTTTTTACTTGCGATAAATACATACATATGTGTAGAGTAGATGTACATGCATACGAACTCGAGATTTTCATCAGACTTGACATTACGATGAGAAGGAAATTGAAAAAAGTGGGACTCGCAAAAACGTCCGTCGGTCTGTCTGTTCGGCTACAGCCTGAACGGATGGGTCGATTTAGTTAAAAGTTGGTAACTAGCGTTTTTTTTTGGAAATTTCCCCGACAGTTTTCTTTTAGGACCAAAAATAACGATACCAAAATTGTCAAACTAATATTTTTTTGGAATTTAAAAAAAAAATTGATTTTTTGTTAAACTTGAAAAAAAAACGTTTTTTACCATAATCTAAGAGATCTTAAACACAAATTATTTACGACAAAAAATAACGGCACCTCCCCTACAAATGTTTAAAACCCATTAAGCAAAATCTTATTTTGCTCAAAAACGATTCCTATGATTTTGATACAAAATTTAAGTGTGTCAAAATTATAGTATACAATCTACTATTTAACATTATGAAATTTTACACATTACTAACAGTAGCTCTCATAAAACGTTTTTTTTTGATTTTCGACTATCTCATTATCCGATTAACCGATAAAGATTAAATTTTGTAAAGGGTTTTCCAATAAGAGGTGTTATTTTGAATAGCCCGCTATTTCGGTAGCTGTCACTTTTGAAGCTGTCATTTTTTGACATTTGACAAGTAGAAACTACGCCATTAATAAAAATGGAACGATACACGCTTCAACAACGCATTGAAATTATTAAAATTCACTATAAAAATGGTGAAAATTTGGCAGAGACGGTTCGTAAAACTAAAACATTTTTGGGTCGTCGTGAAGCACCTTGTCGGATCGCAATACAGAAATTGGTGGACAAATTCGAGCTGTTGGGACAAGTTAGTGATGTGAAGAATAAAACCCGTGCACGTCGCTCAAGAACAACTGAGAATATTGCTGTTGTAGCCCAAAGTGTTGAAGAAAACCCAGGTTTGTCCATTCCTCGTCGTTCTTTGGAATTAGGCATTCCACAAACGTCATTACATCGTATTTTGCATAAAGACTTGGGTCTTAAGGCTTATAAAGTTCAGTTAACACAAGAACTCAAGCCGGCTGATCATCAACAACGTCGTGTATTTGCTGATTGGGTCCTTGAAATGCATGAAAATGATCCGGAATTTCATCGAAAAATCATCTTGACTGATGAGGCCCATTTCCACCTCGGAGGCTACGTCAACAAGCAAAACTGTCGCATCTGGGGCTTGGAAAACCCAAAAGTTATTGTTGAAAAGCCTCTCCATCCTCAACGCGTGACTGTTTGGTGCGGTTTATGGTCCGGCGGGGTCATTGTACCTTACTTTTTCGAAAATGAGGCTGGAGCAACAGTTACGGTCAATGGATTGCGCTATCGAGAGATGATTAATGATTTTTTATGGCCGGAATTGGATGGTATTGATCTGGACAACGTTTACTTTCAACAAGACGGCGCTACGTGCCACACAAGCAATGAAACCATCGATCTTTTACGGGAAAAGTTTCCGGACCGTGTTATCTCTCGAAGAGGTGATCACAATTGGCCACCGAAATCTTGTGATTTAACACCTTGCGACTTCTTCCTTTGGGGCCACGTGAAAAATAAGGTCTACGCCAACAGCCCAGCGTCGATTCAAGACCTCAAAGATGGAATTCGTGAGGCTATCGAGGACATAGGGCAGCCACTTTGCGATTTGGTTATGGAAAATTTCATGAAAAGGATATGGTCCTGTAAGCGTGATCGTGGCGGCCATTTGGCTGATGTTGTGTTCCATTATTAATGGCATACCTTCCTCTTTATAATGAATATAATGAAACATCCGATCATTTATCTCAAAAAATGCCATTTTTGTTTGAATATCAAAATAACACCTCTTATTGGAAAACCCTTTATAATAAAGAAGCTTGAAATAAGTTTAACTAGTATTGCATATCAAAATTTTCAAAACAAATATTTTTGGATTAAACAAAAAAAATTCAAAAATTATTTTTTGAAAATTCAGTTTTTAAAAAAAGGTTCAGATTAATAAATATTTAATTGATTTACCAAATTTTTTTCTTAAAAATGTTTACAAAATTTTGTACATAAAAAAACAACAAGAAAGTTCGTGCGACCTAGTCCTGCATTTTATTTTAAATCAAATTGCTTTAATGAATAGTTTCTGAAAAAATTAATTTTCAAGCTCAGTTTTCGAAAAAAAAAAAATTATTCAAGCTATATTTTTGCAAAATTTTACTCAAATAAGTAGTAATTTTGTTTTTAATATTCCATGCTCTTATAAATTTTCAAGTCACACACAAAAACCCCATGCTTAAATCTTTCCTAGTTTTTGAGAAAAAACTGAATCTACTTTACTATTAACAAAGAGGAAATAATATGCTCTTTAGGGCAACTGACTTATACACTTTTCACACCGAATCACGCATAGAAAAAAATTATCTTACACCCAACTAAGCTTAAGATATAAAATTGTTAATTTAAGAATCTCACGATAACATTTTTTTTTCTTTTTATATTTCAGATTTGTAACAACAAATGCAAGGTATCTTGAGATAAAATTCAAAAATCAGCTGTCGTCCTAAAACTATAATCTTTAACTTCTTAACTTAAAAAAAAAAGATAATCTAATAGTTGACCTATTTTTTTAGATTTTGTTAAAATGCAATAATTGTGCGCTTCGAAAATGATAAATTACAATTAAATACAATTTTATAAATATTCTCGCTGATCCTTGAAATAAAAGAATTAATATGCTGTAATCAAATGTGCTGCTAAACTTATAGTATTCGTGATAAGAATAAATCAATAAACAATATTATACATACGTAACAAAAGAAAAAAATATTTAAAATAATATCTATTAGAATAGTTTTTATAAAAATTATTGCAAAATGAGTCGCAGTAGCAGAAGGAACACATTCACCAGACCTGGATTTTCACTTAGACGTCTTTTATTGCAAGGAGCACGAGCAGCTCGGGGTAGTCCACGCCTCGGACAAAGATCATGCGACGTTGAACGTGGTCTTTCCAAGTCAGAGAAGAAATCTGTTGAAGGTGCATTCGGAATGAACGAGAACAAGGTAAGAAAGGAGAAGATGGAAGAAGAAATGGTTGGTAATGTAATAGTAAATAATCATAATCTAAATTTAATTAATTCTGTTTTTGTTTAAGAAACTCCAGCTGAATAAAAAAAAAAAATCGCAAAAATTAGCGAGAAAATGAACTCTATACTATAAAAGTTGTATTACCAGTCCAAAACTGGGTGGCTTTCCTTCTGCGCTATTTTACCTCTCCTCTTGGGAGCTGGGTTGTTGAAATGTGTGTGAGGTTAAAGACAGATAGTTCCGTATGCATTAGACGTTGATATTACCGTATCAGGAAAGCACCATATTATTTTGAAGAAACTTTTACAAAATGCTCTCAATGAGCTGGGCTGATTCATCTAAATTGAAATTTTCCTTAACTACAGCAAATACAAAACTCCGCATTAAGACCGTACCTTTATCAAAGGAATAGTACAAATCTAAACTAAGCTCAATATTTGGACTTCCTGAAAAGTTATCTTGATTTGGGCAAGTGCTTTTGATGTTGGGACATGAAATGGAACAAATTAAATTACTCGAAGACTATCAGTTTTTTTTTGGAAGATATGTCAGGCCAAAATTGTAGCTTATGAATTCTACTGATAAAAGATTCAATGTCCGCCGAGTCTTCTCTCGGTGGCGCATATCCGCAATATCCAATATTCCATGACTCTGGGGCATAAATCAGACTGCATAGACCTGCGACTTCAGAAAATTCCATAAGAAAAAGTCTAACGGGGTCAAATCGCACGATCTCGGTGGCCAGTTCACATCACCTCCACGTGAGATGGCCATGCCCTCGAATCGCTCGTGCAGAATTTCCTATGTAGCGTGAGCTGTGGGGCACGTTGCGCCATCCTGTTGAAACTACATGTCGTTGGTGTCCATATCATCCAATTCAGGCCAAAAGAAGTTGGTAATCAATGACCTATAGCGCTCGCCGTTGACGGTGATGGACTGCCCAACGTAGTTCTCAAAGAAATATGGACCGATGACGCTGCCAGCCCAAAATCTACACTAAACAGTGACTTTTTTGGATGCATTGGACGTTCTTGGATCTCATGTTAATTGGTATCGTCCCAAATTCGACAATTTTGTTTGTTGACGTACCCATTCAATAGGCCTCATCGCTGAAGATGACCGTAAATGGACGAAGCGCACCAGACAATTTTTGCACGTGTTGTTGAACGGTATATCCGTTCATGGTGATTTTACAAAACAGACTGAATAAATTACAGCCAATTTGGCAGATGTAGCTTCAACAATATAGCCGCTATCAACTTTCAAAGTTCTGAAGTCCCTATTGGAAGACCCTTTAAAAAGCTGCACGGGGCCACAGATATCGTCTTCCCAAATTTATCGCAGTCGATATTCGACGCACTGTTCAATGATACAAATACACACGTGAATATATTTTACAAAGAGCATAAAACAATTCGATTTACAGCCCACATAATCATGCTTTAATGATCCCAGTAATATCAACACAAAATTCGTCAAAGAACAATTTATATTTATTTGCCGAATGATTTCCAATAATGTTCAAATCATTTGCGTTTTTGTAGTTTGAATCGAAATCACCGATTAGATTAAAAAAAAAAACTTACTTATAATTTATAGAATAATTCGCTATCAAATTTTGCAAAATTAGCTTGTCTTTGAATGATAACAAAACTAAACAAACAAACAACTAGAACAAAAACACTTTCGCAATCATAATTTAAGATATCGATCTTGTACCTCCACACTGAAAAATATTTCAATTGTTCTGTTGCATTTTATAGGGGCCATTTTTTATCATTTTAATAACAATAAATAACAAAGCAAAACAATTATAATGAAGCAATTGATAAAGAAAATAGGAAATATAGGGCAATAGTGACGACAATTGCTATTATTACAATTAAAAGAACTGACAGATCCAAGTTATCGCCTTCTATCTGCGTCCATATATTAGATTAATTTAATAGCCCTTAATTTATAATATCAATTAAATTAACTTCTTCTTTGTATGCTATTTAATTCTAATTTACATTAAAAAAAAAAACCTCTTGCATCTTTCAGAGCATTCATGGAGATAACACATCTCAACAATCGTCAACACCACCACCGTACAACAGTGCTTCCAATTTACAAGGATCATCATCGTCATCATCTTCATCACAACAAAACGCAACAATCATCTCACCATTCAAAGTCGACAATGGAAAACACTATTGTCCCATTTGCTACATAACAGAAACATTAGCAAATCCATTTTATAGTTTGGACACTTGTAAGCATACTGTTTGCCGTGTATGCCTCGAGCGGTATTTGAAAAATGAAATCAACGAATCAAGGACTGATATAGGTTAGTCACCTATCACACCATTTTGTGTAACTATGTATTTCAGAATTTCAACTGATTTTTTTTTCTTTCATGTATTTAGCTTGCCCTCAATGTTCAGAGGCTATGCATCCAAGTAATATTGAAATCTTACTTAAAGATCATCCAGAATTCATAAATAAATATGAAGACTTTATGGTTAGAAGGTTTTTACTAGCAGATCCAGATTCAAGATGGTGTCCAGCTCCAGATTGCAGGTAAGCCGACCGTCATGACCCTCAAGAACTCCCGTTTAGAATACCAATTTCCTTTTATAGCTACGCAGTTATAGCATCTGGTTGTGCATCATGCCCTCGTATACGCTGCAAACGTCCTGGTTGTGGTGTAAATTTTTGTTATCATTGCAAAGCAGAATGGCATCCGGATCAGACTTGCGATGCAGCCAGAGCTTCACGTCAAAGTCCGACTCGTGCACCATCCGGTAGCATAAGCCAGGACTCGCAGCATAGGGATGACATCAAGCCGTGCCCACGATGTCAAGTCCTTATTGTCAAAATGGATGACGGGTCGTGCAATCATATGGTATGTTCAGTTTGTGGATCGGAGTTCTGTTGGCTGTGTATGAAAGAAGTCAGTGATCTTCATTATTTGAGGTTAGTATGAAATGATATAAAAGCCAATAAGATTCTATGTTGATGTTTTTTTTTCTTTACAGTCCGTCGGGTTGTACATTTTGGGGTAAGAAACCGTGGTCAAGAAAAAAGAAACTTTTATGGCAGCTTGGTACGTTAGTTGGCGCACCCGTTGGAATAGCTCTTGTTGCTGGAATTGCAGTTCCAGCTATGATTATTGGTATGCAATTAATTAAATGTATTTTTTTAACTTTATTAATCGATATTGATTTTTTTTTTGTACAGGAATACCCGTTTGGGTTGGAAAGAAACTTCATGCGAGGTATAAGACTGCTACAAAACACAAAAGAAATTGCTCGGTGCTGATTGGTGTGGCAGCTTCGGTGAGTACAAAAATAATATATTGAAATTATTTGCACCATTGTGAATGGTTACAATTTCAACTTTAATTGAGTGGTGACTTTTCGATAGAAAAGAAATCTACACATTTTTGACCACATTTTTAAAACTAAGTATGCAGCTTTGTTTTATATATTCTTATGCTCAGCATTCGACACTGCAAATTTTTTTACATGAAAACATAGGAAATTCAAGATTTCGATTTTCTGGGAAATCACTTAATTTTGAAAATTCTCTCCTCAATGCTTGTAATTGGCAGACAACACCCATTGAAAATGTTCCGTGATTTTTTCCGAGTTTTACTATTTGACTAAGTCCATAGGAGAAAAAAATCGCGATGGTCATTTGACCCACATCCAAAAATTATTTGTTTTGGATTGTGGGCTTATGATCCCGTGTCAATATTTATGTTTCCAGTAACTTATTAGAATTTTACTCAGACATTGTGGACAGGCTCCTAGTTAAAAAAGATTAATTTTCCAAAACTAGTTCCGTTTTTGTAAATAGCACTATACTTCAAAGATTTATTTATAAAAAGAACTGGATGTGAAAAATGTAATGTAATTAATGTTTTAAAGTGAGGTAAAATTTCGTAAAAACACCCAAATAAAACATGTTCATTTTTCACAATTAAGCTATTGATTTTGTTTAGGATATTTTATTTCGGGAATATTTAAGTTTCCTTCCCTTTATTAATCCGCCATAAGAAACAATGAATTTTCTAAATTAAACTATGTATTTCTTACACACAACTTCACTTAAATTTGTATCAACAAACATTGTTGATGGTAAAAACCCAATTCTTTTCATAGAAGTACAGTTGTTTTGGGTTTTGGGTTTTGGTTTTTATTTAATTTATTTCTTCATCGTTTTTCTTCACAGAATTATCTGGATATGATAAGGAAAATATCATATGTGAAGAAATTATGACGTTTGATTCAAAGGCAAATCGGGTACATTTGTTTTTCTTATTCACTTTAGCTCTTGAGTCATGACGTCTACTCTATCTCAACCTTTCATACCTGTTTACAAAACAGTGCTCCTCGAATTTTAATCTACAATGGCAGGGCAGGAAATGATAAGTTCTTTAATTCCAATAAAACCAGATGCTAAAATCTCTTCTAGTTCTTTAGAAAAAATGAAAATAACAGAAAAAAAAATTCCCTTAATTTAATTCCAATCCGTTGCTGAAGTTGCTCTAAAGTTTCTATTTGCACTACGTAGGCCTTAAGTAGATTAAGTTATTTTCAATTTTCTCAAAAAGTACAAGACATTTAAGCATCTTTTAAGCTTTTGACTAAATATTTATAAGAGCATTGAATTTCGAAAACAAAAATAGTAGGTACTTAATTATGTAAACTTTTGAAAAAAATTAGTTTTGAAATTTTTTTTTTTTCATTATTTTCAAATACGAGTTTGAAAATTTGTTTCTTAAAAACTAATTACTAAAGCAACTTTATTTTAAAAGAAAATTAGATATATATGTATGTCCTGTTTTAAGCCAATTTTTTTTTAGAAAATTAAGGGCTAATCGGGGGGAATAGACCCCCCTCCGATACGACTTTTCTCTTATCTCTACCCAACCAACACGCTCTAGCTTTCCGTCATACCCTGTATGAAGAAATACAAAATAAAATAATCTTGAAATCTCCGAAAAACATAACTTTTAAGGCTTTTGCGGTTGTTTTTCGACATCGTTAAAATATGTTTTCGGATTATTCCGCGTTACAAATTGCATTGTGTGTGGTCACCGGGAAACCGATGTTAAAATGTTATTGAAGAGCTTTGGACAGACTACGCAGGTTATAGCGGTTCGAAGACAGCTCTATCTCTTGATATTCTTGTTTTTGTTAAAGCGTAAGATGTTGGGAACACACCGTACTCACTGCATCATAATCACAGGTAGTTTCCAGTTTAAACTTGGAAGGTCTAAGGATGTTTATAACTAGATCCCAAAATCGCGCCACTTTAAAGCTGTCATCGCAATTGAAATTTTGGTGACGTTTTATTTCAATCGCTCCGCTGACCAGTCTGGGGATGTAGTGAGTTTCCTGCGCCAGCAACTTAGCTTGTTCAAAATGGATCCAGCTATGTTCATTTGGATTGTCCAAGATGTGTTCGCAACTTGCTGATTTTTCCCGCTGTTTCTTGCACACAGCACTTATGTGTTCCTTTAGCCTTGTGGAATACTTCTCCTGATTTGTCCAATGTAAGAAAACCCACAGCTTCAAGGTACCACATAAACGCCTGGCGTTTGGAGAGGAAAGTAGTCTTTCTTGTGGTTTTGTTGGCTTCCATGTTCTTTGTTTTCTGGAGTAACCATTCGCTTTAAGAACGTTGTCAACTTGATTCAGCTCAGCCTCGGGGTGGTCTTTGTTCTTTGTTCTGTGGACTCGCTGAAACAGTGTCCAGACAACAACTGATCTTAAATTTGCTGGGTGGTGGTGGAAAGAAGCATTTAGATATCCGAAAAATATGTTTATACTGGCCAATTATTTCTTGACAATGTTTTCTAACCTTAGAACTTGATGGAGTCTTAACTTATTTCTTCACCCAGTTCAAAAGGGTTAAAACTCTGATTTCCATATCTGTTTAAAATGGAACTTCGATAACATACATTTTAAAGTACAACTTAAACGCGTGTGTCCTCTTTTTTCATCCATGATGATTAAGTGGGACTTAAATAATGTATTTAATTTTGTTTTAGAAAATAAACTTAGAATTTAAAAAAATGTTTCAACCGCCCGCTATTATTATTATTTTTCATTTTTGTGTATATAAATTTATGGCGAAAAATTTTAAATTAAATGTTATAAATCCTTTTTAAAATAGAACTAAGCTCATACTCTTTGGAAATTCTAAACGACATAAATTTAATTTAACGGTTAGGCACTCATCTAACTTTAAAAGCAAAAGCAGAACGCTTCTTTAACTCTTAACGAGTATACTCTGTACCCAGTTGGCAATAGTTATTTCACAACAAAAAAAAATTGAAAAAAAGGTTTTCAGAAGTTTTTTTTTATGAATTTAATTAGAAAAGTTGTTAAAAGTTATTCGGGCTAAAATCAGGAACCACATGTACGATTTCAGAAATTCTTTTTGTGTTTGATAGGTTATTTTTATGAGTTAGCTTTAGAGATTTTCTTTTCCAAAAATTGTTTTTTTTAGGGTAAAATTGGGTAAAAACAAAAAAGTGATATTTGATCTGAAAATTCTTTTCGTGTATGAAAGGTTATTTCTAGGGGATGTCTTAAGAGATATTTTTTATTTGCTATGTATTTATAGATTGAAGTAGGGTAGCAACAAAAAAGGCGTATCCGCTTTCAAAAATTATTTTTCTGTTGAAAAGTTTATTTTTAGTGGATGGCTTTTGGGAAATTATTTTTGCGAAAAATTGTTAATCTGTTCGTGTTTGAAAGGTTATATTTAAAAAATGCTATTAATAGAGTGAAATGGGATACAAATAAAACGTTGATTTTCGAATACAAAAATTATTTCTGTCTTGTAATAAAGGTTGGATATAGAGGACAGATTTAGCCATTCATAACGTGAAGTGGGTTAAAACCCAGAAATTAGTATTCGATTACAAAAAGTAGTTTAAATATTTATTTATATTTTCCTTTGTAATTTGTATCTGAAGCTTAGGTTTGTTTATCCGTGCGAAGCCCGGCAGATAGGTAGTTTATTATAAATTATATTATGTATTATGGATCATTGTTGTTGATATTTTCGACATTGTTGACAGAACGTTGTTAAATTGTAGACAGTTAATGTCAACACGTAAACGAACAATATTGCTAAAATATGTTTTCGGGTTATTCTGCGTTATAAATTATTTCAGAGTGCAATTTTGTACTTACCCCGAACGTTTCGCAACAAATTACATTGTGGGTGGTTACCGGGAAACTGCACTGCAATACTGTTTTAAAATCACTGTAAAATCAGACGTAAACTATTTTTTTTTTTGAAATTTTATTAACTGGACATTCTCACAGCTTCTAAGTGATTTTAAATAAAAATGAGTTAATACCAGTTTCAAATTAGGTTGCTCAAAGAGCTATCATCTTGCAATGATTATCACTTAATGCTTTTTATCATGATTATAAGACTGTAAGCGACTGTAAATTGAATGATTGAGTATCAGTTTCCAACTTACAAGCTTTCAAATTGCAATCTTAAATAAAAAATGGACAACACACGATGGTGGTCGAGTAACGTGAAGCAAATAATTGACGATCACGTTAACAAATATTGTAGTTTTTGATGTATACCTACTTTAATCTATACCGGCCGGCGGTATGGTGAACTAAAAACGTAAGCCTAACATGACATGTAATACTTAAGGTATATTCCATTGGAATGTAAATTTTATTACTTCCCAGGTTCCGAGTAGATAATGAATGGAAAGCTTTCATTTTGCCAAAAGTAAAACCTAACTAACTAACTAGATTAATGACCTACTGCAACTACAAGTAGAAGTAGTTGACTGCAGCCAGAAGTTCTTGACAGTTGATACTGGAGCCCAATGGAACATACCTTTTGATGTTAACAGATCTCAATGTCAACCTTGAGTGCCGTTATTTAAAATTTTTTACTTGCTCTATAGGGAACGTATTGGTTTTAGTGAACAAACAATCTGTCTGTCTGTATGTCACGTCTGTGAGTTGGTGCGTCGATGTGTCTGTGTGTACATGCGTCCGTGCGTCCACTGTAATTTGAGCTAGAGCCTAAACGAATAAACCGATTTGCACATCATTTGTATGTATTAGAATTTGTGTGTTAGCTCATCTAGAACGGGTAGCTATCATACAATGATTTATTTTTGTTTTCAAATTTGATCAGAAACGGCTTTAACCATTTTTTGTTGTTGTTGTTCAAAAATTCAATGAAATTGACGGAATAAAGAATGGTCAAGTCTAATAAACTGACATTCTAGTATGAATAGTACAATCAATAATAATTTAACCATTTTGATTGAACTTCGTCACCATCATTTCAATCAAACTACGTTTAAGGTTTTTGCAAAAAAAATCTCATAACTCAAATAGGGTTTTAAAGTTGAGGTAATTGCCTCATTTTTTGGTTATTGTCGTATATCTCGTTAACAGCTTGACTGATTTTGTTACAATTCTGCAATCTGTTACTTCTTTTTAGTATAAATAATATTATATTTAAATTTTTTTTAAACTATTTTTTTTATAAACAAATACCTACTTCATATCAAAGCAAAAATAAATATTTAGTAATTTTGACTTTTTTCACACTTTCTCTCTAACGATACATATATCATAACTCTATTGAAAAATTACCATAAACTTGCAATATCAAGCCATATTATATTTTTGCACCACAAGAGAAAGTTCGTGTGATCCAGTATTATCTTTATTTTTGTCGTACCCGTTGGTCTGAGAAAGAGTATTCAAGTTTGTAATGACACAATCGAATTAATTTAGATTTTTAATAGAAACTCGAGTAACTTTTCAAAGCCTTTAAACGTGACATCAGTGTTAATATATGAACTTAAATTTAAAAGCAAAATTATTTGGGTGTTAAAAGTACTCATAATTATCTTTAAAAAAAAAACAAGATTAAACAACATTTTGCTAAATGCAACTCTGTATTCTTTGGCATTTTGAATTAAGCAATATTTTATTATTCGGCTTTTTGTTTTCTTTTATAATATAATAATTACAACATGTAATTAAAATTTAAAAATAGCAATTTTGTGCATGAGAATTTTGAATTGTGTTTTAGTTGCTATTTTGTTTGTATATTATAATATTTCAATATAACATTTTATATTAGTTGATGTTTTTTCTTTTAATTTTGATTTGGTGTTACAGTGTTTTTTTTTTTTTTTTAAATCACACTTTATCTTTTTAACTGGCTTTTTAAGATTTTATTTTAAGGTTTTCATTTTGGTAAAATCGTATAACCTAATTTAAAAATACAAATGTTTACATAATATTTATCAATTTCCAATTCTCTTTCAATTGTTATCCAAATTTGCCAAATAATTTTGATTCAACACTCCATCGTTATTGAAGTCTTCCAACGCATCTATTAATCTTTCTTCGGCGTCTTTCTTTCCCAATGCAATATCCACTGATCCTATGCACAAAAGCAATGCAAGTAGTTGGGATTTTCTAAAAATAACAGAATTTATATCAAACTAATCGAATTTGAACAACAATTTTTTGTTGTGTTACTTGTAATCGAGTCCAAGTTTTGGTCTTGAGTAACCAAGATCAACTTCCAAGTCGACATTTACTTTATAGAGATTCTTCTTCAGACAGTCGTAGTAGAAGTCAAGTAGACTCTCGGTGTTCTTACGTCTAACATCCGATGTTAACGAAGATATCATTAGAAGAGCTATGTCATTTGTTGCCCTTAAATTGATAACAATAAAAATATAATTGATTTATGAAAATGTATGTGGAATAACCTACCGACTATACGTAACCATCTGCCAGTCTAAAATCACACAATTATCCTCCCTGCTTGGATCCGGCCTGTTCTTCAATAGTAAATTATTTGACCAAAAGTCTGTGTGAGTTATCAAACCCATTGGTTCGATTGGCTCCAAAAGAGTTTCAATGATAGTTCTAGTTTTACTACGAACTTCATTAAGTGCCACTAAGACCTCTTCCTTGCCACCGATTTCCAAAAGGAATTTACTCAAATGCGGTAAACCGTGTTCCACCAGCTGTTGATAGCTATCTGAAGCCTTATCGATTTGAAACAGGAACTGTAAATGATATAAAAATTTTAAGTCTAAACCAATTGGTATGATGTAGTATAAATGATAAGCCGTCCTACTTACTGGATATTTCTCATTTAGTTGAATCTTCTCCTTAAATTTCATAGCCAAAGAAAGTGCATGAACAGCCGAGATCGATATTATTGCATACTTTGTCTCATCCAGGGTGAGGCCGGATGTAAAGTGCGCTGATTGATAACCCATTGGTCGCATGTCTTGCAAAACCAAAATACTCTCTGAAGGTTCGGGACTAGATTCTTCTTCATTTAATCCAGTATTATATGTGCTGTGATAGCACTTTGGCACTGCAATAGTCATTGGCTCTGCATCTGCACGTAAGTGGCGCTTTTGAAATTCCAACAAATCTGGAAGAATCTGTATAAAAAAAAAACACAATTTTATGTAAAAACGAAAAATTCCTTAAATAAATTATTAATTGTTTTAAATTAAAAGGTCATGGGATGGAAAAGATAAATAAATCAAGGATTGATATAAAACGAGCAATATTCTAAAAAGTAAATTGTAAAGTATATTTTATATAAATTTACCAGAAACCAAGTAAAAATGTTGTTATATAGTGTGTTCCAAAATTAAACTAACCTGCGTGTAGAATTTAATTTCTCTCAAATCAAATTGAGCTTCGGTAACAAAAAATCTACTAAACGGATCATGTGGCAAAAGTTTAATAAACAATTCTAATTGATGTGTCTCGTCTTGGAATTCATATTGTATTTTAACGGCTAAAACTTCACTTAGATTACTTAATCCATTCGAACTTCCAGCTGACACAGTATAGTCCTAGAAAATTATAAATATTTAATAACAATAATATCAATGACAAACAAAATTGTATGCTCACCTTTAAAATAAAGTCAGCATTATATTTATGATGGTCTTTGAGAAAATCCTGTATCCATTCCGTATTGACCAGCCAATTTTCAGTCTCAAAAGATTCATCATCAAGGTCAGACATTGCTCTTTGTTATGGACTGGTTGTATAATTTGGCACCTTCCTGAAGGAAATAATAAAAAAAAAAAAAACAAATAAAATAAAATGATTACAAATCTCCCTTAATTTAATAATAAAAGCTTTTATGTGGAATAAGAATAGACTCCGTTAGTTTAGGAGAAAATAATCTTCATTAAGACTAATCGGCTGCTTCTAAAAAAATTCTAAACCAAAAGATTTCAAATGACAGGAAAATGCTGAAAACGATCAAACTTTGATTAGGCGCGTTCAGGAAAATGAGATCTATTTCACTCCGTCAAATGGTGAGCAAATTAAATTAAATTAAATGCTGTTTTCCTGAACACGCCTATTGTATTCATTTTGAATGAGTTGTAGAAGCTGATTTTACTCTTTGAAAACAAGAATTTAATAATCTCTCTTTACATAAATAGTCCATTGAAATGTTACATTGAACTTGCTTTTGGGAAGACATATTATTTTTCGTTTATGTAAAGGGAGTCAGTGTGAGTGTACAAGCCTTTTTTTAGGGTTCAAAACCCCCATATGGCCGCCATTTTGGAAAAGGCAATATAAAAAGTTAAAATTAAAAATAGACCAACATTTTTTAAGAAAAATATCATTAATGGTTTATCACTTTTGTCCGAATCTCAAAAAAATGACATTACCACGCCCCTATTTTTTATATGTGTGCTTTCTCTTTATTCAAGTTCTCTTAAATCTAAGTGATCATTGTAAAAAAAATTGTAGTTTTTAAAATTGTCTTTCGCCACTGACGCGATGTCAACATTGGGAAAATAAGGCGGCGGATACCCCGAAATAGCTTTTCTCTTCTTTAGAGATTTTTTTGGCCATTCCACTTCACACTAAGTTTGTTCCTGACCTTGACCAAAACTGCAAATTGTTGCCTATTTTTGTCAAAACAATTTCTGCCCAAGAAATTTCTTTGGGCAAAAATCGGTAGGTTTGTGTTCTGTCACAAAATGTCAGTTAAAATTCAAATAACAAAAAAAAATGAAAATAGAGCTGTTGACTGAGGGTTGCCCAAGTGTTACCTTTATATTTATTTTAGTTTTGGTAGTTTTGCTGGGTTGTATGATTTTTTCAATCTATTAATAAATCAATTTTTTTTATAGCATTTATCTTTCGTTTAGAAAATGTTTATTTGAAAAAGAAAACGGTATAATAACTCTTGTATCTCTAGTTTAATTTAGTGTTTTTTGACAACAGAATGCATAATATGTACCTATACGTTTTATAATTGAATGGTAAATTAAAGAAAATTTTATATCTTTTACAATAAAATGTAGACGTAGACAATTGGGACACTTTTTTTTGCTTTGGTTATGATTAATTAAAAATTGAAATTGATCCGTGGCAACTCTAGTCGATTCTTGTTTTGACGTTTAAAATATGGCAACAAATGTTGCTCACAAAGCGTTCCAAACTTTTTTGGCAGTTTTCTACTCGCTGAGAGGATTTCATCCCCACTGCAGAAAATTTGGCAGACTGCCCATTATTGCCCAAAAAAGTATGGAACAAACTTATTACTTCACTTAGTGTGCGTTGAAACATCAAGAGACTTTAAAATGAAACTACAGAAAATCTCTAAGCCGGTGTTCAGATCGCTTCAGTTTTTTTACTTTTTTGACGTTTTCTTTTGTGACATCTGGATTCTGTGTTTATGACTTACTTTCCCTATTAAATCCTACAGAATCCAATTTTTTCAACGGCTGCTTACCGTCAAAGTGAGTCGGATGTTTTCACATTAGCTTGTGCCTGAACAATAAAATTTGGATTTGAGTCAAACAAAATCGGAGGAGACAGTTCGTTTAGTTTCGTCGTGTGAAATGTATAAGAGATTTGATTCTTCGTTTGAAAAGGAACATACAAATGGCCGATTTCATAAAGCCCTTTTAACTATTTAACAGTTGCTTAAATCTTAAAATGACGTTTGTTCCATACGAAATACGTCATTTTAATATTTAAAAGTTAAATATTTGTAAAACCGAATATAAGTCTTATTTTTGTGACTTGTATGATTGCAAAATACAAAGTACTCAAAGTATCACCACACTATTTTCACAAAGAAATTACCACATGTCAAAATATAAGTTCGATGAAATTCCAATTCGACTGTCAAATTTGTTTTAGTGAAAACTTTTTTACATTTTGCTCCTCAAGAAAAACTATTTTTAACGAAACCTAAAAAATTACATGTCAAATTGTTTAAAATGGACTGTAAATTTCGGGAAAATGGGTTTTCAAATTCTGCTTTCATGCTTTGATTTTCTTCACACATTTCGATGGTTATATGACAGGACCTCGTAAGAACTTTTGGGGTGTTTTTCAGAATCGATAAAAAAACTGTTTTTAAAAAGTCTTAAAAATATTTAAAAATAACACGGGCAGGAACTCGTAAGTATTTGCCTTAATTTAAATTACTTGTAACTTGTTTATTATAAAAGATTCTTATAAAACTTATTTGTTATCCTGAAAATGATTTTTTTCTTCTTACGAGGTCCTGTCGTAGAGCCATCGATTTCTCACATTTGAGATAATAGCCGTGTGAACGGCATCGGCCGTTAATAAAATAATAATTACAAAATCAAAGTAATATTTTTTTCACTAAAACTCATTCAATATAAACAAAAATGTATCTTTTATTTTATATGGATTTAAGTGCAAAAGAATGCATACATTCCCACAAAATTGCATTCAATTGATTGCTGTAAAAATGAATCGGGGAAAAATTGATTACATTCTTTTTAATATCAAATGAATGGTGATTGCCTAATTTGAAGCGAAGTCAATGTATGTAATTTTTTTTATTGAAATCATTAATGATTGCATTCACAAAAGATTGCATTCTCTTACAACCCTGAATTTCAATATGAACACTCACATTGACCAAAATATTTGTTCGTCACTACTCTATACCTTCGTCCCTGTGGTACTCGTATATATTCAGCAATAAAAATGAACGTTACCAATTTTTGATACAAACTATGTAGAGTATTTGTGCTTCTTGAGTACACCGGTTACCCGAAAACTATGATTGTTGACATTTCTGAGTACCCGAAAAATTTGAATATCACCCGGTTATTTGTTTAGATGGGTATTACCAGAGAAAAAGTAAACAAATTTGTTCGAATAAAACGAACATACATATAAAGCAATGTTATAACAACAATAGGTTAGTCGACAACAAAAGTACCAAAAGAACTTAATCAAAATATTTCTTTTCATCATCAATTTACATAAAGATACAAAGTGAGATTCACTGACTATCATTAGTCTTGTGATTGTAATTTTATCGCCCTTATTGTGAGTTTCACCCGAACAACATTCCACCCATAAAATTTCGAAAAATTCCCCTTGTTGTGAACATTCATTTCGGGCGGAATGTAATGTAGGCAAACAAAATTTCATTCGGGCGAAACTCAAAATAGCTTTTAAAATTCCGGGGGAATACAAAATTTTAGGATGAAATATTTTTTGGGTGAAACTCATAATAAATCTGGTATTTGATTGTGAAAATGCTGTATAGGTACCTAGGCACGAGTAAGATCGACGGATTGAAATTTTGTCTATGCTGCTGCTGATGGTAAAATAGGATAAGTTATGCATTGGGCTTTTCGAGGAACAAATCTTGTCGGAATAAAAAATTCCATTTGAATGCTATTTTCAGTACGATCAAAACATCAGTGTCTCTTTTTTTTGTCATTATCCAAGCTTATTTATTTCTCTTTATCAACATCGCAGTTACCTAATTGTGTTGCTTGTTTGATGAAAATACCCAATTGAATATGTCACACAAAAGTTTATTCTATAAACAAATACGTGTTGCTTAATTGTTTGAACGAATATCCATCACGATGCAAATTCTTCAAGCTTTTATAAAAAGATAAGGCAATATCTCGTGTTTTGTGGTTTGACTATAATTGTGATGATGGTAAAAAAAAACTGAAAATAAATTAAAAAAAAACCGGTCGCCTACATGTTCTTAGCTACAGACCAAATTTTTTGAGGATGAATGTACAAATTCGGAAAGCGTAAAGTAACCGAGATTCACAGTAAAATAGCTCGGAAAAATACCAAAATGTTATCGTAGTCTTTGTGTTTAATTTAATCATTTAAGCTCAAAACATGAAAAATCGAAATTGTACCACAAAAATGCTCCACAAGTACGACCAATCAAAATATGACCATATGCATAAATACAGGCAGTCAGATTTTTTTTCATAGACTTCTCATCTTATATTACGTAGGTTTTTTTCAAAGCCCGGCGGAAATTGGTGAAAAAAAGCTAAGCTGTTAACATGTTAATTGCTACAACAGCTAATGCTCTTCGGGCTTAGATAAAAGCAAAGAATTATTGGGGCTTAACTCAAGCACGGAAAAAACCTGTGTTACCGGCATGAACTACATACTTATTGTAAAACAGTTTGATTTAAATTAGGAGTTCGAATAACAGATATTTATAGGTACCTAATTGAAAAGCATATGTGAAAAGAAATTTGTGAAATATTGTACCTACTCTCTTGTCTGACAGTAGCCAAACAAGCAATAAAATCCATAAAGTCCATTGCACTTAATAGAACCCATCAAAACGTAGTGTTTTAATGATAGACTACCACAACAACAAACAATAAAAATCTCAAATTAAATAATTGATTAAGTAGCACTGTTTGGTTTTTTTTTTTAGTTGCTGTAAGGGATAAATCCCTTAAGGGCGGGGTTCAATATAAACAATGAAAGAACATGCTGCTCTTCTTTTTTTTTTTTTGCTTTTCCCAACGGTCTTAATACAGTGTTACAAAAGACTTCTTAATAGCAACAACATGACTGGAGGTGGTAGGTTATCTCTTCTATATATATTAAATCAATATATCTTTTGTTTTTACAGAACTAACATTTACACTTTTTTTAATAAAAAAAAAAAACTACACCAATTAAACCATAGGTATTTCTTTTTTGTATTCAGTTGAGTTGTTCACTTTTTATATAAAGGTACCGCACAAGGTCAAGTGCATACAATTTAATTGTTGTGTTTCCATTTTTATATTTATATTTTTTGCACACACCCAATTCAGTTAAAAAAAAAAAAAAAACGAACTATCATCGACTTCGAAAATATGTGAAAGCAATTTCTGCGTCTAGACATCGTTACCACCGAAGTGCATGCAACCAGCTAGAAGCCCCTGCCCCCTTCGTCTTTTTGTACACCACCATACAATAACAAAAAAAAAAAAACTACTTTCGAGATACTATAGATGAGATAATTTATTAAAGACGAACCACCGTTCAAGCGATAGATACACTTGTTTAATATACTAGGTACCTTGGAAAAATTCACGTTGGAATTTATTGAACACCTTAAATTAAATATAATTATTTTTCCACTGGTGAATTTTTTTTATGAAATTTTTAATCAATTGTATGTGAAAAAGAAGGATCAAACAAAAAAAATCAAATCCACTCCCTTTTTTCACAAAAAATCGACAAGACACGATTTAAGCACCACCACCATCGGCAGAGTACACTCGGAATATGATGGCGATGGGAGACAGACACACTGACGATGACGAGAAGCGAAACACGTTGTTGTGCTTGTGCTTATGCTTAGCTTGAATATACACTGAGAGGAATATGAAATCTCTGTCTCTCGGTCTTGGTTTCGACGGTCCTTATCAATCTCCTCTCTACTCCAAATAGTCAATTCCGTTCCGTAGACTCTAAAGTGGAGAAAATGCTCTTCTTTTTTTTTCTTTTTGTTATAATGCACCAGAGAGCAACAGCAGCATGCTCCAGCTCGAGGAGGAGCAGTTTTAATTTAAAGAAAAACTAAATCATATGGGACGCACACCACAGAGTTAAAATTTTTTGTTTTTATCTGACGATGACGACTGAGAATGTTTTGGAGAAAAATTAACCACCCCCGAAGTGGAGCATAGGGAGAACCTTGAAAATAGCGTTGCCAATGGAGTTTGATTTTATTACAATATTAGTATAAAGTATGATGTACACAGTACACAATTTAATTTGAGGCGTGATGAAAATCTCAAGACGCTCTTGGATATGCAAAACTAATAAAAGGCTTTTGATCTTTAATACCATTTTATTTGTTCAATGAATTTTGACAAACAAAGAAAAACAAAATATTCCTATTAAAATTGTCATTTATCAATTGATAATAATCAATATAAAGGTTTTGTTTAGCTTTGCTCACATGAATTTCAGCTGATTCATAGTGTTTTTGGAATCTAACACCGTTCTGTGACCGAGCGGTTCTCATAGCTGCAACTATGGTCCTGTCAGTGGCACTTCCAGACGACACCGAAAATTTCCATATTTTTTCCAGTATGTCACGTGAATTTCGATGTTATCGATACTTTGTAGAATTTCCTCGTGGTGTTGTTTCAGCTCTCGGATGGTAGTAAGACGAAATAAGGGTTTGAATGCCCGTTGGCATTTTTTCCAAATTCTAAAGTTTTAGAGCAAATAAAACACGAGGCAATTTTTGCTGCTACTCACTTACTAATTAACTTTTTTTTTCTCTTACGTAGAATATGATTAATTCGAAAATAAAATGTTATTTTAAATTTGACTATTAATTACCAATACTTGGCTCTTTGGTGTAGGCAGACAAAAATTCGGATATGACACAAATTACTACTTCAGATTATAAAAGCAGATTTTCTCAACACTAAACGAAGTATTTAAAAGGCGCTATAACCGTTGCGAAGCGAACAAAAAAGCTGGCGAATGAATCCAGTTGCAAAAATTCAAGAATCGAACGTTCGAATCAAAAGTCAAAATTAAGCGAATACAAATTGATAGTGACTAGCCAGCGAACATAAGGGCCTTATTATGGTTCGGTTGGAGTCCCACGGTTGGACGAATGTCCTGCAATTCCGTATAAGGTTTGGCGTATTAATTATTCGCCGTACCTCATCCCAAAATTCATTGTAAATCACCCCAATTATGAAATTCGAACTTCGTATCGTATCTAAAAAAGTATTTGTATCGTATTGTATATGAAACGAATATTATGAAAGTCGGGTGCAATTAATACGACTATTTTCAAACCTAACGGCTATCAACGTATTTGAATATTTAAATGTCAATTTTTTGACGCTAATAATATAATTGTTTTCATTTCAAATTTTGTGTCCACTTTAGGTGCTAGCCCCCCAGCTTTCGGTTCCTTTTCTGCTCATTTTTCAGCTCGTACCCAAAATATCAAACAATTGAAGTGACATTTCTTTGTACCAAGAACATAACACGCCGAATTTTGTAATACGTAAAACTAAAAATTGTCACTGGTATGCGATGAAATGCGTTAGTCTATTAGAGGGGAGGGGATGTTACCTGTGGCTATGGTATAAAATATTTAATTTGTTGTTCGAACAACTCCGCATTTGTTTTTTTTTTTATTATTTTATCGATATTTTTATAAACAGTGTTCTAGTGAAATAGTCAGTTGCATTCCTCCCCTGAAACAATTCAACCGTAATACTCGTATTTCCAAGAATTCTCATCGATTTACACTTGAGGTGGAGCTCAACTTCGAACGTACTGTTAGGTACAGACTAGAGCTGAGTAAATCGTGCATTTCAAATGATCGAATCGTTCAAGAATCGATTACCAAAATGATTCGATCATTTTCATACCACTCAATTTATTATTTCATACTGTTCCGATTCGATTTTTGATGTAAAAACATCTATGCCGGTGGTATAGTGAAATAAAAACGTGTACTTTCCTCTGTGCGACGTTGCGATGTACCACGTTACGTAGCGCGTAATCCCGGAAATGATTTGATATTTCGACACCTGTCAAATTAAAAGTGTTCTAATGGACCTAGAGAACTGGGAATGACTGTAGGTAATTTCCGCCCCCTAAATCGATTGGCGTACTCCGTTTTTCGATCCGTCGTTGTACCAAAAATGTTGTTGTTACACCTGTCAAACTAAGTGTTCCAGAACGTCGGCCGTGACACTAAGGTAATATCCACCTCCTTAATCGATTGGTGTACTCCGTTTTTCGGTCCGCCGTACTTAAATTCTGGACAGTGCAAATTTTCGGGTTTCCACTGGAGCTAGAGGGCTGGCCGTGACAGTACTTACGTAAAAACAAACGTTGATGTTTACACATATTAACCATGAGACCCGGCACTCAGACAATTTGTTTTGTCCCTACTTCATCCAAAACCGTATCTCCTTTAAAATCCTCTCCAACTTTCCTAAACACTCGCACTTTGAACATTTTAAGTGTAGTCATAACCCCTTGAGTGGGTACTTTGTTGCACTATTCCATTTCTGACGCTGAGCTTATAGAGTTTGAGCTAAGACAACAAATATTCAAAATTTAAGACATTAATTTTGTTTTCTTAACACTTTATCTCTGTTCACGGAATCGAATTAAAAAAAAAAAATGAGGACAAGTGCTATTTTGAGTGAAAATCATTTTACAGATACTTACAGATACTGTTAAAGCGTCTAAACTGCCACACAATAGGAGCGTGTAAACGCCCATCAGAGTTCATAACCTGAACGTTCTTGTTGCTGTCACTTGTCAAACGTCAATCATTTTTTAATGTCAAAATTTTGCAAGTCCGTGACACTAAGGTAAAAATTTGTCCAGCCTTTTAAAAAAAGTTTAACGGCAACACTGACGTACTTGCAAATAATGCTTTTCTCATGCATGACCTCTCATATGAGTTATTTTTTTTTTTTTCAATCTTTCTCTATTGTAGAATTATTCACTTCTCGTGCTCGCCCTCATCTTGATTCACCCTGACCGTTGATATTAAATTGTTACAAACATGCATGCTTGATGCTGTTCGTTTTTATAGTCTGCATCTGCACTCTGCGTGCGCTATCTGCCTGCGTATTGAAATTTAAATTTTCATTTCCTCGCGCTCCGATGCGACAACGTATTCTGCGTTGTAGTAGTGAATGGATATAGAGGTGCACACATAGCTTATATATGCCTTTTCTTCTTATTCATTCTTTCCTCTCTTCAACAATTTTTTAACTCAATTCAATTGATGGCGCACTCAGTTTGGTGAATCACTTCGCCTAAAAAAATATTGGAAATTAAACAAAAATGATAAAGCTCTTACGTTACGATTACGATAATCTTTAAAAATTAGCTCTGTCCAGATGGTACCTAATGGTATAAGTATAAGTTAGTTGGAATTGGACTTGAATTCGGTGAATCATATCCTGATGGTGGGAATGAATGAAGAATGCAACTATTTAAAATCCTCTCTCACCACAGAAAACATTTTTATGATTCATTTGGACTTTTTTAATTACAAAAATAAAAGAATACAAAATCATATGTAAGCTATAGTAATACATACATGCAAAGTCATTCCTTCCTTATTGTCATTAATTAAAAAAAAAAAACATTCACCTAAACCACTATAGGCGTGACGCTCCCTCAGCTCCAGCCAGGAAGTTTTAAAGTCATTGAACCCTCGGGAAGAGCCACCACAGAGCACAGAAACAGTTGTTGGTCCTGAGCTCGACTCGACAAACAATCAAATAGTTTGTTGTAACCTGAACCACTAACAGTCTGCCATTGTGTCCTTACTACAGGATGGCTGGTTTTTTTTTAAGTTAATTTCTTTTATTGTTTGCAAAGCATTTTTTCAATGGTGCGAAAAGCTCTTCCGTTATGATATGCATGTATCCATGTCCTAGTCCTAGCTCGTAGGTATATCCTTCTGCAAAACGTGGTCATGCTCAGTATAATCAAAAGGCATAAGGAAACACATTTGACTTCGAGTTCCACTATAGTTTAAAAATACTTGTACCTATGTGTATGCTGGTTGTAGATCCTGAGTGTGCTGATTAAGTATATTGATTTTTTCTCTCGACCGACGACACGACGTTTTAAGTACATGGGCTTGACTGGGAATACTTAAGGTAAGGCCGATCAAAAATAAAATGTGCGACCAAGTCGCATAAATTTGCTGTTATGTGCTCTTGTCTACACTGAAAACAAATCCGTGATATAAAGGGTTTTTCAATAATGGCGGGTAGATGTTGAAATGGAATTAAACAAGCTGTGTATGAGGTATTAAAAAATTCTTTTTTTATTTGAAAGGCCCATGTATGCCATTTTGTCATCTTTTAAATGGCCACCTCAGCTTCTTACGGTGGCACTGATCCGAGTAGTCCAATTTTCAATGACGCTACCGCATAGGTCCGGCTGAATTTGAGGGATGGCCTGGGTTATGTTAACTTTAAGGGCATCGTACGATTGGGGCTTATTTACCCATAAGACTTTGAAGAATTACACCACAAGACTCTACTTCAGAAAGCACAAGAAAAAGTCTAACGGGGTAAGATCGCAGGATTTTGGTGGCCAATTCATGTCACATCCGCGGGAAAAACTTTTCCCTCACATCTTTCATGCAGAATTTCGATTGTTGCGTTCGCTGTGTGGTACGTAGCGCCTTTTTGTTGAACCCACATGTCGTTCACATGCATATCATTTAGTTTGGGCCAAAAGAAATTGGTTATCTTCGATCGGTAGCACTATCTATAGAAGGTGATGGTAATGACATCGTCGCCTTCAAAGAAGTACGTACTCTCACGGACAGGGGCGATGTTTTCAGTAGATCTTGAGTTAAGTTAATGCAAGAGCGTTGGCTGATTGTTCACTGAATCGGTTGACTTAAATTTGGCCACTAAACTTGGTACAATCGACTTGGAAGGACAACTATGTAAACCGTAAAATGGGCGCAACGCACGTATCGTTGTCCCAAAAGATTTTGATATAAAAGTTTTATCATTAGGACGTACTGGGGTGACATTCTGTAAGGCAAAAGCGAACAATCGTTTTCGCGCGTGCGAACGATTTGCTTCATGTGACACAAAAAACGAAAGTTTTCGTTCGCACATGCGAAAAGAATTTCACGACAGCTTATTCTTTGACGTTTTTCTTCGATTAACAAAAAAATAGGATCCGTGAATATATTGCGTTTTTGAGCAACAGTGAAGAAGAAAATAATGATTCGGAATCATTTGTCTTGAGAAATGTAAGCAGAAATCTAAGAGATTTTTCGGATCCATTTTGCCAGACCAAAGGTGGGTTTCAATTATTTGTAATTAAACGTTGTTAAGTAGCTTTATTGAATGATTTCGACTAAATAAAATAGCATTTAAATATGTGTTGGATAATATACGCATTAGAAGAGGGACGCGAATAACATTATGTTCCTCCCATTTTGAGACTTTGGTGGACTTTAGAGCTAATGCATGGAGGAAGCTACCTTGCCCAAAGCACTTTTTCAAAAATTTTCGACGAAGTCTTAGGAGCGTTAGAAGACCAATTTTGCCCAGAATGGATCAAAATCCGAAGAGGATGAGACAAAACGCTACTTTTTCAACAAATACAAGACAATTGTGGCCATTGCTAGATACTTATTCATGTTATCCCAGTAAAATTTCCTTTTGGACTGGTGTTGTGTTGAAAGTCTTTAACAAAGAAAATACAAGAAAATTAGTTTTGGTAAAATTTAACTGTAGAAAAACTTACATTGTGAACGAAGTACTTTATTTTTAAACATTTCCTTTCCAACAAAAAGTTAAATTGTTCAAATAAATACAATCTGTCACAACAATAGTGATGAGCCTTCAAAATTTATTGTATTTATAAAATGTTTCTTCACTCGATATTTAATTTTTTCTTATTATTTATGTGTTTTTTACTTAACCATCACTGAAATTGAAATTGAAGTCCCTAAAAAATTAACTACGTACCTTTTTTTCTAAGTTTTTTCTCATTTTATCTCTTAAATGATGTTCTTATTATCGATTTTCTTAAGTTTTACGTATCGATTAAAATTTATTTCTCATCTCTCAAGATATATGACAACTGTCAAAATCCTAAAAGTATGCAATAAAATTGTGTTGTATTCGAAGCATAAACGAACACAGAAACAAAAATGAAATGCGATACAGAATGTCAGTTATCGTTTTCGCACAATTTCTTTCGTTTTTGAAAAACGAATGATCGCTTTCGTTTCGAATACGTGAATAGTGAACAACAGATTGGTGACAGATGTCACCAAAACAACAGTCCGCCAAAGTCTGCCCAAGCCAATTGAAAAACCCTTTATATTTGATAACATTTTAGTTTGGGTAAATTATGTACTCAATGGTTTCTGTTTCAACCCGTTAAGTCGAGAGGGGCAATTTATAAAAAATTATGTATGAACTTGAAATGGAAAAAAAAATAAAAAAAAAACCCCGGGCAATACTTATAATAATACATGTGGGATGCCATTGTTGTTCAAAATTAATCACCCGGCTCAAGAGTCATCACCCTATCGGAAGATGCTATAATTTTTGCAAATGGCAGCAAATTTAGATTCTACTTTGACACTTGTGAAGTAAAGAGATACAAACAAAAATTAAAACAAAGGCAGAACCAAAGTTTTTTATTCATAAAAAAATTACAGCCACAGAACATCGGGTGACAACTTTTGCGCCTGATGTGGTGATTAATTTTGCGCCCACTGCTGAAAACACACTGGCTCACCCAAAAAGTGTTTTTCCGTTTTATAAAATAAGAATCTTTAAAAGTAACAAAAAAAGGGAAATTTACAAAAATCTCATTGGACGATAGAACGAGCAATCTCATTGGTTGCACATTCTGTCTCATCCTCAATTTTAAGAAAAAAGAACGTTGAAATTACGTATGTATAATGATTTTTTTTATTTTGAAATAAATAAATAAACTTTTTAGCAGTTTCTGCATAAAAAAAAATAAATTTAAATCTACCTAGCCGATCTTTGAAAGGTACTGTAAAAATTGGCTTTTAGTAAAATTGTTTCCTCTTTAGCAGTAAATCGTTGTTAATTTACACATACATATGTACATATTGTTTCGCAATCCTAGGAGTCGGTTTTCGTTTGAAATAAGGTTTCCCTACATGCTGTATGGAAAAACCGTTATTTTTAGTACTAAGAAGATTTTTTTCTTCTATAAAGTGTTAAAAATTGCCCAAGATATCCAAACAAAACTTTTCTAAGCTTCTGCATAAAACTTTAACAAAAATCTGATGAATTGTTATCGAGAAAGTTGAAATATAAAAAAATGTTCTATTCGAAGTACCGGTAATAACAATTGTTCGTATTTTTTTGGAAGTCGTGTAACTGTAGAAATTAACCGAATTTTTGTGAAGCCTGTTTTGAAAATTCAAAAAATCAAATTTTTACATCAATAACCTTTAGTATGGTTTCTTAAATAAAATTAAAGAAATACAGTAGACGCTCGATGTTGTGAAGTAATTAAAACTAGGCATGTTCACTATATCGAGATTGTTCACTAATTCTAGAGAGAAGGTGATGTGGCAACACTTCAAATAATGTAAGAGGAAAATAAACTAAGCGGAATGTGCTGAATGTAGAGAGACTGCCGGTTAGGTTTGGGATTTGGGATATCCATAATTTGAATAAAGCATTCGTTGTAAATCCATGAAACAAAAAAGACGCGTTTTTAATTGTGTGAAAAAGTATATCATAAAGAAATGAAATCTAACTGCTTACACTAATAAGGTTTTTCAAAGTAGAATTTGATTCAAAATGAATATTTTGTTCGGTGTTTTAATTGAAAAAAATATTTCATAACATTAAAAACATAACATAACATGTGTCTGTTGCAAACGTTTCATAACTATGATATCAGAAAAATCTGCATTATTATGTCCTACCCACTCAATAACCTTATCAAAAAAAATATTAGCATTCTAGATGAAAACGAACAGGTTGAGGACTCCCAATCAGCAACCAATTACACATCTTCTTCACCATTTTAATTTTCGGTTTCTTTAATTCCGGATAAGAATCTATCTTCGTTCCATTCGCCTATGTCTTTAAAAGCAAACTTCAGCATGTGAATGAATTTCTTTTCACAACAAATGTCATAAAAGTTCGAATACACCACTAACTTGTAACGGGTGATTCTTAAGCTGGTTTGGTTTTGGCAACACTGGTTTTGACAGCTGACGTGTGTTTAGTACCTTGTGTCACTGTCAAACAGCTTCAGTTTGGTTCATTTGGAGTGAAGATCAGCCAGAAGCATTGCAACAGCTACCAATGCATCCCGAAAAAGCCACTGTTTGGTGCGGCTTATGGGCCGGCGGCATTATTGGGCCATATTTCTTCAAAGATGATGCGAATCGCAGCGTTACTGTCAATGGTGAACGCTACCGAGCGATGATAACAAACTTTTTTTTTCCCGAAATGGAAGTTCTTGACTTGCATGATATGTGGTTTCAACAAGACGGTGCCACATGCCACACAGCACGCGAAACAATGGCGCAATTGCGAGGCGAGTTTGGTGAACAGTTAATTTCACGTTTCGGGCCGGTCAATTGGCCGCCTAGATCGTGCGATTTGACACCATTAGATTATTTTTTGTGGGGGTATGTCAAGGCTAATGTCTATAGGGACAATCCCGCTTCGATTGACGCACTGGAAGCCAACATCCATGCATTCATTCGTGAGATACCGGCCGATATGTGTGAAAGAGTATGCCAAAATTGGACTCAGCGGATGGGCTACCTGAGACGCAGCCGCGGTCAACATTTGCATGAAATTATCTTTAAACATTAAATTGCAAGGTTCAAACTATCGATTCAAATAAATATTTCATTTATTTTTTCGAATTTTTTGTGTTTTTTTTTTAAAAAAAGTTCTAAACCTCTTAAAAAATCACCCGTTATTATATACTGGGTCTAGTGTGTACTTATTTTCTAGACTGAATGTAAAGGG
Source organism: Leucozona laternaria (assembly GCA_932273885.2). Lineage (NCBI taxonomy): Eukaryota > Metazoa > Arthropoda > Insecta > Diptera > Syrphidae > Leucozona > Leucozona laternaria. The sequence continues at coordinate 179,658,292 of OW026366.1, read as the reverse complement.
CTTTTTTTTTTAGACGTGTTGTTTTCAATCTGGCAATACTTCTTTCGGAGTTGGTCTTTTTGACAGCTGTCACTTGATGCTCAGTTTGGTTTGCCATTTCATAATGAATTGACTTATTTCTGAACAACGTTTGCAAATCGTTCAAATTTATTACCATAATAATGGTTCGGTTCGCGCAAAATCGCATAAATTCGAGCAACCATGGATCGGTTTCGCACCACGTTTACTCTAGTGGATAATGCGCATCCTCAGAGACACCGTACAGTGCGAACCGAAGACGCTATGCTGCTGTGGAGCAGAGTATCGAGGAAGACCCGAATGAGTCCATCCCCCATCGCGCGCAACAATTGGAGCTGTCGAAAATTGGGCCTCTCGACTGGAATTTATTCGAACCAGTCGCGGCGGCCACTTGCCCGAAATCATTTTTAAACCATAATGGCAAACCCTTATCTTTATAATAAAGCTAAATTCTTGGCCATAACATTAAAATATATGCGTTTTATTTCTTCTTGAAAACCACACGTCTAAAAAAATGCCCTTTATTTGAATTTATCAATGAGAACTTAATGGCCATTTATAAAAAATCCATTCCATCCATTAATACAATAATCATAACATTTCAATTAGATGCATTTATTCACAATTTACACGAAACCAATACTGGGTCTATTAAAGTAAAAAAAAAGGATCCAGTAAAAAGATAAAAAATATGACATGCAATAGAATTGTAATAAAGGAATCACTGGCCCAGAAATGCGGCCTTGTGTTGGTTTTGCCGCTGAATAGAATGAATAAATATGACTGTTTGACTTCTTAAAGGATTGGCTTATGGATTAAGCCTTTAATAATAATTTATTATTTGTCAATGTAATGTTTTTGAGAATAGAAAAACAATCAGTGAAATGAAGTCAACCATGAGACTATTGAGAACATTTCTTTTGTCTAACTTTTAAATAGGCTAAATGGCCTTAACAAGGCGGTGACTGACTTTAATAATGTTGTTCTAGAACGAAGAAAAAAAAACAATTCTTATTAAGAACTGTTATTACTGCTCTGGAAAAATCTAAGTCAACTCATTGTTGACATTGGCGCACATTTTTAAAAACATGAACATATTTTTGTTTACTTACGCCCAGATTAAAGTTAAGCTGGAGTTTGGTGAGTTAACTCTAGATTTCCCACATGCGTATCATCCATTTGAAAACAGCTTCTTGAGTTAACTGTAGGTTAATTAACGTCCAGAGTTAGCTAAAAGTAACCCGCTGTATTATTACAGTATGTACACTTTTGCGACTATATAAATTAAAAACAATTTATTTAATTTAGCTTATCTAATAAATGTTGTTGTTTTTTTTAATTTTAGATCCTTGTTTCGCCAGTTCTTGCTGGTCTCGCAGTCGCCATTGGTGTTCCGATTCTCCTATTTTACGTTTACGGTGTCGTTCCAGTATCCTTATGCCGTGCTGGTTGTGGAGTTTCCACACGAGATGGCTTCAAATTTGATTTCGATGGCGAGGAAGAAGAAATCCAAGAAATTCAAATGCGCAATCAAAGTGATGGTGCAAGTGTTGATGCTGTCTCGAGAATAGGAGCTACAAGTATTGGTGAAGTTAGTTTGAGTGTAGCTAGTGGCAGTCATATTGGTGTATCAAGTCAGACAACAGCATTCGGTGTTTCGCATGCTTCGAATCGTGAGTCGACAACAGCTTTAGCTGGTAGTATCACCGGTCATAGATTAGAAGTTCAAGCTGATGTTAGTTCATCGGAAACTGCTTCGGCTGTAACATGCGTTAGCGAAAAATCTGGTAATACACTAAACGACACTGCCTCTACCAAGGCTTTGGCTGGCTCTATACTTAGTTATAAACAGGTTAGTATTTTTTTTTTCATATATTATATACATAAATATACATTATATTCATAAATTGAAATTATTTTTGTTTGTATCTGTTTAGCAAATGGATTCTTCAAATGTAAGTGAAGACGGCGTTTCGGAACGAGTACGCTTTGATAATACGGTTTGCTATGTCATTGATGGAAAGCGAGACTGTTCAGATGTTTGGTATACAGCACCATTAGACCAGGTAAAGTTAAATCTTATACATATGTAGGTACATAATGTGTATATTATATTCAATATATTATAGCAGATACATAGGTAATACAAATCAGCTGATACATTAAAAGAAATGTGTGTAAAGTTTTGTGTATTATAATTATAACCTAGAAAACACCACTTGCCATATGAAGGCAAAAATTGTTTGTGAATGAGAACAGAAAAGAAGTCGATATTGTTTCAAACGACAAAATCTCCTTCACGCAATGAATAAGACTTTTCAAACTGTCGGCGTTGAACCTTTATTCTTGAAATTGATTTTCTCTTTCTTGGAAAACCGTTATTACAATGTTCGTTTCAGATCTGCCCTCTCCAGGCTCTTTTTACCAGCTATTTCCACCAAAGCAGCCATCTAGGTCCTCTTCTTTTGGTGATGCTCAGTTTTTCGATTTCTATTTCTCCTTATCAAATCTCCTGCCCATCTATCTTCTCCATAATTAGCCCATTTCCACCGTTGAGTCTGCTCGCGATCTCGGCATGTTATGAGAACGAGATCTCTCCTTCTTAACACAAATCGACAGTATAATTGTTAAAGCCAACCCAGCGCTGGCTTTTTTGAATTCGCCAACCCCTACGGGATGCGATCCCTTTACATAACCTTTATTCGCCCTCCCCTTGAATACGCCTGTTTATAAGTATGGTCTTCTGATCAACATCCTATTCACATCTCCAGAATTGACACCATTCAACTTCCTAAGATTTGCCCTTCTGTATTTAAACGATCTTTTGATCCTACCTCCGTATCAAGATCGCCTTCAACTAATTTACAAAGAGAAAGTGGTACACTGTCATAGATACATATATGTGTCATTATACCATATAAAATATGATACAATATTTTTTGTATGACAAAGTAGTATCAGACTATGTCATTCATATATATGACCAATTTATATGATGAAAGGTTTTTTTCAGTTAAATGTAATATATATATATATATGGCGAAAAATGACCGTAATATACATATATGGCTCCATATATTTTGTGTCATATAAATTTGACTATCACACTTGTATGACACTTTTGAGCCGTATAAATTTGGCAAACTTGTAATACTGCCTTTAGTCTAGTATGTTAATTTTTAATTAAAAAAACCGTCAACCGAGACCGTACCACAAGCCAAAGTGAAGTTATCAGCTCCATTTAATGAGGATTGTTCCTACTAGTTGCCTCACACAATTTTGTTATTGTTCGTTAGATTTCTTTCTTTGTGTCCATACTCGATATAAAAGACAACAAATTACTGTATCTATAAGCATATGGGAAATTAGATGAAAGATTTCACACTGACAAAGAATAAACTTCAATTAAAAGAGCTTTTTTATAATAGTAAATTTTAATTGAGACTAATGTTTGATTTACATAACGCTCCATAAAAAGATCAATTTGTTTGCACTGTCGTCCAAGTGGAACTGTTTTTGAGGCCGCAAGTCATCTTGACAAATGTGAACTTGTCAATAGAAATATTGATATCTTCAAATACAGCCAAGCGGATACGCCGCACCGAAGTTCTTGGTATCGAATTCCAGCATATGCCACCTAAAAACAGACATTTTTGTTCATGGGTACCTACTGCCTTTTGCGTGGAACTAACAAATCCGCCAAAAGTATCCCTTGTCATGCGTCTCACCGTTCTGTTGTCGCAGAAAATTGTAGGTCTCCCTCCATTGCTCCCTGTTGAGAGTGTAAGTCACTTAGACCCTGGTTCTCCACGAGCTGTCGTGCAACCAAATGTATTTATTTATTTTTAATTGGGAGAATTAAAGAGCCTTGAAAGGTCGTTTTTTCATTTATAAATACACCTACAAAACATAGTATTTTAATTAACTTATTTTTCTATTTTCTTCTGTAGGATCCTGGAGCTGATAAAGCCAGCGTCGGTAGCAGTCGTTCATTTCGCAGCTCCGAACGTTCATACCGCGAAGAACTAGACCCAAATAATTCAGCATCAACTGGCAAACGTCTTGCTTTATTTAATTCACGCCATGCCAAACTCAATGCAGCTACACATCGAACTTTATCTCTAGATTCAAATACAGGATCAAATAACATACCCGAAAATGTTAGTCTCGAGCAGCAAGCTGAAGAAGAAGATAAGGCTGCCTCATCTGTTCCTGATATTCCCACACACGATAAAACACCCACCAAAACTGGTTCCCCTCCAAAATCATCCTCCACAAAGAACTCAACACGAACATCGATTCTAAGAAATTTGTTCTTTGCTCAAAAAGATAATCACAATAATGCCAATATTAATAGTAATAATAATAATTGCAATCCCAACAGTAGCAGCAAATCAAACAAGGATCATTTAGATGGCGAAAGTAGTGCATAAGTTAAATAAAAAAAAATATAATAACTCTATGAAACCTAATGAAGAAATATTACAATTCACATTCTCTTGAGATATGAAAAAAAAAAGAGAAAATATACATGCTTCAGTAGATGTTGTTGACGTAATAAATAGATAGATTTGAATTCAATTTTTATTATGAATCCATAACTATTGTGTCTAATAATTAATCGTTCAGCATACTATACTCAACTATTCTCCAACACTTTAACTATTTAACTTTGTCATCGTAGAAAATCCTGTTATTTTGAATTTATCTTTTCTTTATGTTACCCAAGTTACTTTCAATTCCTTATCCATGGCATTTGTTTTGTTTATTTTTTTTTTTAGTAACTGCTTGCTTTAAGATATTTCCTAAAATTATTTAGTTTCTTATTAAGCAAGAAAATTCTATGTGCCAAAACTTACAAAAAAAAAAAAAGCATTCAGTTCAATTTTCTGCCTCTCGCAGAAAGAAAAGTTGATTCTTTATTTGATGTTCTTAAGACTGAAACAAAAAAAAAAACTTTCAGGTTACCCATCAATGTCGCCCTTTAAATGTACTCGTATAATATAAAGCGACTCTCAGAATGATGTTAAACCAATTTCTTTGTACACCGTATATATTGTTAATGTTTGTTTATTATTTGAAAAGAATAATTAAAATAAAAATATTGTTCTTACAGAGTGTTGTGAAACGCGCAATTTTTTTTTCAAAAAATAAGAAAAAAAACAAAGGAAAGTTGTATTTAAGATAATATTGTCGCTGTGTATATGTATCTATTGCATAAGTTTAAAAATTATTGAAATTTAATTCACATATTACAATTAATCATTAATTATTATTATTAATTCTTCAATGGAAAAAAACCTGAATTTCAAATGTGATTTTAGTTGGAATCGAATTACAAATGTAAGAAAAAATGCGTTATAAAAAAAGCATTGCTTAGTTAGTTCTTTTGTTTTTAATAATAAGTAAAAATATGTACTAAAAAAAAAAAAAAACAAAAACACACGCAACAGCTTATTGAACAACTTATACATATAAAAATAACACATACATATATAGCTATAAAAATAATTTGTTAAAATCAATTAAAATTAATACTACACTTTTAAAAGCATTCATATAAACATTTTTTAATTATTTTTTTAATTTAATACAGTCTCTAACGCACAGTGAATTCCATTAAATTTTTATAATTGTTACAAATTATAAATTTTCATATATTCAATTTTAAAAAGGAAACAAAACAGATATAATTCAATAACTGGTACTACTTCTAGCTGTTTAGTGATGAACCAATTCGACTATGAAATTAGTCGGTTTTAGGTTAAAAAGGCCTGTACTACTAAACGAGCTGTCAAGTTGTTCCAATTCCGACCAACAGCAACGTCGCGACGTCCCATTTGTATTCACTCGCAAATAAAGATCACATCAAGAGATATTTTTTAAAGAGGAATGAATTTATGATCAGGATTTCTTCGACGGTTGTGGCATATCGTGGAATATCGTGCCTTTTCTTTTAAATTCAATTTTAAGGACAAGCGCTAGGGTGGGTGTAAGAGCCTCCAAATATATGAGCCCTTAACATTTAGATGTCCCTTATCGCAGTTTTGTATTTGCTGATAAAATTGTAGAGGAAACAAATATGTTTTAAGAACTTATATTGCTTCAATTTTACTTTTTGCACTGTCTTAAGTTGTCCGTCAAACGCTTATGTTAAATCACAATAATGAAGATAGTGAATATGTGTTTTCATTAGCTACAATGATAGCTAAATGAGATGGCAACCGGAAAACTCGCTCTCGGTCACTTAACACACATTGAATGGCCTTCATACAATATATGGGTTAAAATATATTTATTAAAAGGGTTATACTTCTTTCCGCGAATTGGTGGTATAATTATCACCTCTAATATGATTTTCAATTGAAATTTTATATTTTCAAACTCAATAACATAAAAAACTGAAAAATTAATCATTGATAAGTTTTCTTGTAAATGATAACAGTCTGCATCATTCTTAATGATTAACACTTTATCTTACAAATTATCAATACGAAATTTAAAAGTTTTAAACAGCTTCGCATTGGTACGGAAATGCATATTTACATTTAAAATCTTTTTAATCAGCATCTGTGACGCCAAATAAGTATGAATTTCGACGCGTTCTTGAGTACACTTACCAATTTTTTTATTTAAAAAAAAAATTCGGACAATAAGAACGCTTTCGCAACCAAATTGCATCGCTTAAGATGGTATTTTGTCGTTAATTAGTGAAAATTCTCTTAGGCCTATTAACTGAAATGGAATTTAATTATTTAAGTTCAACATACAAACAAACATAAAATAAATATTATAAGTGTCGTATCTGAAAAAAGGTTAATGCCTTTTTTTAGTTTGTTGTATGTATTTCATTTTCAAGGTATTGAAATTGTTTGGGTGTATGGCGTTTTGGTTAGAAAATACTTATGAAACATTCAGGCCCATTTGCTGAAATGAAACTTAAGAATTTATGTTTAACATAAGAGCTTATGTTATAGTTTAAGCTGAGAAAAAAGTAGAACATAAGCGTGTAAGTTGAACATATTCGTATCAGCAAACGGCTCTCAGAGCATTTAGTTTTTTTTTGGTGGCGGCACAGCTCGAAGAGAGCGAAGGCCGATTGTCTTACAAAATGGAATGGACATTTTATTGAACGACGGCGACGATTTGATATCTTCAAATTAGTATTTTATCGGTAGAAACAACTACATTTTTGGCTGTTTCGCTACTTATTTTTTTCGAATTGGATTTCTCAATCTTTTACTCCTCCGTAGTGCTGCGTTTTACTTCTATTTACCAACTACTCAAGTTTGAATCTTTACTGATGAGTTTGCTCTAGGTATCGTAGAGTGCATTCTGCTGTTGGCTTTGATGCTTGTGTAGGTGTAAACTTTTTTGTAGATAGCTCAATTATAACTCCCCTCTTATTGGTTTTGTTTTTTATAGCAGCTTATTCCTTACCTAGTTTTTATGAGACGAAAATGTATTTTTTTTTTTTTTTTGAATTCCCTCCGAGATAGAATGCTTAAAGTTTGGCAATTTCAATCTTCAAAAGCAACATATTGATATATTCCATTGGAAATTGGAAATTTTGACCTACCTAAAATTGAATCAGTTATTTTGCCATTTTACTAGTACCTCCTTGAAATTCCCGATGACGCGGCATATTGGGCCCTAAGGAAATTCGTTTCCTCCGAAAAATGTCATTCCTAGTAACATATTTCTGCTATATTGAACCCCTTCTAGGGAATAATGACCTTTTCGATTAGTGTCAGAATGAGAGTTCATAAGACCAATAAAATAATAGGAAATTTGATTTCAGTTAGCCCTTAATGTTTAACGATATTAAACAAACTGTTGAACTACCACGCAAACCACTGCCGCTAGATGGGAAGTAATTTTTTTACATTTGTGATTATTGAATGAAATAAAACGTGACCTATTAATGAAATGGCTTAAACACACAAAGATTTCTTTTCTTTAACTTAATCATCTTCAGACCATAAGATCAGCCATCGATAAATGCGAAGCTAACACTTAATCTCAGCATTGTACCAGAGTGAATTGAATCGGTTCATTGGAAGTCAAACTAAAGATAAATTGCGAATTTGCCGTTGTGCTTGAAATGAAAATTGGTGTTAAAGAAAAACTAAAACTTCGGCGTTCTAACTGATCTTCACCTTTATCACCATTAAAACTATTTTTGTTTTACTGGGATGCCAATATTCGCTTCTGGATTCATGTCGTTTAAGTAAAACGACAACCCTAATAAGGGTGAATATCAACACCACAACGATTTCAATAAAATCTAAACATTTTTAAAATTATTATAAACACTAAATACGTTATTTGTTGAACCAGTTATATAAAAATGTTCTTATGAGTTATTTATTTTGTTCTCAATATTTAAAAGTTAAGCCCATAATTCAAAACAGCTCTTATAAAATTGTTAATTCCTATGAGTATGTACCATAATAAGTACCTAAAGATAAATGTTTTTTTTTTGTATGTTGTTGATTATTTGTTTTTTTCTTTATTTTTACATAAACATTTTAACATTGCTTTAAAAAATCTTCCTTTGCCAATAATATTTAAAAAAATAAACAAATTAAAAATTATTGTTACCTACAATTTCTATAATTATATATCAATTTAAAAACAAAAAATATAAATACATAAATATGTGACAGTTTATTAATTGAACTGAAATATATTTTATAAAAATTAAAGAAATACTAGCATTAATATTCTACAATAATAATATTATATTGTCTAATAAGTTTCTCTTCCTTTTTTGTATAAAATAAAATTCGACTGTAATAATGTTTACAAAAGAAAAGCTGTTTTATTTTATTTGCTAAAGCTTTTCAAAAGAAACCGATGGGTTGGTTTTAGGAAAAATTCGTCGAAAATTTTTATTAAAGATAGGTTTCCATATTATGAGTCGAAAATATTAAATTTATTTAAAATTTGAATAAAATTGTATTGTTAAAAAGGCAGTAATGTTTGCGCGACAAGATACAAACTCTTTTGAAAGCCAAGCCCCAATGAGTCCACCAAACTTCAATAGACACTACTTACCGATAGGCAGGTACGCTGATACGCTTTTGCGGCTACTTTTGAATTGATCCGTCCCCCAATAATAATGAGAACGGATTATACGTTGTTCTTCCGCAGAGACTTACCTAGGTTTTGCCTCAGCTTATATTAAAAAATACGCCTTTGTAGCACATGGATACTCAACATGAATAACATGGCTATTGTTTTTGTGACGGATTTCAACTTATGGCGAATTCGTTTCAAAAAAAAAATCGAATTTTTTCTAAACAGAATCGAATTTTTTCTGTGTGGCCTTTTATAGTACTGTTCGTTATGTCTTAGGCTTATGAAGGTACGACAGATTATCTGGGTTTGCTACTCTATTGCTGGATATGCCATTGGAAAATTATCTTAAACTTCGGAGCTTGACAATACTGATTTGACAAAATTAGTTTTCCTACCTCGCATAGATCTCATCAACTGACTCATCCTTTTCGTTTTTAACATCCGAGCGTCAATTTTTCGTAAATTCAGTCTGTCTTTGGAACTCCTTATCACGTAATATTACAAAAATTCAAAACGCAACGAGCATTAAAAAGGTTTTAAAAAAATCAATTTTCAGTAAATATACGTAAATGAAATTATAAAAAAAAAATGATTAATGATTTAAATTTGTTTGATTATTAGCTTCATTTTTTATTTAATTTAACTCTTTGCTTGGTATACTTTGCAAAATTACCTTATAACTACATATCTTAGGTATAAGATATTTTATCTTACAGTTATTTTAGCATAAATAGGTTTAGTGTGTTTAAAAATAGTTATAAAGTGTTTAAGAATAAGAACATTTTAAAGCTATAAAATTATTCAGCCATATTGTGAGTTTCACCCGAAATTTTTTTGTTCGCCCGGAATTTTAAAAGCTATTGTGAGTTTCGCCCGAACGAAATTTTGTTCGCCTCCAAAAAAAAAGTGAAAGTGGCATTACATTCCGCCCGAAATGAATGTTCACAATAAGTTGAATTTTTCCATCATGAAATTTCGGGTGAAACTCATAATAGCCTAAAAGTAAAATGCCAAATTGTCCGCGTGAAATGTTGTTTGGGTGAAACTCAAATAAGGCTGATTAAAAACACTGAGCAACCAAATTTAAACTATGGGTGACTGTTAGTAAAAATATGTAACTAAAAAAAGCTATTTTGAATAAAAAAAATCGATTGACCAAGTATACCTACTGATGTAATGCAAATTCCATTCTTTTAATCGAGATCCTCAGAGTTCTGACTGCTTTTTTGACAAATTCAAATCGCGAACAGTCGTTTAGGTCTTCTTGAGTTATCAAGTGTGGCTTGGATGAGATTTCTTCAAAATCAGAGTCACCGTCATCATCAACGCTCCGCGATTGGCTCGAAGTGGATGGCTGTGAGTCTTTAATCTCAACGGACGCAGATACAACTGATATAGGCAAATTGTTGTCAAATATATATTGCTGGTTTTTTATATGACTGTAAATTAGGATAACTAACCGTGTTTTTTCTTGAAATTAATACTTTTTATATCTGTAAGACAAAAATAGCAATCCGAAACGTGATCTCTTAGTTCGTCGAAATCATGGGTACCTTGGGTAATAAATAAAAAGGTTTAGTGTGTTTTAATAACTGCTAACTGTTATTTTTTCACAAAGGATTACAACGCAAACCTCAATCTATTGATAGCTTTTGATAACTTTGTGAACGTGTATTTCACTTACCCCACCTCAAAAGTAGGTACAGAAAATATTGTACTTATCTGTTATGGACAACTTCATGGAACACAAAGTGACATAATGTAAGACGGTTTTGGCCAAAGTTTCTGGTCATGGAACACTCAATCCTGTACTTTTCTATTATTTTATGTGCAGAACAAGTTCATTAAACACAAACTATAGTCCGTCGACCATTCTAAAAAAAACCCCTAAGAAATTCAAATAAAAGAAAAACAAGTTTTTGTGTTTTTTTTTTTTTTAATTTTTATTTTAAAAAATAATTAATGTTTATAAAAATATTTTGGCAAAAATGTGATAATTTTTTAATATTATTTAAGATTTTTCTTATTTTACTATCAAAACAAAAAGAAATAGTCAAATAAAAGAGTAAACATTTTACAGGGAAATAAGTGAACCGACGAATTGCATTCATCATCATTTTTCAATAAGACACATATATGGAGGTATAATTTTTAAGCCTACAAAAAACAATTTTCACTAAAAAAAAAATAATTATTAGCTTAGATTATAAATTTTAACTCTTCGCTGTATTAAACAGCACTTTAACTGTTGTTTTTTTTTTTTGCTTGACTTTTGGGTACATAAAAAGCTTCGTCTTGAATTAACTTAAGGAATTTTCTTTAATCTTATTATAATTATCTTGTTTACTTAAGGAGTTTTATTTCATCTTATGTTTATTATCAATTTATTGGTAATAGATGTGTTTGGACAAGATGTTTTTTTTAAATAATTCTCCATTTTGCATATACATATTTCCTTAGTTTGTTTATATATTGTTGTTTTTATGAAATATATATTCAATACTTTAAACAGCTGGTGGTGGTTGCGGTGGTGTGAAAATACTTTGATGCGGCGTACTGTTCACAACTTCATTGAAAACGAGCTCCTTCCACTTTTCAACTGGAAGTTCCATTACTTCAAAGCTCTGATCGTACAAAGCCGATGTTTGTTCATCTGAAGGATCAGAATACTTTTCCATATACCTTAAAAAAAATAATTAAAACTTTGTTAAAAAGTGTATGAGACTAAGGAATTTAAATCTCTTACTCATGAGCGAGAGCTTGTTCTGCAGTTATCCTCTTCTCTGAGTCTAGTTCCAACATTTTTTCAAGTAAATCAATTGCCAACGGATTTGCACCTCTAAAGACATCTTTGAAGCTCCTCCTTCGCATAGGTGGCAAGGATTTAATATAATTGCGTGCCTGCAAAATAATTTTAGAAGGGCAACACTTAAAACAGGTAAAATAAAATATTAAAGTATTTTTTTTTTTCACCTTGGGAAAATTGGGTGAAATTAAACAATTTGTGAAAATAGGTTCTTCGGGATACGGTAACTACTTAAGGGCCAGATCAGAAGACGTAACGTTTAACAAATTTTTTGCATCTTCGCAACCTTTTTGATTTTTGGCAACGTAGTCATTCGACTGAAGCACATAGCCAGAGCTCAAGGTTGTTCAGATTCTTCGATGTAGTGACACTCATGGATAGCGGTATAGGGACCAGGTTGCCTTTTTACTGTCGGAAGACAGCATTCATTTTTTAAAGCATTAAATTATACTTGCATTTAAGTTCTAATTTATTGAACAGTGCTGTCAGTATCAGAATTTAATGGCTTAACCATCCAACCTACCATTCACATCCAAAGAACAAGGGTATGAATATAGAAACGAATATGAGAACTGAGGAAACATCTCAATACAACTTGTATTCCAGCAGCGATCCGAAAGGTAATTTCGTATCTTACGAACAATGAATTCATTAATTTCAAGTTCACGCATTTTCGATAAAAGACCTTGATGCCAAACTATAAGAGGTCTTCGTTCTTCGAGATATTTATTTAAGCTGATAATTAATCATCATTTACATGACCTTTAAAATAAGGGACGTTCGCTTCGCTTTTTGTAGGGATGGGGGGGATAAAAGCTGTTTCCCATCAACTCGGAAAAACGACGAGACGAAATCTATATTACATTTGTTGTTGTTTTCAATCATGCTTTCTTGTTTAAATGTCGTATATTTTGTCGTTTTTCATTGCAATGTGAAAGATCTGCTAACAAAATTTAAAATTCAAATTTTGAATAAAAGATGTGAGCATAGAAATATTTCATCTTTTAATCATGTGAGCCCATATTGCAGACGTATCGGTGACTTTACAATATACTTAAACAGACTGTCAATTCACTGAACTGTTAACATGTGTGGGTGAACGCAGATCAAATCATCTTTCGTCTTGTGATGAATTTACATGTATCTGCATCTGCAAATTTCAAGAAAAGTAGAGCGGGATGGATGTATGCCAAAAAATGAATGAGTGATAGAGTTCCATTATGAACATGAACATGTTCGTCTTCATATCTGCATTATGGCACTTTCTATAATCTGTATTTATGAAAATCTCTGCATTTTGGTTTTCCTTCTATATTCACCAAATGTAAATTTTATATCTACATCCCTTCTATTTTGCAGAGCTCGCATGAAGATCAATGTAAATCCACCTTAAAGACGTCATCTACAACCCATCTTTTTTTTTAAATAAAACATTCAAAAATGAAAAAAAGACAATTCTTTTAACATCATTATAAATTATTTCAAAAATTGTCTAAAAATACAAACAGCTTTCAAATCGTTGCAATACTTTTACAGTAGGTAATATGGGTTGTAGAAAGAAAATAACTTTCGAAATTTTTGGATTTAATCAAACATTACGACCATGTTTGTTTTTGAGTATTTTTTTGTAAAAAGTGCAAAAACGATCTATACAAAAAGCGACGATATCTATCGTTGTAAATATACTAACAACAAGAAAATTGATAGTTTAATTTTTAGAAGAATTTATTCTTACCAACAAAATAAATTAAATATTATTGTATTTGAAGGTCAAAATTACAAATTGCAGTTTCAGAAGTCCGTCGAGCTGAATGAAAACCCATACAAATGGAGCCTTTCCTGAATAATATTAATTGAGTGTTGGAAGCTGAACAACTTAACAGCAAAGGGTTTCCAGTAGCCTAGTACGCTGCTGATGCGAAACATCACATGGAAAATGTTGTTAAAGTTGACACGACAGAGAAAACGAGAGTTTTCGAAAGCGATAGACGACATAAATGTAGAATGTAAGTAGTTTCTGCTGCATCTCTTATTTTCTCTTCCTCAAAAATCTAATCGGTTTATCGATGGCTGATAGTTGGTGTTTTGTGCTTATACACAATATCAGAAAATAGTGCGTAGTATGAAACTACTATCTGTGCTAATAGTGTATTTACGGGGTGATTTTTATTATCTTTTATCATTCAACAGATCTTGAATCTATATCGATTCAACACATTTTTTTTATTATCTTTTATCATTCAACAGATCTTGGATCTATATCGATTCAACACAATAAAACACTAAGAACAAAAAAACCCTTATCAAATCACAAAATCTCAATGATAACAAATAACACGGAATTTGTTACTATTCAGACATTTTTTTTAAATTTTCGTTTCCATAATATTTGATAAAGAACTCCTTCACTTAACACGTTAATACAAACGAGCAACAATATAAATAAATCACAGAACTTCCTATGAAGTTTATCTTGATGTATATAATATAATCAGCTGATATTTTGACACAAATGCACTTCCTTGACTTGATATTGGGTCAAGAAAAAACCCAACTTTCTCAATAATATAAACGGAAGAAAATTTTTTGAAAGCTGACCAATCAAAGACTAGAAACTTCCTTTTTTGATCGGAATATCCTTACACAATAATAGCGTCTTCGTTTGGTAAACCGGAAGAACTCTCTAAAACCCTTCGACCTGGAATGCCAAACGAACAAGTTGAATGCCCTTTTTTTATTTTGAAGTTTGCCACCCCTATTGCGATTTGCGATTGTGTATTGATAGTTGATAAATCTTGATATTTTGGGTTTTTAAACTCAATTAACTGAAAATGTGATCAACTATTCATTAATATTTGTCAATTTTTTATAATTCACAACGGTCTGCATTATTCCTAATGACCAAAACTTTTTTCGGTTGGGTAGTTTAATATCGAATTTCAATATTTATCAACTATCAATCAACAATCGCACATCGCAATAGGGGTGTGTGCTTTGTTGCATTTGTGAAAGATCAAATGCATATATCAAATTTAATTTTCAACTGTTTATAAAAATAGCCATAAAATAATGAAAGAAAGAAGAAAGAAATTGCGGCGGTGTTCGAGAGTTGAAATTCTTTCCGTTATAGTTTTACCGCCTATCATTTTTAAAGCTCTCTTCTCAATTCTATATAATAGACGCAAGTGGGTTATTGGAGCACCTGCCCAGATATGAGAATTGTATTCCATTTTTCGACGAATGAAGGCTTTATAGAATACAGCCAGATCAGAAGGGGAGAAAAATAACTTGCATTGACGGAGAAAATCTTAACACTTTGCAGCGTTTTTGGCGACATCGAATATGTGACCATTTTACAAAAAGTGGTCTGTGACGAACGTACCAAGAACTGAAAGTTTTTCAATTTCCTCGATGCAAGTGTCGCTCATGGATAGCGGCATTGGGAGTGGGTTCCGCTTTAACGACAGAAGGCAGCATTGTATTTTTGAAGCAGTAAATTAGTTCAGCAAAAAGTTTAATAAATTAGAAGTTTCAGACAAGAGTTCATTATTGAATATTAGGAAGAGAGTCGGAGACAAAACGGAGCCCTCGGGCACACTAGCGTTTATTTGATGAGTTTCACAGACTTAAAACCTTTCAATACAACTTGTGAAAATTTATTTCTAATCCAACGAAGAAGAGAAGAACTACAAAAATACAATGACAAAAAATTAAACAAATTGAATCGTTTTCCATTCGCCATGAATCAATCAATTTTTAAATGAAAAGTTGAATCTTCCAATGGAAAGCCATATAAGAAAATAAAATAAAGTGGGTCAAATTTAGTAACAAATGTACAATCGCAATTCCAAAATAAAATAAAAAAAATTACACTTCACGATTTCGACGTTTAAAGTGTGCGCATGTGTTCGCAACTCTGTTCACAGAGTACATTTATTATCTACAGCACCGACCGGTAACACTCTTGTCTGAAACACCCTCAAATTTTATTTGGGAAAAACTCTTAATTTTATTAATTTTCAATGTTCTATGATACGATGCAGCAGAACTAAGGGGAAGGAAATATATTGCATTGCATGCAAGGAATTGCGCTAAAACTGAGCAAGTTCGAGAACAATAAATCCAAAAGTGGTTCGGTTCCATTTAAAATCCACGGGACAGCTAACCCGTGCTCAGTCCAATGGACGAAATCCTTTCAGTGGAGCTTGTAGGGTGAAAGAGAATGAACCCCTTAAGACGGTTTTCTCCTCTACTCGTCTTTGAAAGCGACTTTACAAAACGTTAGCTACGCTACTATTCGAAGCATGAAACATCAACAATGTAAACGGTAACAGAGTAAAAGTACCTTCCAATGTGT
Source organism: Leucozona laternaria (assembly GCA_932273885.2). Classification (NCBI taxonomy): domain Eukaryota; kingdom Metazoa; phylum Arthropoda; class Insecta; order Diptera; family Syrphidae; genus Leucozona; species Leucozona laternaria. The sequence continues at coordinate 179,642,027 of OW026366.1, read as the reverse complement.
TTAAATTACTTTATATTAATTCTGTTTTACTCATTTAAATACTACTTAGCGAGCGCATACAAATTTACCTTAACATTTAATACAGAAGTAAAAACATGCAGCAGAGAAAATTATTTTGTGTTACAAAAAAATTGTTTAATAAGCACAGCGCGAAATTTACCTACCTCTTCGCTTGTTATTTTACTCATTAGCTCTGGCTCAGGAGTACCACATAAGATAAGAATTCTTGTTAAGTGATCAAGATCTGGTAGTAGTAGGTAAGGATGTCAAATTGTTTAACAAAAACCATAAAGGTTTATCACGTTTTTTTTCATAATTTTTGAAGATATAAATATTATTTTGAAGTTAAGGTTTTTTTTTTAATGTTTTTTTTTTAATACAAAATTTTGAATATTTTAATAGATTAAAAAATGTAAGCACACAAATATTGTTAGTGAAATATTATCGTTATTAATGAGAAAATTAAATAAAAAAAATCTTGCAACATTCAGTTTCTATGCTCAAATCATAATACTTGGTCATAAAAAATAGGTACATAATATTTATATATGTAGATAAAATAATAAAATTATTTGAAGAACAAAAAATAACAAACTTACACTGTCTGATGATATTTTCATCATGAAATCATCAGGGGGTGTTCCCAATATTTCCATTATTAAGTTCAACTGGTGTATGTCTAGTATTATGTCGATGAACCAAGATTAAGAGAAATATAATTTCTTGACTAAGGCTTTAAATAACATGCGTAGAGTATTATATGTTTTTTGTTTGTTGTTTGTTTTTGAAGCTATGATACAAATATAAAATATTAAGAATGACAAATAGATGTATATTTGAAAATAAGACATGCATTGTGCAGGTGGGATATATACAGAATAATATTTGATAATTTAATTGGATAAGGTGTCCAATACGTTAAAGGATAGGTATCAGGATTGATCGTAAGTACGCTTATTTCTTATCTAACTGAACCCATAAGTAAATAAATAATAGATGTTAAATAAGTTGCCATTTAAAACCATTGATTTACTTGTTAGTAACTTAACCAATTTTATTTAAGTTTAAAGGGAAATACTTAGAGGAGCACATAGATTTTCTAGCTTTAGTTACTGCTGTGGGCAGTAAATTTTGAAAAACATACCCTTACCATGCGAAAACCATTGAGCTATAAGCAACACAATTTAGTGTACAAGATCAGTCGAGTAAGACATTTACTTCCAGCTTCTTAAGTCTATTTCCGATTTTGAAGATTATTTTGCCTGATTTGTTTGGCACTTTCTAAAAGGGGCTCGCAACCTTTTTATTCATTAAATTACAATAAAGATAAAGAGCCCAGATAAGACTAAAATCATACTGGCGGGGATTTTTAAACCCCCGTTTAAAAGGAAGGGAAAATTTTCTATAAAACATAAAATTTGTAAAAAAAAAAAAAAACAGTTTACATCTATAAAAATTATCATTTCTAATTAACATTCTGGATTTAAGTGTTGCCTTTGTTTCCTATTTTAAGTATTTTTTTTTTAGAAAATTACTCTTTTTATTTGACCGGGGGGGGGGAAGACCCCTCCACCTGTATATATGGTCCACCAACTGCTTTCCTCACCCATCCTCATTTTAACTTCACCTATTTCCTGGGGACCACAATGGATCTATTACGATTCGAGTGCGATGATGCGGCTTGCCGTATTATCACCATTTCTAATCTAACCTGTATACGATGTTTCTTCTTTACTTGACCTACGCTTCCTATGCGAATCACCCTGTATATTAAACATTTTATTTGATATGTTACAAAATTGCACACATTGAACCTAAGTTTTTGCCCGGTAGTGTACATCGATTTTTTAATGTATCTTTAATATTCAGTTGTAAGAACAACTTAGCCAATTATGCTGAAATGAATATAGAAATTGTTCAACAGCTATCTGACTTAAATAAACAAAAAACACACAAAAAGGTACTTTTCAGAAATGTTGGGGTTATTCCTTTCATAACTGAAAAACAAAACTCATAAACTGTCAAATTATGACTAGCTTTTTTGGTTAAAATTAACATATTCATTCATAAACACAACAAGCAAATGTAATTAAGCGATAAGTCACATAAACAGCTAAAATACCTCTTATCATGTATGAAATTGATGAGGTGTTCCTAATAAATTACTTGTTAAACGAATCCCCTATCATTTAACATCTCCTCCAAATCCGAGAATATGATATTATAATAGGTAAACAAACAAACAAAAATAAACATATCAAAAGCTTCAAAAGCATAATACATAATAAAGAAAGCTTTGACATATTAAATAGCTGCATAAATTATAATTTAAGATATTATTGTTATTTTAACAAGGGATGTGTTATCAAAATTAGTATGAGATGCATGCTTAAATTTAAAAGTATACATATATACAAATTAATTAGCATTTGAGTTTTCTTTTTTTTTAAAAGGATACGATCTGTTCCGGGGAATAATGTTCGACCCGTCAGTAATTCGGCCATGATACAACCAACCGACCAAATATCAACAGTTTGATTATAGTGCATCCAATTAAGCATAATTTCTGGAGCTCGGTACCATCTACAAATGAAACCAACAGAAATATCATAAGAAAACCTGAGAGCTACAGAGGGATGAAGAACTTACCTTGTGGCTACATATCCGGTCATTTCATTTTCTGTTGGTCGCGCAAGACCGAAATCTAAAATTCTAAGCTCACAATCTTCATTTACGCCAAGGTTAGACGGTTTAAGATCCTAAAATATTTTAATTATAATATATCATAATTTATTTTATAAACAATATTTTTTAATCTTACTCTATGAATGATCCCAGCACTGTGAATATACTTGAGTCCACGCAAAATTTGGTAGACCAGAAATTTAACATGATCATCAGAGAGTTTTTGTGTACGTATAATGTTGTTAAGATCGGCATCCATGAGATGTGTCACCAAGTAAACTTGTTGAAAGCTGTCCAAGGAATTGTCACCAGGATGGAAGACATCAAGTAACCCGATGACATTTTCATGATCCATGTGTTTAAGGAGTCTCAATTCGCGGTAAGTACGTTTGGCATGTACTGCCGACTGAAAGGGTCTGGCTAGTTTTTTAATAGCAACTTTCAAATTGCTGTCCCTGACGATTGCTTTGCTGCAAAATTAAAATAGAGTTTTTATTTATGATTTTTACAATTTTAATAGGTATTCAAATTTGTTTAAAGATTTGTGTGTATATATTTTCAAAGAATTACAGAATTTTTAAGTAAGAGTATAGAATAGGCTGAATCTCAACCATTATCATTAAATGTAGAAGTTCTGTATACTTTCCTATAGTATTGTTTGTCAATGATGTTGACAAATTGAAGGTGCGATAACATCGAAAATTATTATACATACATGCACGCGAAAAAAAAATTTTATCAGAGCGTTGTCAAACACTTTTATCTACTTGAGCTTCTTTTTCACGTGAATTTCTGTTTAACATTAATTTTATTATTAACGCTAAATAATACTGAGTATGTAGTCACTTGCGTGTAATAATTTGCGTGTGTGTATCCAAAAAAGAAAAACCAGTCTCATTAAAAGCCTCTTATTGTCATTAACTCCGAGTATTATTATCAATATGGAAGTCATTAATGAGTTGTTCTGATTCGTCTTGAGATACCTAATTGATGTGTTTTGTTTAAGAATTATAAATTAAAGAGAATTTTAGAATACATATTATGTACTTCTAAATACTGTAATCATATACATATGTATGTACATACATTTGATGTAGTGGAAGTCAGGAATTTGTTTAATTTTGTAAAGATGAAAATTTTGATATTTATTTCACCCACCACTAACTAAAAGGTAGTTTTTTTTATTGAATTATTACACAGTCAGTGACCTAACATTGGGAAAGGATTCTTGGATATTTTCTTAGAAAAATGTACATAATTTTCAATTAAAAAAAACTTAACACAGCAGATTGAGGATTTGTTTGTTTTCAAAATTCGCTTTTCAAAATTCTGTTTTTCAAAAAGCGAGCGCTTTTTAACATTTTTCAAATCTCTTTTAATATTATTTCCTCTATTTATAACAATACTATCACTTGCAGAAAATATATTTTGTTTTGTTTTTTTTTTTTTTTTGATTTAAGAATGCTTACTTTTCTACTACTTATGTTAGATAATCATTCTGTAAGTAAAGGATTTTCCAATAAGAGGTGTTATTTTGAATAGCCCGCTATTTCGGTAGCTGTCACTTTTGAAGCTGTCATTTTTTGACATTTGACAAGTAGAAACTACGCCATTAATAAAAATGGAACGATACACGCTTCAACAACGCATTGAAATTATTAAAATTCACTATAAAAATGGTGAAAATTTGGCAGAGACGGTTCGTAAAACTAAAACATTTTTGGGTCGTCGTGAAGCACCTTGTCGGACCGCAATACAGAAATTGGTGGACAAATTCGAGCTGTTGGGACAAGTTAGTGATGTGAAGAATAAAACCCGTGCACGTCGCTCAAGAACAACTGAGAATACTGCTGTTGTAGCCCAAAGTGTTGAAGAAAACCCATGTTTGTCCATTCCTCGTCGTTCTTTGGAATTAGGCATTCCACAAACGTCATTACACCGTATTTGGCATAAAGACTTGGGTCTTAAGGCTTATAAAGTTCAGTTAACACAAGAACTCAAGCCGGCTGATCATCAACAACGTCGTCTCTTTGCTGATTGGGTCCTTGAAATGCATGAAAATGATCCGGAATTTCATCGAAAAATCATCTTGACTGATGAGGCCCATTTCCACTTCGGAGGCTACGTCAACAAGCAAAACTGTCGCATCTGGGGCTCGGAAAACCCAAGAGTTATTGTTGAAAAGCCTCTCCATCCTCAACGCGTGACTGTTTGGTGCGGTTTATGGTCCGGCGGGGTCATTGGACCTTACTTTTTCGAAAATGAGGCTGGAGCAACAGTTACGGTCAATGGATTGCGCTATCGAGAGATGATTAATGATTTTTTATGGCCGGAATTGGATGGTATTGATCTGGACAACGTTTACTTTCAACAAGCAATGAAACCATCGATCTTTTACGGGAAAAGTTTCCGGACCGTGTCATCTATCGAAGAGGTGATCACAATTGGCCACCGAGATCTTGTGATTTAACACCTTGCGATTTCTTCCTTTGGGGCCACGTGAAAGATAAGGTCTACGCCAACACCCCAGCGTCGATTCAAGACCTCAAAGATGGAATTCGTGAGGCTATCGAGGACATAGGGCAGCCACTTTGCGATATGGTTATGGAAAATTTCATGAAAAGGATATGGTCCTGTAAGCGTGGTCGTGGCGGCCATTTGGCTGATGTTGTGTTCCATTATTAACGGCATACCTTCCGTTATATGAAATAAACATCCGATCATTTATCTCAAAAAATGCCATTTTTCTTTGAATATCAAAATAACACCTCTTATTGGAAAACCCTTTATATTTTGATATTCCTTCATAAAAGTGTGCTTTAACTACAGTGATTAAAATGAATGTTTCAATTGTCAACTCCAATAAATTCAAGGATAAGTTGTGCGTAGATGGTAGTTTTTTTTTTGAAAAATTAAATGGTATAAAACATAAATGTAACGGGCGAGTAGTGACAAAACTAAATGGTGATTCACATAAATAATCGTAAGGCAGTCAGAATAAGCACCATTTTATTTTAAGAAATATTTATTTCCATAATTTTGAAAAGCAGAATTTTTGAATGAGTAAGCAGGAATTTCGAAGGCAGAATTTTGACCCGCTCCCGGCTTTGTCAGCAGAAGACGATATTGAAGAACTGGTGGAACAGGAGAACCTCGAACGTCCTTCTTGTTGAAATGTTCAGGTGTTAAAGAGGGCCTGCTTGGACGATTACGACGACGTTGATTTTATGAAGTAAACTCGGCTGAACAAAAACACTTTAGACAGTACTTTTATGGTGTTAAACGTCATTTTAATTAATTTGAAATTTCACAGGATTGACATTTGGGCTAAACGCTTTTACATCTGGATTAGTTTGTAGTGAAAAATGTGGACATAGATTTAATTTTTTAAAAAATCACTTGAATCCAGTCTAAATCCAAAGTGAATAATGTGACGATAAATTTTAGCATTGGGCGCGTTCAAAGCATTACGTTTTACATCTGAACAAAAATTCTCATCTGAAAATTCAGAATGAAGTGATTGTGGTGGGGGAAATGTGGAAGCCCCCATAGAAGTTCAACTTTATAATGTTTGCTCTGGTTAGTGGTTGATTTGTGTTAATAAATTTTCATCACGAACAAATTAATAATTACATAAAAGAACTTATTGTTTATTGATAAGTGAGTTTTTAAATCAAAATATTGACAATTCTTAAAAAAATATTCCAAGAATTCTGCATCGCAAAATTGTGGAATAATTTTTTCATTGAACTTAACACAGTTTTCCTGTATTTTGTAGGCAATACATCTCAATAAGTTGATTTTAAAATAGAGAAAATAGTTAACTGCGTAACAGCCAACACTTTAAATTAAATTTAGAAAGCCTGTTGTTGATTTATTCACATTAAGGGTATTCATGCAATGGCGGAAAACCCGGATAAACCTCAGAAACCAGATAATTTTATCTCCGTAGAAACGAACTGTCAAAATTTGTATCGTAATATTTTTCTGCAGATCTGATAACTTTATCTCATCAATTTGATGCGGAAAGCGTTAAAATAAAGCTGATAAATTTAGAAATGACATTTGTGATGTGTTTGATGTGACTTTTTACAAGTATTTCTAAGGGGTGTTCATGCAAACCGTTGGCGGAAAGTTATATTTTTCTGCAAAGCGGAAGTTTATTTCGTTGCATGAATACCCTTATTATAACGGGTGATTTTTTAGCTGGTTTGGTTTTGGCAACACTGGTTTTGACAGCTGGCGTGTGTTCAGTACCTTGTGTCACTGTCAAACAGCTTCAGTTTGGTTTGCAATTTAACCATGGATCGTCTTACAAATGAACAACGCTTGCAAATTATTGAATTTTACTATCAAAATTCGTGCTCGGTTCGAAATGTTCATCGCGCGCTGCTTGTGTTCAGCGATGAGGCTCATTTTCGGTTGAATGGGTACGTAAATAAGCAAAATTGCCGCATTTGGAGTGAAGATCAGCCAGAAGCATTGCAACAGCTACCAATGCATCCCGAAAAAGCCACTGTTTGGTGCGGTTTATGGGCCGGCGGCATTATTGGGCCTATTTCTTCAAAGATGATGCGAATCGCAGCGTTACTGTCAATGGTGAACGCTACCGAGCGATGATAACAAACTTTTTTTTGCCCGAAATGGAAGTTCTTGACTTGCATGATATGTGGTTTCAACAAGACGGTGCCACATGCCACACAACACGCGAAACAATGGCGCAATTGCGAGGCGAGTTTGGTGAACAGTTAATTTCACGTTTCGGGCCGGTCAATTGGCCGCCTAGATCGTGCGATTTGACACCATTAGATTATTTTTTGTGGGGGTATGTCAAGGCGAATGTCTATAGGGACAAGCCCGCTTCGATTGACGCACTGGAAGCCAACATCCATGCATTCATTCGTGAGATACCGGCCGATATGTGTGAAAGAGTATGCCAAAATTGGACTCAGCGGATGGGCTACCTGAGACGCAGCCGCGGTCAACATTTGCATGAAATTATCTTTAAACATTAAATTGCAAGGTTGAAACTATCGATTCAAATAAATAATTCATTCATTTTTTCGAATTTTTTGTGTTTTTTTTTTTTTAAAAGTTCTAAACCTCTTAAAAAATCACCCATTAATATCATCCCCAAAACTACTCACGCTGAATTTGTATTTTACGAATATAATTAAAGTTCTATTTCATTTCGTTTTAATGAATATCCTATAGGTGAATGCAAGAATTTGACACAACTTACGACTGAAATTGCATATTTGTATGCGTTCAACAATATACATAAATTCAGATCTAAATTTTCAAGTTTAGTGATTGAACGTACCCATTCACTTGAAACCTCAACCATAAGTCTTTAACGGACGAGCCTTAAATAAAATTTTAGAACCCGACAGAAAAAATTTGCAATTTCGTTTGCCAAGTTTAGGTCCTGGAAAGTTTTCGGTATAAGAAAAATTTAGACGAGGAAAACATGTCAAATACTCGAGAGGCCTTGTTAATAAAAACTTGTTGCGCAAGGATCGAATTTCAAATAAATCAAATTTTTGTCGTTGTCTCTCGAGGCGGAATGACACAAAATTAGTGAGGACCTAGCTAATTTTGAAATTATTTTTTACACAAATCATGTCAACTGAACGAATCATTTAAATTTGCCGCCATAATGTTAGGGTGAGCCAATTTTTATTTTATTAAATAATATTATTGCATAGAACAAAGCTATTGTTAGACTATACAGAATAATAACTTACTTTTCATTTCATATATTTCGAAGAAGGATTCAATTTACAATGACACATTAAGATTTAAATCTTTTAGAGTATCGATAATTAAGTAACAAAGTTTTTAAATATTCAAAAATATGAAACTTAAGGCTAGAAAAAATATAATAATTACAGAAATATAATTTAGTTAGACTTTATATTTGTGGCGAAAAACTAAGCAAAAAAAAATAAGAAAATTTAAGTTTAAATATAAGAAAAAAGAACAGGACGTAGTACGTAGGTATTTAGAAAAGAGAAGAAAAAAAAGAAAAAGACTATTGTAAAGGGTTTTCCAATAAGAGGTGTTATTTTGATATTCAAAGAAAAATGGCATTTTTTGAGATAAATGATCGGATGTTTATTTCATTATAAAGAGGAAAGTATGCCGTTAATAATGGAACACAACATCAGCCAAATGGCCGCCACGACCACGCTTACAGGACCATATCCTTTTCATGAAATTTTCCATAACCATATCGCAAAGTGGCTGCCCTATGTCCTCGATAGCCTCACGAATTCCATCTTTGAGGTCTTGAATCGACGCTGGGGTGTTGGCGTAGACCTTATCTTTCACGTGGCCCCAAAGGAAGAAATCGCAAGGTGTTAAATCACAAGATCTCGGTGGCCAATTGTGATCACCTCTTCGAGAGATAACACGGTCCGGAAACTTTTCCCGTAAAAGATCGATGGTTTCATTGCTTGTGTGGCACGTAGCGCCGTCTTGTTGAAAGTAAACGTTGTCCAGATCAATACCATCCAATTCCGGCCATAAAAAATCATTAATCATCTCTCGATAGCGCAATCCATTGACCGTAACTGTTGCTCCAGCCTCATTTTCGAAAAAGTAAGGTCCAATGACCCCGCCGGACCATAAACCGCACCAAACAGTCACGCGTTGAGGATGGAGAGGCTTTTCAACAATAACTCTTGGGTTTTCCGAGCCCCAGATGCGACAGTTTTGCTTGTTGACGTAGCCTCCGAGGTGGAAATGGGCCTCATCAGTCAAGATGATTTTTCGATGAAATTCCGACGAGGAATGGACAAACCTGGGTTTTCTTCAACACTTTGGGCTACAACAGCAATATTCTCAGTTGTTCATGAGCGACGTGCACGGGTTTTATTCTTCACATCACTAACTTGTCCCAACAGCTCGAATTTGTCCACCAATTTCTGTATTGCGGTCCGACAAGGTGCTTCACGACGACCCAAAAATGTTTTAGTTTTACGAACCGTCTCTGCCAAATTTTCACCATTTTTATAGTGAATTTTAATAATTTCAATGCGTTGTTGAAGCGTGTATCGTTCCATTTTTATTAATGGCGTAGTTTCTACTTGTCAAATGTCAAAAAATGACAGCTTCAAAAGTGACAGCTACCGAAATAGCAGGCTATGCAAAATAACACCTCTTATTGGAAAACCCTTTATATGTAAGTTCCCAAGTTTGATTTTTAAAGTGCAAAAATAGTTGGCGCGGCAGTTCTTTGCAACTCATTTGGGAGAGTATTCCACAAACGAATTGCAGATTGAACGTAAAATGAACGTTCCGCTATGCTGTATGCAAAACGAGGTAAAATTAGTTTCAAACCTCTTTGCGAATGGGCAAAATTAAGAATTTCACTGAGATAATGTTGTGGAGTTTCAAAACCAGCCTGAACTTCAGGTACTCGTCAAATCTCATTCCAAGGAGCGTGTGACTTAAATGCGAAACACTGGAATATCTAGGCCCATTATAAATAAAGCGAATAGAATCAGTAAGTGGTTAAGTTTTAATCTGCGCCTACACTCACAGTCCAAAATTGGATATACGGAACAATTAAAAGTAAAATGTGACATAATTAATGATTTATTAAGGCGCATTTTCATCGTGGGAGTCAATAAGTCCTCAGAAGATCTCAAAGATCGTAATCCAAAATAGATATTTCTAATGGTATCTGAGATTGCTCTACAGCAAGTTAGATTATTAGTTATTCTATAGTATTTTACATAAGTATTTTACATCTTTCACATAGGCAATAACTTTATTATAAAGTTCAATCGTGGGAAAATCTAAAAAGTTAAGCTCATCTCTAGAGCATAACATGGCCACAGACTTAGCAGGATTAAGCTTCATACTGTTACTATTAGACCAAGAAAGGATATAGCTTAAGTCCTCTTTTTACCTAGATATACAATCGTCCATCAAACCAATTTTACTAAATATGTATAGTACAACATCACCAGCATATAAAATAACTTTGCAATTGGAAATGACCTTGAGAAGATCGTTTGTAAACAATGAAAATATAAGAGGACCCAAGACGGAGCCCTGTGGTATTCCCAGATTTGTAATAACAGGGTTTGAAATGCCAGCCTCAATTTTTATTAGCTATACCCTGTCGACCAGGTAGTTAAACAGTAGCTTAAGTGATGTGCAAGAAAATTAAAGTTTCTCTTAAGTTTAGAAAGAAGGACAGAGTGATCAATACAATCAAATGCTTTAGATAAATCTAAGAGCACAATGACACCAAAATTACCAGAATCAAGTGCAAACCGGATATCCGACGTAACTTTTATTGCTGCAGATTCACAATTATGCTTATTGCGAAACCTAGATTGCCACTTTGAAAGTAGTTCGTGTTCGTTTAGGTAGTTTTCGATTTGATCATGAATTATTATTTTTTTCAAATAGCTTGCAGGGATATGATAAGATGCTAATGGGCCTATACTCAGAAGGGATAGAGGGATTTGATTTTTTGGGGACTGATATAATACTTGCACTTTTCCACGCATCAGGAAATTCACCGCTATATATGTAATGGTTGAAAATTTGAAATAAATAATTACTATCAATGGGGAATATGAGCTTTAGAAACTTTGGCGATATGTCATGAGGACTTAAAGCATTCGATTTTACCGATCTGACAGAGTTATACAACTAGTAAGCACTAATGCAATAAAATGAAAAAGAGTTATCACTCTCAGGCATAATAAATATATCTCGGGGAATACTTGAACTTGACAAGGTCAGAATTAGAACATTAGACATCACTTCGGGACTAAACGGGCATTTGCTTTAATTTTTTCTGGTTACAATCTCGACGCGTACAGTTTTTTTATTTACTCAAGGAATTTATCGCTTTACTATACTACATATATTAACAATTGGTGGGAAAATGCTCTTGTTTAACAAACTAGATTGTTATTCCAGGCGGGATATGAAGACTGAATTAAATAATAAATATATTGAATTATGAAATTCAATTTTGCAGAATATGTTTCTCGCTATAGAGGTATTATATTTTTCTTTATTATCTTTAACTAATCAAAATCATTTCCTATTATTATTTTAAAATTTTAATTAGCCTTTTTGGCATCATTTCATTGTAAACTAATGTAAATACCGGAAGAAGAAGGTAAAATGATAGACGAATAAATGACACTTATTTGGAAGCCCCAAATGAAACGACACGGACAAATATTATTGTTAGTTCTTTAATTATGGCAAGAAGGTAGGCATGTACATATGTATATAGGATTGCAGAAGCAAAGGGTGTTTTTTTTTTAGAGGTATAGAACTTTGAAATTGAATAAAACAAAGATGATTTTTTTAAATTGACATGAAATTTACTTTATTCAAAAGATAATCTTCTGGCATTATAATTTAAATATGATTTCTGCCATATGACCGCCACGGCTGGCTCGGACGTAGTCTAATCTGGAGGTCCAATTTGCGATGACTTTTTCCAATATTTGTGGCCGTATATCGGCAATAACGCGGCGAATGTTGTCCTCCAAGTGGTCAATCGTTTCGGGCTTATCGGCATAGACTAGCGATTTCACATATCCCCACAGAAAATAGATAAGCGGTGTTAAATCGGACGGTTTTGGAGGCCAATTCACGGGTACGTAACGTGAAACTGTGCGGTTACCAAACGTTTCCTGCACGAGCTGTGTGACATGTTGCGCCGTCTTGTTGAAACCACAGGTCCTGCACATTATGGTTGTTCAATTGATCAACGGCAATCTTGTTTTGGGCAAAATTTGGAAGCGTTGTTCAGGCGTCAGTCTATTCATGTTGAAATGCCAAACCAAACTAAAAATAAATCACTTGACAGCTGACAAAATGGCCGCAAGTTAAAATAGTGTTACCAACTTAAAGTTCTTTACCTCTTAAAAAAAAACACCCGTTACTTATAAAAGCGTTAAAATCAATTAAATGAAATGAAAATTTTCGTATTGATAGTTTTATTTTTACCTATGCAACTTTTTTGTAATCCATACTTAGAACAAGAGGCGACATCAATTTTTGGAAGTGGATGACGATGTAACCGAAATATTAATTCGTGCTTTTCTATTTCTAGACATAATAACTATAATCACCCTTATTACAATAGGCGTTTTTCTTGAACGACAATTGTCACTTTTTGTGTCGAGTCACTTTCAAGGCGTTTAAGAGTCGGTATTGCGATACTTAAACGCCACTCGTTTTGATCAAAACGCCTTCCACAGAAACAGCTGATTGATATTTCCAAAAACAATTCAATTAACACAAGTGATTCTTTCTAAATTTCTTCATCTTCGTTATTTTCAAAAACAATTATTGGTAATTTCAACCATTCTGTACTTAAAGAACACAAAAACACTGCAAAATTAATAGTGTTGCAATGTTTTTTTTTATTCAGGAACCAAATTAATAATGGTGAAAGTAATCAACGCAACGATTTTATTTTTATACTTTTTGCCACTTTTTTTTTCAATTCTAACTTCTGGTCCTAGGGAGTTTAATTTGAGGCATAAGCCATATGGATTCCCATTTCTTTTTTTTCTTCAGTTTCAGAGACTCTTCTCTTGAAATTTGTTTCGAGCGATGGATTTCTTTCCATTAACTCCACGAGATTTCTTATTTGCTCCTTTATTAAATATATATTTTTAAAACACAAATAAAAGAAATACACATCGATATCTTACATTTTTAGTGACTTTCGCCGGCCAGTCGATCAAGAATTTGTCTTCGACAAAAAATAGCGTTTTAACTGCCGTATAAAGGAAGTTAAACGACAGTTGTAATGAGAGTAAGTGACATTTTTCTCACAAAAAAATTACATTCCACTCAAAGTAAGGCGTAACGCCATGTAAAACGAGTCCGTAACGCCATTCGTAATACAAATTCTTGAAAATGACGTTTGTCGTTTAAATAAAACGCCTACTAGAATAAGGGTGAATAAGTAGCAATTTTTTCGATTTTCGTGTCAGTTATATAGCAACTTAAATTATTTTTTTTTTGAAAGTACTTTAGCAAGTTTAAGGTGCACGCTTCGATGACTCCTTATAGCCTTATACCATTATATATTTAGCTTGAAAATTTCTTCAAATTCCAGTGAGTTATATAGATTTGATCAACCTGTGACCGCCTCCTCATACAACTGGAATCACTGTGTTTTGCGGAGATATACATATACGATAATAACCCAACAACAAAGTTCTTAAAACAAGTTACCCAGGGCCAGCACATATAAATTTGGGAAAATTTGTATTTAATATTTAGAACTGATAGAGGGGGCGAACCCAATTTTGTATATTAAGAACCACCCTTATGTACATTATATTGCAAGTAAAACTTATTTCCTTCTTGCTACTGTATTAAATTAAAATGATGTATACGTGCTTATAATAAAGACGGGTTTAATGAACCTCCAAAGTTATAAAACTACAATTAAATTCACTTCCTCAATGTCATATTTATATCTGAATAAATTTTTGCAAGCTACCTATTAGATTTATTTATTTCGTGTTTCTTATTTCAATGTTAACTTCACAGCATTTTAAATGCATTACTCTTTTTTTCTAACTCACTCAATCTAGAATATTGCGTGTTGAAGTCACACCCCGATTGGCACCGATTCGACACCAAAATCACCCTTTTGCTAACTGACATAACTCATTCCTGAAGTCAGAACTTTCGCTGATTTTAAACACATAGAAGGCATGAAAAAAAAAAAAACAGAAACAAAAATCATTTCAATGACATGCAACATTTCGTGAGTATCGACTTTTAACTTTCCTTTCTTTTTCAATGCCTGAAGTTTTTAGGCGCCTTCAATAAATAATAAAGCCCGAAGGAAGTAGCTAAACAAAAATGAAAGTTAATCAATATTTTCCAGGATATGCATGCTTATTTTTTTCAAAACTATTAGCTTTTGTGATTCTTTAACTAACGGGTGATTTTTTAGCTGGTTTGGTTTTGGCAACACTGGTTTTGACAGCTGACGTGTGTTTAGTACCTTGTGTCACTGTCAAACAGCTTCAGTTTGGTTTGCAATTTAACCATGGATCGTCTTACAAATGAACAACGCTTGCAAATTATTGAATTTTACTATCAAAATTCGTGCTGGGTTCGAAATGTTCATCGCGCGCTGCTTGTGTTCAGCGATGAGGCTCATTTTTGGTTGAATGGGTACGTAAATAAGCAAAATTGCCGCATTTGGAGTGAAGATCAGCCAGAAGCATTGCAACAGCTACCAATGCATCCCGAAAAAGCCACTGTTTGGTGCGGTTTATGGGCCGGCGGCATTATTGGGCCATATTTCTTCAAAGATGATGCGAATCGCAGCGTTACTGTCAATGGTGAACGCTACCGAGCGATGATAACAAACTTTTTTTTGCCCGAAATGGAAGTTCTTGACTTGCATGATATGTGGTTTCAACAAGATGGTGCCACATGCCACACAGCACGCGAAACAAAAGCGCAATTGCGAGGCGAGTTTGGTGAACAGTTAATTTCACGTTTCGGGCCGGTCAATTGGCCGCCTAGATCGTGCGATTTGACACCATTAGATTATTTTTTGTGGGGGTATGTCAAGGCTAATGTCTATAGGGACAAGCCCGCTTCGATTGACGCACTGGAAGCCAACATCCATGCATTCATTCGTGAGATACCGGCCGATATGTGTGAAAGAGTATGCCAAAATTGAACTCAGCGGATGGGCTACCTGAGACGCAGCCGCGGTCAACATTTGCATGAAATTATCTTTAAACATTAAATTGCAAGGTTCAAACTATCGATTCAAATAAATATTTCATTCATTTTTTCGAATTTTTTGTGTTTTTTTTTTAAAAAAAGTTCTAAACCTCTTAAAAAATCACCCATTATTATAGAAATTTTTTAGTATCATTTTATTTCAATACAAGATTATAATTTGCGCTGTTTGATATTGTAAGATTTTGTAATTGCTACAGTTTGATAATAATATTAATAATAATTATTTAAAGCGTCCGCCATCTAACGTTTTTTTTTCAACTAGTGCTTATTTCGTGAATGGTAACACTTACCTCATATCTGATTTGACAGATAATTCCGCTGAACTAATATGGTTGTGTATTCGCTTCGCTAAGTGGGCCTGCGATCGACTTAGAGAAGATGCCGATTTTGCCAAAAAAATCATCTTTTCAGATGAAGCTCATTTTGATCTTGGCGGGTATTATACAAGCGAAATTGTCGCATTTAGGGCACAGAAACAAACGCACGCATTCATTGAAAAGCCGATACACCCAAAAGAGTCACTGTTTGGTGCGGATTTTGGTCCAGAGGCATAATTGGGCCATTTTTCGAAAATGAGCAAGGAGTGGCCGTTACAGTCAATGGCGATCGTTATCGGGCCATGTTGAACGAATTTTTGTTCACAAAAATTGAATAGGAGGATATTGGCAACATTTGGTTTCAACGGGACGGCGCTACGTGCCACACAGCCGAAGCTTCACTCGATGTTTTGCGCCATTTTCCAAAAAAAAAAGTTATTTGGCGGACCCTTTATCAGTATTTGATTCTTACAAATCCAACTAATCTTTTTTTAAATAAAAAAAAAGTTCGTTTCAGATTTATCTTGGCTAGGTATTTGGTTGAAGATTTTAAAGCCTTTATAAATAAGTGAATTTTGAGCTTAAGCTGTTTCTAAGTAAATACGGCTGAGCCCCACTTACATATTCAATGTGTTTCGTTAAATAATTGGGAAATAAATTATTTTTAATTTATATACAAATATTAACATGTTCATAACAATTCTTTGTTTGACGGACATCCATCGTAGAGCATTTAACATACAATTTATTGATGAATATCTATTTCATTTTAAAATGGTCCGAATTGCTTTATTTTATAAGAGTTGAAGTCTAGCAATTGAACCTTCAGTACATAAAAACAGAACAGTTTAACAGTATTCATAGTGAGGTTTCACTATAACATTATATATATTTGTTGCCGGAAGCATCGATATCTCTCTCCCAAAGATCAAAAATAATTGTTAACCTTTATTTTCAATTTGTTTCTCTCTGAGAGTTAATAGGTACTTTTTTTTAAAAATATTTTGGTTTCGATTTGAGATTTATTTTTTTTATTTTTAAAAATATCTCTCAATGTTAAGATTTTTACCCAAACATAACTGGAAAAGTTCAACATTTAACTTTTTTCGCTGAAAATAAATCAAAAATGGTTGATGCATTGGCAAATGTCGACAGTGTCTTTGTTCCACTTAATAGCACAAAATCAGTAAATTTTTAACGACAAGTATTCACAGATGACCGATGAATAAAAAGCCTAATTAACTGCATTTCCGTACGCGGTCATACTAACGGACATTCTGATTGATTTTTCTCTCAGCGATAAATCTCACAAGTTGACCGAAACATAAAAAAAAATCAAAATAAAAGTTTCTCTCAGACCTTGACGAAAAATTAATTTTTTAGAATAGGTAAAGGTTATTGAGTGACTTTTATTGAAAATACAACACATAAGAGTTATTAAGGAACCTTTCAAAAGGTTGAAATTTATTTCTGATCCCTGCTTTCTCCTTATTCTTTTTAGAAAACATATCCCTTAGAATTTTTTTTTTACATATAAAGGGTGTTTTTTTTTCAAACTGGCGGCCATTTTGTCAGCTGTCAAGTGATTTATTTGAAGTTTGGTTTGGCATTTCAATATGAATAGACTGACGCCTGAACAACGCTTCCAAATTGTCCAAATTGTACCCAAAACAAGATTGCCATTGATCCCAATTTTCATAAGTGAATTTTGTTTAGCGATGAAGCTCACTTTTGGTTGAATGGATACGTCAATAAACAAAACTGCCTTATTTGGAGTGATGATAATCCTCAAGTATATGTTGAGACACCGTTACATCCACAAAAACTGACTGTTTGGTGTGTTTTATGGTTCGGTGCCATAATTGGTCCGTACTTCTCTAAAAACGATGCTGGCCAGAACGTTACAATCAATGGTTACCGCTATAGAGATTTGATTACTGACTTTTCCGTTCATCAATTGAACAACGAAGATGTGCAGGAGCTGTGGTTTCAACAAGACGGCGCAACATGTCACACAGCTCGTGCCACAATTGATTTATTGAAGGAAACGTTTGGTAACCGCATAGCTTCACGTTACGGACCCGTGAATTGGCCTCCAAGACCGTGCGATTTAACGCCGCTTGACTATTTTCTGTGGGGATATGTGAAGTGCTAATCTACGCCGATAAGCCCGACACGATTGACCACTTGGAGGACAACATTCGCCGCGTTATTGCCAATATACTGCCACAAATATTGGAAAAAGTCATCGAAAATTGGACCTCCAGATTAGACTACGTCCGAGCCAGCCGTGGCGGTCATATGGCAGAAATCATATTTAAATTATAATGCCAGAAGATTATCTTTCGAATAAAGTAAATTTCATGTCAATTTAAAAAAAATCTTCTTTGTTTTATTCCATTTCAAAGATCTATACCTCTAAAAAAAAAACACCCTTTATAATGAACGTTACTTTCAAAAGTGAGTTTACTATCTATTATAATACGCAGACATTTCATTATATTAACTCTTTCAATTATTTCATTCTCAATTGTAAGATTACGGCTGAAGTTGAAACTGGTTTTATTTGTCAATATCATAGTTTTTGTTATTTCTGTTTATTTTGGCATAGCCAAACATGTATATTGTCAAGGTCTTCTTGAACTTTTCTGTGGCATTCCTCTATATTGTCTCCAGCAAAGGAAAGTAGGGAATCAATCATCAGCAAACAGTTCGATTAGGCAATACTTCAAAACACGTACAATGTCATTGATGTAAATGATGAACATTAAAGTTCCCAGAACAGAACCTTGTGGAACTCCCAAGTTAACATATTTTGAATTTGAAAAGAATCCCAATTACTTTGACTTTTTGGCTTCTATATTTTCAAGATACGTCTTAAACAAAGAAAATTCACTAGCACGCTTCATCAAGGAAAACACTGTACGTACATATATTTTCTTTCTGCAATGCTTCCTTTCCAGCTTGTTATAATACAATTTAGAGCACATTCGCATGAGCGGGCTTTTCTAAAACCAGATTGATATTCAATTATTAAATTGTTATTTTCAAAGTAGTCTTTAACTTGTTTAAAAGCGACTTTTTCAAGAATCTTTTCATACAGAGGCAAACTCTATTAACGGGTCTAAATTCATCACATTTTTTCGTATTAGACACTTTTTCAATAGGACTAACAGTAGATTCTTTCCTAGAGTCCGGTAGAACACCCTCTTGAATCGATTTATTGATTATTAAACGTAGTGCTGGTCCTATAACCTCAAAGTTTTCTAGATATATTTTTGGACACAAAAATGTAAAATCTTTCTTATTTTGTGTCTGTAAAAGCACAGAACGAACATCACAGTCTAAATCTGTTATTACATTTTCATAAATGCTACCGTCGGAATCGCGTTGTTGATTTCAGTCACACTGTCTACGAACAAGTCATTAATTTTGTTTGCAATCACTATTTTCGAGCTATAATTATGTACTTTAGGGTTGCAGGCTTAATATTTTATTTTTTTAATTTACAGTCTGTGCGGGTGGTAACTTTAGAAGTTTTATTTGTATTCACAACTTCTTTTACAGGACATAAACGGTTTTATGGCAACGAGAGATGATATGGCAAACAAACCATTCAGTGCAATGGAAACGCTTTAGGTCCATTTTTTCTTCAAATAGACAAAATTAACCAAATTATCAAAATTTGAATCCAGCTAAAGACATCACAATAATTTGTATAAGGCTGTATTTTATATTTCCTCAAAGTCTAAAACATTATTTACTGTCTAGACTACTGTAATATTATATCCAAATAAAATACTCCATTATTTCGGACATTATTGAACTCTTGGCCCAAAATAATAAACGCAAATATTTTAAAACAAATTGTAGTCTCTAAGTCTACAATTTCCATTGAACAACGACACATAAGCAAGCGAGCAAGAAAATAAATATAAATGTATGGCGAATAAAAAAACAGACGTTTGCGTTCGAAAATTGGTAGTCACGGGTCTAACTAAAAAAGACAAATGCAACAACAAGTAATGTTAAGTATGGAGCAAAAACATAAAACTCCTTTTGTGTCATAGTGATCAAACCTTAGTTGTAATTCTTCTGAATTTCCAATAGTCTAGCATGATTCCACAATTGACAATACAAATTATAAAAAATGTTCTTCAAATTGTTTGAATAGTACACAATTTGGATTTATAACACGTACGAAGATTGTGGTTGGAACACTTAACATTCAGTTAAAACGCGATAGATCCGAATTACGAATAAATTTCTGTGCCGATTCCTAATGAGTATTTTAAATTTGGTTTTCTATCTCCTACACTTTTAACACGCTTTACAGACTTAAATATGTATATACACTTGTAGATTAGTGTTAGGCTTAGACATCAGCTTAGTACCGTTTCTTTTTTTTAGATAAATGTTATATATAAAAGCCGTGTGTTTTGCTAAAATCGACCATGTTTTTTGTCACGGTTTGGATTATTTTCTTTGTGCTCCCCCGCCGGTGGGCATACCTCAGGCACCCAGAGTTTTATTTGTTTCAAGTCGCGCGAAGCGCGTTAAAGCACGAAGACTTTTAATGGCGAACAACTGTTATAACTGTTATAAATTGGCATGTCTCTAGTCTCGTAAAAATAAATATGCACGGCTGGCTAAACGAACTTGCTCTTGTGGTAAACAACCAACTGAAATATAGCCACACATTTAATGGTTCAAAAATGTTTTGATATCTTTTACGAAAAAAATGTTAAAAGTCTAAAAAAATTTTTATTTTATTTTGCAATATTTTTTGCATTTTTTTAACCACATACTACATACATTATAACAAAATGGGTTAAACCGTTGACAAGATATAAGTACGCACATAACCGAAAACTAATAAATCAATTTTTTTGCCCAATGGAACCAAATGGTTAAAATTGCCATTTGACAGATCCAAATCAAAACTAAATTGATTTATTTTACTTACTTACTTTTAACTTTAAACTCCTTAATGGGGTTTTTTATTGGTACAAAAAAATCAATTTATCTTGGATTTGGATCTGTCAAAAGCCGATGTTGACCATATTTAAAATCTAAAATATTTAATATGAAGGTTTTATAATACAAATTCTATATACTACTAAAATGCATCAGCCAAGTAGAAGATTTTGCACTATTGAATTGGACTTGTTGAATTATTGATTCAAAATAGCTTTTAACGGCTTTTAGTCCATAAAAATTGGCGTTTCGTCCCGGCGATGTCACTTGGACTCATCAGTTGACTAGTGAAACGCCAATTTTTAATAGACTAAAGGCCGTTAAAAGCTATTTGAATCAATAATTCAACAAGTCCAATTAAATAGTGCTTAGTCTTCTACTTGGCTGATGTATTTCAGTAGTATATAGAATTTGTATTATAAAACCTTCATATAAAAACAAAGCTTGGCCCTGGTCAAAAATTTCCAGCTTAATGATTAAGAATTTTAATCTTGTTGGATATAGTTCACATTGGATTTTTGCCAAAAAAAAATCATGTAAGTTGAACTAAACTTAATAAAAAAATGCGTATTGACAAGGCCCTCACTAGTCAACTGATGAGTCCAAGTGAGATCGCCGGTAAAATCAATTTTGCAGATCTGAATTTTTCTACAGATTCATCTCTCCCTCTACAAACACCAAAATAATTTACAGCCTTAAGTTTGCAAACATTTTTTTTGATTTGTTTAATTTATTTCGTGTATGAAAATTGTATTCAAAATAAGTATGTATTTGAGATGAGAAATAATCGCTTATAATAAATAGAAGCAGTTTAAAATGATAAGTGTAAATTTGAATTGGGCATTTCGCATTGTTGTTTTTAAAAGTTGAACTCACACAAAAACAGTAAAGGATTTGAGATTTGACACTCAAATCTGAAGTGGTGAAGATTTCAGATCAATCGTGGTAACTAGAACGAAACGCGATTGATTTTTTTTTTTTTTTGAAAAGGTGTAGGTGATTTGTTTTAGTGACGTTACTAGTGATAGGATAAGTAGGGAAAAATACCTACAAGTAAACTTTTTCTAGGGAAAACAATTTTTTATTATATAAAAAAATATATTATATTTGGGTTTATTTTCTTGATGACACTGGTGCGTAAGAAAAAGTTCTTACAGGAAGGAAAATTATAAAAGAACATTTTTGTGTTGAAATTATAATTAATTTCAACTATAATTCATTTTTTATTTGTCGACAGTTTACAGTATTTTTCTTTGGAATGTACAGTTGTATAAAGAAGCAAACACAAATACCAAGAAATAGAATTCTTGTACAGAGATAAAAAAGAATAATCCAATAAGAATAAACGAATAAGTGGAACTGACTTTTAATCATGCTATTATTACAATGCAGAGACCATTTTGCAAATTATGACCAAATATAAGAAATAAACAATTTACTCATTCTTTTTTTGACTTCAATTAAATGAATGTGATATTGTAAATTATTTTGTTCAATCAAATAAAAATCAAAAATATAATACAAATTAAGGATTTTTTTGATCTCTAGCAGGAATTTTATTTTTTCACCAGATTTAGCCACCAGTTGCATCCATTAATCTACAGGAATCCCCTCCATCCAAATCGGAGTAGAAGCTATCGGTCGATGATGTGGAAGAAGACGATGAACACGAAACAAGTTCACTTGCAAAAAAATTATTATCGAATTTTAATAAAATTAATATTGTTCTCACAAAAAAAACAAACGACCAACCCACATGTTTCTAAAGGGTGTTTTTTGTAGACGTGTGGTTTTCAAAAATAAATAAAACGCATATAATTTAATGTTATGGCCAAGAATTTAGCTTTATTGTAAAGATAAGAGTTTGCCATTATGTTTTAAAAATGATTTCGGGCAAGTGGCCGCCACGGCTGGCTCGAATAAATTCCACCTGAGAGGCCCAACTTTCGACCACTTTTTGCAGCAATTGGGGCCGTATTTCAGCAATAACGCGACGAATATTCTCTTCCAAGGCGTAAATTGTCTCGGACTTATCTGCGTAAAAATAGTCCAGCGGTGTTAAATCGCACGATCTTGGAGGCCACGCCACAGGCCCACAACGCGAAATAATACCCTCACCAAAAGTTTCCTTCAGTAAATTGATTGTTTCGTTGGCTGTAAATGGCATGTAGCTCCGTCTTGTTGGAATCAAAAGTCGTCCACATCAACACCCTCCAATTCAGGCATGAAAAAGTCATTAATCATGGCTCTATAGCGTTCCCCATCCACTGTAATATTATGGCCGGCTTCATTTTTGAAGAAATATGGACCAATAATTCCCTCTGCCCATAGAGCACACCAAACAGTGACTTTTTGAGGATTTGACGGCATTTCAACAATGGCTTGAAGATTATCTACACTCCAGATGCGGTAGTTTTGCTTATTGACGTATCCATTCAACAAAAATGAGCTTCATCGCTGAAAAAAAATTTCTTGTGAAAATCGGGATCAACATAACGATCTCGTTTCTAGCCCAATTTGCATGCGTTGTTCAGGTGTCAGTCTATTCATTATAAAATGGCAAACCAAATTGAACATAAATCAAGTGACAACTGTCAAAAAGACCAACTCGGAAAAAAGTATTGCCAGATTGAAAACCACACGTCTAAAAAAAACACCCTGTACAATGTCATTCATTCCATATGAAACATTTGTCCAACTTAATGCCTGTTTGACTCCGACCTCAGAAGTTAAAGTTTGACGGTGATGAGGACAATAAAGAAAATAAAATTTCCCTAATTAAACCAGCCAACATCGAATCCACGTTACTTTATTATTTTTATCAATTTTATTAAAAAAATGCCTTATCAAAAGTAAACAATCCTACGGATATATTTTTTGTTTATTTGATTATACCAACACTGAAGATCAAAAGTAGTTCGCGCCAGAAGATGAAGTATTAACTTCGAAACGGGTCAAAGAAATTAAATTTAAAATTTCTAGTAACACGCACAATCACACGAACAAAATTCGATTCTTTTACGAATTCCTTTCAATTGTCAGAAACAAATCGATTCGGTTTAGAAAAAAATTGATTCGGTTTAGAAAAAATTCGATTTGTTTGTTGAAAGGATTTCGCCATAAGGCATTTTTGGTGATTTCAACTTAAGTTAAATGTCAAAAAGATAATAGGTTTGTTCGTTGAGCACTGAAATCACCCTGGGGTCGCCCAAAGCGTTTTTTGAAAAACCTGAAGTCACCCTGGTGAAAAAATTCTGTGTTTTTTTAGACCTGGGGCTCAATTCCGCAAGTGTGAATAGTTTTCCGTGTACACTTTCTATTCACGCTCAAAATATGCGTGAATAAATTTGCCTATCTGTGTACGCTTTATCTGTCAAAAAGATTGCACCTCACTCTTGCGGAATGGCATAATTTAATGTGTACACTGATTTTTGTGCACACAGACAAAACTCACGCTTGCGGAATTGGGCCCCTGGGGTCGCCCTGAACTCGCCCTAAAGTAGAACTAGGTATTTTGCTGTGGCGAGTTGAGGTAAAGCAAAAACTGCCAAAGTGACATGAGTTGTTATGCATATGTTTTGTTGTGGATTTACGTGCTGCAGGTTATTGTTTATTTTTGAAAAACAAATCTAAAGAATATACAAATTTAATTTAATGCTAATAAATAGCAATATAAAATGGAAACGAAAGAAGTTCTTTTTATTCATTTTTAAGACATATTTGAAACATATTTTAAGTTTTATTTATCTAAGCACAGAACTTTTTTTCTTGCTTTAAATGACAACAGCCCTTGAGCGTTTTTTTTGAGAACCGAAACCCAGGTTTTTTTGACAATTCTTGGGGTTGTCAAGAAAACCTGGGTAAAGTTCAACGAACGAAGCTTATAATATGCTTAACATATTTAAAATTATCAAAATTCTAACCTAGTGTCATACTAAAGATACTTTTACATCGTATTTAATCGAATAAAATATGGTGCTTACATATGTATATAATCTAATGTCTGATTACCATTTTACCTGAAACTCTCCTAAAAACACATTTAAGAATTTAAACTTGAGATTACGGATTCATTAAAAAAAAAAATACTGAAAATTTAAATCATTTAAAAGTTGCTGAACGATAACCGTCTTCTCGGTAAATACCACAACGAGATCAATAAACATTTTGTATTCTATTTCTGTTCTACTTCGCCAACTTGAATTTACTTTTTGTGCAATATTATGTTTACCGCTCGATGATAACAAGAACACGCTCGTGAAAAAGAATATAAAACAAAAAAAAAATCCAAAACAACGCGCGCGAGACCACCGCCAATGCCACAACGGATAAAATTACTCTAAATCAAGGTCGAAATCGAAAGGACAACACTTTCCCAACCAGGTGTATTCAAATTAATCGTTTGTTTACTTCTTCCCACCTGCTTCAAGGAGGACGCGGTAAAAAGCATAGAAAAAAACTAAAAACCTCAAACACGAAAAAGAAATAGTTACAATATAAAGCGTTCTTATGACGAATCTGCTCACAAGCTAAAACAAAACAGTATGAGTGCTAGTGTGCTTTTCGTTGTGTTGTTGAAGTACTTCTGCTTGTGATCGGCTTATCGTAGAACACTCTTTTCCTCTTGCTTTGCAAAGTTTACGAACGAGATTACCAAATAACTACACGACAATTATTGAGACTTCGTTATATAAGTCAGTTTTAAACTCTGATCGGCCGTAGGTGGGGTATTGATTGAGATTATATGAAAATCCAAACGGAAAATCAAAGCTTCCAAGGTTCAGGGTAGTGAGTGGGAGAAAGAAACGATAAAAAAAATATTGAAGGTGAAAAGTCATTTCTATTTTTTCTTTACACTTCTGTGTGAACACGACAAGAAAATAAATCCCAAATCAATCGCCGTGCTGAGGTTCGAGATACGAGCCAAAGACCCTCTAGCCCTGACATCAAGCTACCGAGAAAAAGCGAAGTCTGTACACACCGATGCCTGCTTATTTTTTGCTTCCAATTTATGGGGCTTTGAAAAGGTGTGTAGCTTTGAATTCAAGTTATGCAAATTATTCAAACGAGTAAAATGAGAAAAGCTATAAATTTCAGGCTAATGGTCTGAGAAAGTCGAGGAAATGTTTTTAATCTCTTCCAAGAATTTGTCAATCTATTTATAAACTTTTGAAATGCATACAAGGGCAAGCGAGGAAAAGAAACGAATTTGATTGACGCAGTCTATTGTTGAAAAATATTACTAATCAAATGAGGCATTTTTCTTTTAATTAATAATAATAATTATCGTTGTATTTTTTGACTAATTAACTACGATTTTCTCACCAAACTTGTCCATAGGCACCAGAACCGACTGGTTGGAGTTGTTGGTATCTTTCTGGGATTTCCCATTCCGTGCGATTAATGTCGATTTTATAAAATGTTCCCATTTTGTTTTTGTTGGTTAGTGATGATAATATGTAATTTTGTTTTATTTGTTTTTAATGTTTTTTTTTTTAAGAAATATAATTTGTAAAAAAGCACACGATTTGTTTTCCGCGAGGAGATAAACTTTTGTAAGAATTCTTTTTTCTTATTTTAGAAACACGTCCGCGGTCCACCCGCACAGTTTTAACTTGGAAAACTGCCTTTGCCTTTAATTCTGAAAAAAGGTATGAAGTCAAATTTTGACAGTGACAGATGACGTTTGGAAAATGATTGTTGTATTGGATGACAAAAAAACATAGAATTTTTCGAAAATGTAGAGATGGGATTTTGTTGACAACTTTCTTCGGAGGATCCCGTGCACACGAAGAAACTGAGTTTTACAAATGTTTTTCTGAGTTTATGTGTTTTTTGAAAGTCTGCTATTACACGACGACTTTGGCGTCGTGACTATTTTCGAAAATAATGAGTGCAAAAGAGAAGAAAAATGAGACAGAAAACAAACTGCCCTATATGAGTGGTGGGTCAAATTTCGGCGACTCATTTTTGGATTTATTTTATTTCTTTTTTGTTATTTTAGCAAATTGCTTTATCTATTTTCGTTTTTTGTTTAGCGTACATGTACCTTTAGCTGTATGGTTGCTAAGGTGTAGAGCATAGAGAATTTCTATGCTAGAAGAAAATAGTTTCATTTATGTTTGTTGTTTGTTTGATTGCTACGAGAAATTCATTACCGAACAAAAAATAATAGACGATTGCAGAATTTGAGTCATGACTCAAAAGTCATGGTGTAATAGCGTACGACTCACATGACGAAATTTGAAAGAAGAATTCGAAGAAGAGTGACGATGCAAAAGTCGTCGTGTAATTGCAGACAAATCCCCGGGGAAATTGTTCGAAATAAACGACGTCCCTGCCCTGAAATTTACATGTTAAATGCAACAACAACTAGTCTCCTTAGTGCTTAGCTAAACGCAGAGAATTATTGGGGTTCAACTTAAGCACGGAGAAAAACTGTATTACTGGCGTGAATTGCATACTTGTTATCTTAAGCCGTTTTTTATTATCGCCGATGATCCATATAGATCATCTCAAGAAAATAAAACAATATACGGATCTTAGTGACAACTGTGTCGTATACCTACCTCTTTTTTCCTTACGTTTATTTACTTTTCATTTATTGGTTTTCTTTTTTCTTTACACTAGGCGCGTTTTTTTGCAAGTCCATATGGATTTGTCGAAAAAAAACGACATCGGGACTTAGGACCTTCTTACTTACAATACGTAAGTCCCAATAATTATCTGGACTTAGCTAAGTCCATATGGATTTAAGTTGTTGTTGTATTTACGTGTAAAACTATTAGTTCCGATGTTGTTTTTTTCGACAAATCCATATGGACTTCCAAAAAAAACACGCCTAATGTTTCGTTCCATTCACTCTCCAAAATCCATTTGTTTACATTGATGTAATTATAATTTCATCCCGCGTCGATGAAAAGATGTGAATTGCAAAACCAATTGCAACAGGTGTGTGAAGATCCCTACTAATGGGTGATTTTTTAAGAGGTTTAGAACTTTTTTAAAAAAAAAACACAAAAAATTCGAAAAAATGAATGAAATATTTATTTGCATCGATAGTTTGAACCTTGAAATTTAATGTTTAAAGATAATTTCATGCAAATCACAATAGCACATCCTTAAAGGCTCTCCCAAACCAAAGCGAAACATTCGCGCGAATATGCGACGACTAAATAAAGGCTCTCCCAAACCAACGCGAAACATTCGGCGCGACAACGAAACTTCCACCTGTCTTAAGGCTCTCCCAAACCAACGCGAAACATTCGGCGCGACAGCGAAACTTCCGCCTGTCTTAATTTATTTACATGGAGATTAATGGGATCACCCACACTGGCGCGATGCGAATCTTCGAACATTATTCAGTCGTCGCATATTCGCGCGAATGTTTCGCGTTGGTTTGGGGCAGCCTTTAATTTATTTACATGGAGGTTAATGGGAGCACCCACACTGGCGCGATGCGAATCTTCGAACATTATTCAGTCGTCGCATATTCGCGCGAATGTTTCGCGTTGGTTTGGGACAGCCTTAATGCTCGAAGATTCGTATCGCGCTAGTGTGGGTGCTCCCGTTAATTTCCATGTAAATAAATTAAGACAGGCGAAAGTTTCGTCGTCGTTCTGAAATATTCGCGTTGGTTTGGGAGAGCCTTAAATTGTTTCAAAATATATAAAACGCCAAAAAAACAACAACAAAAAATGAGAGTGGTGTGGAAAAATGAAAATATCAGTGATTTACATTGATATTCGTGTGAGTTCTAAAAAAAAGGGATCTCAATCGGTTAAGGGAAATATGAAGTAAAATACAAGCATGTAAGATGTAACGTAACCCTTATTCTAAATCGCGCCACCTTTTGTCAAACACTCTAAGCTTCCGATTGAAAAGTGACGCCTCTTGTGCAGTGTACAAGTTTTTTTTTCTTTTTTATTCAGCGACGCCATTTTGAAAGTGTAGAAAATTTATTTCCAATCTCAAAAGTCTGTTTCAACTTTATCAAAATATTTGTCCCGAAAAATTATCACAAATTTAACAAAAAACTAGTTGAAAATCTTCACCAAACATTATTGCATGCTATCATTAATTTATTAGAAACGCAAATCCAAAGAAAGTGTGTTTTTCGCGTAAAAGTTAAAACGAACATTTCTGGCTTTTCTGTTTGGGCGCCAATTATACTGAAAAAAAATCCAATTTTCCGTGTCCCAGTTCCAGAGCATTAACCCTTCGAGCACTGAAAAATAATAAAAACCCCACAAAACTACATGAACATTTACAAATCAGGGTCTGAAATAAGACCCAAGCAATGCAGATAATCAGTGTACTTAGAAATAAATTTAATTTTTTCTCGTATAATTTATTTTTGCAAAAGAACAACCACGACGATTATACTAGAAAGAGTCCAGTGGTCGCTTTCATCTATCACCAGCCATCGAAAAAGAAGAGAAAATTCCCTAACATAATTAGAAATATGTAATTTGTATAGTTTGTTGTTAAAAAATCAGCAAAAGGAATAAGAAATATTTAATTTTTTTTTGTTAAGTTATTATTTTATTTGAAATAAATTTTGATAATTGTAAAAAAAATTAAGACGAAGGAAGCACAATGTTTTACGCCCATATTGTGCTGGCGAAGAAGGGGCCGTTGGCCAGAATCTGGTTGGCGGCCCATTGGGACAAGAAACTCACCAAGGCTCATGTGTTCGAGACGAACATTGAACAATCCGTCGACGGAATCATGCAGCCTAAGGTAAAGCTGGCACTTCGGACATCTGGTCATTTGCTATTGGGAGTTGTGCGCATCTATTCGCGCAAAGCTAAGTACCTGCTGGCGGACTGCAATGAGGCGTTCGTCAAAATTAAGGTAAGTGTTTTTGTTTTCTTTTAATAATTTTCCGTGAAATGAATTTTTGAATCCTGCTAGTAGACTGTTAAAATTCCATATCCTTTGTTCCTGAAGAAACTGAAAAAATATTAAATGTCCAGTTTGAATTTACAAAACCACGGAACAAACAGCCAGTTCAGTTTTTTGATATCTTGAAAATGTATTCCGTTCGTCGCTCAGAAGAATACGGTCTCACATTTTTTGACACCAAAATTGCGGAATTATTCTGAGAAATTTGGTCAGTTTATTGTCAGAAAAATACGTGTTGATGAATAATAACATTTGTATTATTTGCTTGCTAAACTAAACTAAATTAAACATACATAGACATCTCAGAGACTTGAAGTTGTGGTTTCCCCAACTATAGAATTAAAATTTATTGACATCATTAAGTTTTTTTTTTTTTATTAAATACACTAGCATACAGTTGACAAAAATAAAAATTTCTTACCAACCAATTATAAGCTACAAAATTAAAAGATAATGTTATTTTGCGTTCTTCGAATGAATATTATGTCAACTGTCCCATTGTCTTCGCAAGTGTCCTGACCATTGCAGATGATCCTGACAGTGCAGAAATAGGTACATACTTATTTGGGTATCTGTCCGTCTAACCCGAAATCTCGTTAGGAACAAGGGTGTAATAAATTAAATCATGTTTTATTTTTATTTACGTTGTTTGTAAACGTAATTCTTGTGAGGTTATGTGCATTCAACCAAATTATTTTATATCTAGTATTTCCAATCAACTTTGAGCTGCATTATCGTATCATCTAAAAATATTATATAGATATGTAATTGAAAATTCTGCGCTCCATATGACATATGTTCAATAAATTATTTCAACTTACCAACTACACAACACAAAAACCCAACAATTATTTGACCTTACTAATATATCAAATCAACCCTACCTTAGTACAGCTGGAGGAACTCATTGTCCGCCCGCAGTTTTCGTTTATGATTTTCTTCATGTATGTAAGTTTTTCTTTAAATTTGGAACTTTTATCGTAAAGGAAGCAAGCTAAGCATAACAAATACAAAAAAAAAAACTTGTTTGTAATTTCAGAAAATGTGCAATTTTTCTGTATGCCAATGAACATAAAAACCCATAAACCGGACGTATTGAGATTAATGAAAAACAATTCCTACTTTTATTTCTCAGAAGAATTACGAAAAAATATTTCAAAACTTTTTTTCTCATCTATTCCTTACATTATGTGAAAGTATTTTAAGAAAAAAATGAATTCGCTGAATAGAATGCAACAAACGTATAATTTTAACGTATTAACGTAGCAGATGCCAAGCGGGATATATGTACATACATACGTAGTAAAAAAAAAAAAAAAAAAAACAAAGGAAATGGACTGGTTCATCCCTTTAAAAGATCCCATATCGAAACAATTTAAGTGATCTTTCCAATTGGAATTTATTATACTAGGTCCCTACAACCTTCCCAGGCACAAAAATATTTCAAGGGGTCTTTGATTATCATCTATTGTTCCTATGCATGAATACAAGCTGATAATCTTCTATGAAGTGTCCTGCAGACAAAAAATTGAAAATTATTTTCAAAACTTTTCTCATGACACATTATGGACAAAGGAAATACAAGTAAATTTTAATATACACACATATGTACATTGCATACATATGTATGTACATACATGTATATATTTTTTTTTTGATAATTAAAATGTCTGCTATATTGTTGCTAGTGGATCTAGGAGTAGAAATCGACTTGTCTTAATGTCATAATGGGTAAAATTAATAGTAAATCATTAGGGTTTCATCTGGCATTTGCTTATTTAAATCAATTATGTACAAATACACACAAGTCAAGTCAGAATTGTTTTTCACCTTTTTTACCTCTTAACACAACCTTAATAGTTTATTGCTATTTTAATATTGTAGTCGTTGCCATAATTCTCTAGAAGCTTGACAACATTTACATTAAGGTGGTTCTTAAATGAAACATATGTAGGGTGATGGCATCTAAGGTCAGCCCCCTCCAGTAGTCAGCCACTTCGTTATAAAATACAGC
Source organism: Leucozona laternaria (assembly GCA_932273885.2). Taxonomy (NCBI): domain Eukaryota; kingdom Metazoa; phylum Arthropoda; class Insecta; order Diptera; family Syrphidae; genus Leucozona; species Leucozona laternaria. Next base: position 179,610,350 of record OW026366.1, on the reverse strand, counting down.
AAAATAGTAACGGTTTTAGTTTATTTACCATGAAATTTTTTTTTCTAAAAGCCTAACTTATCTTCTGCCAGCCTTTGTGCCAATGCAGCTGCTTGTTTTCTTGTTAAAAATGCAAATTTGCTTCAAGTTCTTTCTCAATATCGATTGTGTGATTTTTTTTGTTAAATATAAATTAGTAGAAGTGTTTTGGAAAAAGAACTATAATGACCAAAATATTGAAGTATGCTGATTTATATGATTATTTATAGGTTATTTATAGTTTAATTTAAAGTTTTTAAACTAAAAAAGTTGCAAAATATTGTTAAATGTATATTTACAAGGGGGGCTGCCATTAGGATACAACATTTTTTTAATTCCCCTAAGGTCAGCCTCCCCCGGCTGACCATCGAAAATTTAAAAAAAAAACCTTAGTTTCAGTAGTCAGCTTTCCCTGGCTGACTGTAAATTTGAAGGTAGAATGGACGGCTGACTACAGGAGACACATAATTCTATGGTCAGCCGCTTATATTATAGACTTTATTGGGGGCTGACTACTGGATACTTCAGGTGGCCGATTACTGGAACTTAAGGGGATGACTACCTACTCAAGAATCACAATTTCATCTCAATAAAATTAAATAATTAATTTTGGGTAGAAAATTAACTAAAAACGTTTAAAATTTTATAATCTACACAATCCCAATAATCAGATAATCTAAATACTATATTCCGCAATTGAATATTTGATTTTTAAGGACCAGTTGAACATAAAAAAAAGTTAACGGGCCGACTACTAGTGCCATCACCCTACATTCAGTTCTAAAAAAAAACATTTCTTTTTGGAATATTTATTTTATACCCTTCGTCTCCATATTTTCACATTCAGAGTTATTGTGACTTTCACATGCACAACATTCCACCAATAAAAATTTACATTGCATTTTTCGCCTAACATAAGTTTCAACCGAAAAATGTTAAAGGTTCCCATTATTTTGTGCGGTCATTTCGGGCGAAATTTGACACAATTAATTGGCAAAATGGTCACTTATTTTTTGGAGGCTAACGAAAGAATAACAAGCGACATCATGTGAGAAATTTTATGTATTTTAGGGCAAGGGAAGAATGATTTCTAATATCAGGAACACTAAAAACAGCAAAATATAAATTGAGGTGCATAGTGCATTCCACATGTCTAATGTAAGCTTTGCATACGAATGAACAATTTAACTAAATCATCACTCCTCTATTTGATTATCACTTCTTTTTCACACAAAAGTTGCAGCACCATCATATTTACACAAAAATGCAAATTTTCTTACTTGAATACATATATCAAATTTTATGAAATGTATGTATGTAATTGGCACTTTATTTTTGTATAGCTTTCAAATGTCAAATTACTTACATACATATATGTACATACATACATCCAGTCATGGTACATGTAGGGAAAAATCCAATGACGTTTCTTATTTTTTTGTAATCAAAAAAATCATTTTTATAAAATATAGGTATCTATGTTTCTAACTAAAACTAATCCTGGGGGGTCATTCCGTAATTTTCAAAATGATAATCGTCAAAACGATTATCGTTAACGCTATCGTCAATGATTTGCTTCACGTAACTCGACCACTAAGGTCTCGTCTATCGTTTTCAGTTTGAGATTGTTTATTTCTATGGGGTTTGACAGAAAATTTTTAGTAAAAAAGCGCACCTACAACTTTTTTGTGTTGTTTATTGCTTTGTGTTTTGTTTTGGTGCGGCCGCCGCCGATTGGATTAAAAAGCCGTCTGGCAAGTTTATTATTTCGAGTACCATCACAAAGGCTTCTTTTGATAGCCGAAAACGTTGCACAAAACTATAATGGTTTGAATTATTATAATAATAATAAAAAGATTTGTTTGTTTAATTTTATTTAGCAACCAGTGCCATTAAAGATATTCTACAATAGTACATAAACATAAAAACATTGTGCTTACATATGGGTTGGAAGAGATAAAGGATCCGGTTTATCTCTTAATTGTCTTCGCAATCGTATTAATTGTAGGTAGTTTTTCTTAATTTTAATTTTCACTTTGCAAGACAAATAAATTGCGCTGAAATATTTTTACTTTTATTTATCTACTAAATTGACAGATTTCAATGCCAAACGGTATTTATTTAGCTATCGTGTAAACGATATCGTTTTGATGATATCGTCTCACGTGAAGTGCGACTATCGCCGAAACGCTATCGTCTGAATATAATCGTTTTACGGAATGACCCCACTGATTTTCATAAAAAATCAGTTTCACCATAACCTCCAACCTTCAAATACGATAGAAGGTGTGAAGGTCTTCGAACCAATCCTAAAAATAATCATATTCAAACTGTGAGATGGACAAAATACATAATATACAAAACAATAATTATTTCGATTCCATCGGTATAGGGAAAAAATTGAGATATTAATTTAATTTCGTAGATCTTTTTGCCTTATTTTCATACTAGCTGTTACCCGCCCGCTTTGCTGGGCGTTAGTTTAACTTCAGCAAAACTTTGTGTTGTATGATTTAAAAATTAAGTTTTAAAATTTTGTAGTCAATATTTAATTGCGATTTGGTATAATTTCATTTCCATCCAATTAATTTCAGCCTGAAGGAATGGGTTGATTTTTTATTTGGTTCCTAGCTTTGTACATTCCCCGGACACGTTTTTTGTAGGAGGAAATGTAACAATACCTGCGTTACAATTTTGTTTAGCCTTAAAAATTTCCCCTGTCTGTGATTTTCTAGGCTACATGAAATTAGGCCCCAATGAAAAATGACCCCAAACAAGTGATAGAATTTGGTACTTAACTTCAAGCATCATTTACAAAGTCAACTCACCAATTCGCACTCCCATCAAGAATGACGCCAAGAAGATCTTGAACTGGAAAAAAACACCGAGACTTCAATCAGCCTTATACAAAGCTCTTACATCTGCCAAAGAATTAAATATCCCAATTGCTATAAAAACAAATAATCAAAGCAGTCTACCTCCCTGGAAACTTCAAAGCCATGCCATCAATACAGACCTATGGAAGTATTCCAAATCATCAACCAATAACAGCATGTACAAAATTCTATACCTGAGCATCGCAGACAACTACAAATCCCTTGGTTGGAACTTGCTTTTCACTGATGCTTCTAAGACTGAAAACCATACAGCCTACGCGGTGGTTGACGATAATGGTTTCGTTGTCTCCAAAGGCTTACTACCAGACTTTTCTTCAATTTTCACTGCTGAAGCTTCTGCGATATACAAAGCAATACAATACGCTAACAAAAATAAGACTGTCATATTCTCTGACAGTCTTTCTACGATCTCCGCTGTTAAAAACATATCCAACTCCTTTGGTATTGTCGAAAAGATACGCAACCTTCTAATAACCAACAGCGAAACATTAAAAATTGTTTGGATTCCTGGTCACTTCGGTATCAGTGGTAATGAAGCCGCTGATAGTGAAGCCAGATCAGCGTTAAGGGAACTTTTAACTACGTTGTATCAGTACAATAAAAAGGACATCAAAAATCTCATCCCCGACAATTGGAAATTTAGAAGAAAAATATCCTAGGATAACTACAACCACGCCTACAAAAACTTCAATCCTAACGGTATTAAACCGATATACCCCAATAACGTCTCTCATAAAAAACTGAGGATTTACGTAAGACTTAGACTGGGCCACACATATTTAACACACAAACACCTATTCGAAAGGGAACCGCCTGCAACATGTCACCTTTGCGACGAAAGACCTTCACTTTCCATACATCATCTCCTCTCCTGCAAAAAAATTACCTCAATTACCAACAGCATTACCGAACATAACCTCTCGCACCTACTTTCCGACGTCAATTTTGATAACATTAATACTGTACTTATTATTATTTCAATTCTAAATCTAGAAAACTGTATCTAGTTCATATATATTATTCACTCTATAGCCTTACTTCCAAATTTTTAATCTTTCTAGTAGTAAGCCCTGGCAGCTAATTTCTAGTTTAAGTTATTATTAATTTTGTAATTTACTTACATTTTAATAAAGTAATAATAATAATAACAATAATCGAACACAAATTAGAATGATCCTTTTAAATTTTGAAAAGTCTAATTAAAATAATCGTTCGAAAAAGTCACGGATGTTTCATGTTTGGTTTGAGGCATTTTTAAATTTGAAAGAAGTTTTGGGGCTATTTTTCGTACCCCATTTTTGGGGTGATTTTTCATTTATTGTTTAAGATTAAAAGTATGGGGCCATTTTTCAAAATGAAATTTAACCCCAAAATTCAAAATGAAAAATAACCCCAAAAACATGAAAAATCACCCCTATTCACAAAATTTAATCTTTTTTTGTAATTGTTGTTGCTTTTCATATAAATATTTGGGGCTATTTTTCATTTTTTGTTTGGGGCCATTTTTCATTGGGGCCAAATTTCATGTAGCCGATTTTCTATTCAAGCAATTTCTGAGAACAGAAATTCACAATTCAGCAGAATGTTATTCTGAGGGTAAAAGAAGAAGCCAAATATAGGGTAGAGCTTCTCATTCCAATTAGATAGTACGGAATACTGTGAATTTAATCGTTGCTCTGTCTGAGTTTCCATGCAAAAAGTAAAGGATCGGACCTATCCACAACTCACAGGCTGAAATTTCAAGGAGGAATTCCAAGAAAAGCCACGACGCAAAAGTAGTCGTGTAATGGGGTTTCCCAGATTTCAATTTAAAAATTGATTTTTTTGCGTGGCGAATGGAATACGATTCTGTGTCCATATTTCAAAAAATCTTCATCCCTTGATGCATTTTAGAAGATAAAAATGAGCTTGATGAAGCTACCGATTCATTTGAAACCGCTTCCCTTTATTATCAACCAATATTTCTCACATATTTTGGACACAGTTTTCACACCCGAAATAAATTAACCAAATCAAAAAACGCTTTGGAAATTGACTTCTGTAAATTATGTTGGTGTTAGCATATGGAAAGGTAAAAATGGCAAAACTCGGCATTTTGACAGATCCAAATCAAAATAAATTGATTTATCATACCAATGCAAAACTCCATAAGAATCTATCATTTATAATTTTTTAATTAAATTTGTTTTTAAAGAAAACAATTCAAACAATAAACTGACAGGCAAATAATAATTGACGTTTTGCAAACTCCAAGTTGAGGGTTTAATTTTTCTGGCGGCGCAACACATACATATCTCACGAATGTCACGAAATAACTAATGGCCTTTTCGATTGGTAATCCGGGAGAGAGATTTGATACGTGTGAACCCTTCTGGAACGACTCTGAAAACAAAATCAGAAGGAAATTTCTCTTCTTCTCAGAAGAAAAACTGTCATTCTGACCCCAATCGAAAAGTGAATAAATCACAATTTAAAAATAAGATTTCAGATATTTTGATCCGTCAGAAAGAGATTTAGTAAAAACATTTTTTTCTTCAGTATTTTGACAGCAAAACTGATAAATTTTATTGAGGAATCCTGTTCCGCTTTTAATTGAGATTTCTGAGATCTCAGTATAGCGTGCTTTGTTTTTACGTCCAACTGATGGTGCTGTTTTTAAAACCTATAAGATAAATGTCTTAACACTTACGGAAAATGACCGATCATCATTTCTTATATTAAAAAAATGCTTAAGCTTTAGGCAAGCCTAGTATCCACCCCTTTGTGAAATGAAAAATAAACTCTTCAAAATACACGCGAATAATGATTATGGAAATATAATAAATTCTCCACGTGCATTTTCGATACTCGGTTTGTAATTTTTAATACTCACTGAGTGAAAAAAGAAAATGATTGAAATGCCAATGAAGATTGTTTTGATTTAGTTATTTTTTGATTTTAAGCCTGTTGGTAGCAATAAATTCACAAAACGAGACAATAGTTTCATCCCACAATAATATTTAAGCATATCTTTTTATTTTTCAGAACTTTTTTCAAATTTAAAACAAATGTCACATTTTTCCACATCTCTTTGGATTTTCCTAGTAGTTGCACGTTACGAAATGAAAATTATGGTGTAAAATTCATTACGAACCGGTTCATATTCCGTTAAGTACTCACTTCTCGTTAGGAATTTCATAGCTCTGAACAGGTGGAAAAGACCCCCTTCCAAAAAATTGTGTTCTTTTCTTAACTTAACCTATCTATACATCTCTATACTCTGTTCAATTTGAATGTGCAGTACAGGGAAGATAGGATATTTGCCTTTCACCCATACTATTATGGATTTCAATAAGCTATCTCCATTTTAAAGTTCTCACATGGTTGCCGCAGTAAGCATTTAAAATTCCCGCAAATCTCACAAAACTATTGTTTTCAAAAGCTCTAAAAAAGCTTAAATCCTGAAAGCTACATAGCAAAAACCAAAGAAAATGCCATATGAATTTCCATCAACTAAGCAAGGGTAACTCTGATTCAACACAATGTCGATAAGGGTTGGTTGCAAATTGGCGATCAGTCTCCTTTCACCCGGGGAGCAGATAGGCCATGGTTAGATGTACGTGAGCTCAAAGAAGATTACACAAACAATTTAAATTTAAGTCAGTGATTTTGTTTCTTGTTTCAGTGGCAATTTCTTAAGTTAAGGTGCCGTGCAAGCAGCAGCAGGCACCAGTGTGTTTGAAAAAGCTCTCCCATAAGGCCTGTACTGTACTGTACATGCAAATTGAACAGAGATAGCTTTTTTTTTTTTGCATCTTCTAACAATAACCTTGTTATTAATTTGATGTGAAAATGGGTTGATGAGGTGGGTGCAATTCTGCAAAAAATTGGCCACTTTTTTCTTAAAGCCAATTGATGCCTATTCAATGTGGAATTTAAGAAAACTCAATATCAGAGGTCGGTTATAGCGATCAGTAAAAATTATCTTTTGGATAATTTAATGTGTTACAGTACTGTGCGATTCAATGCGAACACAGAGAAGTTTCTTATAAATATGATTACTTTAACCGGCCCCCAAGGACTATGTACCACCACAACTTCAGGAATATCTGTTTTGATGAACAAAATTCTAGTCAAAAGTTCAGATCGACAAAACCAAGTATGTTTTTGATGCTCTGAATGCAAATCTGATTTCGAAATTGTTCATAACGTGTAGATTAGGAAAGTAAAAAATCAACTGCTTTTTTTTCTGCAGTGAACAATAAATTGGTTGGCCCACCCTTAAAAAAATGCTAGTCTTTGAAACTAAAGATAAAATGCCCATCATCGCATACTATTTGTTTGTGCATCAGTTCAATTAACTTAAGTATTTGACAGATTCGGTCGTGATGCTAAAGGGTCCGCCAAATAACTTCTTTTTTTTTTTTTAAAATGGCGCAAAACATGGCGTGTAGTTTCGGTTGTGTGGCACGTAGCGCCGTCCTGTTGAAACCAAATGTTGCCAATATCCTCCTCTTCAATTTTTGTGAACAAAAATTCGTTCAACATGGACCGATAACGATCGCCATTGACTGTAACGGCCACTCCTTGCTCATTTTCGAAAAATGGCCCAATTATGCCTCTATACCAAAATCCGCACCAAACAGTGACTCGTTTTGGGTGTATCGGCTTTTCAATGTATGCGTGCGGGTTTTCTGTGCCCCAAATGCGACAATTTGGCTTGTTTACTACCCGCCAAGATCAAAATGAGCTTCATCTGAAAAGATTATTTTTTTTTTGGCAAAATCGGCATCTTCTCTGAGTCGATCGCAGGCCCACTTAGCGAAGCGTAAACACAACCATATTCGCTCAGCGGAAGGATAAAACTAATTATCTGTCAAAGCAGACATGAGCTAAGTGTTACCATTCACGAAATAAGCACTAGTTGGAAAAAAAAAAACGTTAGATGGCGGACCCTTTATTTATAACAAATTATCAGCATGGTGTTGATTGGTAAAAGTTTAAATGAAACAAATCTAAAAAAACATTAGAAAGACATTCAGCCCAATTCTAAATGACAATTCCCCGTACTCCCGTATTCTAAACAAAAAATTCCAGAGAATTTCTCTCTGGGAATTCGGAATAAGAGTAGGTACTACTACTCCCGAGAGAACACGTCTCCCGGGGAGTTATTTTCCCGGGGGAAAGTTTAGAATTGGGCTGCTTAAAAAAGTAAACTTCCAAGATTCCAAAAGTACGATCTTGTCTTACAAAAATTTCTATAATAAACTCTCATTTTGTGTAAAATACTTACATAATAATTATGTATTATATATCATTTAAAGATCAATTTGTAACGAAATATTAATTTTGATAATCTAGATGGCATTCCGCCCTGGAATGGTGGATTTGCCAGAAGGACATCGCGAAGCTGCTGTAAATGCAATTACTTTACCCGAAGTGTTCCACGATTTCGATACAGCCCTTCCAGAACTTAATGACATTGATATTGAGGCTCAATTTTCTATCAACCAATCACGAGCCGATGAGATCACTATGCGAGAAGACTACGGAAGCATGTCCATGTCTATGCATGATGATGGCTTCGGTGATATGGGTTTCGATGCCGATACTCCTGACCTTGTCCGTGACGGAATGGATCCAAATATTGATGTAAGTTTTAAAAACGAAAATATTATATCAGAAATAGGTTTGTATGTATGTACTTTTCACCTCAACAGGAACACTTATTTGCCGAGGAACTTGGAAAGGATATTGATCAGACTAAAGAAACAATGCCTGGATCTTCGCGGGATATCGTTGACGACATAACCGACCAGAATTTGGATGGCGATGGTTTCGGCGATGAGTTTGGACGTGAGTTATTTGTTTGTAGCGTAGTATTAATATCCGATTTTCTTGTAAAGTAATGAAATATTCTGTAAATTTTTTATTAAAATAATTAAATAGAAAAATCTATACAACTACGAACATTTCCAGAACCAGCTGTTGGACTTTTCGAAGGAGATCTCTTCGGGGAGCCAGCACTACCCGCACCAGCTGAAGCAAGTGTCAATTTACCCGCCGACGAAGATAACTCAGATGACGATATGGATCATTTCGACACGGGGGCACCATCGCCGATGCCAAGTTCAATTGGTTCGCGACCGCCATCAGTGTTGGGACAAGACAATGTAAGGGCGCCATCGACGACGCAACATCAACAACCAATATCGCCTCATCATGAGCATCAAGATGAGAATGAGCATCTACCCGAACCGGATAATGAATCTGAGCACCCAGAAGCGAATGGTGTTGAACAATCAACCCTTCTGCACAACGAAGAAGAAAGTTTCGCTCTGGCACCCGTGGATGCATCAGCATACCGTGGTGTTACCAAAGCAAAAAGGAAACGAAAGCTCATTGTTGATGAGGTAAAGAATATTTCTGGGGAAGAGATGAAAGCTCAATTGGCGAATACATCGGACATTGTCACAACATTAGATCTGGCGCCCCCGACGAAGAGGTGGTGAATCATCTGTGAATTATTTATGGAATGAAGTTAACCTTGCTAATGTGCATCCTGTTTCTTTTCCCCCTCTAGGTTAATGTATTGGAAGGAGACGGGAGGAGTTGAAAAGTTGTTTTCCCTGCCCTCACGTGATATCCCCGCCAGAGGTCTGTTTGCCAACTACCAGCGACATATTGTTTCCCGAACAGGAGTATTGGAAGACTTCTCAGTTCTTGGACCGGCCGATCTTTTGGCACTGGACCAAATACAACAGGAGCACGAGTCACCGACGACGGCGGCGAGTAAACGTGGTCGAAAACGCAAGGGAGTCATACAGGCAGAAGTCGTTCAAGCGACCACACTCATGCCACCTCCTCCTCCTGCGATTGTGCCTGCTGACGAGACAATGGTCCAAAGTTTCGGTGAACCAGATTTGGTTAGAGACGCTGAACTTAATCCACGTGTGTCCGCAGTGTCCCTGGAATTCAACCAAAACGATTCATTAATGCCTCCGCCTCCAACGCCAGGGTTCGATTCACTCCGAAGTCCCGGCCATATGTTCCCAATGCCAGAGTTAAGTGGATTGGATCCTATGACGCCGTTGGGTGGTGTCCCAATGACGCCTGGCAATTTGCCGCATGGCATTGTTGATATCCATGATGATTTCCATCATAGTGGTCTGACACCGGCCGATTTAAATCATGGAAGTATGACACCGCACCATTCGAGTATGGAGAATATTGACGCATTGCCAAACCTGCCAGCCGACCAAGTCTCATCAATATTGAACGAGGCTGAAAATATGCCCGATAATACTAACATGCCAGACACTATGCCAGAAAATATTCCTGACAACATGCCTGACAACTTGGACTTGGGTGATTTGACGTTGGTTGCACCAGCGAATAAATCAGCTGACATAGCGTCTGAGTGGAACACAGATTTTGAATTCCCGCAAACTGTAGGTGTACATGTAAGTATTGTTTGTATTGAGAAAACAGCGTTTCGTATCAGCAAACGGCTCTAAGAATTTAAATATTAATGTTTCGTCAGCATAAACAAAACAACCAATATCACGATCATAATTTATTTCAGCAACCTGGTGATGAGCAAATGGAAAATGAAACAGATGAACAGTTCGAGGAACGTGTGTTGAACAAAAGAGCAGCACAAATGTTTGTCCAAGTTCGCAGCCGTTTGCAAAAGAATGATACTCTAATGTTGTCTCATATGACACATAGAAATTCAAGAAAACAGGTAAATATTTGTTTGTTTTTTTAGTTTTTTAACCAAAGTTAAAACATTTAATTTCTTCCCCTATTAAGGCTGCACAAAAGTTCTACTCCCTCCTTGTACTTAAGAAATTCCGTGCTTTAAGCATCACTCAATCGGAACCATATGCCGACATCTTAGTCGAAAAGGGACCCATGTTTGATAATCCAAAACTGTAAAAAGCAAAACAAACAGACACAACCATTTATTAGTTTTCTTTTTGTTCTTTTTTTTAGCTTATTAAGATTAGAATTTTAAGATTTTTGAGAAGAAGGAAAACACTAACTGTAAGTTGTTACCTATGATTAAAAAAAAAAAACTAACGTCAATCAAAATGACACAGTTAAATTACCTGCATGAAGAGATTGTACCAGTATAACAAAAAATCAAATCTAGTTTGCATGTAAGGGACATTTTTGTAAATCAAATTTACACATTTTTATGTACATAAATATCTTTAAAAAATAAATTTTTAACTTAAAATACGAAAAATATGTAAAAAAAAAATGATAGTAAAAAAACAAAAACTTAAAAAAAAAATACAAAAAACTCAAAAAATAAAAAAAAATATAATTACTAAAAATAAACAAAAAAATACAAAATAAAAACAAATTTGAAGAATACTGATAGTTCTTGCGCTTCGTGTTGATTGCCAACTTAAAAGGCAGTATGCTGTTAAGCTTGATGTTGACAATTTTTGTTTCGAAAAATGAAAGGATTTTTTATAGTAGGTTCACTAGGATTACCGAAGTCTAAAGGAAAAATGCATTTGAGAGAGCAGCAAACATCGTGTCGCAAGTGGCATTTTGTACATATTGACATTATATGTAACTAACGCAAGTCCTAAGTCCTCCAAGATATTAATCCAATGGTTATGGCGATTGTCGTTTGTTTATCAATTATCAATTAACAATTTGTTTCGAAAGTCGATCACCGAAAAATTAAGTTGTTTCTTAAAATGTCATCAACTATGTTTTCTCAAGCTTTTACAACAAAATAGAGCTATTCACAGCCATATTCTGCTAAACGTCGGGTCAATGTTTGTATTTTATTTTCCGCCACAGGGAAATGATTGTTCCATAATGCGTATAAATTGCGATACAAATTAAATTACCACAGTAGGACTCGAATGGTATAGCAGATAAGGGTTGCAGATACGTTTGGGTTAAAATTTCACGACACTCATTTTCACACGTTGAACTTACGTCAATTATATTTGGGTACTTCTAGCACTCTCAACACTGTAAAATCCTTCCATTGGCTGCTCGGAGTGATAGAAATTGTTTTCCATTCTTGATTTCATTAAGGAGATTGTTTCTCTTAAAACGTGTACACAAATCTATATCAACAGATTATTCTCCAGTTTTTGAGCAATTCAACTAGATATTTGCATTTATGTGTAGTAGTTTGCGTGTACATTTGAGAAAACAATTTTCTCAAAAATTTATTTTAAATCAAAAACAACTGCAATGTGCGATCGACAAAACTTAAGGTTTCATGTCTCCCGAATAAATTATGAAAAGAAAACAATTCGGACATTTACCAGCCTGGCTGTAAAATTTAAAGTTTTATCGGTTATTTCTAGAATTTCCGAATTTCGGGGTTTTGGAGTGACATACACATATGTATGCTTTTGATGTTACTTATCAAATTGGATTCTCGGTTTAAATTTTCAATTTTAAACGAATCTTACATTTTATTACTTAGGATCTACATTTCAATTTTATTCAAAATGAAATTTAAGTCGATCAAACTTAAAATTGGTGTTCTAAGCCTTATTATGAGTTTCACCCGAAAAATATTTCACTCTAAATTTTTTTGTTCGCCCTTAATTATAAAAGCTATTACGGCTTATCTGATATTCGGTCGAATTTGAAAACGGAAACGAAAATTGAATCCGTGCGGATTGAAAACGATTATTCTGATTTCCAGTCGGATTTACTTTTAAGTTTTACCAACTTGGTCAACAAAACATTTTCGAAATCAGCTGTTATGTATGCAAGACCTGTCAAAAACGAAATTGTAATCCGCCAACAAAAGGATAACCAAACTTTAAACTTCAATTTGGCGGATTATTGATCCGTTCGTTTTGCCGAATCCGCAAAACGTTTTCGAATACGGAATTCGGAACAGCGAAAATTTGAAAACATGAGGATATAGAATTCGAATGGAAATTAGAACAGCTGTAATACGAGTTTCGCCCGAACGATGGTGATGAGTTCTACCATTTCAGTTGGCCTCCCAAAAAATAAGTGAACATTTTACTTGGAATTTTTCGAACATTTAACATTTTTCGGGTGAAACACGCAATAGGCGAAAAGTGAAATGTCAGTCATTCCGGCTGGAATATTGTCTGGGTAAAAATCACAATAAGGGTCAAATCATCAAATTCAACAACAAAAAATAGAAATATTAATAACGTTTTAACATCAGAATGAACAACATCTCAAATGTTATATAATTATCAGCAATAGGATTAATATTAGCGTGACAACAACTATCAGTATTCGCCCGGAAACAAGTTTTTAGTCAACTTTGATGTGAAATTAAAAAAAAAAAAGAAAATATCTCCAATGTTTGGCCTTACCTCAAAAAATTCTGAAATAATTAAAAAAAAAAAACATTTAGTAACTACCTATCATTTTAAAGTTCAACTGTGAAGTCAAAGAGTTTGGGATTTAAAAAAAAAAATGCTTTTCCAATACTATCAAAAGTATTTAAAATTTTAGAGTTGAACATTTTTAATGCATGAACCAAAATGTGTTTATTTGGCTTATAATAAAATTGCTGTTATTTTTTGTAATTACATATATATTTTATTCCTTTTTTTAAGTTCAAAAATATTCAAAGCAATAATAACAATTAACAGAAATAATAATTAAAAAAAAAACTTTACCTTACAGTTGAACGTTTGTGATAATTATCTCTTCCTTGTAAAGTGCTTTTATTTAAATTGAGAATTTTTTTTTAACAATTAAAGAATGCGAAAAAGAAAATTATGAAAATAGCGTTCTCTTAAACAGAAGTTGATTTTCATATGTTCACCTTAATCACAAAAAACATATCAAATGGAATTATGCATGAATCTAAAAAAAAATCTCAAAAAATCCATTCATAATTGAAAAAAAAGAATAATCCTGATTATGTAAGGGGGTACACACAGACAAGATTTTGAGATGATGGTGAATATGATGTGAAGATCATTTCTTGCAATTGGTTATACTTTTTATTGAAATCGAATACATAATTTTTCTAGATGTGATAGAAACATTTAACTATTTGAAGAAACAATACATACATACATATACAGTTGTGGCGAACTAATTAAGAACGATACATTGGAAACAAATTTTTCATGTTATTTTATTGAAATTGTTGTTATACAGTGTTGTATTCATTTTTTTTTGCACTTTGTATTATTAAAATAAAAGAAACAATAATGTGTAGCAAAAAAACTAACGGAAACATAAAATTAAATTCAATATATTTTGGTAAAAGAAAATTAGCATGGCGATCTAATTAAGAACGATAATAGGATAAGTAATATTTTAATATTATTATGCCGTTTTTCCTCAGTATTTGGTCGGGAATCCTTTGTTTTCGATTACAGCCTTACATCGCCTTGGCATTGATGCAATAAGGTCCTGGCATTTTTTTGGTGTTATATTATTCCAAGCTGTCCTTGTGATTTCATACAATTCATTTAATTTGCTAATTTTATGCTTATTTACTTCTTAGGTAATCATTTCTTTGATGATTTAGAGGATCTTTCTAGAACTTCGGCGAACAGTCTTCTGAACTTCGTCAATGCCTCTAATTGGCTTGATTGCTAACAGAACACATAGGTTTTTACATTAAGTGGGATACAACTTCCTAGGGTATCACAACGGATCTACATAGATCTAAGTGTGACGGTAACAAGATCAACTGTCAGCCTTTCTACCTAAACTAACCTAACCCTACTTCTTTTTTCAATTCGTACCACAAGTTTTCGATTGGGTTTAAGTCTGGACTGCATGATGGCCAGTCGATGACATCCACAGAATTGTTTTGAAACCATGACCTCGTTGACCTCGCAGTATGCTTGGGGTCGTTGTCCTGCATAAATCTCCATGTAACTGGCAATTCTTCATCTGCATAGGGTAGCATTACATTTTCAAGTACACTAATGTAGTCTTGGGCCTTCATTATGCCTTCTATACGATATAATGGTCCAGTTCCTTTATAGGACATGCAACCCCATAGCATAATACTACCTCCTCCATGCTTGAGCGTGACTGTGGTGTACTTGGGATTGAAAGCTTCATTTTTTGGCCGTCGAACATATTGTTTTCCATCGGATCCCACTCTATTTATTTTTGTTTCATCAAAAGCTAACCTAGCCTTTCGGTTTTTTAGTGACAGCAATGGTTTTTTTCTGGCTGATCTACCAAAAAGCTGACTCTCAGTCAATCGCTCTCTAATGGAGCGTGCAGAAAGCGCATTTGGATCCTCGCCGAAAACTTCCTTCTGAATACCGTTTGAACTTAAAAACGTATTTTTTTTTGCGGTGCGAACTATCAGCCTGTCCTGAGCTTCATTGGTTTTGCGGGGTCTTTTCTTTCTTACTACTTTTTCGGTGGTTTGATGTTTTTCTACATATTTTATAGCGTTAAAGATAATTGTTTTCGAACAATTGAGCATATTTGCAATCGCATTGTATGACAATTGTTCATTTCGGCGAAGATTTATTATGGCATCTCTCATGTTTGCTGTACAGCTCTTTTTCCTACCCATTTCACTTTCAAAATATCTTGGAACATAAAAAAAAACTATTGAAATGCCTTTAATTTCAAATGAATTTGTATATTTACCAACAACAAATTTTCGTTGACACCGAAATTCTAAAAAAAAACCTGTTTTAATAAAACGTTCTTAATTATACTGCCAAATTAATAATGAACTAATATGCTTTAAGACCGATTTAAACTGATTTAAATGCACAATAACTGTGGTAATCACATTTATGCATGTAAACTGACATGAGTGAATAGATAGCGGTACTTTTAGTTTTAGTTGTCATCTGTCTTATTATTGCAGCAATAGTGTTGCCAGTATTAAAATCGTTCTTAATTAGTTCGCCACAACTGTATGTACATACATACATACATATGAGTATATGATCATAATGAGAAAGAAATTTTGTAACTTTTTATGTATGAGTTCTCAAAGAAAATGTGGCACTTCAAGATGCGATGTTGGCAGTATTCGCAGAAGTTACAATCGGCAATTATGCAATTGCACAAATCTGCTCTTACCCAATAGCCGTGTTTTGTTGAGGCAGCCAAAACCATCCAGTTAATCCAAAACGCATTTATGAAGTGTCTTCAAATATTTTTTTTTCGAAAAGATACTTCTTTAAGAGCTAGGTATGTCCCTTATTGGAGTGACGTTTCTTTATTGATAAATGACTTTGGTCAAAACTCAACCATATAAAATATAAGATATCTTAAGTGATGTTGTTGGAATAAATGTGAAAAAGGATAGCTTTGTATACACATTTTAAAGACCCTAACATTTTTTATATGATCGGCTTTTATGGCATCGAACTGTGAACAACACTCGCAATAAGGGCCTATAATTAAGGAAACATAAAAAGTTATCATTAAAAAAACTACATGCCTGCCCGCAAATACCATATAATGTAGGTACATAATATATATACATAGATTTTTTGATTGTATCGGATCTGAATTTATATTCTAGTTTATTTAACCTTAATTTACATCTCATGTATCCTTTTTAAGTTTTTCCAACTATTTAACTAGCAATTTACTAAACCAAAACCATATCTCAATTTCCTCAAGAAAAATAGTAAAGTCCAATTCATAACCAAAAATAATACATAAATGTACGTTTTAAAACAAACAAATAAATATGAATTAGATTAAAAAAAACTCAATTTATTTTTTCTTATTTATTCATAAGTTGATTTTTTTTTGCAATAAGTTAGTTGAGTATTTTAGTACTTGTTTAATATTATATATCTATTTTTTTTATATTAAAAACTATGTTTTTAAGCACATAAAAAACATTTATATTTATATTATTTTCTTTTACAAACTTTACAAGGTTAAATAAAATGTTTGTTACACCAAAAAAAAAAAAAACTAAAAACCTTTGTAAAAATGTAAATATATTTTTTGAAAAAACAAAAAAAAAAAAACAAATGGAAATTTAAATAAATGTACTACTAATAACAGCTTGTTTTTTATTTATGAAATTCATTTATAAGAAGCATCATGATATTTTTAATGTGAATCACCGCTAAGACATTCAACAATATTTACTATTTGTACATTAAACTAGAATCGATATACATAGATATGTAGATAGATATAAATTTTCAAATTCGATATTCATTGAAATACAAAAGAGCAGATTTGCAAATATCAAAACTAACATGCATTCAGATATTCTTTTTAGAAATAGGGCAAACAAATTTTTTACGTCTCGTCAATTCTCTATAGAGATGACGCAAGTAATAAAATGTGATAAATACAGAGTCCAACACATGTGCAAATAGTTTTTATGACGTTAATATGATTAATGTAAATGAACAATAGGAAACAGAGTATACAAACGGTTTTAAATTGCAAAATTTTACATTTTAATTTTTTCTACGTGACCAACAAGTTGGTACATATATTACCCATTCATTAAATAGGCAATTCCAATTAATTATCCACGAATATCCTTTCTGAATTCATCGTAGTAATGAGGTAAACACAAAACTTTTATATTATCCGTCAATTGACCGGCATTGTTAATTAATTCTCATTTCACAATGTTGTGTGAATGTAAAAGTTTTTTGCATGCAGAAAATTTGATTTTCATATTTCATAAATCATCATGATTTACATAAATCATTACATGTAAGCTCTAATCTTTTAGATATGCTAGATTTCACAAGGCTTTACATTATAGAAATATAATTAAGAAAAAAATAATAAAGTGATAGTGTGTAAACTAATAAATTTTAAAATTATGTTTTATTCAGATTTGGGTAATGTATGCTGTTTAAAAGTAAGATCCGCAGAAATAAATAGATAAGTCGCGTTCGATTGCATTTAGGGGTCTGATGTTAATGGATTTTTTAATCTGATGTGGGTAGAGTTATAAGAGTATGGTTGATTGCAAATTGAAGGTTCACATAAACGTAGCGAGGACAATGGTATTTAATTATTTTAACCAATAAAAGCATTGATTTAAAGTCAAGGTAGGCAAAAAGATCGCATCCAAATAGGGAAGTTCGATATTGCGAGCTATGGTCGTACCGTATAAAAGGAAACTTAGAGTTTGGTTGAATTGACGGAATCAAGGCTCCCAAATACTTCACTACGATAACGAAATCATCATCACCATCGTCGGCTCGACAACCGGGGTCCGGTCCTGGACCCATGTTCTATAACTCTCGCATGGATGAAAGCAGTCGAGAAACGGTGAAAATTGAAACAAATCATATGAATTTTGTTCCATTTTCCATCGTTTCTCGACTGATTTTATCGATGCGAGAGTTACAGAACATGGGTCCAGGTCACATTAATGCAACGTAAACCGTCCTCAAGTAATCCAAGAGATCTTTGACCTGAATAGGGAATACGAAGCGAATCGCTTTTAATTCGATATCTCCTTTTCGACTCGACTGGAATTGATCAATTATCGGATACGAAGCGAGTCGTAAATTATACTTCCAAGATTTCCAGTTAATTGACAGCTGATTTCCAAGGAAATTTAGTTTTGAAGTAAAATCATTGTGCGAGCTGCAAACAAAATTTGTTTTTATTAACTTTCAAATGCAATTAAAATATTAGCTGTATTTTATTATCAGCGATGATCCATATAGATCATCTCACAAAAATAAAACAATACGGATCTTAGTGCGACAACTGTGTTGTATACCTGTCTCTTTTTTCCTTACGTTTATTTATTTTTCATTTATTGGTTTTCTTTTTTCTTAACACTATACAATTCACAATTCCTAACAATTCGCAAAGCTGAGAAGCAATAGCAAAAACTAAACTTTTGGTTCATGAAACGTGATCCCGGTGGAGAGCAGCATCACGTGTTGTTGTTGTAATGCATGTATTTTGATGATCTATATGGATCATTTCTGATAATAAAAAACGGCTATTATTTCAATTACAAATGGATTTTATAATGTATTATATATTATGCCGAACGTGTGAAAGTGGAAGAAGTCTCAAACTTGCAAATTTCAAGGAAATCATTAAGAAGTACGTCTTCTTATCTTGCTGCGAGTGAGTGTTTTTGTGTAGTGTTTATTATTTGTTAAATTTGCTTTATTATTACAATTATATAAAGGGTCCGCCACCTAACGTTTTTTTGTTCAACTAGTGCTTATTTCGTGAATGGTAACACTTAGCTCATGTCTGATTTGACAGATAATTAGTTTTATCCTAATCCTTCCGCTGAACGAATATGGTTGTGTATACGCTTCGCTAAGTGGGCCTGCCATTGACTTATTATATATGGACTGCCAGGAGCCAACTTCACGTTGACGCCACTTTAAGCTATGCGTTACAAGCGCCGAGTTCAGTCCTATCGGAAAATAGAGATACTACTGTTTGACATATGTATCGAGGATTTTTTTGAAGGATTTTTTTCCATCTGATTTCATTTTTCATTGGGTACGTTCAGCAGACACAAGGGACTACATTTATGTAGTCAAGTGCTTTCATTGAACGCAAATTTTAGAAAGGAAACTAGTTATTTTTTGAGATGTCATTAATACCAAAATTGAAACTTTACTTCCAACCTTTACCTTCCGTCGATAGTGCAGATAGTATTTATAATAATATTTTTATCTGAAAAACACCTCGCACAAATGAATTACGAATTGTATATATTATAATTTCTTCAATACATTCATTCTGTCTTTCCGACATCCTTCACGTTGTCTGACGCTGAACGTGACGTCGTGACTGAGATTTTTCACTTCTTGTCTAGGAGCAAATAAAATTTTCTTTCACTTAAATCGATAACCATTACCGCTGTTTGTTGATTTCATTGGTTGCTATTGTTAATTAGTTTCGCAATGATTCAACTTTGTTTTCATACTTTTTTTAATTAATAACAACAAACTAATAAACAAACATCATCGAGAAGAATCCTGAAACTGAATTGCAAAATAAAAACAAACAACAAATATCAAACCAGTGCTAAGGGTTATTTGAAAAAAAAAACCCTTAACCAAATCCGAAAATTTCCTTTTTTTTACAAACAACTTCTCGCTTAATTTTCAAAACTGTTAATTCATACAAATTTTAGTCATGTCGAAGTTCATAAAATAAAATAAAATTAGTAGAAACTGGCAGATTTGAAAAGTAAATGAGTAGAGGTAGTATTTTGCTTTACACTTTTTGCTAAGAATATTGAATATATTTAGTAGGCGTGTTTTTTGCAAGTCCATATGGATTTGTCGAAAAAACAACATCGGGACTTCTTACTTACAGTACGTAAGTCCCGATAATTATCTGGACTTAGCTAAGTCCATATAGATTTAAGTTGTTGTTGTATTTACGTATAAAACAATTAGCTCCGATGTTGTTTTTTCGACAAATCCACATGGACTTGCAAAAAAAAACCGCCTAGTATTTTTAAGTACACAGTTTAAGCGCGTTTTTATAGGGAATTCTAATCCTCTACAATTTCGGTTAAGATAAATTTTACTGATAAATTAAAAGTAAGGTTCGTTCCTTTACTCCAAATTTTTGCGCATTTTTGTACAATTTTATTGTTTTTTTATGAACTTTGACAGAACTTTGGACTGAAATGCACAAAAATCAGAATTTTAAAATAAAGGAATGAACCTATGAATAAGTTATAATTAAAAAAATACGAACGTTTTCAAGAAAATTAAGATATCTAAAAAGCTGCTCGGAAGTTGCCTAGTGGGCGAGTCGTATTTATTAGATTTTTGACTAGTTAGACAGTTTATAATTATTTCGAAATAGTTGAAAAATACTTTATTTGATATATACAAAAAAATGTTGCAATATTGCAGGTTTAGACAATAGATTCCATTGTCTTAAGGTAGGTAAAAAGTTAGAAAACTTCAGACATTAAAAATGTTTTTTTATAACTAGGACGGCCGTCTAAAGTAAGACGGCGTTTATAAATACGATTGTACGAATTTTTCCTTGAAATAATGTTTTAAAAATATCTTCCTTCACTACATCTCTTGAAATGGAGAAAATAAATTTCATTGAAAAATCTCTTATTTCGAACATGACCATTGTATATATAAACTATAGTAATCCCATGAAGAGGAACGAACGTAGCGCCGCCCGCTGATCACATGTTGAACCCTGTGGAACTTGTTTGGTAAAGGGGACAGGGGGTTGAGAACTATCAGATAATGAAAGAAATAGAAATAAAAAATAAGATTAAAGAAATAATAGATGAACGGGAATACTGTATACTAAATTTATGAGAGTTCGAGCGAGAAAAAAAAAAACTGAATTTTGTATAGAATAATAATAACATGAAGGAAATAGGAATAATAGTAAAAGGAGAATTCAAGGGATACTAGATATTTTGTGCTTTCTTATATGTATGTATATATGAACTGATGTGTATTGTTTTTTGCTAACGTTGAAATTTGTGGGATATTAAAAATATGAATGGAGGTATGAATGAATGTGGTTTTTTTTTGGAGGTTTTTGAAATATCAAATTATCATTGCATATATGTATATATATTCCTATTGTGGGTACTGATATTTTGTGCTTTATTATGTAGATATGTAGGTATATTTATATGAACTGTGTATTGTTTTTTTTGCTAACGTTGAAATTTGAGGGATATAAAAAAAATATGAATGGAGGTATGAAGAATGTGGTATTTTTACTTGCGATATAGGTACTATATGGGAAGTTATGGATTCGTACAAAAAATCGAACTCGAGATTTTGATCAAACTTTACATTACGATGATAGAGAAGTCAAAAAAAGTGGG
This sequence comes from Leucozona laternaria, assembly GCA_932273885.2. Lineage (NCBI taxonomy): Eukaryota > Metazoa > Arthropoda > Insecta > Diptera > Syrphidae > Leucozona > Leucozona laternaria. The sequence continues at coordinate 179,588,675 of OW026366.1, read as the reverse complement.
TCTCGCAAAAACGTCCGTCTGGCTGTCTGTCTGTCTGTCGGTTCGACTACAGCTTAAACGGATGGGTCGATTTTCTTTAAACTTGGTACCTAGCGTTTTTTGGACATTCCCCCACCCGTTTTTTTCTCTTTTTTTTTAGGACCAAAATTAACAGTAGCTGTCATACAAAATAATAAACCCTTCATATGGAAATTATATTATTTAAACTGGTAAATTGTTTTAAATCAACAAAATTAGAAAGAAATGGATTAAAATACTTTGAATCTGTTTTAACCCAACGCGATGTACACCATCTTATTTCTTATATAAATCTTAATTTATGAGAAAAAAAATTTGAAAATCGTAGGAGCGGTTTTAAAAATAATTAATTTGTTATGAATAAAATTTCGTTAACATTTTTGAGAAAAATAATTGGTATGCCAATTTTAAGTACTTATTAATGTTGAGTTAAAATTGAACTCCACAGAAAAAAACTGTTACCATTTTTTGAAATATCGAGTTTTCAAAAAATAATTTTGATACGCACTTTTATTTATATTTGTTACAAGCTTCTGTATAAAAAGTCTAGTTTTATTCGGTTGATCAGGTATTTAGATACTCGAAAATCAAAGAAACCGTTCCATAAGAGCTTCTGTTAATAAACGTAAAATATAAAATTTAAAAATTTTATATGATAGATACGACAGGCTCCATATCTAAATTTAAATTAAAGAAAAAACACTTTAACTTGTATAGGTAGTCGGCTTGTATAGGTAGTCGACTTGTATAGGTAGTCGACTACCTATACAAGTCAAACTGTTTTTTCTTTAATTTAAATTTGGACCTGGAGCCTGTATCTATCATATATATATATATTAACATCAAAGGTCGCTCACAAACAATAATTTAAACATTTTAAATGGTAGATCATACTTATTTCAACACACACACAAATTTTTTATGAAAATCGTAGGAGTCGTTTTTGAGAAAAAATATTTTTCTTAGCTGTTTTTAAACATTTGTATGGGAGGCACCGTTTTTTTTGGTATTAGGATAATTTTTGTCAAAAATCTTCTGGATAAAGTTAAAAAACTGGTTTTTATCAAGTTTTATAAAAATCTACATAGTCGTTTTTGAAATATTGAGTTTTCAATAAAAAATTTCAAACTTTTTTTAAAAATCTTTAATATAAATTTTGGTACACAATATTATTTAGAATATGTCAATTATTCTTCATAAAAAAATTGATCAGAATCAGTTGAACCGTTTTTGAGAAAAGCGAAAATCAAAAAAATGGTTCCTTGGGAGGTACCATTAATAACCATTTTCGGAACCATTTTTTTTTTAAACGGCAACTTATAACTATTTAAATTTATTGAGTTCTTAAAAAAAAAAATCTAGCGCCGATTTTGAGAAAAATAAGTTTTTCCTTTTTGGCCAAGAAATTTTTTTTGACAGCTACTGTTATTTATGGTCCTAAAAAAAAATGAAAAAAACGGGTGGGGGAGTGTCCAAAAAACGCTAGGTACCAAGTTTAAGGAAAATCGACCCATCCGCTCAGGCTGTAGTTGAACAAACAGACGTACGTTTTTGCCAGACCCAATTTTTTCGTCTTCGCTATCATCGTTATGTCAAGTTTGACCAGCTCCTTCAAGGAGCTGAAGGAAATTGTATTATTTGTGCACGGTTCCTTGTGAATATTATTTTTGCCGTATGATAATTTGCCCTCTCGTATGACCATAAAATAGCAAAATGTATGATAATGCATCCACAAGAATATGGCAACGCACTGTATTGAGTTAAATCACCAAATTTGATGAGCTAATTCGGGTTTAATCTTTATCTAGCACTGAAAAACTGGACCTTTAAGTCATAAATCTGTTTTTTAATTTTTTACTAAATCTTAATACTTAGGTAATTAAAAAAACTAATTTTTTCCAAGTCATTCAATATTTTTTTCAAAAGTTGGGGTACGTATTAATTTTCTACATAAAAACCTTTTTTTTCGAATTAGACTTCAAAATTGGGATACCTAACTACTAATTTTTTTTGTCACTTTTAAGGAAAAAACGTTTTTTTTTTGAAGTAACATTTTTTTCAATTGGCATACCTTCGACCAATGTTTTTAAAATTTTTACAAAACTTTCCAAATAAAACCTATTTTTTTCGAAAAAAATTCCCTATTTGATTTGAAAGAAAAACTAAATGGGTACCTAAACTAAATTTTTCCAAAACTTTCTACATAAAAATAATTTGAAAAAAGAAATCGTTTTTTTACATGTTTAGAACATTTAATACCTAGCTGAATACCTACCTATGTACCTACACATATACCTATACCTACTTGCCTACATAACGTACCTACAAATTATAAAAAAGGCCATTGTGGTAGGTTCTAAATTCATTATAATTATTATTATTTTTGTTCTTACAAAGTTCTATTTTTATGACATTTTGAAGAACAAAAATAATAATAACTATACGAAGAAAAAATCTATATCTTACTATAAATACCTACCTACCTGTTAGCTATTTAAATTTCTATGCAGCTAACGCGAAATATAGCAACGTTGTATTCCACTCAGATATAGTGAAATTTAACAACGTTGTTTCTATAATGTAAATTTTCACAACAAATTGAAAATCTAACTTCCATTAACCTAAAAATAATACGAAAGTATACCTATACAATACATATACATACCCCTATCTATGCGAATTCTAAAGCTTATGAAGCAAAGCAACGAAAAATCGTATTCGTCCATAGAGCAAAAAAAATTGTATTTTCTTTCTTATTCTGCTGTTTGCCATGACGAAATAACCATTCCAACTATCTCCCTTAGTCTCCTTATTGTTGTCAGACGCATAATAATATACACTGCGTTTCATTCGTTTAAATACAGTCTTTTTTCTATAAACTTTTTATGATTTCTACGTAGCCTTTAATAATTAGGAAACATATAACTACAGAATTTATAGACTGTCATATGAGGATAAAGCTGCGGGAAGAATTTTGAATCCCCTTAAAAAATTGTTAGCGCCATGGCTATTTCATCAATTTTATTCGTAAAGTAGACATTTTTTTTTGTTCATTCGTTTAAATACACCTTTAAAAACAATCAAGTAGCTCAAAAATAATATTCAAAAAGTCAAATTATTAATTGTTAACAACATTCGGTCATCAATTTGACCATCATGCCAAAAGCTAGTTACCTAACTGTAGAGGAAAAGGCTCAAAATCGAGCTTATAAGGACGGTGGTCATAGCAGCCGCTATATAGGCCACAAGATTGGACGAAGCCATAAAGTCGTATGCAACTACTTTCGAAATAAAGAAAAGTATGGACAAAATTACAAACAACGAATGAATATGGCTACAACACCTCAAGATCGACGTGCTATATTCCGAGAAGCCTCTAATTCAACCTTATCAGTTGCAAAAATCAAAGGTAAAACCGGAGTTAAAGCCAGCAAATCAACTGTTTATCGGATTATTCGTCAAGCCACTCATTTGAAGCACCTGAAAATTAAAAAAAAACACCCCTAAATGAAGTTCGTCGAAATCAGCGTCTTAGTTTTGCGAAGCAGAAAATTCGATGGGAAAGAGAATGGCATCAGGTGGTCTTTTCCGACGAAAAGAAGTTCAATTTGGATGGTCCTGACGGTTATAATTTCTATTTCCATGACGTGAGAAAAGAGGAAATTACTCTGGAAAGAAGACACAGCAAGGGAGGTGGTGTGATGGAATGGGGAGCAGTAAGCTACTACGGCACAGTTGAACTCGACTTTCAAAGCTAACGAATGACGGCGGAAACCTATAGATGCATACTGGAGCGAGCCTTTCCCAAGTTCAATGAACTATTTGGTGGACACCGTTGGACTTTCCAGCAGGATAACTCCTCCCATACATACCGCCAAGCTTACTAAAGCCTTAATTCAGGGTCAAAATGTGGAACTTTTGCTTTGGCCGCCATACTCACCTGACTTGAATATAATGGAAAAAGTTTGGGGTTGGCTCTCACGGAAAGTTTACGAAGGAGGAAGTCAGTTTGAAACCAAACAAGAATTAATTGAAGCAATAAATTTATCCTGGAAGGAGATTTCACTGCATTATTCGGGTTCGCTTTATGAGTCACTGCACCGTAGGCTTTTGGAAGTAATTGAACATTCTGGAGGTAGTACTCACTATTAAATGTAATTAAAAGATAATGTTAGGCAGTAAAAACTAAATTTCGAATACAACCATTGAAAGGATTTTTCTTGTTTTTTCCTTTAACACCTTCATTTTCGATGTGTATTTATACGAATGACACAAAAAAAAAACGTCGACTTTACGAATAAAATTGTTAACATAGCCATGGCACTAACAATTTTTTAAGAAGATTCAAAAATTTCCACTCAGTTTTGTCCTCATATGACAGTCTATAAATTCTATAGTTATATGTTTCCTAATTATAAAAGGTTACGGAGCAATCATAAAAAGTTCATAGAAAAAAAACTGTATTTAAACGAATGAAACGCAGTGTACTTCTCTCATTCTTATTCTTGCCTTTTTTCTCTTCCTACTTAGCTTCCACAATCAATAATGTCAGTTTTGTAGTACCCGCAGCGCCACGTATAGAGCACATGTTGAATTAAATTTTTCTGTTCCATGAGAGTACTATAGTTTATATATACAAAGATATTACCCATTCATTAAATAGGCAACTCCAATTAATTATCCACGAATATCCTTTCTGAATTCATCGTAGTAATGAGGTAAACACAAAACTTTTATATTATCCGTCAATTGACCGGCATTGTTAATTAATTCTTATTTCACAATGTTGTGTGAATGCAAAAGTTTTTTGCATGCAGAAAATTTGATTTTCATATTTCATAAATCATCATGATTTACATAAATTATTACATGTAAGCTCTAATCTTTTAGATATGCTAAATTTCACAAGGCTTTACATTATGGAAATATAATTAAGAAACAAATAATAAAGTGATAGTGTGTAAACTAATAAATTTAAAAATTATGTTTTATTCAGATTTGGGTAATGTATGCTGTTTAAACGTAAGCTCCGCAGAAATAAATAGACAAGTCGCGTTCGATTGCATTTAGGGGTCTGATGTTAATGGATGTTTTAATCTGATGTGGGTAGAGAGTTATAGAGTATGAGAGTATGGTTGATTGCAAATTCAAGGTTCACATAAGCGTAGCAAGGACAATGGTATTTAATTATTTTAACAAATAAAAGCATTGATTTAAAGTCAAGGTAGGCAAAAAGATCGCATCCAAATAGGGAAGTTCGATATTGCGAGATATGGTCGTACCATATAAAAGGCAACTTAAAGTTTGGTTGAATTGACGGAACCAAGGCTTTCAAATACTTCACTACCATAACGAAATAAGGGTAGCAAATGAGAGCTTGAGAGAAGTTTCCTTGTGGGGCCAGGTGTACAATCACTTGAATGCAAAAGGGCACGAAGTCCACCATAAACTCTTCCAACTATTACTACTATTTATGTTGTCAATCCAAGTGAGGGTAGAGTTTATGATATCCCCAAGATTACGAACCTTATTAACAAAGGGAACTACAAATCCATGAAGCAGTATGGGAGGAAACTCGTTGGTTGAAATTATTTTCTTGTAGAAGATACTACTTAAAGATTTAAGAAGATTTAAAACCAATGAGTTGTTGCAGGCTCGCTGATGAATTGATTCCAGGTCACATTAATGCAACTTAAACCGTCCTCAAGTAATCCAAGAGATCTGTGGCCTGATTAGGGAATACGAAGCGAATCGTTTTTAGTTCGATATCTCCTTTTCGACTCCACTCGAATTGATCAATTATCGGATACGAAGCGAGTCGTAAATTATACTTCCAAGATTTCCAGTTAATTGACAGCTGATTTCCAAGGAAATTTAGTTTTGAAGTAAAATCATTGTGCGAGCTGCATGCTCCATATAGATCATCTCACGAAAATAAAACAATACGGATCTTAGTGACAACTGTGTTGTATACCTGTCTCTTTTTTCCTTACGTTTATTTATTTTTCATTTATTGGTTTTCTTTTTTCTTTACACTATAGAATTCACAATTCCTAACAATTCGCAAGGCTGAGAAGCAATAGCAAAAACTAAACTTTTGGTTCATGAAACGTGATCCCGATGGAGAGCAGCATCACGTGTTGTTGTTGTAATGCATGTATTTTGATGATCTATATGGATCATTTCTGATAATAAAAAAGCGGCTATTATTTCAATTAAAAATGGATTTTATAGTGTATTATATATTATGCCGAAGAAGAAGCCTCAAACTTGCAAATTTCAAGGAAATCATTAAGAAGTACGTCTTCTCATCTTGCTTCAAGTGAGTGTTTTTGTGTAGTGTTTATTATTTGTTAAATTAAAAAAAAACGATACCCAAGAAAACGATAGTCATGACATAAACCGAATATGACTTACGAGAATGGATATCTGAAAATAATGACAGATAAAATAAAAATAACAGCAGATCCAAACAAACATAATAAATAAGTGACAACGACATAAAGTCACGATCCAAAACTATAAAAAACGACCACCAAAAGCAGTCGTAAACGGAAACGAGTATCGTTTTAAAGAAACGACTATCGTAAATCTTAATCGCAAAATATCGGTAACGACGGATTTTGAACGATAACCGTAATTCGTAATACGAGCCCTGCACCCATGTTCTGTAACTCTCGCATCGATAAAATCAGTCGAGAAACGATGGAAAATGGAACAAAACTCATATAATTTGTTTCAGTTTTCATCGTTTTTCGACTGATTTTAATGATGCGAGAGTTACAGAACATGGGTCCTGGGCCTACGTTCTGTAACTCTCGCATGGTTAAAATTTGTCGAGAAACGATGAAAAATGCAACGAAACTAATACGATTTGTTTCTGTATGTCATACAACTGAAAATATCATTTATATACATGCAGAAGAGTAAAGGTCCCAAAATAGATCCTTGCGGTACACCAGTAGACACTGGAAGCAAAGAGGACATTTACCACCGATTGGCTTCTATCACAAAGGTAGTTAAGTACCAGTGTTGCAGCTTTGCTGTGGGAATTAAAAAGCCCTGAAGTCACCCTGGTGTGGCCCCAATGCTTTTTGAAAACCTAGTCACCTAGTCACCCTAGTGAAAGATTCTGTGTTTTTTGAGACATGGGGTCGCCCTAAACTCGCCCTGAAGTAGACCAAGGTATTTTGCTGTTGAGGTTAAGAATAATCTGCCAAGGTGACATGAGTTGTGAAGCATTTGTTTTGTTGTGGATTCACGTTCAGGTTATTGTTTATTTTTGAAAAAAGAAATTGAAAGAATACACAAATTTAATTTAATGCTAATAAATAGACAATCAAATCTTTAGAAGTTGTTTGTATTTATTTTTAAGACATATTTAAAACAAATTTTAAGTTTTAATTATCTAAACACAGAACTTTTTTTTCCTGCTTTAAGGCCGGTATTCACCGAACACTCATAACTTTATAGGCTCATAAACCTATTCACCAAGCAATAATAGTGTATATTTATGAGCGCGCATAAGACTTACGAGTGGTCGAGACCACTCTTAAGTGATGAGGGCTCTCATGTCATCAAAAAAGTCCACATGTCAACTCTCCCATTGCTTGAGTTTCTTTTTTTCAATTTCAATGTTTTTAGATTTAAATTTGAGTGAAAAAACACACCATTGAAATAAATAAAATGAATATAAGTAAATAAATGACAAAATGTATGCAAAAAATGCAAAACTGCAATGAAATAAAGTGCTTGTAAATTCATTTTAGCCGTTGTGAAAATATTTTAAATTTTTTCAACAAAAAACAGCTTCATTTCACAGTTTGGGCATATCTGGTTGTTAGAGAGCGGTTCTCATTTGCGAACTTCGAAAAATACTTATGAGACGCTTGGTGAATACCGTTTATGAGCGTTCAGTGAATACCGGCCTAAATTTCAACAGCCCTCTAGCGTTTTTTGAGAATCGAAAAACCCAGGTTGTTTTGACAATTCTTGGGGTTGTCAAGAAAACCTTGGTCAACCCTGGGTAAAGTTCAACTAACGAAGCTACTATTGAACAGGCTTTTAAATCTTAAAATGACGTTTGTTCCCATACGCCTTTGGAAAATCTAATATAACATGAAAAGTAAGTTTATCCTCTTCCAATGACCTATGCCAAGAGTTTATTTGTTTAAGAAGGGCAGCCATGAAATGTTGTCCTTCCCGGAAATCCAACTGGTGTTCGTGACGAAGTTAATGAATTTGAAAGAAATTGTTGATTTGCAAATGATATTCGTTTTACGTAATAAGCTCCCTGAATTTTGAATCTTAAACAATAAAATTGCATAACAAACTCAAGCAATCAGCCCTATCACAGTTCACAAATTCCATCGTAGTCGGAATCTTCCACAATATTGGAACAAAGTAGTCACAAAACTCGTTCGGAATGGCAATTGGTATGAGATTTTCCGATACGATGGATTCTGTATTACTTTTTTTCGAAGTCCGTTATAAGTTTCCTATTACGATGGAATTCGTGATAGGGCTGAATAAGATAGTTGTTGACATAAATGGACTTCCAAAGTTTTTGGTTTTAGCGTTCATAACTTGAGTGGTCAAAAAGAACTTTGCATATCTTATTTCTGTTACCCTGAAATAGGAAAAGCAGAGTTTTTACAAAACAGCCAGGTTCAACTTCAATCCAAATATCGTGCGATATGGCGAACAAATGGTGCTTGCTGCGGTCAATAAAAGTCGCGTAGCTGAATGCAGCAGTGGAACGTGAACGTAATCCACATGTTTATCGCGTAGATCTGTACATAATTTTTTCCCGCGTCGATGAATATATGTGAATTGCAACAACAATTTAACCAGGTGTGTGAAGATCCCTACTGTCTATGTGTGAGATTTTTATACACACATTCTCATTTTTTATCTGATAACTGCCAGTTCAAGCTTGTAAGCAAATTAAAATGGCTGCCGGGGATTCTCATCTTCATGTGGCTAATCTGTGTCTGTACCACAGATTAGCCATATGAAGATGAGAATGTTTCGTACGTTTCACCCTCCAAAACCCATTTGTTTACATTGTTGTATTTGTAATTTTTTCCCGCGTCGATGAATAGATGTGAATTGCAACAACAATTTAACCCGGTGTGTGAAGATCCCTACTGTCTATGTGTGAGATTTTTATATACACATTCTCATTTTTTATCTGATAACTGCCAGTTCAAGCTTGTAGGCAAATTAAAATGGCTGCCGGGGATTCTCATCTTCATGTGGCTAATCTGTGGTCTGTACCATTCAATTGATTCACATGGGCGGCATACCGGCATCCATATTGTTGTCGCGAACGCCACACGCCATCGCGTCGGTTTGCGCATAGGTAGCTTTATGAGCGCTCATAAATATTCACTTGTATCATTGTATATATAATCTATTTACAATGCTTGTATTGCTTGGTGAATAGGTTTATGAGCGTATTAAATTATGAGTGTTCGATGAATAGCGGCCCCAGAGTGTCAAAACTAGTTACAATTTAAAACAACAAATCTTCATACAAAAACTTATAAAAGGCAATTAAACAATCAACACATGGTTACATTTACAGTTGATACAAGTGATTGCAGATATGGTAGTTTGGCCAAGTTGGTTAGTTTTAAGGAATTTCAGGCATGTTTACCATAAGAATACCACTTTATACACTGCAGTGTCTTCCAGTGAAGAGAGTAAATGTGTTCTTTTTACTTGAGATAAACGATTAAACGGATGAGTCGATTTTCTTTCAACTTTCAAATTATTTTGCCTAAAATATTTTGTTTTTTATAATTTCTTGTTTTTTTCTTGTTTTAGTTAAAAAAATGTCCTGAAATCGTAAATAAAAAAAATAAAATTAATCACGTTTAGAGTTTCAAAATCCCAATACAGCAATGTTTTTCTTTTAAGCCTATCATTTCACAGCTCCAAGTTTTAAGGGTAAAGTATTGTTGAAATTTGCCAGATATCATAGCAAAAAAAATTAACAGTAAAAAAAACATCACGTCTGTGTATTAAGTAATTCTATTTATGACATATTTTATTTTTTTCAAACACCAATTGGTGTGACGTAGATCCTCCAACAAAAAAAAAAATGTGATTTTTAAAATTTTTAATAAAAAAAAAATATTAAACACTAAAAAAAAAAAAAAAAAAGACATCACGTTTAGAAAAATTTACGACTAATACAATGCTTTTTAAATTTTTGAAAAATCATTTCAAAATACCTTCAGATTCACTAACAAACGAAATTTATACTTTCGATGTATCGATCTTCAGCTTCATAATCATCTATAGACATTATGTTTAAAATACAGGTTATTGAACAAATATTTTTATTATAGCTTCTATTATAAAAAAAATAGACTTATTTATAATGTTGTTTTCAGTTGGATTTCGAAACTGTCCCATTCCTATCGAAAATGGAGAATTTGGAGTAAAAAGAGTGAAAAAGGAGTAGCTCCGAACGTCCACTCGAAAACGACTGAAATATTTCTTAATCCTCATCTACGTTCAAAATTTCAAATTCCCTTTAGAAAACAGTACTTAAGTAAAAATCTGTGTAAATATTTTTTTTTTTAAACCAAGGTTTCAAATAGTACCTTCATTTTCTTTATAACAGTAGTTGTGAGGGCTTAACTACTTTCAAGAATTTTTGCCAAAAAGTGAAAAATAAAACATGCCCTAGAGATGCCTGTGTGCGAAATAGCGTCCAAAAATAGTCTTTGATCTGTCGTTTCAGATGGAATTGACAGATCAAACAAAAATTTGCTCGCCCAAATGCATTTCTAGAGCTAAAAGCTTTGAATGTAGTTAAGCCTTAATAATATCTTTTTTAAAAGACATCTCTTTCCAAATTGTAGTCATTAAATTATATCTTGAGTTTTATTAATCGGATCGTCAAGACTAAAATGCACAAAATAATTATACAACATTGTCTTGCTTATATCAATTTACGATTAATTTATAGCAAATTTTAAATTATTGGTGCAGAAATGGTGCAAGTGCTTCGTGTTTGACCAAAAAGGAAAATCTTATTTTTCTCAAAATCGGTTGCACAGATTAAATTTTTTTTTTTTAAAAACCGTTAAGGAAAATCTTATTTTCGAAAACGACTCCTTCGATTTTGACCAAAATGTTCGTTGGCATTGTAAGAAGAACCGTAGTTTTTTAATATTTTTTTCTGTTTGAAGTCAATTTTTTTTTAGAAAATTTCTTTCCTGGCGAAACGGGAGGAAATCAACCCAACCTACACGCTCTAGCTTTTTGTCACACCGTATGCGAATCACCCTGTATATAAAAAAAAATCAAACATCAAAACAATTTCAGAAGTTGTTTAATCAGTTATTCATTTCTAATTTTGTTAATTGAAAACAATCATTGACTTGAAATAACCTTATGCGTTTCAGGTTTCTACACAAAAAATATAATAATAGAAATAGGGTTTTAAGGTTTTGAGAAAATTGTTTTATTTTCGGTTTATTGTCGAATTACCTCTTAACTAAAACACAAATTATTTAGGAAATTATTGTCATTTCTTTTTATTATGATAATATTGGTATGGTTCAATTATGTATGGAGCAAAATATCGGTCAAATGGCCGCCGCAACCTCGGCGGCACACCTCCATCCGATGGTCCAAATTTTCGATGACGCTGAGGCATAGTTGAGGTTCTATGTCGTTAATGTGCCGAATCATCTCATCCTTTAGCTCTTGAATTGTTGCTGGCTTATCGACCTACACCTTTTCTTTCAAATAACCCCAAAGAAAGAAGTCCAACGGTGACAAATCACATGATCTTGGCGGCCAATGGACATCGCTACCACGTGAGATAACACGGCCATTGAATTTGTCGAGCAAAAGAGCCATTCAGCCTTATTTCGAAATTCACTTTCATGCGAAAGTAAGTCGAATTCGAATAGTTTGTATTTTGAGTTTCGAACGAATCGAAAGTTCACTTTATCAAACGAAACTTCATTTTTTGTTGAAAACTAAGCAAATTTTGACTTTCGAATCATTCGAAACAAATGTCATTTATTTGACGTTAAACATTTTCTGGCGAATAAATTAAAAAACATGTGAGCTCAAATATTTTTGTTGAAAAATAAGGAAAATAAAATACTTTTATGAATTATTTGTTGAGATTTTAATTAAAGGTCGCATTCCAATTGGACCAAACGGGAGCAGAAAGAAGTTCTGACAAATTGATGGAAGAAAATCCGGAGATAGCCAAGGGATTTTCAATCTTGAATGGATTTGATGCATCCATTATCCTTCTCCTCCATATCTGCTCTTCGCCGCCGTCTTCACTTCTTATAAATAAAATAATTACCATCTGTTTTTCTTGAAAATTAAACAATAAACTCTTGCTCATGAACTAGCAAATAACAATGAGGTACAAGTATTTACAAATAACAAAAAAAATACCGGCGAGGGATTTTACTTTTTTTGTTTTGTTGAAAATTGAAAAGTGTGACCAGGTGTGTATAAAGTAAAGAGAGACTTTGAAGTTACATGTTTTTTTTGTTAGTCAATTTTAAATACAATTAAATTGACATGAAAGCTAAAAAAAAATCCAGTATTTAACTATTCAAAAGTTTTAAATTTATTTTGTTACTTTTTCATGTCAATAAACTTACCATACTATTTTCTAAATGCTCCCAAATTTTAAAATTTCGGTTTTAATTGATGTTTTTTTTTTTAAATAGTAAACTTTACCGGGCCTTTAACATTACTTATTTTTACTTTATTTTTCATAAATGAGAACGCATTATTTTGACCATCGTTTTTATAAAAACAAAAATTCTTCGAAAAAAACAGCTTGGTCACACTAAATTAAATAGAAATGTCAGTAAATGTCAAAGAGCTGATGCTCATTTTATGCATTCATTCGGTATTGAATATTATTCGTTCGATTCTCAAAATATGCAAAGTTCATTCGAATGAATAGATCTATTCTATCGAAATAGCTATTCATTCGAATCTCAAAATAAGGCTGATTGTTTCGTTAGCTGTGGGCAAGTGGCACCGTCCTGTTGAAACCACATATCGTCCCCATCCATATCTTCCCATTCGGGCCATAAGAAGTTCGTTATCATCTCACGATAGCGAACACCATTCACGGTAACATCCTGAACGGCCTCATTTTGGCAAAAATACGGCCCGATGATGCCGCCAGCCCATAAACCGCACCAAACAATCACTCTTTGTGGGTGCATTGGTTTTCCGACAATCACTCTTGGATTATCATTCCCTCAAATGCGGCAATTCTGCTTGTTAACGAATCCACTGAGGTGATAGTGCGTGCTGACCAAAAAAATCACGAAGTGCACGAAATGCATTCTGAATAACTTTAACGCGTTGCTCGAGTGTGTATGTGTATCTTTCCATGGTTCAAATTGAGTTAGTCTGAAATTGAGAAATGTCAAATGAAATGCAGAAAAAAACTTGACGTTTAGGTGTGGTTCACATTCAACATCGGGCCTTAAAATTTAACCACCCTTTATTATTAAAAGTGCAGATACGTCAATTTCTTTTAATAATAGGATGGTTCTTTGTACATACGTCATATTTCTTAAGCCTTTTAAGCCAACGAAAAGCAAGATATTAATTTTACTATAAAAGAATAAAATAATAACAGCCGTAAAATTCACGCCGTGTAACATCGGTTTAAATTCAGTAGTCGGTTTCAAATTTTTAAACCGGCTATAATCGGTTATATCGAATGATCGGTTTAACTACGATAAACCGACTCCAACTCAAACGAATTTTCTTGTCGTTTAGGTACGGTTTAAATGGTTTTAGCTTATGTTCAACATTTTATTGGTTTATTCATTCAGTCAAAATACTTAGTCTAGCAGTAAGTATTGTAGCATCACTATATCGGTGAAGGACAAGCCAGTCGTTGAAAACTGCACCGTTCCAAAAAACTGCATGAATGTTTGAACGAAACCAAACATTTTTTATTAGTGTTTTGAGAAACGGCGCCGCCACTGGTCTCCAAAACAGTAGTCATCAGATATTGATCGGCAAGTTTTTGAGGTCTCTTTTTATGTTGTAGAATGGTTCTCGCAATTCAAGATCCGATCATTGCTGATAGAGGGAAAGAACAAAAAAAAAAGACTGGTCACTGCTGACTGCCACAGCATTGAAAATTCGGGCGATTACCTCCCAACAGCGTATGCGACCGTACGGTGTTATATAGTATTGACGTCGCTGGCCAACATATGGTCACAAAACAAATCAGTTTCAAACTGAGTAAAGCGCTTGGCCTGAGTTGAATTCTCTTTTTATTCTTTTGGTGGCATTTTCTGTCCCTGTGCAATTTTGGATTTTTTGTTCATTTTGATTCAACACTGAAACATAAACTTGAAAAGATTAATAAAAAAATTGTGTGAGTGCCGAGACTCACGGTTAATATGTGTAAACATCAACGTGCGCGGATCCAAAACGGACTTGTTTTTGTTTTTGGGATCTTAAGATTTTTTCACTGAACGCACCCATCCTAGTATGCAGATCGTAACGTTGCACACCGTAACGTTGCACGACGTAACGTTGCACGACGTAACGTTGCACACGAACGTTCACGTTTTTTTTTCACTCTACCGCCAGCATAGATGTTTACCCATCAATAAATCAGCAAACAGTTGCTCAAAAGTTTTTTTCATACTTGCGATGCTATCCGACGTTCGGCTTAAATCACAAATTTAAACCGACGTAAACCGAATGTCATGTTTTGCTTAAACGGTGTGAATATTACCAATTTAAACGAGATTTTGTCGTTTAAATTCTATCGGTTCACTTCGGTTAAATGTAGTCGGTTTAAGGACTTGTAAACCGAGTTTTAAACGGCGTGAATATTACGGCGGTAACTGTATCAAACATATCAAAAGTGATCCTAACTCAAAAACTCTAAAAATGCTGATACGTCATTTTTAGTTAACACGGCATTTATGTATGTATACCTACGTTCAAACAGAGTATGACGTTTCAAACCGTTACGACTGTTGTAAAAAAAAAGAAGAAATTCATTTGTTTATTACATATGTATGTATGTATCTACATTTAAATTTTGTGTCACTGTAATAATGTGTGTAATAAATTGTATCATTACACCAACGTCATGAACTTAGGATAGATAAGTTAAATATTTCAATTTCGTGTGATCAAAGACTTCATTTAATTTTAAATATATGCATTACAATCTTGTATACTCGGGCGTATGCTTACTTTTTTAATCTATTGAATTGTCAACTTTTTTCTTCAATTTTTGAAGTTTGATATTGTTCGTTCCCCCTTCTTCGTTCCGTTCTCCCAAAGAACTGAAGGTAATATTCTATGTTTTTGTAGATGAGATTCAATACTGCCGTGTTAACTAAAACTGACGTATCTATACATTCTGTTTTAATGATCTAAAGAGTTAGGTCTGCTATTTTTTAGCAGTTATAATATTATTTTCAATTTAAAAAAGATGTATTTCGAATATTTAATCAATTTAAATTTCAAACTTCCCTTTAACTGAAAAAATCTACAGATATTAGATATGTCAGTCATTTTCAGTTAACTCGGCATTTTTTACAATAACAAAATTCCTAACTTATATGGAATATAAAAGTTTCCTCCGTGTTATATTTTTTATCATTTAAAATCCGATGTTAAAAAACATATTTAAAATAAAAGTTGTCGTATCTAAAGGTCTTGAGCTGAATATCCATAAGTGGGCGGGGCAAAACTCACATTAACTTTTCTTTTTTTAAAAAAGATATCGGTCGGTCCGAAAGCCCTAGGACTAGTCCACTCGATAATGGTTTGCTTAATTATTAATAATACACAATTTTAAATTAGCTTAAACATTCAAAAGGAAACGATATAATATTTTAATGCACATATGCTCCACACCAAGGTTTTAAAATTTGTATTGGCCAAATAAGACATAAATAATTAAGTTTCGTATGAACAAATGGTTTTTAAGTGACAAGTTTAAAAATGGACAAAAACCGGTTTTCGAAACACAGAGTTTTCAAAAAAATACACTTAATTTTTTTTGTTTTGAATACAAAAACATATTTTTTCAGAATTTAGTTTGATGCTTTTTAGAAGCTTCTACATAAATGTTTCATCAAAATCGATTGAATTGTATTCGAAAACAAAACAAATGGTTCTATGAGAGGTGCCATAAATAAAAATTTTTAAGAAAATTTATTTTTACCCAAAGGTACTCTTAATCCATTAAAAATAACTGAATTTTTGAAAATTAACGTCCAAAATTTTCTACGGGAAAGCGGATAGGTACCGTTATTTTTGTTAAAAAAAAAACGAGCAGACAGGCCTACGGAATTGGGAAACCTATTTTTTTGTCTTCCCTATCATCGTAATGCCAAGTTTCAATCAAAATCTCAAGTTCGATTTTTTTAACGAATCCATAATTTGCATAAAAACTGTAAACCGTCTGTATACTGTCGGAAAAAGTCTAGTAAGGTACCTTATGACGTTCAAGAGTTCGAAATCAAATTTTTGCTGATATAATGAACCAAACCACACAATATTCTAACAACTCTTCAATTTGCCACGCTTTACAATGTGATGATAATCATATAAATGCTTGTTATTGATGAAAGACCCCAGCACATATACCCGGATTATCACCGCACCAATTACAATAATCATGTTCCCTGCGCCTTCCGCATGCAAATTTGTCAATTTTCGCACTTCCATTCCCCACGATACTGTACCGGACGGACGGACACTCTTTGCGAAAAACAATAAGATGAAATTGAAAAAAAAAAAAAAATAAATAAAACAAAACAAAACAAAAATCTGAAACATATTCTCGACTCTTTTACAAACCAAACCAAAACAAAAGATCAACTGATCAAGAGGTGGAAGTATATATACATATATCATCAAAAAACAGAACTGAAGAGTAAAGTAAAAAAAAATATCGTTGAACATCTAATGTCCCACATGGGGCTAAACGAGCTGGATGGGATTATGGAAGAAAAGCTCCGGCGAAAATAAACCTAGGATCGTGCAGTGATTCAAGCGCCGCTTTCCACTTGTATACGCGGTGCACCACGGTATCAAACAAAAACAACAAGAAATAAAATACACACACGGATTACAGCGCGGCGGCTTATTGAGTGGGAGATATAGGGGAGATTGGAGGGGCCTAGATTGATGGCCCACACCACAAAACACACAGCGCAGCTCTGCCCCACCGCTGCCGACTTTTCAAATTGGTTTTCGGCAAAACTTTCAGTCCGCGATTAGGTGCGACACAAAACGGTTGCTTTTAAAATTGCCTCCCAGTGGCATATACATATATAGGAAACCCTAATGCTGAATATTGTTCCTCATTGCATTTTTACCTAAGTAAAGTACCTATATGTACATCAATTTTATATCATCTCCATCGCCAAGATAGGTAATTCTATCTGCTGTTCAAAATAAAGTATCTAAATTGAAAACGACACTGAGAGAGAGGCCAATAATTTCACTCTGTGTTCACGGGGAATGTCAATATAATTTTTTTTTTTTTCAATTTCGGTTTAAATGTGAAACGGATGTGAAAATTTGAATTAAATATCGAAAAATCAGATTTGATTTTGGTTCCCGATCTACTGTGAACCCGTCCATATGGAAAAGTGATCCGAACTCTGTGTGAAAACTATTCGAGGGAAGAAGAAAATTTATGTCTATAATCTCCGATCGGAATTTCCATTCGAGCGCGATACGGACGGATTTTCGGATGCTCATTTGAAGACGGTCCCAAATTGAATTAATTTTCTCGCAATTGAATTTGAATAGATTGAATTACGATAATTATACCAGTCATAGGTTTAACTTTCCAAAAGAACGAATGAACTTGTGTGGTTGATTTAATTGCTTGCGGGTGTTCCTGTTCAGTTTATTGCATAGATAGACCAACCGATCGAAAGCGAACTTACATTTTTTTTTCTATTTCGCTTCGAATTCGCTCAGATTTGAATAGCTCACAGGAATTGATTGAACAATTGCTTTTTAACGGTAAGTAAAACTCTTGATTATGTGCATTTTCTGTGAGATTTCCTTTTCCTTTCGATGCTAGCATTTATAAATTTGTTTTTTTTTTTTTTTTGCGGCTAAGTGGTTCTACCGCTGCGGATAGTGCCAACAATAGGATGGAAATAGAGATTAATTTAAAAATCAAACAAATTTATTGTGAATGAGTATTATTTGAATTTTTTTTTTTTTTTTTAATTTTATTTTGCAGGGGACTTTTTGTTAGGTATAGAAATCGTGAAGCGAAAAATGGGAAGTTATTTCGAAGTGTTGTCATTCATGACTTGATGACAAATAAGCAGATTTAGGAAATTTTTTGAACGTAACTGTAACATAGCATGGTTTTTACTTTCGATCAATTCATAAACATGTGCATAAAGTACTAAATTTTTAGGCATACGGCAAGTAAGCATTCGTAAAAAATCAAACTTATGATTTTGGTCAAATGATGAGAAGGATTAAAAGTTACGTTCTTAATTGAGTATGTGCCTATTCAGGTATCTATAACAAGCTACTGCCAATGGCTAAATAGGTTAACTCTAAATTTTATTGTTTCCTAGCGTTTTTTTGACATTCTATATAGAGGACCAAAAATAATGGTATGGCTCCCGTTAAAAGTGATCTTAACACAATTTCAATTTTTTGAGTTGTTTGTCATCTGATTAAAACATTTTAAGTGATTTTTAAAACCTTCTGTGTTTTGTTACATTGCTTCATGGTATCCAAGAAAGTAGCTAGTTTTAAAAGTTATTTCGTCAAAGCAAAAGAGATTTTTTTTTGTTAGGATCTGAAATTCGAATTTTGAAGTAAAGCAATATTAGAAAAGTTAAGGTTTCTTAAAAAAACAGTGGTGGAAAATTTTAAACTGACGGATTGTAAGGTAATATGATGCTACTTAACATTTTTGTAATTTTAAAGCGCTTTTCTAAAATTTTCTTAGTTTTAAACACTTTCTAACAAGAATCATATTATAACCTATTTCCTTAATGAACTCCAGTTGAACACGCCTAAAATAGTGACAGTTCGTGCAAAAAAGAAACACTAAGCAAACATACCCCTTTGTAAATGTCAAATTGACGGTATATGGAGTTAGTATATGACTCTAAAAATATGAGAAAGGAATTTGATGATATTACCTTTAATATAATGTCAAAAATATTCGAATATTGAGTATTTAATATTATGCTTAAATTACTTTAACATAATAACTACTAAATCAACTAAAATTTTTCACCAATATTTTAGAAAAAGAAAAATGTGAGGAATTTTTATTTATAGAGACATATTAATTGTTTTTTTTTTTTTGTTTTAGTACCTATATTTTAAATCTGAAACACTCAATGTAATACAATCACCCACTCAACAATATTGAATATATGAAGATACTTTTTTGGTGACAATTTGATCAATGGTGCGTGACTTATGTACAAATTTTAAATTTTATTGTTTAATATTTGTTGTATTACATTTTCTTTTGGTATCGATCAATGTTAAAAAATGTTGTCAATTGGAATTTATTAAAAATAAAAAAAATTGGAATAGGTACATTGAAATAATAGTTGTTTTTTAACTTAATATTTCAAAAACTGCGGTATTTTTAACATTATTTACAAGGTTTGAATCAAATATTTCTTAATTAACAAATACAACGGTATTTATCATAAAGGGTTTTCCAATAAGAGGTGTTATTTTGAATAGCCCGCTATTTCGGTAGCTGTCACTTTTGAAGCTGTCATTTTTTGACATTTGACAAGTAGAAACTACGCCATTTATAAAAATGGAACGATACACGCTTCAACAACGCATTGAAATTATTAAAATTCACTATAAAAATGGTGAAAATTTGGCAGAGACGGTTCGTAAAACTAAAACATTTTTGGGTCGTCGTGAAGCAACTTGTCGGACCGCAATACAGAAATTGGTGGACAAATTCGAGCTGTCGGGACAAGTTTGTGATGTGAAAAATAAAACCCGTGCACGTCGCTCAAGAACAACTGAGAATATTGCTGTTGTAGCCCAAAGTGTTGAAGAAAACCCAGGTTTGTCCATTCCTCGTCGTTCTTCGGAATTAGGCATTCCACAAACGTCATTACACCGTATTTTGCATAAAGACTTGGGTCTTAAGGCTTATAAAGTTCAGTTAACACAAGAACTCAAGCCGGCTGATCATCAACAACGTCGTGTCTTTGCTGATTGGGTCCTTGAAATGCATGAAAATGATCCGGAATTTCATCGAAAAATCATCTTGACTGATGAGGCCCATTTCCACCTCGGAGGCTATGGTCCGGCGGGGTCATTGGACCTTACTTTTTCGAAAATGAGGCTGGAGCAACAGTTACGGTCAATGGATTGCGCTATCGAGAGATGATTAATGATTTTTTATGGCCGGAATTGGATGGTATTGATCTGGACAGCGTTTACTTTCAACAAGACGGCGCTACGTGCCACACAAGCAATGAAACCATCGATCTTTTACGGGAAAAGTTTCCGGACCGTGTTATCTCTCGAAGAGGTGATCACAATTGGCCACCGAGATCTTGTGATTTAACACCTTGCGACTTCTTCCTTTGGGGCCACGTGAAAGATAAGGTCTACGCCAATAGCCCAGCGTCGATTTAAGACCTCAAAGATGGAATTCGTGAGGCTATCGAGGACATAGGGCAGCCACTTTGCGATTTGGTTATGGAAAATTTCATGAAAAGGATATGGTCCTGTAAGCGTGGTCGTGGCGGCCATTTGGCTGATGTTGTGTTCCATTATTAACGGCATACCTTCTTCTTTATAATGAAATAAACATCCGATCATTTATCTCAAAAAATGCCATTTTTCTTTGAATATCAAAATAACACCTCTTATTGGAAAACCCTTTACAAATGTTTAAAAATCGTTTTGGAAAATCATATTTTGTTCGAAAAGGACTTACAATTTTGATAAAAAAAAATTTATTAACGGTAGCTGTCTTTCATTGAATAGTCTTTTTAATATTGTAGGTATGTATGTATATCAAAATTGACTTTTATTATTTTTTGAAAATTTTACATTTAAAAAAAAAAATTTGTATGAGTTTTTCTTTGAATACAATTTTCAACTTCCACATTTAAGAAATACTTAGAACCGAAATACTTGACACCGAAATTTCCCCGTTGCACTGTGGCACAAAAAAGTGAACTTAACTATTTATAAAGGAAGTTTTGATGAAGTTTAATGAAAATTTCTACAAATTGCCTAAAAATTGTCAGAAACATCTATTTTTGGTGAATACATGCACGAAGCAAGTGTTGTTTGTTTGTATTTCCGGTTGTATTAAACCTCCAAACAATATTCCATTATAACGGGTGTTTTTTTGGAGGCATAAAACTTTAAGTTGGCAACACTATTTTTGTGATTTATTTTTAGTTTGGTTTGGCATTTCAACATGAATAGACTGACGCCTGAACAACGCTTCCAAATTGTGCCCAAATGGGCCCAAAACAAAATTGCTGTTGATCCCAATTTTCATAAGCGAATTTTGTTTAGCGATGAAGCTCACTTTTGGTTAAATGGATACGTCAATAAACAAAACTGCCGTATTTGGAATGATGATAATTCTCAAGTGTATGTTGAGACACTGTTTGGTGTGCTTTATGGTTTGGTGGAATAATTGGTCCGTACTTCTTTAAAAACGATGCTGGCCAGAACGTTACAGTCAATGGTGACCGCTATAGAGCCATGATTACTTACTTTTTCGTTTATCAATTGAACAACCATGATGTGCAGGAGCTGTAGTTTCAACAAGACGGCGCAACATCTCACACAGCTCGTGCCACAATTGATTTATTGAAGGAAACGTTTGTTAACCGCATAGTTTCACGTTAGGGACCCGTCAATGGGCCTCCAAGATCGTGCGATTTAATGCCGCTTTACTATTTTCTATGTCGCTAATCTACGCCGATAAGCCCGAAACTATTGACCACTTGGAGGACAACATTCGCCGCGTTATTTCCGATATACGGCCACATATGTACGTTGGAAAAAGTCATCGAAAATTGGACCTCCAGATTAGACTACGTCTGAGCCAGCCGTGGCGGTCATATGCCAAAAATCATATTAAAATTAAAATGCCAGAAGATTATCTTTCGAACAAAGTAAATTTCATGTCAATTTAAAAAAATCATCTTTGTTGTATTCGTTTTCAAAGTTCTATACCTCTAAAAAAAAACACCCTTTACATTTTATGTGATGTATGGTCCGTTATTAATAGGGCCCTGGTGGTACCTGTCATTTCGTTCGCTATATTTTTGTGCTTATGTACATATACATAATGCATGTATATAGGTGTACCTATATACATCAAAGTCACTAGTCTGGAATGTAGAACATCTTAGACAGTTTAGTTTAATACACAAGAATTAAACATTTTCAAGAGTTAGTTGTCACACTTGAATCTGAATGGAATGTCAATTTTAGTTTCACTTGTTAGGGCAAGTATTGGTTTCATGAGAAAAATTCAAAAGATTTATTTGGCTGTGTTTCTTTTCTTCATTTAAAATAGTAGTAAGTAGTAAGGTAGATTTATACCATTACTCTGTAAATTGCGCAATATACTTAAAAAAAAATGTATACGAATTCTGCTACAATAAATACAAATAGGTACAAAATAATTATTATGTGAAGACGCCCAAGAAAGTGATTTTTGTCTTACCGTCAAAAAATTCATATCGCGAAAATAGACTCATGACGAAAATTACCTTATTTTATGTAGAGTTGGAAAATAATGATTACAAAAATAATTCAATTACAATTACAATTACTTGTAATTGAAATCTCTAAACACCTTCTTAATTACTTTTAAATGTAATTGAAGAATTTCAATTACTAATTACATGTAATTAAAAATCGTCAAAAAAAGCAAAAATGTAATTTTTTTTATTTTTGTCAATTACATTGTATCTACGTGATATTGCACAAATGGTTTCCTGATATCGCTAATAAACCTATGAGTGCATCAGACTCGTTAGAATTCTTTTTTCTGTTGCGGGAATTGTTGCTACTCCTCGACAACAAAACCTCAATGACATTAACATTGACTTGTTAGTGCTGTTGTAGGTTAACCAACTGTTTTGCTGATAGAACTGTCAAATTATGTTTTTATAGCAAAAAAATCATTAACAAGGTTTACTTTCCATTTACAAAGAAGTTCAAAATGAACTTGGTTTAGTTTATTAGTTAAAATGCCTTTTATTTATCTTCATTGTTATTTTTAATTTATTTTAATTAATACATAATGACATGTAATGAATTATAATCCAAGAAATCAATTACCTTAAATGTAACTAACACAGTGCTTTCCTTCAAGTACTTGCAAAACCCCATATTAATATTTTCAATTACCTACATGTAATTTATAAGTGAATTTTTTTTGATTACAAGTAATGGAAATGATTGCTTTATTCAATTACTAATTACTTGCAATTGAAATGAAAGTTGAAATCAATTACAAAAAGTAATTATTATTTCCCAACTTTGATTATTGGCTTGACTGATTTTGTTATAATTTTGCAATCTAGCACTTTTAAGTACCTGCTTGTAATAACATTTTCGAACTGTAAACAAATTTTATTTTTAACCACGTTATAGCTTTAAACAACAAGAGCAAATTCATGCAATCCAGCCGTGCATCTTATTTTATTTTTTTTTTATATGATTTTTGAATAGAGAGACTTGGCATAATTTTATTTTTTATCCATTTCGTTGTACATAGATGCAACTTTTAGTTGATCATTCAAATTTGTTTTGGTTCATTCTTATATAGTAGAATCTTTTCAATATGCAATTAAATTGTGAGAAGGCGGGAGGAGTACCTATTAATATAACTACTAACTATACATAATAAGCATTTTGTTGGTTGCTTTGGCGATTTGAAAATGATTCGTATTCTTTAGCTTGTTGAACTTAATTTATAAAAGAAAGAAAAATTGTTAATTTATGTTTATTGAAATTAATAAAAACATTTTTGATAGACCATTTTGCGAAAGAAAACAAACTGCACATAGTATGTACTTTTACAATTTTTTTTTAATTTAATTGATGTTTGTATTTATATATATTTGTTCTGCAGCCTTTAAATAAAATAAATATCTTAAGCATTAAAAAAAAGGCGCTATAGTCATAAATTGGAGCTTCTTGTATTATCAACTTCTTCAGAAAGCTTTCTCATGAGGACCACTACATAGCTTTGGGAAAGCAGTAATCGTATACGCACTTACGCACGTCCATACAGCTTTCCCGACAATCACCTGAATATGCATATAATATCCCAAAGCCTCTTTGCGAGCGAAGTTGTTATATTTGTCCACATTAGGCGTTTTTCTTTTTTAGTTCAGAGTTGGTTCAGAGCAAAGCACTGATTGAGCGGAGTAAACTCTGAGCAGAATGTGTTCAGAGCACTCCAATTTAATTATGAAACACACCTGAGCACTGAATTGTCATATCTGTCAAATTCCATGAACACTGTTTGAAGTAGGCTGCGCTCAGCATTTTACTCCGTTTACTCTGCTATTTTATTCTGAGCTCACAGAGCGCGCTCTGAACAGCCTCAGAACTAAAAAAGAAACACAAATTTGTAGCTCTAAACGATCAGAGCTAAAAAAGAAACACAATTATTTTGTTTGACAGTTCAGGCTCTGCTCTGAAATAAAAAAGAAAAACGCCTGTTATAAGGTTTGTTCTCTCTATAACATCAAGTTTTACCATATTGTTAGCTATGGTTATACGGCCTTACCCATTTTTGTTTTATTTTCGATTAAACAGGTATTAGTTTAATTTCCGTTTTTGGCGAGTTCAATAGCTTGAAAATTTCCTAGAATGTCCCTAGGGTCTAACTAAAGGACAAGAATGTTAAACTGATGGTGTGCTATCTCTCCACAAAAGTCCACAAGAGATGATCGGCAATTGAAGAGTTTGTATAGAGACAGAGTACTTACAGACTTAATAGCAGATTAGCTGTCATAAAAGATGCGGATATCTCAAGTTAGTTATCTAGTTATCTTTGAGTGTAAATTTTCTTCAAGCTATCATGAAGAGCCCTAACAACCTTGAAATTACATACGTACTTTTTGTATATCTTGTCTATGCAAGATGTTTTCTCATCAGCTCAAGGAATCAGAAACTTTCTAAAAGATAATTCAAATAAGATAAACTCAAAGCATCATCTGTTTTCCATCCGATCCAACAAAAGACTAGACAAACTGGAATTAACGATATGACAAAAAAAAAGATTAAGAAAACTGTTACCACCTTTGTAGTTTATTGAAATAAATAATTTCATTACCATTAGACTAAGTCATTTATCAGTTTAATCTGATGGATATATCGTCAATTTAACACTTAAGAAAAATGATATTAAGATTTAGAGAAAAAAAGACTACATTTTTGTATCTGGAGGTTTTAATTTAAAAAAAAGACCATTCATACTTGTTGATTCAAAATACCTTTTAATGGCCTTTAGTCCACCAATTGGCATTTTGTCCCGGCAATCTCACTTAGTCTCATCAGTTGATATTGCTAATATGTACTTAAGTTCCAGTTTAACTTACATCGGTTTCTTGTTAACGATTTTTTAACTAAAACTGCTCAAAAAGCCTTCGATTGACTGTTCTGAGTGGCGCAGGGACATAAGTGCCAGTTTTACCTTTTGGGACTTATGTCCCACATAGGTGCGAAATATATCACAAAATCTAATTTGGGACCTATAATCCTATTTCCCGCTTAGGTGGGACAAAGGTCCCACACAAAAATGTTTTTTACTTTTGTCCCACAAACATTTTAATTTTAAGTGAGATTACCGAATTAAGTTTGTTCTCTTTAGAAAATAAAACAAATCAAAATTGCGTGCTTTTGTTCAGTTTCATTTTCTAAAGAGAAGAAACTAAAAAAATTCTATAATAGTTTTTGAAAATTTGACAAAATATAACTGAAAAAATTCTGCAACCCCCCTTTTAGAGATTTGCTCTCAAAGGGGGGTTGCAGGGGGATTGGCGGGGATGGCAACATGCCCCCATACCTACCTCACTGTTTATATGCCGGAAACTACATACATATTATTTCTCTCATAAATTTTGGGAGTTCATCACCAAACAAAATTTGGGGCTTATGTCCCACCTACTTATGACATGAGTCCCAAATTTTGGGATTTATTCCCTTGGGACATAAGTTCCAAATGGTTAAATTGGAACCTATGTCGCGTGGACTTATGTCCATGCGCCGTTCCGAATAACCTTTTCGGAGTGTTCCCAATTTCATAAAGGAGTGTTGCTCACACACATACATATAGAGTTTTTCGTTGAACTACTCGTCAAAAGTGATAAATGCCTGCAGAAGCCATTTTGTTCAATGGTGACATTCGGTAGTGTGCTTGTAAGCTTGGGAAGTCGATATTTTTATATTTGATTTTAATCTAAGAGGAGTAGAGCAGTCCGAAAATCCAATCGAAAACGACACAAGTACGTACTAGCACTACTGCTTAAAAATGTCAAACTTTGGTTGATTAGTCATAAACATTGAAATGTTTGTATTGCGATTGTGAAAAAAGTCGATTTTCAGTTTGGGAGATTATAAATTTTGAATTTAGGCGATCTGTCATTTCTCGAAAATGTACGAAATGCAGGGCCGGACCAACCATATGTGAAAGATGTGCAAATGCACAGAGCGCCAAATTCTGGGGGCGCATTACCAGGAGCAAGAAAATGTAATCTGATATTTCGCAAGCAAATATGTACTGCCATTTGCATTTATGTCTTATGCATGTGTGTGTATGTATGCAAATATAAAAAGGGGTATTTTCTACAAATCTTGCACAGGGCGCCAGTTTGGCTGGGACCGGCCCTGACGAAATATAAAATTATCTAATAAGTTTTGCAATAAATTTAGTAAGATATTTCCAAAAAAAACCCGAGTGCAGTAGATTGGTTCTTATATTTCACATTTGGTACTATCGATCAGTTGTCAGAGTAATTTGAAAGAAAACACAAATTAAATGGATAGCAAAACAAAAAGAAACTTGAACCAAAAAAATTATTTTAGTTGCATAAAATATACATGTACAATTCCATTCGATAATCGAATAAACGTCACAAACCCATCCGCAGTAGGATTCAAGTAGGAGCAAGCTTGTGCCTTCCAGTAATGCAGTTTATTACTTCTGGATCTAATGATGTAAAAACCAAGTAAATCCTCCTTAAAAAATCTCATGCTGTATTATAAATGGACGAGACTAGAGACATGCCAATTTATAACAGTTACAACAGTTTTTAGCCATTAAAAGTGGGCGTACGTTAACGCACTTCGTGCGACTTGAAAAAAAAACTATGGGTGCCTGAAGTATGCCCACAGGCGGAGGGCCCTGGCCCTGCGGGCCCGCAAAGACAGTAGGTACTTTTATAAACCAAAACTGTTATAATTGGCATGTCTAGAGTCACTTCCATTATAAATATGCCACCGAATCATTGGAATAATCTACCTACCACAGGTTCATACTATCTACACAGTTTTTGTCAAAGCGTGTGATATAATATTTTTCATAAAACTCTGATAAGTAATTTTTAAAATGTTGGTGTTAATGGATTGCTTTTGATATTCAGTTACCTTAGTAAAATATCTAAAATAAAAATAAAATGAAATAAAATAAAATAATAAAATAACTAAGAAATTTCGCATCCAATAACATAAAAGTTTCGTTTGAAGTTCCTCATGGTAGTCACCTGTGACCACTTCTTTTCAACATTTTTGTGAATGATACTCCATTTCTTCTTAAGAATGTTTTTTTTTTTAACAAATTTGCAATCAGATTCTTAGTTGCAACAAATCTGAGATTCGTTATCTTAAAACAAACGTGACAGTTCGTTCAAAACAAAGTGTCGTATGCATTGGGCACGTTCAATTACCTTTCAGCTAGCTATGAACAAATGTTCATATGCCTATCAGTAGGAATCCGCCAGAGATTCGAAAGACAATGTTTCGAAGGACACAGATTCGAAAAATTAAGTTTCCAATAGACAAAATTCTGCTGTTCGTGAAATATCCATCATCGGATCGTTTAGTAAACCGAGATTAAATCTGTGTAATCAAATTAATTGAACCTAGATAACTTTAAAAAAAGATAGAGTCGTGGACTATACAATTTGTAATTAATGTTGGATCTACACGACTGACAAACTGGCACTATTACGTCAGTAAACTGTCAGAAGAATGTACAAAATCCTTCTTGTAGCAGTTAACTGACAAAAAACTGCCAACTTGTCAATGGTGTAAATCCAGCATAGGGCGGAGGTCTCGAAGATGAGCATTTGCGCCATAGCGCAATTTTTAATTTTTCTTTGTTTGATGCAAGTATAAGGTTGATAACTTTTTATTTCTTTCTTCTATTTGTATATATGTAGGTGCAAATTAAATTTAAGAAAAATAATCTTCAACAAAACAACGGCAAATTTCTAGTATGTAAATAAACATTTTAATTGGTGGCAAATGTAATAAGAGGTTAAGTTCAAAAAATAAATCTAATGTTTTATTATGGTGTTGGAATTTATTGCATTGTACTTTAATCACTGTAGGAGTTGAGGTTAAAATAAAGCTTCACTGATGGTATACAAGACAACAGTATTCATACAGCGAAAGTTGTTAATCAAACTTAAAATTTTCTTCATATCATTCGCTGGTCCGTGCGTCAGTGCATTTGTGCTTCTGTACGTCCACTGTACATCGAGCTAGAGCCTATACGAGTGAGCCCATTTTCTCCAAATTTGGAACAGTGTATGAACATGTATTTCCCCTTTCGAGGAGAAATTCAAAATATTGTTTAAGCTCATCTAGAATATGGATAGTTGTCATTCTTAGAAAAAAATCACATAGCAAAAATAGGCTTTTGGGGATTTTGATTCGGGAATATTTCGTTCCAATTGTGAACACAAGTACCTACTTCTCAGTTCTACCAATAATATTACATTCCTTAATTAAAAAATATTAATACAAACAAAAAAGTCGTTAGTTTGTATACGTTTTTCACACTTTAACGATTTTTCTATTAATAAAGTGATACATACTTTAACGGGCACACGTGTAAGCTGGCACACGAATAGAGGGACCTTATCTGCTTTATAACTTTTTTTTATCAATAAACATTTTTTTTTTGCTTTATGATATTTACCCAATCTTTAAAGCTGGAAGCACGACGACACTAACCTCATCAATATGTAGCAGTAGCACTGATTTATGAAAACTACGATTGTAATGGGTGATTTTTTAAGAGGTTTAGAACTTTTTTTTAAAAAAAAACACAAAAAATTCGAAAAAATGAATGAAATATTTATTTGAATCGATAGTTTGAACCTTGCAATTTAATGTTTAAAGATAATTTCATGCAAATGTTGACCGCGGCTGCGTCTCAGGTAGCCCATCCGCTGAGTCCAATTTTGGCATACTCTTTCACACATATCGGCCGGTATCTCACGAATGAATGCATGGATGTTGGCTTCCAGTGCGTCAATCGAAGCGGGCTTGTCTCTATAGACATTAGCCTTGACATACCCCCACAAAAAATAATCTAATGGTGTCAAATCGCACGATCTAGGCGGCCAATTGACCGGCCCGAAACGTGAAATTAACTGTTCACCAAACTCGCCTCGCAATTGCGCCATTGTTTCGCGTGCTGTGTGGCATGTGGCACCGTCTTGTTGAAACCACATATCATGCAAGTCAAGAACTTCCATTTCGGGCAAAAAAAAGTTTGTTATCATCGCTCGGTAGCGTTCACCATTGACAGTAACGCTGCGATTCGCATCATCTTTGAAGAAATAGGCCCAATAATGCCGCCGGCCCATAAACCGCACCAAACAGTGGCTTTTTCGGGATGCATTGGTAGCTGTTGCAATGCTTCTGGCTGATCTTCACTCCAAATGCGGCAATTTTGCTTATTTACGTACCCATTCAACCAAAAATTAGCCTCATCGCTGAACACAAGCAGCGCGCGATGAACATTTCGAACCGAGCACGAATTTTGATAGTAAAATTCAATAATTTGCAAGCGTTGTTCATTTGTAAGACGATCCATGGTTAAATTGCAATTCAAACTGAAGCTGTTTGACAGTGACACAAGGTACTAAACACACGTCAGCTGTCAAAACCAGTGTTGCCAAAACCAAACCAGCTAAAAAATCACCCGTTAGTATTAAACGATTCTATGAGATGTATACATGTGTGTGTTAAGAAGTTATTCGTCTCTTAAACGCCAAATTAGACGAGTTAAAGTTATCCTCTCACTATCACAGGCCATTCCACATTTATTAATATGGATTTTAAGCTGACATATTTGTAAGTTCTATCACTCCGTTGTTCGCCGTTTATTAATAGATAGAGATGAATGTCTTTAATTCGTAGCCACATTATAGCCTTGAACTATAAGAGCATAAGAGCTATGAGAGACTTTTTGTTAAGAATTTTTTCTAATGGAGATATTTCTTTAAGTGGCAACCGTAGTTAATGACTCCTTGGATGCCACAAAAAATGCATTCATCCATGTCGTCTTCTAATTGTGTGGTAAGAGCCAATATGATGATGGGTCTGACTGTGACTTCAAATTCAACTTCTCCTTCGACTCCAACTAGCATTGTGGTAACTTTCGTTAAAGTATAACTTGTTTATTATGCAAATGTATACATATGTGAAATACGATCTGTTCAATTGTAATCGTGCACCAATGATTATCATATGGATGTGGTGGCATGGCTAAAGCTAAGTATGTACCTTTTTCTTAACTATTTATAATGTTTCTAGTTATAAGGTTTTGAGTTTCAAAATCTTACAACCACACGCCAGCACCTTTTAATCTTCACAAAAATTTAGAATTAACGATTTTATAGTTTTATATGTTTATGTTAATAGACTTTTAGGTAAACTCGTATGACAATTTTAATTGTATTCTGACGAGGATGCGAGGGCTATATAGGGGCTTATACGGTGAAGATGTAAATTCCGAGCTAGCCAGACGTTATTTATATTTAAAATGTTATTATCAGCGTTCCGGGGTAATTAATTGTTTAAAAGAAAAGCGCAAATAAGAATTTTAATTCAATTTGTTTATTAAATTTTTTATTAAATGCAATTTAGTGATTATGCAATAAAAATTGCGTCCATTGTTTGCACAGAAATGTTCAATATTTTCCTCTCAAAAAAATTGTGATAAGAGAAAAGGTAGATACTGTTGAGCTGTCTGAGTCTGAGTCTATATTTATATTTTTATTCCACAGCCTATAAATGCATCGCACTTGTCGGTTAATGACTTTGTTAAAATTATGTGCGTAGGTAAATTGTGACAAACCCGGAGATTATAATTTTTAATTATTGTTGTTTATTATTTTAATACTCATTTATTATCATTATCATTATAAAAAAGTATACAAAATTGAGATTGAATGCAATACGGTTTGATTAAAAGCTATACAGCAATTGGTATTGCAATAATTTTTTGTATTTTTTTTTTTTCAATCCGAATCTTTTTTTTTTTCTTTAAATAATTATTAATTCATGCCATTGATGCAGATCGTGCAGATTAACTATGGAAACGTCCATTGTTCCTAGGCATGATTGTCAACTATAATTACAGCTGATCATATCGCATGGATGGAAGTATAAAGATAGCTACCATAGGTATGTTTTATTCTATTGTAACTATTGCTTTTAATTGCGATAAAGGTAGGTAAGCTATAGGGCTAGTTTTGGATTCGCAAAAAGAAATCGGACTCGCGATTTATATCAGACCTAACGAAACGATGATAGAAACCTATTGAAGGATTCCAGGAGCGGATCTCAGAGCAGATTATAATGATGATGCAAAGTATAAGAGTAGTGCAATAATCGCACTAACTTGTTCTTGAGGTTCAAAGCTTTAACGTGACTAAAATTCATGATGTTAGAGAAAAATTGTGAAAAAGTCAATAGTATACAGTAAATTGATTTCTTTTTTCACTTTCTTTGTTTATAAGAAACATTTTTTTTTATTAAAATTTTGGAATACAATGGATTGGATTTGCACATGAAAATACAGGGTGTTTTTTTTAGACTCGTGGTTTTAAATCTGGCAAAAGATTTTTCGTAGTTGGTCTTTTTGACAGTTGTCACTTGATTTATGCTCAGTTTTGATTGCCATTTCATAATGAATAGCAAAATGACCATCAAGCGTCTCACGTTCGGTGAATGGGCCCAGAACGAGATGGCCACCGATCCCGATTTTCACAAGAAAATTTTGTTCAGCGATGAAGCTCATTTTTGGTTGAAGTGATCAAAATCCACAAGCCATTGTTGAGACGCCGTTAAATCCTCAAAAAGTCACTGTTGGGTGTGCTCTATGGGCAGAGGGAATCATTGGTCCATATTTCTTCAAAAATGAAGCCGGCCATTATTAATTACAGTCAATGGGGAACGCTATAGAGGCATGATTAATGACTTTCGTGGCTGGATTGGAGGATGTTTAATTTAATTTATTCTGTTCGCTTAATTCTAGCTAGTTATAATAATAACAATAATTAAATAAATAATTAAATAAATAATAATAAACTTAATCTAACTTAATCTAATGAATATGGGGAATTAAGTTAAATTGGAGTATAAGTACAATCTAAGGGAGGAGTAACTGTGATTAAAATCAAGGATATGCTGTGCACTATTGGCTGAGCGTAGCATTCTAGTGATAGGATTTAAATGGGCATAGTTGGTGCGGTGAATAGGAAGGTGGAAGAAAGGAATTGATCTAAGGTTACGTGGATTAGCGTTAAGGAAAATCTGTTCTTAAATTGCCGGAGAATCGATGGTACCAGTGATTATTTGATGGATAAATATTACATCCGCGACTGCACGACGTTAAGCAAGGGTGTGTACATTTATTAATTGTAAAAGGTCTTCGTAAGGGGGTAATGCAAAATGGATCGGACCAAGGAAGATTGCGTAGAGCGAAAAGAAGAAATCTGCGCTGCACTGCTTCTATTCTAAGCGATTGCGTGGATTGATGGGGTGACAAAACCTGACTGGCATACTCAAGAATAGGTCTTACATATGTGGTGAAGAGAGATTTGGTAACGTAGGGATTTGAGAATTCTTTAGACCAACGCTTTATAAAGCCAAGAGAAGAATTCGCTTTTGCAACAATATGATCGATGTGGGAACGGAAGTTGAGTTCTTAATCACAAATTATGATAAGATCACGAATAAATGAAACGACGGGAATAGGAACATTGCAAAAGTGATAGGTTCGAGGGAGTGAAGGAAGGTGTTTACGAGAAAAGGTCATAGATTGACATTTACTTACATTGAGTTCTAGAAGATTTTGATTACACCAATTAAGAAAAGAATTGAGGTCTTGTTGAAGCAGGGAAGAGTCCAACGATGAGGATATTATTTTCATAATTTTCATATCATCGGCATGTATAGATACGTCGGAGAAGGAAATGATGTTCGCAACATCATTTATGGCAAGGACAAAAAGAAGTGGGCCAAGATGACTGCCTTTAGGGACACCTGAGGTTGCAAAAATTGGGTCGGACACAGAACATCTAAATACTACATTATAAAGGCGGTTCTCTAAATAGGATCTGATCTATTGGATGAAAAATGGTGGAAAACCAAAGGCTTTTAGCTTGATATAAATAATTTGATGAGAGATCTTATCAAAAGCTTTACTGAAGTCAGTAGTAATAACATCAACATCATAGCCTTTCTCACTTATCACTCAATGAGATTGATTGTCATTATTTTTAATTATTTAATTATAACTTAAAAATGAAATTTTCAGAAAAAGTTCACTATATACAATGAATAATTTACTGCCAAAAATTAGGTACTTCAAATGATGAATAAATTTGATTTTTTTAGATGGTTTGAAAATGTAAAAAGAAATTGAAATAGAAAAACGCAGGAGGTACTTGTTGTCCCGATCGAGAGCAAACAAACACTGTTGTTGATGTGGACGCCAAATGTCGTCCAACAAGACGTCTAAAATTTTGAGCCATTGTTTTTATTTTTGTTTTCTCAAAAACAGTTGTTTGTTCAATTTTTTTTTGTATGAAGTAGAAGTAATAAATAGGATCATTGATTCAAAATAGCTTTTAAAAGCTTTTAGTCAGTACGCAATTTTTATTAAGTCCAGTTCAACTTACATGAACTGTTTGATTTAAATAAAAAAAAGACTTTAGTCGATTTTTATTAAACTTAACACAATTCGTTTTTTTAGCAATATCTATAAGATTTTAATCAATAAATTATTCTTATAACTAAAAATAGCGGTAAATTTCATATAAATATTATCTGTGTTTTTTTTTGTGAATTCAATAAATTCAAAAACTCCACATTAAATAATGTGTCTCCAGCCCAAAATCCACACCAAACAGTGACTTTTCAGGATGCATTGGACGCTCTTGGATCTCATGTGGATATCGTCCTAAATTCGACAATTTTGTTTGTTGACATACCAATTCATCCAGAAATGGGCCGAACAGAACACCCATTTTGATAAAACAATTTTATCATTTGCAAGTGTTGTGCAAATTTAGTTCGTAACGTAGCTATACCTCTTCCAGGAACCAGAATTTAAAAGCAACCATCGTTTGTGGAATTCAGCACGTGTCGGTCGGAAAAAAGACGCTTAAAGCTGCATGTATTTATATTGATTGTAATGTGCAATTATTGCAGATTATTATGTAAATTTACGTGAATTTAAAAATTATTTTGAAAAACAACAAGGTATTTTATTTAGCCAACAAGAAAAGAAGAAGCTATATTCGGCTAAATGGTTCCTTAATCGTTGCGTCTTCTTGAACTTAAAATAAATTATCACAGAAATTAAAACTGGTTTTGTTTAATTTGATTTTTGTTTGTTTTACTAAATGAATGTGTACTTTAGTGACATGCTGCATTCGAAAGAAAAAAAAAACTGTTAAGACAATTGTTACTTATTTTAATTGGATTTTTTTATTTTGTTATTTTGCATCTTAATAACATTGCGCTATTAAAGTCCTGTTATCACGTCATCCAGGTAGATGTATAGTCAAGGTTTTTAGTTTTTGATGTGTAAACATCTATGCCGACGGTAGAGTGAAATATAAGCGTGAATGTTTTTCTTTACAACGTTACGAGGTCACACTTTATGATGTAGCACGTTAAAGTTCGAAAATCTGCACAGCAGGATATTGGGGACGTTCAGTGACAAAAATCTGAAGATCCCTTTGAACAAACTAGTCCGTTTTGGATCCGTGCACATAGTGAATAACGTGTAGACGACTTCACATACGAATCTAAATATGTTAACACAATATTAACCGTGAGTCCCGGCAATCACACAGTTTTTTTCATTGTGTTATGTGTTTGTATATTTTGATAATATTTCCTGATTCGTGACCTCTTTTAAGGTTCTCTTCTGATGAAAACATAGCAAAGCCGTGCTTTGAATGTAATCCTCATGGTGCAAGGCGGATTGGAAGACCGAAAGAAACATGGAGATCATCTTTTATGAAGGAAGCTCAGTCCCAGAATTTGGAGTCGTGGTCCCAGCTGAGGTATCGTGCTAGGAAAGGAATAGGAAGAAATGGAAGGAACTGGTTGCCGCCCTATGCTCCAGGAGAAGTTAAAGTGTTGCTACTAATATAAAGGGTCCGCCAAATAACTTTTTTTTTTTGAAAATGGCTCAAAACATCGAGTGTAGCTTCGGCTGTGTGGCACGTAGCGCCGTCCTGTTGAAACCAAATGTTGCCACTAACCTCCTCTTCAATTTTTGTGACCAAAAATTCGTTCAACATGGCCCGCTAACGATAGCCAACGGCCACTCCTTGCTCATTTTCGAAAAATGGCCCAATTATGCCTATGGACCAAAATCCGCACCAAACAGTGGGTGTATCGGCTTTTCAATGTATGCGTTCGGGTTTTCTGTGCCCCAAATGCGACAGCTTTGCTTGTTTACTACCCGCCAAGATCAAAATGAGCTTCATCCGAAAAGATGATTTTTTTGGCAAATTCGGCATCTTCTCTAAGCCACTTAGCGAAGCGTATACACAACCATATTCGTTCAGAGGAAGGATTAAACTAATTATCTGTCAAATCAGACATGAGCTAAGTGTTACCATTCACGAAATAAACACAAGTTGAAAAAAAAAGTTAGATGGCGGACCCTTTATTTCGTGAACTTTTTTTCTTCTGTTGTTCTTAAGAAATTTTTAATATGTACATACAAACATATAAATTTTCAATTGAATGAATTTCGTCTCACCAAGCAAAAAAAACAGTACTGAAAAGCTTTTATTGTGCACACAATGTCACATCTCGCATCGTTTCTCGAACTGTTTCTCGAATCGCTTCTCGCATCGCATAGCTTCTCGTACTAATGTCCGCGAAGGCTAACTGCTTGAACGCAATAGAATGCTGCAACTGAAACTGGGGCTGCAGCTGCAATAGTTTTTTGAACGTGCCCACAATGCAGATGTACAGCTTTCTGACATTCTGTGTGCAGAAGCACACTCATTTCAACCCCTTTATAAACACTCATCTAGTTGAAATGGGCTTGTTTGCCTCCGACGAATTTGAAATGTCAAAAATGCTGCACGCAAAAGTTAAAAGTTGGCGAACTCTTGCAGCTCCGTCTACAGCTACGTTGCGTTGTGTTCGCAACATTGAAATTATGTGTATTAAATATTTTGACAGCTAGTCCGGCTACAGCTCCGTCTTCATTGTGTTCAGCCCATAAGGGTGTGTGTATGTTAGAGCTGCGGTAAGCAAATCGAGCAGTGATGCAAGCAACGAGGAAATCGAGCCTTGAGTCGCAGCTCAAAATACGAGTTTGTATTTTTCAATTCACTGACACTTAATTTTCTATATTATTGGCAGGAAGTAAGTATAAAACGTCAAGTCTCACAAGGAAAACAGTGTTTCTGTTTCAATCACTGTATGTGCCATTCGTTTTTTTCTGTAATTGTCGTATTGATTTCTATTGCTTTCAAAAATTCGTTCTGTGCTGCGGCGATTCATACGCATCTCAATACGCGCCTAGCCTAAGAGTAAAACTCCATAAGAACAAACAAATCCACAAAAAAGTGCCGTTTGTCAAAAACTTACCGCAACCAAAACACTTATTATCAGTTAGGGGGCTGCTGACCTAAAGAATAACCTGGTTTATCTAAACCCGTTTGAAATAGATTAATGAAAGTGTTTTGTATTTTATGGCAATTTATTTTAAAAATTTTATTAGAATTCATTTGGTCTTGAATATATTATTTTAAACAGATAAATGTTTTTTTTTTTTAATTTTGTTAATATTCATAAATACAAAGTTTATACCAATTAGTGTGGACTAAAAGGCTATTTTAATAATTTGAATTAATTAAACAAGTCAAATTAAATAGTCCTAAGGCTGGGTTAGGAAGAAGTGCCTGTTGACGGATAGTCGACTCATTTAGGCCAAATGTTGTCCCGTTGTGATACCACATGGATCTAGGAAATCTTTTCCCTATTCGTTAAACCATTTCGAGCTTCTTATGAAATGTGTAAGACAACTTATATCATTCAGTATTTGCCAGATCACTGGGATCGTTGTAGTAGAAGTCACCTTTATGCATTCTACGTCTTTGGGATAGAGCAGGACATGTACGGAGCAGGTGAGGAATTGTTTGCTCTTCCTCTTCATCCATATACACCTTCTGCAGAAGTCGACCGACGACGTAGACCGCTTCATGTCAAGCTTTGGCCAGTCTCTTTTGTCGCCAAGTAAGTGGTGATGTTGTCCCACCTAAGCTATTCTTCTTTATCTTGTTTTCGTATTTATAAGTTTAAATGTTCCGATGTGTATAACATACCAATATCTGTCCTTTCTGTTGAGATAGGTATTGTAGTTTATTTTTAGAGAGTTCATTAGCTTTACAATTTCCTGGAATGTCCCTATGGGCCGGCAACTAGCATAGGTGAATGTTGAACTGCTGCGCTATCTCAACGAGAGATGATCGACAGATTAGTGCTGTTCTAAAGTCTGTAGAGGCTGAGGCGAATTAATAGCAGCTTGGCTGTCTGATGAGAAAATACGGATATCAGTTGTTGATATCATGTTTTCTTTAAGACAAGACAACACTTCTTTGATTGATAAAGTTCCGCTTGGAACATGATTAGGAAGACGAAATGAGAGACATAAGTTTAGTCTACCTGAGTACACACCTACACCAACTCCGTCAATGGTTTTTGATTCATCAGTATAAAAATGAACCGATTCGTCTACCAAGAATGTATCAACTTGATAGATTTTATTAAAAAGCAATTGCGGTACAGAACAGTCATGTGATACATGAAAATGATCCAAAGGAATTCAGAATTGCGTAGTGACCAATCTCATTGTTGATCCATTGTGAAGAGCCGTTCAGACGAATGGCTGTGATGCGTGCGTCCGTTTTTTTTTAATTAAATATGTCGAGGGGTAACAGAGGTGAAACAGACAGTCCACTGCAGTGAAGGGAGTAGTGTGAAGTGCTAAGCCTAAGTATGCACAACTTCTATTATAAAAACTTTTCATAGAAACAAGTCCTAGCTCCTGCTTAGCATTTCCAACTTTAACTATTAAGAATTTTATTTTTTTTTTGATTTAGGTCTAATTGGATTTTAGCCAAAGAATCAATGTAGTTTGAACTTAACTTAACAAAATTTGCCTATTGACAAGGTCCTTACTAGGTAGTTGATGAGCCTACCAGAGATCTTTAGCCGGAGTGAAATGCCAATTTTTGTGGACTTAAGTCCGCTTAGAGCTATATATTTTGAATGAAAGTAGGTTTCAGTTCGAATATTTTACATTCAATACTACAACCGATTAATATCGGGTTTTTCATTAAGAGGGCTACAAAAGTTTTTTTTAAATAAAACAAAAACGGTTTTGGATATCAATGAAATTTTGTATTCCTGTGAAGGTACGTTTGATGCCATTATGTATGGAACTCGATTTCTTTTGCATGGCCACTGTCCCTGTTGCTCTACTTGTGTAACGTCCCTGTTGTAAAACCCTTTATAATAAAACAGTTACAGGAATAATACCCTCCGCCGGTGGGCATACTTCAGGCACCCAAGTCGCACGAAGCGCGTTAATGTATGACCACTTTTAATGGCTAAAAACTATTACAACTGTTATAAATTGACATGTCTCTAGTCTCGTCCTTACTCTCTAACTCTGACAAGGAATTTTGTCTTTTGTAATTAATTCTAGTGGTCTTACGAAAATTGTAGGCCACTATGTTTAAACTGCAGTCAAGTTTATTTTACGAGTGGGTATGTAAACGAATGGCTTCTTATGTTTTTCAATGACTTGAGAGTTAAGAGTCTCCATAAAATTCGATAAGACTCATTTCATGTTAAATAAATAATGGAGAAACTCGTAAAAGGGTCAAGACACCGTGCTAGATAAACAAACTTATACCACTTAGCCGCTAAAAAAAAAAACATCTCTTGAATACCTTTTTGTGTATGTCAATATTAATTTGTTGAAATAGTAGGTATTTATGTATATTTGTTGCCAAAAAATGGTAAATAGTGATCAATCACCATTCATGACTAAATTAAATACTTGCAAAGTCATAACTTTTTGTTTTTGTTTTGCATCTTTGATGGGATTTCTCTTTGATTATTATTAACATTTTAAATTAATATTATTTAAACAAAATTTTGAATACGATTATTGGATCCACTAACAGAATAATAGTGTTAGCATGATTCAATGATCACATGATAATAATTCATAAATTCAGTTCTAAATTTGTCGATAAACAAAACACATTTTTGGTTTTAAGTTAACATATTTGCGGATTTCTCTACAAGAATAACCTTAACTTTTATTACTGACGCAAAAATAGTCTGTTGATTTAAGAGTTTATGTTAAAAATGAGCAATATGAGAAGACTTTTTGCAAGGCCAACAACTAACTTATATCTTCAGCTAAAAAAATCGTGTTTGTGCTATAAATAAATCATACAAGAGATTTATTTTCGGGGAGGTGACATATATTGATTTACAATCTCTTGTACTTAGCAAATAACAAAGTATAATGATTCAAAGCAAGAGTGTGCTGATGCTTTTGGATGATATCAAACTGCTTATTTTTTTTAAAGATAACGTTAAATTAACTAAACAAAACATTTGAATAGGTATACCTTCATACTTGCAATTTATAAAAAAAATTGTTTCAATAGAAAATTAGGCACATACAAACTGCTTGCTGTTTAACCATCGCGGTTATCTTCACTAAGAGCCCTCCGAAGGCATTTTGAATTGTGTTCTACTGTAAATGTAAATATTTTGTCGTTTTTGAAAATGTCAAATAAACGTCAATTTGATCGTCAAAATATGGTCAAATGATCGTGGTTTTTTCACTTAGATATTGCTATCATCCTGCTTGCACAAAATCTGTTTGATCAACGTCAGTCAATTTTCTAGCAAACGCATTTTATGTTTACATATGTAGATGCTCTGTTGCTATAATGCTGCGAGGGAACTCAATAAAAAAACTGCAGAGTTGCGCCGCGAATGAAGTTATCGAACAAATGTGTATGAGCTTAGCGAACTGCTTTGTCGAAAATATTGCTTTGCATACATTTTTTTTTGGGGTTTTTGAACAGCTGACTTTTACAGCTGGAGTTTAAGAACATCTTGAAATTGCATTTTTGACGCAAATGACGTTTTCGAAAACGACCTGGTGTCTTTGCACACCAAACCCAAAACGGGGTTTTCGGCAAAAAGTTTACGAAAACTAATAAAGCGTTCAGACCGAACAATTACCCGTTTTCATTTGACATTTCAATTGTTTTTAAATCAGAACAATGAACGCGACAAGGGCCGTGAACCGCGATACTTTGAAAAGCATCAAAAGTTAATACAAATAAAAAAAAATATAGCGGTTGGGGTATATAAATTTCAGCTAAGGCAGCGTTTAGAGCCGTGAAGCTAAACCCATAATATACAAAAGGAATTAAATCAAATAAAATCGGTAAAAATTCACTTTGTTGAAGCAATTTTTATAAAATCAAATAAATATATACATATAGAACATAGTTTTATTAAATAAAGGGTTTTTCAACAGAGACGCTAGAAAAGTAGAGCAACAGGGACAGAAAACGACGCCATATTCCTTGCCGCTCTTTTGACATTTCTCTTCAATAAGGTTTGCCATTTTATGATGGAAAGATAGATGAGCCAACAACGAGTCGAAATTATTAAAATTTACTACCGAAATTCGGAGTCAGTGGCCTCAACGTTAAGAGCGCTACGTCCAATTTATGATCGTCATAATCATCCTATCAAATCAACGATTGAGCGTCTAGTGAAAAAATTGGAATCCACAGGCACAGTACAAAATGTTCACGTGCCAGTGAGAAAAAGAAGTGCCCGTAGTGTCGAGAATATTGCTGCCGCTGAGACTTCAGTTGTAGAAAGCCCAAATGTGTCCCTCACACGTCGTTCTCAAGCGTTGGGCATCTCTTGGCCTACATCCTTACAAGATTAAATTGACGCAGGAACTGAAGCCGCTTGACCACCAGAAGCGTCGTATGTTCGTGAATTGGGCTGAGCAACAACTTGAAAATGATTCGGATTTTCATCGAAAAATCATCTTCAGCGATGAGGCTCATTTCTGGCTGAATGGCTTCGTCAATAAACAAAATATGCGGTATTGGTGAGGCAGCAATCCACACATCCTCCATGAGTCATCATTGCATCCTGAAAAAAATACGGTTTGGTGTGGTTTATGGGCCGGCGGCTTCATTGGGCCGTACTTCTTCCGTGATGATCAAGACCGGCCCGTTACTGTGAATGGGGATCGCTATCGTTCAATGATAACCGAATATTTTTGGCCTCAATTGGATAATATGGACTTGGAGGACATGTGGTTCCAACAGACCGGCGAGCCACAAGCCACACAGCGAATGTCACAATCAATTTATTGGAAACCAAGTTTGGAGAACGTGTTATCTCACGAAATGGTCCAGTCGCTAGGCCGCCTCGGTCGTGCGATTTGACGCCGTTAGACTATTTCCTGTGGGGCTACGTCAAGTCTATGGTCTATGCCAACAAGCCGGCGATGATTGATGAACTTCGTACGAATATCGAACGTGAAATTGCAGCAGTATCGGCCGATTTATGCTTGAAAATCGTCGAAAATTGGGTTCAGCGTCTGGATTTATCCAAGCGTGCCCGTGGTGGCCATGCAAAAGAAATCGAGTTCCATACATAATAAAATCGAACGTACTTTCATAGAAATAAAGAATTTAATTAATATCCAAAACCGTTTTTGTTTTATTTAAAAAAAAACTTTTGTAGCGCTCTTATTGAAAAACCCGATATAATTTAAAAAAATACGAAAAACAAGATATCATACATTTTTAGCAATAAAACAAAAACGTAAGCAACTATAGCCTCGTGTTTCATTGCCATCAGAATTCATACATTTCGATTTTATATTTCAACACATCGTAATTCTCTTTCAGTTTCGCATTCAAAATTAACATCTTCCGACGCGACGGTTGTCTAAAAATACCTTTCTTTTTATTTTTTATTCATGGATTTGTATTCATTGATTGTTTCATGTTATCGATACTATCACATTGAATTTATTAAAATGATTCTGCAAACTAGCACACAGAATAAATAAAGCCGCAAACTATAGATGGTCAGCACTTGATACTTGTCGCGTCTCGAGGAATCTATGGTCTTATATCTCTAAGAAAAAACAGACTTCCTTCTCGAACTAAGCAGACCTCAACTATCTCTTTTGGTTGGAATCCTAACGGGTCACAACTCAATGGGTACCCACAGAATGGGCATCAGCTCATCTGACTTATGCAGAGGATGTCAAGATGAAGAGGTGGAGAAGGGCTTTCATCAATTCCTATGTGAATGCCCTAGCTTAGTAAAAACCAGAAAAACAGCCCTCGGAGATTACTTCTTTGATGAACTGAGCAACATCTCGTTTTTGCCACTAGCAACATTCTGAAATTTATTCAGAGTTCAGGGTGGTTCAAGGAGACATTTCACTTCCATACCTAAGCTCCACTAACTCCCTTCGTCACCCATCCTCATTTTCATCTCAGGGACCTATATACTTGGAACCACAATGATTCCATTGAGTTACGAGTGCGATGATACGGCTTGCCACATTATCACCCCTTCCAACCTAACCAAACTGCCTTTGAATACTTGTGCATGGTTACGAAACAGCAGAAGTAAGGGGAGGGAAAGATATAAGGCGTAAGAGGGGATAAGCAACGCCATTGCAGAACAAAATGGAGTTTCCATACAAACTATCGATAACAAGTTACTATGTAATTCACAGTTTTTCTCCGTCCTTAAGTAAGTCACCGAGAATTCTCTGCTAAGGTTGATATATTTAACATGTAAATTGCTTAAAATACACGCCTATTGTATTGCATTCAATGAATTGCGTGAAACATTTAAATTTTCATTCACCACCATCGTGATTCGGTTGAGAAAATTGGTTAAGATTCTTTCACCTCACCTTTTAAAGTGAAAGAGAGAACAACCTCCTGGCAGGATCCTGATGGCTCTGTGGGGAGTTTCCTCTACATTGGATTAGTGGTATGTAAAATGTATTAGCTTTATCACTTTTGTTTTGATTAGAAAATTCTTCAGTCTCTACCTGCCGTCGAAGTTTGACAGAAAATATATGTCAAGCTGATGCTAAAATAAACAGAGGCAAAAGCGTTTTTATATTTAATAAAACACTTTTATCAATCTATTCGGAATGATTAAGAGCCATCACTTACTTAATGATATAATTATTGACTCTTTATATAACTTTCCATCAAAATTCTTTGCTAGTATTTTCAATAATTATACAAAACAAAATAACACACCTAGGCAAGACAACTTCATCTTGAACTTAATACGGGACCACTTAAATAAATTGTAAAGGTTATAAAGTATTTTATAGTAATTACCACATTGTAGTGTTTAAGTCATGCCCTAATAAATCATTTTCTTTGATGGATCATTAAACATATCAATGAAAAAATAATTAATTTATAAAAAAAAAAACAATGAACTGACAATATTAAAACCTTTAGGTACACAAATCATTGATTGATTAATTTCTACAGTAGTTGTTGAAAGTTATTAATTTTAAATGATGATTTATTGTTGTTGTAACTTGTAAGAGTGTTTTTCTTAAATTATTTATGGTCAAGTGCATCTATGAAAATTCTAATTTGTTGAGGTTTCAGTTCTCTATAATTTTGTCATGCATCATGTCATGTTCTGTTTTACAATAAATAAAAAGATAGAAATATTTTTTATCAAACTA
Source organism: Leucozona laternaria (assembly GCA_932273885.2). Taxonomy (NCBI): domain Eukaryota; kingdom Metazoa; phylum Arthropoda; class Insecta; order Diptera; family Syrphidae; genus Leucozona; species Leucozona laternaria. The sequence continues at coordinate 179,544,259 of OW026366.1, read as the reverse complement.
AATTCAAGATCACGGCTTTTAGAGCTTTTCTCTTCGCTTATTACTAATTGTTTGCATTACCTAAGTACAAAAAAGATAAAAATTTAATTTTTCTTTGGGATTTTTTGGTCAGTCTCACTGTTTGCCAATGAAACAACCAATTTAACATTTATTTTTACGGATATTTCGGTGAAAGTTGCGTTTTCTTCAGGGGATGTTTTGTAAAAAGAAATTCAAAATACAAGTATAACATTAGATTGTTTAAAATAAAATTTAAAAATAAACAATTTATTCTTAAAGTATTAGATGTTTTCACTAAACTTCATTCTAAATAGTCGATATGAACCTTCAGCAAAAATTTGGATTTGAAAGTTAACCAACAAATAAAAAATATAAGATGAAAGCTGTGGTAAAGCTTATGAAAGAAATGAAAGCTTATAAATACTTCTCGCTAGATAATGCTCCTTTGATCAAAGATATAAATATTAAGGATATTTGTAATTGCTTGTATAAATTCTACATTTTATCTGTTAAACCAATTTCCTGGTGCTGAAAAGATATTAAAATTGTACTAAAAAATATTGACTTTGAAATTCTGTTATTTTTGAGATTTTCTAGATAATCTGAAACTTTTTTGAAAAGAAAGTCACCAACGTCACAAGAAGAATATTGAAGCAATGAAGTCGATATTAGATGATTTAATCACTAATAAAGGCTTAAAAAGATATACAGTTGTGGGCCAGTATAACGAATGCCAATATAACGAATGATTGATATTACGAACACTTTTTTCAAGTCCATTAGGTATTCTATTTATATAACGAGCAAAAATATCGAATTTCAGAAAATAAAAAAAAAATCTACAAACAACTACATAATATTATTATGATCAATATACAGGGTGCGTTTTATTACAAGGTCGATGTTTTGTTTCCATAACTTTTGAATAGTATACAATTTCATAATTTATATTTTCCTAGCTGGCCCACCCGGCTTCGCACGGGTGGACAAACCTAAGCTTCGAATGAAAATTACAAAAGATAATATAAATAAATATTTAAGCTAATTTTTGTAATCGAATATGTACTACTTTATGGATTTTACCTACGTCACGTTATGAAGGCTAAATATGTAAAAACATGATCCTTTAGGTTCAACCTTTATCACTTTCCCAACACAGAAAAAAATTTTGTAATCAAAAACCACTTTTTTGATTTTATCCCATTTCACTCTATATATGCCAATTTTCTGAAAAAATCTCTGAGGCCATCATCCACTAAAAACTAACATTTCAAAATCCAAAAGAATGAATTTCTTAAATCGGGTAACTTCTTTTTATTTGAACGCCATTTTACCCTATAAATAACAAAATTTGAAAAAAAATATCAATCAAGCCATTTCCTGAGAAAACCTTTCAAACAAAAAACGAATTCTCAAATCGACTAATTATTTTAATTTGATCCCATTTCACCTACAAATAACAAAACTTGAAAAATTAAATCCCAAAAGCCATTTCCTAACCGCCTACAGCACCACCTGTTGAATGATAATTGAATTGAACAGAGAAACAAAATGTACTCCTACCAGCGCCACCTGTTGAGAATTTTCCCACCTTTCTTTTTTCTAAACCTTCGCGGAGCAATTACGAACAAACCAGCAGAAGGAAGTATGCTTTTTTTTCAGTCGTTTTCAAGATTTAAGCATCCGAACACACCACTATAAATTTTTATTGATTACTAGCTGACCCACCCGGCTTCGCACGGGTTGACAAACCTAAGCTTCGTATACAAATAACAAAAGATTACATAAATAAGTATTTAAGCTAATTTTTGTAATCGAATACTACTTTTTGGGTTTTAACTTACCTATTTCACGTTATGAATGGCTATGTATGTAAAAACATGATCCTGTAAGGTCAGCCGAAGACCAACGCTTTTATCCCATTTCACTCTATAAATAGCAATTTTTTTTAAATAACCTTTTAAACACAAAAAGAATTTTCGATATCGGATGCCACTTTTCGTTTTTACCCCATTTCAACCTATAAATGCCAATTTTATGAAAAAAATCTCTGAGGCCATCCACTAAAAAAACACCACAAGAATTTCTTAAATAGGATTTTTTTTTATTTTGACCCTATTTCACCCTACAAATGTTATAATTTTGAAAAAGAATAACCCTTAAACCATTTAATAAGAAAAACCTTTCAAACAAAAAAGAATTTCTTAAATCTCAAAACTATTTTATTTTGACCCGATTTCACCCTACAAATAACAAAAGTTGAAAAAATATCTCCCAAAAGCCATTTCCTTACCGCCTACAGCACCACCTGCTGGACGGTAATTGAATTAAACTGAAAAACGAAATGTGCACCTACAGCGCGACCTGTTGAGAACTTTCCGACTTTTCTTTTTCTTAAACCTTCGCGGAGCAATTACAAACAAACCCGCAGAAGGGCGTCAAGTGAGAGGATCGTAGGGGCCTGTCGATATCACCGACCGGGAAATTTTTTCGTAAAATGTCACCATTTGGACACAAGAAAGTTTTCCAAAATGTCCCGATAGTGGTCACCAGTAACTGTTGCAGCATTTCCTATGACATCCTCAAAGATATGGCTCAATGACGCCGCTGGCGATAATGGCGCACCATACAGTTACTCTACGAAGGTGCAGTGGTCTTTGATGTATCGATCGATGGTTTTCAGTGCCCCAATCGCTCAATAGCGGTCGTCAATACCGAGCTATAATACTTGAGCAACACGTGTTGTTGCTGTGTTAGATGCTCCATAGTAAAGTGTAAATTCATAAACGCATCACTGTAATAATGATGCTCGATGCTTAAACACAAACGTTCACAAGCGCAAACATTTATCATCACCTTAGACGCCAACTGTTCATTATTGCGAAGTTTCATAAGCTTTAAGCAAAGAAGCATCGAGAAATATCTTGATAACGGTGATCGAATAAGAATATGGCGAAGTAAAATGAAAAGTAAGAAAGTATGACTTTTGCTATCATTATTATCAATTAAAGTTTTTAATAACGCCATAAAATGTTTTTAATGTAAAACAGATAACCGATCAGCATCGCATTGGCAACAGCTACACAGCATCTGCAACAGCTATACAGAAATTTGACGTTTGTGAATTTATTCAAATTGTTCTCTCTACGACTGTCAAATACCAACATTAAACTAAAATGGCAACCAATTAATAATCGACCTGGAACGCACCCTTAGAAAACAAATAAAGGGTTTTCCAATAAGAGGTGTTATTTTGAATAGCCCGCTATTTCGGTAGTTGTCACTTTTGAAGCTGTCATTTTTTAACATTTGACAAGTAGAAACTACGCCATTAATAAAAATGGAACGATACACGCTTCAACAACGCATTGAAATTATTAAAATTCACTATAAAAATGGTGAAAATTTGGCAGAGACGGTTCGTAAAACTAAAACATTTTTGGGTCGTCGTGAAGCACCTTGTCGGACCGCAATACAGAAATTGGTGGACAAATTCGAGCTGTTGGGACAAGTTAGTGATGTGAAGAATAAAACCCGTGCACGTCGCTCAAGAACAACTGAGAATATTGCTGTTGTAGCCCAAAGTGTTGAAGAAAACCCAGGTTTGTCCATTCCTCGTCGTTCTCTGGAATTAGGCATTCCACAAACGTCATTACACCGTATTTTGCATAACGACTTTGGTCTTAAGGCTTATAAAGTTCAGTTAACACAAGAACTCAAGCCGGCTGATCATCAACAACGTCGTGTCTTTGCTGACTGGGTCCTTGAAATGCATGAAAATGATCCGGAATTTCATCGAAAAATCATCTTGACTGATGAGGCCCATTTCCACCTCGGAGGCTACGTCAACAAGCAAAACTGTCGCATCTGGGGCTCGGAAACCCCAAGAGTTATTGTTAAAAAGCATCTCCATCCTCAACGCGTGACTGTTTGGTGCGGTTTATGGTCCGGCGGGGTCATTGGACCTTACTTTTTTGAAAATGAGGCTGGAGCAACAGTTACGGTCAATGGATTGCGCTATCGAGAGATGATTAATGATTTTTTATGGCCGGAATTGGATGGTATTGATCTGGACAACGTTTACTTTCAACAAGACGGCGCTTAGTGCCACACAAGAAATGGAACCATGGATCTTTTACGGGAAAAGTTTCCGGACCGTGTTATCTCTCGAAGAGGTGATCACAATTGGCCACCGAGATCTTGTGATTTAACACCTTGCGACTTCTTCCTTTGGGGCCACGTGAAAGATAAGGTCTACGCCAACAGCCCAGCGTCGATTCAAGACCTCAAAGATGGAATTCGTGAGGCTATCGAGGACATAGGGCAGCCACTTTGCGATTTGGTTATGGAAAATTTCATGAAAAGGATATGGTCCTGTAAGTGTGGTCGTGGCGGCCATTTGGCTGATGTTGTGTTCCATTATTAACGGCATACCTTCCTCTTTAAATAAATAAAATAAACATCTTATCTCAAAAAATGCCATTTTTCTTTGAATATCAAAATAACACCTCTTATTGGAAAACCCTTTATGTATCACTCTGAATGCGTTAATATGTATGCATCTTTATGCTAAAATTGGAAGATACATACACAATTTTCCATTCCTCAAATGTTTTTTTTTCGTTTGTTTATAGTGTTATCCAACGTATTTGTCTTCGTTTATGTAAACAGATGCTCAAATTTTCTTTCGGCATAAACAAAACTTTAACGGATTTGCAAAATACAGTTTTACTTCCTATTTACCTAAAGATTTGGAAAAAAAAACTTATTCGATGTAACGAATTTTCGATATAACGAATGCACTATTGACATTATATCATTCGTTATACTGGACCACCACTGTATGTAGTTTGAATTAATATCGATTCACAGTTATACAAAATTGTCGTTATTATTATTTACTTAGTTGTTTTCTTTTTGTTTTGCAAACATTTTTTATGTATCGAAAGCAATTGTTTAGTAAAGTAAAAACAAATTCCGATATAACTTATGTATATTTACGTATAATAATATTGCATCCATTTTTTAATTGAAAAACCATAAAATTTTTCATAAAGTAAAATTACAATTTCGTATTTATGTGAGATTTATTACTTCTTTAATTTTATCTCAACAATTTAAATTTATTGTGTGTTTAATTTTCGTAACTCAATTTGTGTACTGATATGATAACATTTTCAGCAATTAACTGCGCAAGGTATAGGTATATTATCGTTTTATTTCCCTTGTTTATCCAAATAAGTCAATAACCCCACACAAGACTACGCATCAGAATGTACTTTTTGCTAACATTGTAAAATAAGTGACCTTGTTAAAGCACGATCTAGGTATACTATACCTACAAATTTTAGATAAATATCGGATCTTCAATATATCCCGATATCCTGAGATTAAAAATTGCCTAACTTAAAAGAAACTTTGTTAGCTTGAAGATTCTTCTAGAATAAATTAAATTAATTAATTTGGTGGTGCTAAAGCTCGGCGAGAACCAGGGCCTAGTGTTGTTGTTTTTGTGTGCAGGATTGGAAGGGACCTACAATAAGAGGGCGTTTTGGCAGTATCAGCGCCCTGGGCGAGATTTTTCCGGCGCCCCCTTGGCAGCTTTCCAAACCCATGCAAAAAAACGTAATGAAAAACAACAGAAAAACGTAATACTTTAAATAAATTATGATTTTTTTCTTTTATTGATAATAAAATACACATAAACATTATTCACTCATCAGCCGAATAGGGGGAATAACATGTAGCATACGAAAACATGCACGTGCCGTAACTATTCGGGACTGGTGGAAGTGTGATCATAGCCTCTTCGCGGCGGCCGCTAGAAACAAGCCTTTAAAAAGGTTTGGCTAATATGATCGGGCTGGTTCCACAGGTTTGCAACAGGTTAATTCCCTATTCCGTAAAACTAAAAGAATTCTGAGACCTACAACAAGCCTCGGAAACGGACTGATCTCACGACGACAACCCACGTAAAGAAAACGGAAAAACGAATTACGAATTTTCTTATGGAACGTACGATCGCTCTATAGAGCTCGAGCTCGTTGCGAGTACCAGGTTCCCGCGTAAAGATATCTACAAAGCCACCTAGGTATCACCTGATGGAGTCACTCGTAACCAAACTGACCACGTGTTGATAGACCGTCGCCACTACTCGAACTTGATGACGGTACGAACGTACCGAGGTGCCAATATCGACTCGGATCACTATCTTGTTGGTATGGTTTTCCGAGGGCGGATTGCCCTGCGAAGACGTTTTGCATCCGCCGATCAGGTTCGAATCAACACGGCTGCTCTGCGCAATGAAAACACCAGTAACACCTTTGGTAATGCGTTAGGACTCGCCCTAGAACTGGGTAGAGTAAGTCCTGGAGCCAGTATGCTGGGCGTAGATGAGAAGTGGACACGCCTTAAGAATACTGTCATTAGTACTGCCAACTCCATCTTAGGCAGCAGTCGTAGAAATCGGAACGACTGGTTTGATGATGAATGCAGCTAGCGACTGAACGTAAGAATGTTGCGTACCGAGCAATGCAACAATCTCATAGAACGCGGGCACGCGAAGACGAATATAAAGAGCTCAGAAGAATTGAAAAACGGCTTCACAGACAGAAAAAATCAGCCTTGGAGAAGAACATAATCTGTGAAATAGAGAAAAGCCGAGAGCGAGGTCCGCACCAGGCGCGGAAGTTCTACCAATCCGTCCGAAACATGACGCAGTACATACACAGTCCAAAATACAGTTAAAAAATACAACTTCAATTTTTTTTCTGGAGAAGTTAAAGGCTCCGTCACGGCCTTGGCGATTAATAATTCGAAGCCTTTCAAGATTCAATTTTAAGCTCTTCAGTCAACTCTTTTGATGTTAAAATGGCGCTTTTAAAGCCAGTTTTTCTACAATCTTCCATGAAACCACAGCATTTTTCTAACAATTCTGTGCAAATACTTAGATCCATATTTTTATTGATTGGAGAGTTGTACTAACACAATTAATCTGAAAAAGTATTTCATACCAAATCACCAATTTAACTAAAAACCTCAAATCTTTTAACTGTTCCGCTAGAACAGTTAACTCATGAGAACCTTGAACGTCATTTTTCTCAGTTTCAGTGGCCAAAGTAATTAAAGCATCATGAATGGCACTAGTTTGATAAGGAACTGCCTTAACGCTGCTACTTATTGCTTATTTTTGCTTACCAACGTGTGTCACTGAGTTTCTTTAAAGAAGATAAACCTAAGTGATCGGAACAGATAAACCTAAGTGATCAGAATTTTCAATCTATAAACCGAAGTTTGCCTCCATTAATAAAGTGGCGCCCATCATGCAGCTCATTGTTTCGGTTGTATGAATGGTCAGAAATTAAGGGGGGCCTTTAGTGCTCCTTTATTTTTGTCGCCCTAGACCTTTGCCCAACCGTGCCCTGCCCGAACGCCGTTACGGCCTACAATGTTCTGCAGAATCCAAACGGCTATGTTGAGAGGCCCTTATTCATCACAAGAGATACAATTGGAAGATTTACCACTTCCTTACAAGGGGCAATAGGCGAATTTTATTTTTAGGTGGACGAAGCTGGGAATTGAACCCAAACCTCCACGACGTGACGCACCAATCATAACCCCATCGGCTTATACTAGAATTAGTTTTGTTAGAAAATATTGACTCATCAACAAAATTTAGGACAATTGATCAGCCTTCGACGAGTTATTCAGAAGAACACAAGTCGTGGAGTAATTTTAGACAAATACAAAATGCGTATATGTACATAAGTAGGGTCGTCTAGTTCCCCCTATTTAGGCGGATTGGGCAATTTTATAAAAAAATCGACTTGAAATAGAAATACAATTTAGTGCTATGCCTTCATTTTTTAAAGTCAAAAAACCATTATTCCTTAATTCTGTTTTTAAATAAATTGTTTTAGTCAATAGTTTTTGAAAATATATTTTAAAACTAAAAATTTGAATTTTGAAATTTCTGACTGAAAAAAAACAGGACATTGTGTGTGTTGCTGTTGTTTTTTAAATCATTTGTTTTCTATTTCAAGTTGATATTTTAGAAATTTGCCTCCCACCTAAACAGGGCAAATAGATCACCCTCCCATACGATACTGTTCTTATTTTGACCCAACCTACATGCCTTAGTTTTTTGTTGCAACTTACACAAAACATCTTATATACTGAAACACAAATTTTGATGAAACTTGATGGAAAGTGTTTTTATAAAGGTTTATACGAAAATATTTTTATTTACTTTCTAAGTTAACAAAAAATTTATTTCTTGCATTTAAAAATTTTAAGAACAAAAAAGTTAATATGCCATTTTGGAGTAGGAATCTTTTTGTTACTAACGGTGCCTCCAATAGAACGTTTTTTTTTCTTTCAGAATTTTCGCTAAAGAATCAACCGATTTCAATTAATTCTATTATTCTGAAGCTTTAGGTACAAATGAAACACAAAAAGCTACCAATAGTTTTAGGATAACATTTTATTATAAAGTATACAAAACATTCTTCAACTAGTTTTATTTAAATTTATTTGGGTTTCGAATTTTTCCAATTTGTCTGTCTTAAATAACTCCACTAATAACCAAAAATGAAAATACTTCCTATAATATTGTCAAAATAAATTTAAAGATGTTTTTAAATAACTTTTAGTCGTGGTACTTGGTACATAATGTTAGGGATAATTACTTTTATAATCAACTGAATTTGATTTTCAAATTCGCTCGATATGAAATTCTATGTTTTCGAAAATTTGGTTATTACTTCAAACTATAAATATTGAAGACGCATCAATTTTTAATCGTTTTATTAAATAAAATTACACAATTACAAAATTACAATTAAAATGTTGGCATTTTTAATGGAAAAAAATTATAAAAAAAATTAATCTGACGAATTTGAGCGACATAGCGTGAGTTGGTACTCAAATATGAATTTTTGTAACGAATTTTATATTCTTATATGCGTATGAATATTTTTATGTTTCCTCCTAAACTTAAAGAAAATAAATACTTAAAAGAACAGAAATAGAAAGAAAAACAAAACTAACTTCAAATACAAAAATACAAAAATTGAAAACGGAATGAACCGAATGGCAGAAAATCAATTTTTATTTTTATTAACATCTTAACTTTTGTCATGTGAATTCAAAATAAATATTATAAATAAACCGATTTTGAACTCACAAGCTATTTACAAGTGTTTTTTAGATTATGTACCATTTAAATAGCACTTACACTTTACATCTATTTGCAATCTTTTCGCATTTTCCATTTTGGATAACATTTATGCGTATCATCTATTGAAAAGCTGAATTCTGATAACAACATTTCGAACCTTACCCATTTCAAAGTTTATGTTAATTTAAAATATTTAAATTAAATGGCAACTAAATGCGTTTCTATAAATATCAACTTTAAAGGTTGTAATGATGCATTACACCCTCTTCTTCACCGCTGCCGTTTATTAAATTGCATACAAAGCAATCCCGAATCACCGTTAACAACGCCTCTAGAAAGAGCCAATCATAAGAATAAGAAAATATTAATAATACTTTTTGTTTGTGAAATTATAATTCACACTCGGTTCAAACCGAAATATACATAAGAGACCGTGGATGAGCACCATAAAATCGAGCTCTGCCACAGTAGAAATCAATACCAATCCCGATTACTTGTTGAGTCTCCATTTTGAAGGACTAAGGTTCCAGAAGCGACAGTGGAAGCCCAGGTTTTAGGTAGTTAAAGTGACGTCTGCTATCAAAGACTGTAATTTAGTGACGTCTGCTATCTCAGATTGTAGTTTAGTGACGTCTGCTATCTCAGATTGTAATTTAGTGACGTCTGCTATCTCAGATTGTAATTTAGGATATATTGCTAAACATTTGAATTGTATAAATCTAGGTTATAAGGTTATATAAATGTAAATAACCATAAGCATATATATATTGAATTTTATAACAGTACATGTAGTTATAAGACAATAAGAATTGTATAGAAATTGTGAGAACCAGCGATTGGTGAATAAAAACAACCTCAAATACACTAAAGTTTGTTGCTTCTTTGGTAAAACCCTGGACCCGACGAGCATACCTCAGCCTATGACAAAAAGCATCTCACAAGGTTATGAAGGAACCTACATTAGAAATAATAATAATAAAAGCTGTACCTATTTGATTTGTTTATTTATTAGTTATTCAAATATCAATCTCCCTTAACAGATAACAGTTGTACATTGTACAAGTTACAAAAGTTGTTATAACAACATTTTTAAGAAGCCTCAATAATGTTGGCGCGTGTCCCGCTGTAAATGGCAATGGCACATGGTTTTATAAGCTATATATACTACTTGTCCCTGTGTTGTACCGGCATATCAATTTTCATTCATTTCAGCCATGACCAACTGCATCTTTGTTAGGAAAAGTATGTTACCCAGTTTGGATAGGTTTACCAACAAAAAAAAAAACAGTTTTAACTATTTTGGCATCCAAGATTCAATCTTAAAATTGATGTTAGTTTTGTTAAAACAATAATTGATAGCTAAACTATGTTTATACTATGTGTCGTATTCAATTAAAAATACCAATTCCTTATATGCTAGTAAGGTTAAAATTTTCCAAACCTCCATGCAATTTTATTTGCATCCTGCAAATTTTTCTGGTAGATTGCCGTCTTCGTCTTTGAACTTTTACAACTTTGAACAAAAATTATAGGTGCGTGTCTGATCAAATTATGTGCTCTGAGGTAGGGTTGCCGCTTTGTGATTATTTTCAATGAAAATCTGAACTGATTCTCAACTTTTTGTTTATTTTCTGAAAATTGTTAATTTCATACCTTTGGAGTTCTTTAAAGTTTAGATACAAAACAAACAACAGACCTAATAACGTTAAACAAAAACGAATGAAGAATATAGTTTTGACAATAGCTCTATCTTTTACTATGGATGTGATAGAGATAGAAACAGGAGATGAAAACAATATCCTTTTGATCGTCTTGGTTTTACGTAACGAGGCTAGTGTGATGATTTCTTGGCTCAAAAATTATTCAAAAAGTGTTCCAAACTAAATTGTATGCTTGGCAACTCTGTTTATAAAAATTATACAAACATCTACCTTCTAGACAATGTTGCCGCTGCTTCTAAAGATGGAGTTATAAAGAGACAAATGTAAACTGCACCTTGTTGAGTGTGTACTTGTTTCCCATTTTTCCATTTTACTTAAAGTTCACTGACATGGTTGATATTTTTCGTATCAATGAAATGAAAATGAAATAATAGTGTGTACCATTGCGTTCATAACTTACGTAATGAAAAAAATCATGAGTAGTTTAATGGGTTTATATCTATATTAGAGATTGAAATCTGACATGAGAAAAAGCATTTGAATTTTAATTTTATTTGTATATGTATTTTGTCAACACAAAAAAGAATCATCAAAAATTAGTATGTATTTGTTTTATGGACCATTTGTACTTTGGTTTGGCTTAAAAGTTTTGTCATCTGTCATCTGGAGAACGCCCAAAAATTTCGATTTGCATTAATATGCTTCTTACGGTGGCACAATTTTCAATGACTCTTCCGCATAGATCTGACTGAATTTGGTCGATGGCCGGTGTTATGTTCACCTAAAGGGCATTGGTCGATTGTTGTTTATTCGCATAGACCTGCGACTTCAGGAAACCCCAGAGTAAAAAGTCTAGCGAGGTGAAATCGCATGACCTTGGTGGCCAATTCACGTCACCTCTGCGAGAGATAACCTTACCCTTAAATTGTTCATGCAGAATGTTCATTGTGGCGGTCGCTGTGGGAGCCAGCTAAAATTGGTTATCAGCAATCGGTAGTGCTATCTGTTGATGCTGATGGCATCAACGAAACCGACGATGTTTTCGGTTGATCTTGCGTTTCGTTGATGCAAGGGCGTTGATTGACTGAATCGGTCGACTCAAATTTGGCATGCAAACTTCGGTTAATCGATTTGGAAAGACAACAATATAAACCGTTAAATGGGCGCAACGGACGTATAGTTGCCCCAAAAGATTTTGATACTAAAGTTTTATCATTTGGACTCAATCGGCATTTGGTTGTTCGCAATCGTGTAACTTGCAATGGCGATTTGGCATCAGTAAAGCTACGATTAGACGGTCAACGAAAATAGTTAACGCGTTGACTATCTGACATCAAAATGACGTCAAATTCCGTCCCAAGGTTATCTATCTTGTCGTGTGATCGTTAACGCAGAATACTGTCCCTACGTTGACATTGTTTTTACCTTCAACGCATTGACTTTTTTCTTTGAACGTGTAATCACCCTGAGCAATTGTTAGGACACATTGACGCAAAGCGTTGACCATAATCCCAACGTTGACATGCCATACTTTTCTGCCACGTCAACGTAGTCTGAGTTGACTTCCGTGTGGCATTGACGGACTATAGTGTCATTCGTGTGATAGTCAATGTGTTATACGTTGACATGGTCAACGTTGGCGGTCCATTGGCAGTGTGTTGATGACTTTTTTGTTAACGTCAGAGAGTCAATGCGTTGACCATTTACATTGACAGTCTAATCATCATCATCATCATCGTCGGCTCGACAACCGGGGTCCGGTCCTGGCCTCCTTCAACAAGTCTCTCCACCCATCCCGGTCTCGAGCCGCCGCCATCCAGTTGCGCACCCCAAGGCTCCGGGCGTCCTGGTCTACGCCATCTCTCCAGCGCAAGCATGGTCTACCACGCTGTCGTCTACCATAGAATGTACCACAAAGAACTTTCCGAGCAGGTTCCTCTTCGCTCATGCGAGCTAGTCTAATCATAGCTTAACTGAATAATAAACACAAGATTTGACAGATGTCACCAAAACAACATTTACGCCACAGGCCGCCAAAATCTACTAGCTCCAATTGAAAAACCCTTCATAAGTAGGTGCTTTTCGGATATTTTTTTCTTGCAACAGTCGGGTTGAAGGTTTTGATTGAATTGTTTTTGTTTTTCTTAAATAGTATTATTATTTTTTTTTTAAATCTTTGATGATTAATGAATTTACTGCACTGCGACCTAAAGATCTTTTGTGGCCCCATATAGAGCTTAAAGCTCTTAAAGCTCCTCCTCCAAATCTATTTATTTCTCTGAGGAATTTAAGTATTTGAGGTATTTTCCATTGTTACCTGGTAGTATCCCATTTTTTTTTACCTTTGGTGCATTATGGCCTCCAATTTGCCCATTTCGTTTACTCATGAATATTACAGAATGTGTTAATGCTCCAATGATCAAGAATATTAATGTTTCTCCTAAGTTTACAGTGACGAGTAAGGAGGCTTCTTGGTACGATTACTATGAGGTTTTTCCTACTTAAGCTGATACAGTCTTTAAAATGATCTTGGATATATTCCCCAAGATGAAGTTTTGTCTGCTTAAGTTTGGGAAGGCATCCTCTTCGATGAATGGAATTAGTCGAAAGAAGAAAATCGATAATAGAAACACAAATTCACAGTGGCTCCCCACACTCCCTTTAGTATTTTATTTATTGCCCTTTCCAATAAACACAAAGACAAACACAAATATACCGTTATTAAGGTCCATTTTCTGAAAAGAATCTTAAATATTTAAGTTCAACATAAGACCTTATTTGACCATTTACGTTGAGGAAAAAGTAGAACATAAACGCTTAAGTTGAACGAAAATACTCGAGTTTCATATCAGCAAACGGCTTTTAAAGGTCTTAACCTTGAAGATCCCACATCAGTTAGAACCAGAGAGTTATTTGTAAGCTTCTAAAGTCACCACATACTCTGTTTTCGACTAATTTTTATAAATAGGGAATATCTCTAATAAAGTTCGTCAGTTGGTGACAAAGAGTAAAGTTAAGAAAATAAAAATCAGTAATTACTTCGATGCCAAAATAAAGCTGATGGCTTGAACTATTATTTTAGTTATTCAATTCATTATTACCTAAAACCTTCTTCATAAAATCACATTAATTTATTTCAATGATTTAAATTTTATTTATTTATGCAAAAGTTTATGGGTTGGAGTTAAAGTTTGTTTTTTTTTTTCACTAAAACCAAAATTCAAGTCAAAAGCTATTATGCCATCAAAATTATTAATTACTGATTTTACTTTCTAAACGTCTCAAAATAAAACATATAAATTTATTATGATGGTTCTCAATATTTCAATGAAATCTATAAATACCAACCGTGCTAAGTTTCACCTGTTTCACTCAAAAAAAAAATGCAAGACTAATCAAAACACACAGAGGCCAGGCCAGAGTATACACAATAATACAACAACAAAACCCACAAAAGGTCACAAAAAGCAAATTATCAAAAAAAAAAAAATATAAACAATTTTAAAAACAAAAAAACCCAAGCAAAACAAAATACACAAAATTGCAATTTGTTTGTCGCCCTGAAACTATAAAACGAAGAATTTTGAATTTTATTTCTATAATCTTAATTTTATGAATCTCAAAACTGCTTCTAAGTTCATTATCAGGGTGTTAATGTTTGCTACTTGCAAAGTCATGAAGTATAGAACTTTGAAATGGAATAAAACAAAGATAATTTTTTACTTGCTCTATTGGGCAAGTATTGGTTTCGTGTACAAAAAAAATATCGAGGTTATAATCAAAACTAACACTACGATAATCGAGAAGTCCGAAAAATTGGGTTCCGTCATGCCGTGCGTCGGTCTGTGCGTCTGTACGTCGGTGCGTCTGTGCGTGCGTCGGTGGGTCCACTGTTATTTGAGCTGAACCTAAACGGGTTAACCGATTTGCATGAAATTTGGTACAGAGCATTTTTATTTGATTCCCTACAGGGAAAATTCGAATTTTTGTTTTAGCTCATCTAGAATGGGTAGCTACCATACAAATATTTTGGTTTCTTCAAATTTCCTCAAAAACGGCTCTAACGATTTTGATTCAACTTCGTTCCTGTAATAAAACCAATTGTAAGAAAACTGTATTTCAGGTTTTTCTCAAAAAATTCACATAACGGAATTAGGTATTCCACGTTTTTTGAGAAAGTGGTCTTATTTTTGGGTTATTCTAGTATATCTTTTCCATGATTAGACCGATTTTGTTATAATTTTGCAATCTGATGCTTCTTAATAGTTTAAACAATAATGCATTTAAAAATTTTAAAAAATCATTTTCATAAACAAAAAAAAAATCAAACCAAAAATCAATTTTTTAGTACTTTTGACTCGTATAATATTTTCTCGTTGAAGATATACATCAACATCTTCAATGTGGGGTTACACACAGTATTTAACAACAAGAGCAAGTTCGTGCGATCAAGTCGTGCATATTTGTTTAAATTGACATGAAATTTACTTTATTCGAAAGACAATCTTCTGGCATTATAGTTTAAAAATGATTTCTGGCTTATGCCCCCACGGATGGCTCGGAAGTAGTCTACTCTGGAGGTCCAATTTTCGATGACTTTTTCCAACATTTCTGGCCGTATATCGGCAATAACGCGGTGAATGTTGTCCTCCAAGTGGTCAATCGTTTTGGGCTTATCAGCGTAGACTAGTGGCTTCACCTATCCCCACAGAAAATAGTCAAGCGGTGGTAAATCACACGATCTTGGAGGCCAATTCAGGGGTTCGTATAAAACGTGAAACTATATGCGGTTACCAAACGTTTCCTTCAATAAATCAATTGTGGCACGAGCTGTGTGACATATTGCACCATCTTGTTGAAACCACAGCCCCTGCACATCATGGTTGTTCAATTGATGAACGAATTGACTGTAACGTTCTGGCCAGCATCGTTTTTAAAGAAGTACAGACCAATTATTCCACCAAACCATAAAGCACACCAAACACTCAGTTTTTGTGGATGTAACGGTGTCTCAAACATACACTTGAGGATTATCATCACTCCAAATACGGCAGTTTTGTTTATTGACGTATCCATTCAACCAAAAGTGAGCTTTATAGCTAAACAAAATTCGCTTACGTAGTGCGCGATACGTGGTTCGAACAGAACTATGATTTCAAAATAAATTTGCACAATTTGGAAGCGTTGTTCAGGCGTTAGTCTATTCATGTTGAAATACCAAACCAAACTAAAAATAAATCACTTGACAGCTGACAAAATGGCCGCCAGTTAAAATAGTGTTGCCAACTTAAAGTTCTATGCCACTAAAAAAACACGTTTTAGATACATAGTAGGTACTAATATGGCAAGTTATGGATTCTTAAAAAAAATCAACTCGAGATTTTGATCAATATTTATATTAAGATGATAGGAAAGACAAAAAAAAGTGGGTCTTCCAAAAAAGGCCGTCTGTCTGTTCGGCTACAGCCTAAATGGAGGGGTCGATATCCTTTTAAATTTCGTACACCAAAGATTACAAAATTCAATAAATTTTAATAATTATAAGTTGCCGTTTAGTATCAAAATTAGTAAGATTTATCATTTAAAATTATAAAATTTTACATTTTACCATTATTATGGTAATCATTATCTTGTAATTTTTTTTTGATTAAAAAGGCTAGTTTATTTACTTGACTTTAGAACCAAAAAAATGTGACCGCACATAAAAGCAAGTATTTTTTATAAATTTGTATTATTTGTTTTGCAAAATCTTTTTGTTTTAAACGAATATTATAAATTAATTGGTACGTACCTATTCATATAGCAGTTCTCTAAACTCGTTGTTTGCCAAACTAGAGTTTCAATATAAAATGGCTGAACGAAAAGGTACAGCTCATATTCATAACCAAATTGTTTACTTTTTATTAAAATATAAGTTCCTACATTTATATTGAATTAATGAGTTAAACATTGGCTTGGCAATGGCAAACAATAAGAATTAAAATTCAATTAAATTAACGCTGTTGCTCCATTGACAATATTTGTGGCAATGACAATTTATTGCTTGGGTGGTCAAGTCATGGTCATTTCATTGCTAGGCAGGTAATTTCAGTTGTCATATTGTCAAGTGTCAGTATAGAAATGGCGGCCAACAGCAAATGTTCTATACTCTGTCCAACAAAAATAGACAGTACACGTCTTATGGGAAAGCTTTTTCAAAATCAGTAGCGTGCCATATTTTTGCACCATATTAAATTGAAATAACTCCTCCACAAGAAGTGTTTGCCCGCCCGTGAATTTAAATAGCATCTGACACAGACCCACATCTGAGTGTGCACTGAATTGCTGTGGCCAATGGCGATTGGTTGCTGCTTGATGTGCATTCAGAGTTACTCGTGTCTATTTGGTAATTCGTTAAGCTTTTTTTCCTTGAGTTTCTGTTAAGGTGCTTTTGATTTTCGAGCTTTAAGAAAAAGCTTTTAATGATGAGTGTTATCGTGTACACTACGAAAACCCTGTGAAAGCTTTAATGAAGAACAGATTTATGCAATCCACTGTAGCCAGAATGAGAGGCAAACGTCCTATCTTGCCTACACTGACAATTTTTGTTGGACAGAGTATTGTGCTGTTTTTATTCATTGGAGATAAATTTTAAACAGCCTGATGTTAAGCATGATACTACCTTTAACAATTTAATAACTTTACAGCTCTATACTAAAATGTTCTTAGTTTTAAACAAATTTTAACGATTATCATACTAAACCAAATTTCTTAATACATTGCCGCTGAACATCACTAAAATTGTGACAGTTCGAGCAAAAACTTATGGCCTTTTCGATTGGAGTCAGAATGTCAGTAATTCTTCTGAAAAGAAGAGAAATTTGCTTCTGATTTTGTTTTCAGAACCGTTCCAGAAGGGTTCACACGTCGTATCAAATCATTCTCCCGGATTACCAATCGAAAAGGCCACTAAAGAAACATACCTTTTCCCAAATTTGCAACTGTCAAAATGACATATGGAGTTACAGTAGTCTTTCGATAATGGTAATTACCGATAATGTGAGTTTCTCTAAAATGTGAACCGCCAAAACTTTATATTTTCATCTCTCTAATGTGAAAATGTGAATTTCTTTTGTAAAAGTTTTTATATATTTCTCATTTTTTCTCTTGTTAGTTTTGAGTGCGATGTTAGGGACTAATTGTTAGGGACTAATTAACTGTTATTTGTCTAGACATATTTCAAGGTATTGAATGCAGCTGCAGTCCAGAGAGTGTCTTCTGAGAATTACGTAGGTATCGCTCTTAAATCCGAAAACGCCTTTTTTTAATTAGTTCACAATATCGAGGGACTATAATGTCATATGGTACCTACTATAAAGATAAAATCGTCATTTAGTGATTTTAACTTCAGTTAAATATTAAAAAAATAATAATACGATGCTAGCTCCTTTAAAATGTGGAAAATACATTTTTTTCCTTGCGTCATACTAAAAATGCTTTAACTTCGTACTAAATTGTCTTAAATTAGCGCCACTGTTGCGATTTGCTACTTTTCGTCCAGTTTTCGTTAACTATTGCTTTCGGGAGTGAAGAGCGCTCCGCAACGGCACTTAACAATAGTGATCTGGCAGCTGGCTGTAAATTGATGTTAGCTAAGTATTGCAATGTTCTACACAGGTTCGATAATAAAGCTTATTTCCTTTAAATAATAACGTCCACTTATTTACTTTACAAAACACATACTTTATTTCACTTCAAATCTATTTTATTATTCTCCAATCACAATAGTATGCAATTTAAAATTTACTTCCGGATACACTTTTACTTCTTACCTGACGTTATCACATTCAAAATTAAACTGTTTCTACTCGCTCGAAAACATCTCCTTATATAGGGAAGTAAATAGTTCTAGTCTTAACTAGTATCCACTGGAATATTCGAGTATTTCTCCTTCTAGAATTTTCCTTTCCAGTCGCTGACAGATGGAACATTGGAATTGATACTCAGCTGAATCACAAGATGGCGCTGTATACGGTTGAAGGTTTGATATTTAGTTTTTCCGAGAGATGGCACTGCAAACAGTTAGAGGATTTTCTCTTGCTTCAAATTCAAAGTAGTTGGGTAATTATTAAATCGTGACAGTATCAAAGATACTTCCAAATTCTTCCAACTTCAAGTTTCTAGTCGAAAGTTCTGTCAAAGTTCATATACACAAATTAAATTGGAGTAAAATTGTTAGAAATGTCAGTTTTGAGAAGCAAAAGAACAGACCTATTACCTTTCATATAATGGAAAACACTGTCATTGCCATTGCTAAAGCGTTTCCATTGGCATTGGCAATATGAAAGTATTCAAGTCAATGCCAATGAGCGGGGCAATTTACTGCCTAAAATATTTCTAATCGAGCCTCTAGGTTATTGTGTGCTTCGCAAAAGTTTAAAAAATTATTTCACTACCTACGTATATTAAAAAACAGCTGTTTTTTCCTACATTTGACTTTGATACACATTTTCATAAATTTTGTATTTGATTAAAATATGGTTACACCGAAGATTTAAATTCAATATCAATAACAATACCTACCAAACCAAACCAAATGTTTTCAGCTGGTAATTGAATCAAATTATATATATTATCTGATGACTGTAGGTAAATATGTAGGTAGGTATATCTATTGGTAGATATATTTCCAACTTGTTTCCGTTTGCATCAGATTTATTTTTAGGCGAATTGTTATACAATCATTATATTCAGTTGTATATCAGTGCCAGTTTGTGATCGATCAGTATCTTCAGAGGTAGGAAAGGTACGAAAATTCACGCCATATTTAACTTAATTACTTAAATTATAGTTAATTTCATTTGTAAATAAACTGAAAATAAAATACACAAACATACATAGATTTTTGTGACGTACATTCATATATGTATACACAAAAAAAAAAAAAAAAAAACAATTTAATAGCAATGCAAATCTTGTAATATAATTCCATCATAATTAATCTTAAGTGACTTTTCTTCAATGAAGTTAATAAAGAATGAAGCACAAAGTATCAAATCTTGGTTTTACTATATACGTTCACACTAATCATACAATAATTTGATAACCTGCATCCCACTTTTCTAAAATCCATGTTGCCAATAATCTTGACGCATCTCACGTATGTATATCTATAATACTATTCTTATCAAAGGAATCTTTCCCTCCAAATGGAAGTGCTTCAAAATTATTCCCATCCCTAAAAATAGTGCTAACACAGGGTTTCGCCCAATCGCTATCCTTGTCTAAAGTCCAGGAAAAAATAATGCAGAAGCAATTAGCTGGCTTTCTTCTACACAACGGTCTTCTAGCCTCAAAACAATCTTGCTTTCACCCAGGCCACTGTAGTACAACGGCACTGTTGGAGGTTATAGAACGGGCGAGAAAAGCGGTAGATGCCAACAAAATTTCGTTTTTGGTGCTTCTAGATTACTCCAAGGAGTTTGACACTATAAACCACAACATCTTATCATCATCATCATCATCGTCGGCTCGACAACCGGGGTCCGGTCCTGGCCTCCTTCAACAAGTCTCTCCACCCATCCCGGTCTCGAGCCGCCGCCATCCAGTTGCGCACCCCAAGGCTCTGGGCGTCCTGGTCTACGCCATCTCTCCAGCGCAAGCATGGTCTACCACGCTGTCGTCTACCATAGAATGTACCACAAAGAACTTTCCGAGCAGGTTCCTCTTCGCTCATGCGAGCTAGGTGCCCTGCCCACCGGAGTCTACCGAGCTTAATTTTTGTCACGATATCTGCTTCAAGGTAGATTGCGTACAATTCATGATTTTACCGTCTCCGGAATCGTCCTTCCTCACATATGGGGCCAACAATTCTCCTTAAGACTTTTCTCTCGAACGCGGCTAAGAGGTCGGAGTGCCTTTTGCTAAGCACCCAAGTCTCGGATCCATATGTGAGTACTGGCAGGACCATGGTCCTGTACAGCAGCAGTTTTGAAGTTATGGTGAGATTTCTGGATTTGAAGAGCTTTGACAGACTATAGTAGGCTCTGTTGGATTTGAGAAGCCGCCCGCGTAACATCTTATGTCAAAAACTATTGAGAATTTACAATTTTTCCACGGACGCAGCGAGAATTGTCTCTTTTTATCTTCTGTTGTTCTGAGAAATAAAATTTCTAATTTATTGCCAATATCCAGCGGAAGTCCACAGGGTTCTATTTTAGGTCCATCACTTGTCTCTATTTCTGTGAATGAAGTACCAACACTTTTACGCCACTGCGGTAAACACCTTTTTGCTGATGACCTTCAGCTCATGAAAAGGAGCTTTGTTGGCATTGTTGAGGATTGTATTGATTCAATTAATGAGGACCTCTCATCTATTAGACTTTGGTCAGTCAAATGTGGTCTTACTTTAAATCCTCTAAGAAGCAAGTGCCTCGTTATCTCTAAGAGGTCCATAGATTTGTCTGGTTTTTCAGATAATCTTCTGGTGACTCGAAAATAGAATTTGTGGATGCAGCCAAAAATCTGGGAATTTGCTTTAATAGAAATTTAAGTTAGAGTGACCATATCAATCAAATTGTTGGGAAAGCGTATGTGGCTCTTCGATCATTGTGACCAACAAGAAGTTTCATCCCTTTGGATGCAAGAAAAATGCTCGCGAAAACACTTGTTGTACCCATTCTAACATACGGCTGTGAAATTTTTTGTTAGCTTGATAGTGTTAGTGAAAGGAAGATGAATGTCATATTAAATAACATCGAGCGCTACATCTTTGGTCTTAGACGCTATGATCACAAATCTCAGTTCTCCAAAAGTATCTATGAGATCTCCTTTGACAACTTGCTTAGACTTCGAATTCTTGTCAAGCTCTTTAACATCATTAGTAGGCGTCAACCTTCTTTCATTCCAGTTCTCGCTTTCAAGACGATCAAACAAAATTATTATTCCCCGTTTTTTCATGCCTAACGTTAGAGCGACAGTTTCTTATTAATGCAGGTCGTTTGTGGAATTCCCTTCCACGACATGTTAGGGATGCGGGATGATTAGTTTATACTATTCCTCGTCCTAGTAGGCCCTCCGGTTGCCTGATTGCTGTGGGATTTGTTGCTATTCTGTTCACTTGTTTTCTTTAGTTTTGCTTAATGATTTGTTTGTTTCTTGCATTTTTTATATTAAATTTGTATTATATTATAATCACTATTATTATTTTTCACACTTATATTTTTCTTCTTATTTTTAATTAAATTAATAATTTGTCCATATACACAAGTTTTTAATTTACACTTAATTGTAAATAAGATGTAAATGTTAAAATAAAGTTACCTTTAATAAATAAATAAATACAAACACAAATAACAAATACTTTTGTTAATATTTCGCGCCATAAGGAACTATTTCATTAAAATTGAAGTTTTATGCGATCATAGTTTCCTGGGGTCTTTATATAAATGGATGTGTTTATTTGAAAATAGAACTTAAGTAGAAAACCCAATATATGCTGAAATTTGTAAAATTAATTTCCTGGAAATTAGGTACCAAGGGTTTCATCCAAATCGAAATAGAAAATGCTTATATCGGGTTTTTCAATAAGAGCGCTACAAAAGTATTTTTTAAATAAAACAAAAACGGTTTTGGATATCAATAAAATTCTTTATTCCTGTGAAATTACGTTCGATGCCATTATGTATGGAACTCGAATTTTTTTGCATGGCCACCACGGACACGCTTGCAGAAGTCCAGACGGTGAACCAAATTTTCGACGGTTTTGAAGCATTAATCGGCCGATACTGCTGCAATTTCACGTTCAATATTCGTACGAAGTTCATCAATCGTCGCTGGCTTGTTGGCATAGACCATAGACTTGACGTAGCCCCACAGGAAATAGTCTAACGGCGTCAAATCGCACGTCCGAGGCGGCCAAGCGACTGGACCATTTCGTGAGATAACACGTTCTCCAAACTTGGTTTCCAATAAATTGATTGTGACATTCGCTGGGTGGCTTGTGGCGCCTACCTGTTGAACCCACATGTCTTCCAAGTCCATATCAACCAATTGGGGCCAAAAGTATTCTGTTATCATTGAACGGTAGCGATCCCCATTCACAGTAACATGCTTTCTTGATCATCACGGAAGAAGTACGGCCCAATGACGCCGCCGGCCCATTAACCACACCAAACCGTCATTTTTCCGGTATGCAATGATGACTCATGGAGTACGTGTGGATTGCTGCCTGACCAATACCGCATATTTTGTTTATTGACGAAGCCATTGAGCCAGAAATGAGCCTTATCCTTGAGGATGATTTTTCGATTTTTAGCGCTTTTAACGTTGAGGCCACCGACTATGAATTTCGGTAGTAAATTTTAATAATTTCGAATCGTTGTTGGCTCGTATATCTTTCCATCATAAAATGGTTGAAGAGAAATGTCAAAAGAGCGGCAAGAAATATGGCGTCGTTTGCTGTCTCTGTTGCTCTACTTTTGTAGCGTCCCTGTTGAAAAACCCTTTAGAAAATTTAACAAAAAGAAAATTTTTACCTGCCCTAAGGAAAGTTTTAAGGAATTCTTTGCGATATTAATCCAAAGAGCACTATCTTTCACAAGGACTAACAATTAACCCTACAAAAACGCATATTATACAATTTACCAAGAAAAGTACTTCTACCACACATGAAACCTATCATGTTAGCTGGTGAAGTAATTAAAACAAAGAGAGAGGTAAAATATCTAAGAACAACACTAGATAGTTAACTCCTTTGGAATAAACACGTAGAAATTACCATCGAGAAATCCACAAAGGCCCTTATGATATGGAAAAGACTTGCATGTATATCATGGGGATGCAAACGGCGCGGCGCGGTTTTCCATCATTACCCTACGCCTCCACACGCAATAGTTCATTTCTAAAAATCGGGACCACAAATTTCATGAAATCAATTTCAGTGGCAATAAATGAAGAAATAATTTGACGTCTCATGTCAGGTTAAGAGTTTGAATGGGAGTTCCAAGCATTTCAACTGTAAATGCAATAGGTGTTGTTTGCTCGGCAACCTGAATAAAAAAGATTTCATGCCATAATTTGCCCACTGAACGCAGCAAATAAAAATGTCTGCAATCATTGCTGAAATGAAGATAGAAATAAAGATTTCTAGTGGAGGCGCAGAGTTAGGGAAAAATGAAATTTGAAAGAACATGGGTACAGAAAGACTGCCTGTCTATTAGTACATAATTCTAGAATATTATAAGAAAAAAAAAAAAACGATAAGAATCATTCACTCGTGGTCGCAGTGGTCAGATATTTGAGTAAATTCGTAATTCTTTAAATTTGTTTGAAAAAAACACCATAACATAGAGGCCAAATGGGCAATATGTCAGGCCAGCTTTACCCAGTTACAAGGTTATCTATTTTTTGCGAGACACCCTGTATAATCAAAACATTCAAAATAAAATTTTAAAACATTTTCTTCGTTAAAACAATCGAAAAAGATCGAATCATTTGATGTTGGTGACCAATAGCTTAGAAAAAGATCGAAGACAACTCTCAATGCTCTCAACAGAAAACAACCCTTTAATGTTGTAACATCTATTGATTCCCATAATGAAGAGGAATCAATCAGTATCAACAGCTCCCTCAACTTTATAAGAATATGGGAGGAAGACATAGTTGAGGCAATAATATCAATCAAATCAAATGCTACTGGCCTCGACCTAATTGAATCTAAGTTCGTAAAATTATTGCTTCCCTATATACTGTGTTTTACTCACATATTCAATAGCATAATAACCACCTGAGGACCTTATTCTCATTTCACGTTGGTCTCAGAAAAACCATCTTTGCTTAAACCCCGTCAAATCTACAGCTCTTCCCATCTATCGCAAGATCTTTGATTTATCGGTCTTAAACCCATTGAAGCTTGCAAATGAAACCATTGAATATGTCAGCAGTGCTTGAAACCTTGGAATTGTTTTCAATCGTACCCTCAAATGGAACGACCACCTAATTAAAGCAATCGGAAAAGTCTATGGTATAGCCTTGGTTCTTTAGGTTACTCAAAATTTCGTACCTACAAAGACTAAATTACTTCTTGCCAAAACGCTGTTACTGCCTTTTGTGTTATATGGATGCGAAATTTGTTGCAACTTAGACTCAACCACTAACCGCAAGTCAAATGTCGCATATAATAACATTGCTCGCTATGGCTATAATTTACGACGCTATGACCACGTATCATCTTTTGCGGTTCGTATTACCGTCTGTAGCCTAGGAAATTTATTAAATTTTCGCTCACTTAGCTATCTACATGAAATCTTTCAAACTAAACAGCCAGATTATCTACATAGTAGGGTTGCTTAAACATCGATAGTCAGCGCTTTCGATAGTATCGATAATTTTAAGATAAAACTATCGATACTATCAATAGTATCGATAGTATTTTTTTTATTTTAAAGCCCTAGCCGTTGGTTTGTAATTTATCCATACGAATTCGAACCTGTGCCTACGTTCTGTGACTCTTACATCGAAAAAAAAACAGTCCAAAAACGATGAAAATTGAAACAAATCACATGAGTTTTTCAAAGTTTCTCGACCGATTTTATCGATGCGAGAGTTACAGAAAGTAGGCACTGAATCTGATTTAACTTACCACGTAGAACAAAAACAATAGGTGATACCACTTTCTACAGTGCCTACGTTCTGTAACTCTCGCATCGATAAATTTTGTCGAGAAACGGTGAAAATTGAAACAAATAATATGAGTTTTGTTCCATTTTTCAACGTTTCTCGACTAATTTTATCGATGCAAGAGTAACACGTTGACTCATGACTCTTTTTGAAATTAAACGAGTTGGAAGGTGAGATCCGATCTCTTTTATCACTCCCACTCATTAAATTTCGAAAAGGGTCATGACGTATGAATGTATAACCGCCATATTATTCACTAGATACATCCAGATTGAAGCTTAAATCCAGATGTATTTACATTGAATTTGTATGCTTTACATCTGGATTTAAATTTTTAATCTGGATGAATCGAGTGAATAATATGGCCGTAAGTGTTAGTGTGTTTTTTTTTTAGTTTATGTTGCTTATTATAGGTTTCACCACTAATAAAGATGTGGGGCGAAAAATTATCGATAGTATTTTTAAAACTATCAATACATTCGATAGTTTTTACTGTCGATACTATCGATAGACTATCGATGTTTAAGCAACCCTACAACATAGTAAGCTGAATTTCCCTCATTCAACAAGGTCCTTTGCTCTTATTCTACCTCGATACAATTTTCTTATTACTGAGCTTCAATTTTTCGTCCATGTTATACCTACGCCTTTGGAACTCTCTGCCCATAACTATGAGGTACAAGAAGCATAAGAAGATTTAAATTTTTACTTTTCAACTATTTGGCAAATCATTGATAATATCTATTTATCTAGTAATTTTTATTTTATTATATTTTATTTTATTTTATTTTATTTTATTTTATTTTATTTTATTTTATTTTATTTTATTTTATTTTATTTTATTTTATTTTATTTTATTTTATTTTATTTTATTTTATTTTATTTTATTTTATTTTATTTTATTATATTTTATTTTATTTTATTTTATTTTATTTTATTTTATTTTATTTTATTTTATTTTATTTTATTATATTTTATTTTATTTTATTTTATTTTATTTTATTTTATTTTATTTTATTTTATTTTATTTTATTTTATTATATTTTATTTCATTTTATTTTATTTTATTTTATTTTATTTTATTTTATTTTATTTTATTTTATTTTATTTTATTTTATTTTATTTTATTTTATTTTATTATATTTTATTTCATTTTATTTTATTTTATTTTATTTTATTTTATTTTATTTTATTTTATTTTATTTTATTTTATTTTATTTTATTTTATTTTATTTTATTTCTCTTACAAATTTTATGTGTAAATAGGTTTTTGAGATAATTTAATTCAATTTCTTAAATAAGTTTAAAGGCTTTCAACACTTATAAGACTTTTGTCATACTTTGTAAGAGATTTTTAAATAAATAAATACTAAATAATAAAATTTCAGCATTCAATTATATTTTCAAACAAACAAACAAATATCTGAGTGTTGACAATACTCCCGTTAATTTTCTTAAAGGCTCTGGACAAACTTTTAAATTATATTGTTATGTGTAAAATATGAATTTCGTGGCTAAAATTGAAATAAAAAAAAACCGTTAGGTATTTTATCCGAACTAGTTGTTTTAGATGAATTTCTCGTCAAGGGAATTAAATACAATTGCTCAGTGTCAAATTCAAATTTTATATGGCAATTTGTGTACCACGGTGTACAATCTACAACACACGTGAACACGAGACAAATATTTGCCATAAAGATCAAGTAAAAACAGTAAATGCTTTATCATGCCATAAACACAAAAAAAAAAAAACATTTGCCAAAATAATTAATTTAATATCAGCAAGTGTGGTTTACAATTTTTCATACGTAATTTAATCTCCACAAAGGTGATGGACACAAATGTTTTGTTTTTTTTTTCGTGTTTTGTAATTACATAGATAATTTTAAATTATTGCTTTTTATTTCGCTGTCAGACAATTAAATAAAATGGATGTTTGCATACACATATGAGTTTTTATTTTTTTTTTACTCAAAAAACCATACATACATCGTCCAATTAAAACAAATTGTTAGTTTTAAAGTTATTATTTTTAGTTTTTTTTTTTTTACTGTGGCTATACAAATTAGAAAATGTAAAGATAACCACAGTCAGTAACCACACAAATTTGTGTTTAATTATCCACAAACAATGAAGAATTCACATTTATTATTAAAATTAACTAAAAAAAAAAAAAACGATAAAAAAGTGCACTTTAAAGATGTACTTTTTAAATGTGAGAAAATGTATTGCCGGGAGGCACGTTTAGGAATTTCCTCGTAATGAGTTAGGAAAAATAAATTGTATTAACTTGAAGCACTAGGTTTTGATAAATTTATTTTAATTTTAGTTTTGTCATAGCTATATTTAAATGATGGTTTTTATTAGGTAAGAATTTTTGTTGAAATATTTTAAATATCTAAAACAGATTTAAAATAGTTTTGAATTGAGTTTTTTTTCTAGAAAATTATTTTGGTATTTCAGTTGGTATGCTACAATGCAGTCGCAACAAATCATTTATTGAATTTAATTAAAAGATTACATTCGTTGACTTCACTTTGAGACTTCGAATTAAGAATATGCAACCATTGTCCATTTGATATCAAAAAGATTGTTATAATTTTCTCCCCATTCATTTAAAGCATTCAATTGAATGCAATCTCTTAGAAATTCATCCTTTCAATCATTCTTTTTTATTCTTTGAATTCTTTGGCATATCGGTGGCCCCATGCAAAACTATACTAAGTGCAAATATGCTTTTTTTCAGGGGAGAGGTTCAAAGTTTTTTGAGTATAACTTTCTTTTTACTCAATAGATTTCTGAGCTTTTTTTTGGAATAAAACACCGAATCTGTGTTGATGCGCCGTCTATGTTAGATTGGAGTTGGTATACTTATTGGTGTTTAGTTCTTACTTTAAACGATTCTATGTTATGTTAGTATTAAACTGCACGGAAAGAATATACTTGAAATCTATTTCAAGTTGACTTAGTATGAAAGTGGTTGCAGCATATTACGAACACAGGGCCCTAAGTGTTACTTAGAATTATTTACTTTGAAACTTTTGCATTTTCAATGTATCATATAGAATATACAAATTATAAAAAGAACGATTAAAGAACAAATTTTTTATTTATAACAAAAAAAAAAAAAACAAAAAAAAAAACAAAAGAAATAACAAGTTCACATTGTTTACATAATTTAATTATGTTGATTTAGTCATCATTTTCGGTATCTGATGGAGCTGGAACAGAAGATGTGGTTTTTAATGTCCTGTAGAATTCCTGATAGGTTAAAGGAATAAGATTTTGTTCGCAAAGCCAAATTAGGTCCGAATATTTTTCAGTAGAAACGGAAATTTGTTCCTTGTAAGCTCGTTCAAACACTTCCAGTGGAAACTTTTTTGATCGTTTCTTGTTTCTATTTTTTGATTTTGCAGCGTTCAACTCTATTATTTTGAATTCATCCTCAAAAAAGTATTTGTATTTCATTTCATAATGTTTGTCAGCATTGAAATATACTTCACGAATTTAGCTTAATGCGAGTTTTTCGTTTTCGGTATTTTTTATCCAGTTCAGAGAATTTGAAAAAGTTTTAAAATCTTTAAAATCATCTTGTATCTTTTCTGTTACTTTGTAACCCGGTTTTTTGGTTTTTGCATTCCTTATTATTGAATACCATTTAATTGGCGTGTAGACTATTTTATTTTTCTGACTTTTTTCAATTAAGGCATGTACACTATAGCCCTCGTTTTGAGTATGGACTTTCTCTAAAAATCTATGAGAGATGTTTATCTTAAAGTTTTTGGATGCCCATGCAAAAAAACCGAACAAAACCTTGTTCTTGTTTTGTCCACCACAATTGTCTGACCAAAAATGGAAGTATAGTACACCTCTTGCCACATATTCTTCAATAAATTTGAAAAGACAGTTTGAAACCTCTAGACACCCCTTTTTGGCGATGGTTTCATCCCAAACATAGCAATTCGCTTCATGAGAGGCAAGTTCACAAACAGTGAAATTATAAACTTGTAGTTTTCTTTTATAATAAAAGCAGCTTGAAAAGCCAGTAAAAGTGCAAAGTATTTTTTCGAAGTCAAAACAAGCAGTAACAGTGGCTGATGAAGCTTGTGCAGCTATTTTATCTGCTTCTTTTAAATCTCTAGCTTTTTGTTTATTGAATAAATGTTGATCATTTTCAAATTTTGAAGCTATGTTTTCTTCGGGTGTCATATTTTCGAATTTCAAACAGAAATCGCATTGATTTTTCTTCGGAACATAAAAGCTTAAATTAAAGTTAAAGTTAAAGATGTCACGATACTGCCTTAATGTTACTTTATATATTACATCATAACCCCTAGCTTCAAACCATTCTTCGTAAAGACGAAACATTTGTCCAACTGACTTAATTTCATTACTTAAGTATTTTTTTTCGAATCTTTTCCGCAGTAATGTGAATCTAGTAATGGAAAGGACTCGATGTGTTCATTTACAAACATTTTCGAGTTTTCCCTTAACTCATTTACTGGCCTTAAATGCTGTCCTCTTTTATCTGGACCAAGGATTATTCCATTACTCATTGCAATCTTTTCGAAAACTGTCCGGATCGTTTGTGCGGAGATTGAAAACGTATTTAAAAACATTTTTTGGCAAACTTGGACTTTGTGTTCAATATTATCTTGAATGAAAACTAAATTATACTTCCTAGAGCATGTCCTTTTTGAAGTTACATCAACAAGTGTTCGTTTTTTATCATTATTTTCCACAAGCCTTGACAAGAAGTCCCACTGTCTTGTTCTGCATCCTCTGAAATTTTGCTTTCACAATTCATCCTGCAGGTGTCTCCACATCCTTTTAGCATACGTTTTTCTTCTCTTGAAACGCCTTTTGAGGAAGTGAAAGATTTTCCTGAATTTTTTAAACGTTTGGCTTGATTTCGTTTCCAAAACTTTTGATTAAGAGGACGCTTTCTTCCAGATTTGGTTTTCAGATTTTCGGGAGAGTTTTCCAGACATAAACATTGTAACGGTACTTGGAATATAAAATGAGAAAAAAAAGAAACAGTATGAAGCATACTTACAACTACTTATGTGTCATCTTCGATCTCTTTTGCACACACAAAAGAATACCATATGGCACTTGAGTGCATTTGACTTTTGAAAATTCCAGGCAAAACAATACTATGTCAACATAGTAAAATGAAAACTTCCAAAATAAAATTACTTAGAAAAGCTATAATTTCAAGGCTTTTTGTAGGATTTGCATGAAAAAAAATTAAAAATAGAAGTCGATGCTGCGGTTTCAATGACACAAATAACTCAAAACAATACTTAGTTGACTTAGTATAGTCTTGCATGGGACCACCGATATGATCATATGGCTTGGAATACGAAGGTCAGATAACTGGGGACAAAATGTTATAGGCCTAGAGAACTTAAGCTTTATGGAGGAATGAAAAGAATGTTAAAATTGTAAAATTGAATAATGAATAAATTCCCAAAAGATTGCATTCAATTGATTGCTGAGTAAATTATTAGTGGAACAAATTATTGCATTCGTTTAGTGTCCAAATGAATTGTGATTTCAATTCTCAAAATGAAATCAAGGAATGCAATCTTTTAATTGAATTCAATGATGTGAATACCGACCTGGTTTTTAGTAAACAATCTTTTTCAGTCAGTTTAGAACCTAGCCAGGGCCAGCATATAGCTGCTTCTAGTTGAGGCACGCAGTTTGGCCTGGGCTACCCGAGTAGCAGTATCCCCTTCTTCATCGTCTCGTATGAGTTTTGCAGGGATGCCAAAACTAGACACTTAAGGTTGAACTAGAATAGTCGGAAGGCCATACGCAAGTGGACAGTATGGTGTAAAAATTGACATTGAACAAGCAATTATGCAATTTGTTTTCTCACTTTCAACCACTCAAGTGCAATATGGGTGACTTGTGAAACTGACGTTTCGGAAAGCTACTTTTCGGTCGGTTTTGACACAAGCTACCAATAGCTTCCGCCTATTCTAGTTCTACCTTTAGTTTAAAGGCTGGCTCACATAAGTTGTTGCTCTTTCATTCAAATTTTGTATATGAATAAATTGATGGTGTAAATGCTTTGAAGCCCGTTCTTTACGTATATTACTACACAAAACTCCTTACGAAATATTTTTGAACCAGAAGTGATTTTCCTTAGTTCTCGCCAGTTACTTATGCCTCCACATCCTTATTCTTGTAATAAATTAATCATTAAAAAAAAACTAGATTTCCCTAAAAAATATTCACAAATTCAGTTATTTACAATCCGCAAAGATAATTGAAATAATTACCAATAAAGTCAGTAACTCAACCGTGCTAGCAGTTGTTGTCATAACATTAAATAAAGTTTTAATATCAAATTCGTTATAAAGTCACAGAGGAAATGAAATTGCTGTCGATAAAAATGTATACACAAAAAAAAAAGAACAGAAAAAAAAGTATTTGCAAAAATGGGAAGTCCGAAAAGCTAATAGGTAGGTACCTAATTGTATAAAACGAATAAGTGAATTTCTAACCTCCAATTATCTCCTATTGAACATAAAAACTGTATGCATATTCCCATCAGGTGCCACCGCATTATCTAAAACAGTATTTCTATTTCGATATAGATAACAAACACGTCATACCTTTAGATAGTAAATACCTATACAAACGGTAGTTGATGAATTGAATTACTCTATTCCTATAGATACATTCATATACATACGTGTATGTAGGTAATCTTTTATTGCATAATTATTATTGAATTTGTTTATAATTTGCCGGTAAAAGTGATTATTTGAGTGAATGAAATTATAGGGTAATCTAACAAGTGGCGTTATCTAGTGACCATCTTAAGAGTTCATTTTAGGCTGTATTACTCATAAATTAGTATTGAGTGTACCGAATAATAATATACATATGTAGGAACAGAAAAATACTTTAATTATAGTAATTTTAATTTCTAAAAATTATTAATTGAAAAAGTAAGGTATAATAACGATTAAGCTATTACTA
This sequence comes from Leucozona laternaria, assembly GCA_932273885.2. NCBI lineage: Eukaryota > Metazoa > Arthropoda > Insecta > Diptera > Syrphidae > Leucozona > Leucozona laternaria. The sequence goes on along the minus strand of OW026366.1, from coordinate 179,511,763 downwards.
CGTTTTTAATTAGAGTCGAGATGATTTGAGCTAATTTCTAAATTAGCAGAAAAGTTTTTAGGTATAAAGGTATAATATACCTAATCTAAAGGGTCCGCCATCTAACGTATTTTTTCAACTAGTGCTTATTTCGTGAATGGTAACACTAAGCTCATGTCTGATTTGACAGATAATTAGTTTTATCCTTCCTCTGAACGAATATGGTTGTGTATGTGCTTCGCTAAGTGGGCCTGCGATCGACTTAGAGAAGATGCCGATTTTGCCAAAAAAATCATCTTTTCAGATGAAGCTCATTTTGATCTTGGTGGGTAGTAAACAAGCAAAATTGTCGCATTTGGGGCACAGAAAACCCGCACGCATACATTGAAAAACCGATACACCCAAAACGAGTCACTGTTTCGTGCGGATTTTGGTCCAGAGGCATAATTGGGCCATTTTTCGAAAATGAGCAAGGAATGGCCGTTACAGTCAATGGCGATCGTTATCGGGCCATGTTGAACGATTTTTTGTTCACAAAAATTGAAGAGGAGGATATTGGCAACATTGAGTTTCAACAGGACGGCGCTACGTGCCACACAGCCGAAGCTACACTCGATGTTTTGCGCCATTAATAAAAAAAAAGTTATCTGGCTGACCCTTTATATACCCAAAGTTCACTAATTTTGTTTGACAACTCGTTACATTTATAAATTTGCTTTCACATTAATAATTGACTGCTTGATTTAATTTATTTTCTGTGTCCAAAAATATCCGTACTTTAGTCTGGTACGCTGCTGATGCGAATAGAAAAATCCCATACATCCCAAAATCCCTCTTGATTCTTGAAAGGGGTCTGCCTTAGACTAAATGGGGTCGAAAAATAACTGCCCTCTAAAAGTACAAAATGCCGTGTTTTGACCTTCTGCATAAAAGTTTTAATATTTCTGCTGCCTCTGCTACCTCTGCTATCGTACTGATTAATCGAATTCAAAATATGTCAGTTTTTTTAAAGAACGACTTTTTTTCAGGGGCTTCCCGATTTATTTTGCCAAGGTTGAATTAAAATAAATGAGTTCAGGATTCCAATTACAAGAAAAGTCCATATATATAACGTATTGCATCAAGATTACTGTAAACGACTACGAGGTAATTAATAAGAGATAAAAAAGAGCTTGAATCAGTTTCAATTTAATAACGACTGGAATGACATTGGATGAGATATAAAGCTGACGTAAGCCACAGTCGATTCGTTTGACAACCATATGTTTGTATGACTTTCACAAGAAAGTTTTCGATTGATAAATTATTATTTACTTCATCTACATATGGTTCAACAATATTATTTTAAAGAAGAGCGATTACTAGAAGCGTCGATTAGATTCTTAGAGATTATTATCTCTTTTGATTTTTGAGGGTTTAATAGCAACTTGTTAACGTGAGCCCATGACATATATTCTCTCCAAGTCTTCATTTATGCTTGCTACACAGTCTTCCATATGACCAACGGGTTTTGAGAACTAAATACGAGCATCGTCAGCATAGAGATTCATTGTGGTATTATGACAAGTGTCAAGAAGATCATTAATAAAGCAGTGGACGTAATATAGACCCCTGAGGAGCACCGCACAGAAACTTCAAAAATGAGGAGACACCAGAATCGGTACACACCTGTTGAAAGCTTTCACCTAAGTAGCTAGAAACTAAAAGTATAGTGAGCTTTTGAGGAAAAAAAAAATTATGTTTGAGCTTTTTAATAAGAATATAGTGGTCAACGCTATCAAAAGCTTTTGAAAAATCGAGCAGGCATAAAATTGAAATGTTATTTATTATCAAATTCAAATCTTAATTCTTCAAGAATTTTCACAATACCAGTTGTACAACTATGGTTTCTACGAAAACCGGACTGACAAGAAGAGAGTAATTTGTGTCGGTTGATATGTTCATAAATTTGATCACGCATTAGAATTTCAAAAGCTTTCGACATACATGGCAGAATACTTCTTGGTCTATAGTCTTCGGGTTTACTTTTGCTGGAATTTTCGGGTATCGGAATCACTTAAGCGTACTTCCTTAAAAGATCACAATTTTCAAGATTCCCATATCATATTTTGTCACAAATCTAAAATGCTCCCTGTCTTAACAATATTTATTCCTATAATGTATGGGAAGTTTGAAGAAAATCGCTTTAGCAGTTTAAGATTTATGTATAAATCTAGGTTGGGGACGAATAATCTACTTTTTCACGAATGCAAGGAAGGCTACAGTGGTGGAAAACTAATTAGAAACAAACAATTTTTTGACTGTTTTGTTTATGAAATGTTGTTTACCTTAATGTAAATGAATAAATAATATCATAGCGAACAGTAATGCACTTCTACATACACTTTTAAAAACAAAATTAAGAATTTTACCATAAATAGAAACATTTTCGAAACAAAAAATAGATATAGTCTGCTTTTGTTTGGAAATATAATTAGAAACATTTATTCACAAAAAAAATAACAATTCAAAATAAAATAGAAAAAATTAAATTTTTTAAATCAGATCCATTTTTTCAATAAACAAAAATTAATACTTTGTCGGGTAGCCCCTGTTAGCAATAACAGCTGAACAGCGTCTTGACATACTAGCTACCAAGTCCTGACATCGCCTAAGTGGGATATTTTTCCAAGCTTGTTTGATGTTTTTGAACAACTCAGCAGAGTTTTTTGAAGTTTTCGTCCCCAAACTTCTCTCAACATCAGCCCACAAGTTCTCGATGGGATTCAGGTTCGGGACTTTGCGCTGGCCAACTTAAAACGTTTATCTTTTCGTCCTCAAACCAGCATTTCACTAGGTGTGAAGTGTGTTTAGGATCGTTGTCCTGCTGAAAAATCTACGATATTGGCAAATGGTCAAAAGCATATGGCTCCATAACATTTGCCAATATGTCTTTGTACATATGCTGATTCATTCGTCCATCGATGCGCACAATAGGACCAACACCGTACCAGGAAAAGGCTCCCCAAACCATCACATTTCCACCACCATGCTTTACCATTTTAATGGTGTACTTGGGATCGAGTTCTTTGTTTACTGGTCGCCTTACATACTTCTTTCCATCAGATCCAAACATGTTAAATTTGGATTCATCGCTCCAGAACACCTTTTTCCAAAATGCAAAGGGCTTTTGTGCATGCTCTTTGGCAAATGCTAACCGTCGTTTTAAATTTTTTTTTGAAACATGTGGCTTTTTGCGTGCAATGCAACCCCGCAAACCGGCTTCTAATAATCTGTTCCTGATGGTCCTAGGTGTAATTTCGGTGCTTAACTGACACGACACGGTTGAGTGAATATCCTTGCTGGTGGAAAAAGGATTCGCCTTACTCAGTCGACAAATAAGCCTGTCCTCTTTGGCAGTTGTTTTTCTCGCGCGTTGCTTTCTTTTGGGGTATTCTATGCTACCTGTGTCCGTATACACTTTGATCGCACCATACACCATCTTTTTGGAACACAGCAGATCCTTGGCGATGACATCCATAGAAGATTTCTCTTGGCAGTACTTGTGGACAATTAGCCTTCTTAACTCTGGTGTGCAGCTCTTGTTTTTTCCCATTATATCAAACTTAAAATGGTAAAGCTAAGATATTTAAATAGAACAAGCATGCAATGCTTAAGAATTACCGTAAAATATGGCAGATTCTTCAATATTTTCTAACTGTTTCTAATTATTTTTCCAAATAATTTAAGCTCAGATGTAATGATTAAAGATTTAATCCAAGCTTAGATCTCAAATCTTCATTTGTGAATAAGTTTTAGTGATCAATATGAGGAAAATAAACAGAACAATGATATCTGCACCAAAACTGTAATTTACTGGTACAGATATCTTGTGTGTGAAGAGTGTAAACAATGATGCCACAGACAAAAAATATTTATTTTTTCATTGTTTCTAATTAGTTTTCCACCACTGTATATCGGATGTAAGAAATAAAAATATATACCGTCGAAACACTTTAAGGTAGGGATCGTTAAACATCGATAGTCATAGATTTCAACAGTATCGATAGCAAAAAAAAAAAAAAACTATCGATACTATCGATAGACTATAAATAGTTTTCTTTAAAAAAAAACTATCGATACTATCGATAGACTATCGATAGTTTCCTTTTTTAAGACCAGGCCATATTTAAACCGCAAATACAAGTACAACATTCAGTATATGACTTTCAAAATTTGTATATGACGCGCAAAATAAAGAAAAAAAATTCCCAGATTCATAAAAACTATTAAAAAACTATTTAAAATTTTTCACATTTTAGTTACGAGAAATGAGAAACATCAAGACTTCATATTCATAGCAATAGACGGCAACTTTCTGTCAAAATTCCAAAAATAAGCGCATACTTTAGCTTTCTGTGGTGATTCTAATAAAATGCATGAATGTGCGTTATAAACGAGAAATGTACACATACCAATGCAATGGAGGAAAACTATCGATAGTTTTTTTTTTAAACTAGTTACAATTCATTCGATAGTTTTTTACTATCGATAGACTATCGATGTTTAACGACCACTAGTTGCGACCAATCGAAGACGAAATTTATATTGTTATATATAAAGGGGCAAGTCAAAATGACGTTTTAAAAAAAATCAGTCAATATTTTGATAAGAAAATAAATATTATTCTGCCCAAGCCTTTGCACTTTAAATCAGTTTATTTATTATTTCAATGATCATTGAACGATTTAAATGATTTATTGATATATGAAATGTGATAAAAATTATTTTATGCATGGAAGGTTGGGCCAGAATGTAATTGTTTTGTTGACTTTAAAAAATAGTGCAAGTTATAAGCTTTATTTTGATATTAAAATATTCATATATTTTAAAAAATATAAAATGTTCAATGATAAGTTGATAAGTGGTAAGACTTCGGTCGCACATTTATTCAGTCGCAGAAATAAAGAGAAAAATGAAAGCACGTGCGATACAAAGAAATCATACCGTGTTGATGTGAACACTTTTCTTAATCGCAACAAAAGAAAATCGCCTGTTTTTTCCCAGCCATAGTCTAAACTCTTATTTTGGTGTCATAAGGGCAAGTATTGGTTTCGTGTAAAAAAAGAATGTTTGGGGTTGTAATCAAAACTAACACTACTATAATCGAGAAGTCCAAACAAATGGGCTTCGTCATGCCGTCTGTCCGTCTGTGCGTCTGAGCGTCCACAGTACTTTGAGCTAGAGCCTAAACGGGTGGTTCGATTTGCATGAAATTAGGTACAGAATATTTTTGTGTGATTCCCTGTGAAATTCGAATTTTTGTTTTAGCTCATCTAGAACGGGTATAGCTGCCATACAAATATTTTTCTTTTTCTCAAATTTTCTCAAAAACGGCTATCACGATTTCGATAAAATTTCGTACCTATAATCAACATGTCCATTTAAAGAAAACTGCTTTTCAGGTTTTTATTAAAAAAAAATCACATAACGGAATTAGATATTCTTTATTTTTTTCTGAAAATTGTTCTAATTTTTGGGTTATTCGCTTATATCTTTGCCATGGTTAGACGTATTTTGTTATAATTTTGCAATCTGATGCTTCTCAATAGTTTAAACAGTAATGCATTTAAACATTTCTAAAAACATTTTTTTTATAAACAAAAACAAATAGAACAAACAATCAATTTTTTAGTTCTTTCGACTTTTTTAATATTTATTCGTTAATTAAAGGGTTCGCCATCTAAGGTTTTTTTTTCAACTAGTGCTTATTTCGTGAATGTTAACACTTAGCTCATGTCTGATTTTACAGATAATTAGTTTTATCCTTCCACTGAACGAATATGGTTGTGTATACGCTTCGCTAAGTGGGCCTGCGATCGACTTAGAGAAGATGCCGATTTTGCCAAAAAAATCATCTTTTCAGATGAAGCTCATTTTGATCTTGGCGGGTAGTAAACAAGCAAAATTGTCCCATTTGGGGCACAGAAAACCCGCACGCATACATTGAAAAGCCGATACACCCAAAACGAGTCACTGTTTGGTGCGGATTTTGGTCCAGAGGCATAATTGGGCCATTTTTCGAAAATGAGCAATGAGTGGCCGTTACAGTCAATGGCGATCGTTATCGGGCCATGTTGAACGATTTTTTTTTCACAAAAATTGAAGAGAAGGATATTGGCGACATTTGATTTCAACAGGACGGCGCTACGTGCCACACAGCCGAAGCTACACTCGATGTTTTGCGCCATTTTCAAAAAAAAAAAAGAAGTTTTTTGGCGGACCCTTAATATAAATCATGAATCTTCATTGTGTGCTTACACACGGTTGTTAACCACAAGAGCAAATTTGTGCGATATAACGCTAGATTAACATTTTCAGTTGAGATAAAGGGTGTATTCATAAACGTCAGCCTAACTAAGAACTGCGTTATCTGCATTCATAAAGTCAGATTTTCGATCGAACTAACCTAGCCGAACTGCAGTACTTACCGTTCATAAACGTCAGACTGTCGTCAGCGTCGGGCAGATTGTGCAGCTGAATTTGTTTGGCTGCAGAAAGAGCGAGAATTATTATTAAAATAATTTTTAAGACAACAAGAAGGACGAAGCGGCACTGACTCGTAAAGAATGTAAGTAATTGCAAATATTTTGTTAATTTTCTGATAAAAATTATTTAAATTATTGTTTTTAAAGGAATGATGAAAGTACTGTAGGTACTGTGTGGACAACTAACCACATTAGTCAGACCTTTTTGTTTACTGCAGACATTCTGCATTGGGAGTGCGTTCACAAATGCATCAGAAAAGTAATGCGATTGTACTAGCGCAGATTTTCTGCGTTTATGAATACACCCAAAGCTTTAAGCTCATAAGTCAGCCTTTAATTCTATTTAAGGAGAACGAAATCTATTTAAGGAGAACGAAATTTGTTTAAAACCTTTTCATTATGGAATTTCAATTCGCCTTTACATTTTAATTAATTTTGGGTTCTTGAAAATATTTTTTTTTGTATATGTAACTTATTCTGACCAATACTTAACCTATACCCTATAAAATGTTTGTTTAAATTACATCAATTAGGTGAAATACGTGATAGTTACAACTCACACGTAATCCCTCAGCTGGTTGAAGAGACTCAGTATTTTGTTATGTAAAGATGTAATGTTTAACTTTATTTTATAACTTGTTGGAATTTATCGAACCGTTTACTTGAGAACAGTTAGGTATAGCTTATACTGCTGTATACCTACATACCTACGTCAAATTCTTTACATTACCTTGAAAATAATTTAAACTGCAGACGATTGCACAATATTTGTTATGAAAAATGAAAGAAAACGAGGAATATAACAATAATTGGAATTAAATGCATAAATATACAATGTTGATATCCACCGGCCGGTAAGCCAAGGTCATATTATTGTACGAAGAAAAACGATGTCAATCTAAGATTAATATAATTTGAGCTCAGCATGAAATTAAGTGGAAAAAGCTGCAGAGCTGCCTACTTATAGGTACCATAACTGGGATCGTCAGTCGTTGGTGGCTTTGATGATTGATTGGTTTCTTGACACACAATTTATTACCTAAACAAAAACAAAAATAAAAGAAGAGGAATTCCAACAAAAAGACTCTCAAAAAAAGATGTTCAGATCGGAAAGTCTTAGAGAGGTGACATAGAAAGCTGATGTTTTGTTTATAGGTATGGGCGTTAGAAAATTTACATAATCTTCAAAATCACTACCATAATGTAAATTATAGGTATATGGCTGGCGGCCGTGGTTTGTTTTTTTTTTTAGCTTAGGCAATTTAACCTACCTTCCGAAAAAAAGCCATCAGTTTTGCCAAAACCTTTGAACAATAATAATAAGTCATTATTTTCTCAAGGACAATGTTAAGTAAGAAAGTTGAAGTACTTTTATGACTCTTGTTCCCTTTTAATTCAAAATAAGAAGTTATTCTTTTTATCAGATATGAATCTAAAAATTTAACGAGTTTTAAAGCAAGTTATCTGTCTTGTTGAACCGTAGTAGAATGTCATGAAAGTATTTTTTGTCAACACACTTTTTTTCCAATGTTAATTTTATATGTATATACATTAAAAAAAAAAGAAATTGGGACGCAATTTTTAAGTATTTAATAATATATGTACATCTAAAAACGTTATTTCGAGAAAAAATCAATAACTTGTTTTAAAAGTTTTGTTTTTTTCAAAAAAAAGTAATTTTTTTAATGCAAAAAAACATTACATATTTTCAAAATTTTAGTATATACAATATTATTGAGACTAAAAATGACCTCCCATAAATAAAATTTATTAAAATTGGCTAATTCAATAACGAGAAAAAACCGTGCTATGGTAGGTACCGTTAATATGTAACAGGTATTGGTAAAAGTTTTTTTTTTATACCAAAATTCATACTTTATCTAAAAGAGCCGATCTAAAAATTTTTATCAAAATTGTTACACCAATTTTTGAGATAAATTATTTCCCTATCTTAGATAGGGAAATCCAAAGCTCTGCAAGAGGTTATTTCACAACTCTCTGCTGTTATTTTGAAAATAATTTTCTACAAGGTGGCAAAAAATTAATCAGCCAATTTTGTTTTTGAATACATTTTTTACTAAATAAAAACAAAAGGATTTTGAGTAATGGAAATCTTTATTTAAACCTTTACAACCCTTAACCATTTTTTTTCTGTTGAGTGGAAAAGATGATATCTGTCAATTGGCTGCCGCCAGTGTTGATAAACATTTGTGCCCATTTTATCGCATTTTCCATGACTTTCTGCTAGATTTCCGGTGATAACTGTTCGCAGTCCTGTCGAATATTCTCCTTAAGGGGTGCTTGCGATTGTCTGAGGCTTATTGGCACAAACCCACGACTTCAAGTAGCCCAAAAGAAAAAAAGCCTGGGATGGTTAAATCAGGCGATCTTTCTGGCCATGGCAAATCACCAAAACGGGAGATTACGCGACCAGGAAACACTTCCTTCACAATATACATTTTGGCTCGTGCTGTGTGTGCGGTTGCACCGTCTTGTTGAAACCACTTGTTCAGCAGGTCCCGCTCATCCCATTCCGGCAGTAAGAAGTCGTTTATCGTGGCGATGTAGCGTTCACCAGTAACAGTGTACAGTGATCGTGTTGCCAATGGCGGCCTCGAAAAATTCGGAGCAATCACTTCTCCCACGTGAACGCCCCACCACATAGTGGCTTTGAGTGGATGTATAATGGTTCTTTGTGCATCACACGTGGATTTTTGGTGCCCCAGAAAAGATTATTTTGCTTACTGATGTAACCGCTTAAGTAACCGCCTCGTCGCTCATGATGATTTTCGACACAAAATCGTCCTCTTTGTTGTTGAGATTGAGGATGGCTAAACAACGGAGTATAGCGCTCCATTGCTTGTCTGTTTGTATACTACAACAGCAGCTGTCTATTTCACAAATATCAAATATCAATGACGTACGACGCCGTTTGCAAAAATTATAACATCTTCCGATAGGGTAATTAATTTTGCGTCACCTTGTATAATCGAAGTTTTAGAACACTTTTAGCTCTATTAAATTTTAAACGCTTTCAGATTTTAAAATATGTTTCTAAACACTGTTAAATATCAGCATACACAGGGATATTGTACATCTGCTAACTATGCATGCGCAAAATACTAACTAATACTAACGCTTTCAAAATGTCAAAAAAATCGTTTACAGAGCTAAACTGAAAGCGGCTGTTTGGTTAAATTACTTATATTCTCACACAAAATGAGATGTAACAATATGCATCAACAGAGCTATAACAATGCACATATAGAGCTGATTAAATACTAATCCTCCTCCAAGACAATTCTACCAATCTTATTATAGGATGTTATAGATTATAGACAAGAACAAAAAACAAAAAAATATTTCAACTGGAAAAATTAAACCAGTTGAAATTAAAAAAATTTCTTTCATTTTCTGGGGGAAACCGAGTATGCACCTTAAGATTAAGAATAAAAATAAATCTAAGACTATGTTGCAGAAGTACTTGCTCCTATAATGCAAGGTGCTTATAGAACACTATATTCTTAAATAAACGAGCTTTAAGATCTGCTTATTGTCGTTTAGGTAATGTCATGATTTTTTGAAATTCGATTTTTTTTTACGAATCTATAACATTCCATATTACCTAGTACCTTAATCGCAAGTAAAAATTCAAAAATCGGTACGGCAGTTTTATTTAAAACCCGCCCGGCATCGACAAACCTATAAGCTTCGCATAAAAATTGCAAAAGAATAATATAGACAAATATTAAGTCTGCTTTTTGTAATTGAATACTACTTTCTGGGTTTTAACCTACTTCATGTTATGAATTATGAAATTCGTAAAAATATGATCATCGAAGCCCAACCTTTATTACTTTCCCAACGAAGAAAGAAGTTTTTAAATCAAAAACGACTTTTTTTGTGTGTATCCCATTTTACTTTATAAATATCATTTTTTTTTTTTTAAATAACTTTTCAAACACAAACTGATTTTTTAGAATCGAATATCCCTTTTTTATTTTACCCCACTTCACCCTATAAATATCAATTTTTTTGAAACAAAAAATTCCTAAAGCCATCGCCTGAAAAAAAAACTTTTGATATGCAAAAAGTTTATTTGAACTCGAATTCAACTTTTTATTTTTATCCCATTTCACCCTATAAGTACCAATTTTTTGAAAAAAAAAAAACACCCAAAAGCCATCCACTAAAAATGAGCTTGCAAACACCAAAAGAATTTCTGCGATCTGACAATTTTTTTCATTTTTACCGAATTTCCCCCTACAAATAACAAAACTTAAAAAAATAACCCAAAAGCCATTTCCTGATGAAAAGAAAGAAAATCTTAAATCGGGTATTTTTTCTTATTTGTATCCTACAAATATTACAATTTTGAAAAAGAATATCCTTAAAGCTATTTTCAAAGAAAAGCCTTTAAAATAAAAGAATTCCTTAAATCAGACATTTTTATTTTTACCCTATTTCACCCTAAAAACTTCAGAATTTGAAAAATAATATATAAAGAGCCATTTCGTAAGAAAACCCTTAAATAAAAAAATTCATAAAACGGACAATTTTTTTAATTTTTACACCCCATTTCACCCTACTAATATCAAAATTAAAAAAAAAATATTAGTAAAGCCATTTCCTTAGAATTACCTTTTAAACGCAGGTAGAGTTTTTTCAATGGGATAATTTTTTTTCATTTTTCCCCGTTTCACCCTACAAAGTGAATTTTTCCGGAATTTAATAGATATTCTGCTATTCGGGGCCGCGAGGGATCCAACAAATCAGATACCATTAAAATTGGTCAAGCCATTATTGAGTTATAAATGGTGTAACTAAACCGACTTTGTTTTATATGTTTATTAAAATATGGTAAGATAACATTTTTTTAACACATTCCACCCTACACAAAGCTAATTAAAAAAATAAATAAATATCCAAGCCCTAACCATTTTTTAAGTTCTTACTCTAAATATTTTTCAAGCCCAAAACAAATTGTTAAAGCGGGCGGGTTTGAAACCCTTTCACCATATAAATACCTCTACTTCAAAAACTACTCTACCTTTGAGCGGTTTTTTGAGTTAAACATTTCAAATAAAAGGTGTTTTTTTAGAGGTATAGAACTTTAATTTGGTAACACTATTTTGGCGGCCATTTTGTCAGCTGTCAAGTGATTTATTTTTAGTTTGGTTTGGCATTTCAACTTGAAACCTTTGGTAACCGCATAGTTTCACGTTAGGGACCAGTGAATTGGCCTCCAAGCTATTTTCTGGTGGGATATGTGAAGTCACTAGTCTACGCCGATAAGCCCGAAACGATTGACCCTTTGGAGGACAACATTCGCCGCGTTTTTTCCGATATACGGCAACAATTGAATTGAAAAAATTATCTTTGTTTTATTCCATTTCAAAGTTCTATACCTCTTTAAAAACATCCTTTACAAAGCGAACTTTTAAAATCGGATGTGTAGTTTTTGAGATTAGCTAATTTTAACTCGAACCAACTACTTTAACTTATAATACGAGTTAATAAAAAACTGAAAACACGATTAAAGTAATATTCCTGCAATTTTTAAATGATTTTTTAAGAGGTTTAGAACTTTTTTTAAAAAAAAACACAAAAAATTCGAAAAAATGAATGAAATATTTATTTGAATCGATAGTTTGAACCTTGCAATTTAATGTTTAAAGATAATTTCATGCAAATGTTGACCGCGGCTGCGTCTCAGGTAGCCCATCCGCTGAGTCCAATTTTGGCATACTCTTTCACACATATCGGCCGGTATCTCACGAATGAATGCATGGATGTTGGCTTCCAGTGCGTCAATCGAAGCGGGCTTGTCCCTATAGACATTAGCTTTGACATACCCCCACAAAACATAATCTAATGGTGTCAAATCGCACGATCTAGGCGGCCAATTGACCGGCCCGAAACGTGAAATTAACTGTTCACCAAACTCGCCTCGCAATTGCGCCATTGTTTCGCGTGCTGTGTGGCATGTGGCACCGTCTTGTTGAAACCACATATCATGCAAGTCAAGAACTTCCATTTCGGGCAAAAAAAAGTTTGTTATCATCGCTCGGTAGCGTTCACCATTGACTGTAACGCTGCGATTCGCATCATCTTTGAAGAAATATGGCCCAATAATGCCGCCGGCCCATAAACCGCACCAAACAGTGGCTTTTTCAGGATGCATTGGTAGCCGTTGCAATGCTTCTGGCTGATCTTCACTCCAAATGCGGCAATTTTGCTTATTTACGTACCCATTCAACCAAAAATGAGCCTCATCGCTGAACACAATTTTTCGATAAAAAAGCGGATCCTCGGCCAGCTTTCCAAGAGCCCATTCACCAAAAATTCGGCGTTGTGGTAGGTCGGCTGGCTTTAGTTCTTGCACCAGCTGTATCTTAAAAGGCTTTGCGCCCAAATCCTTCCGCAAAATTTTCCACGTAGTGCTGTAACAAAGGCCTAACTGCTGGGAACGGCGCCGAATCGACATTTCGCGGTCTTCTGCCACACTAGCTGATACGGCCGCAATATTTTCTTCACTACGCACAGTACGTAAACGTGTTGGTGGTTTAATGTCCAACAAAGTAAATTTGGTGCGAAATTTGGTCACAATCTTCCGAATAGACTGCTCAGAAGGTCGAGAATGCCGATCATAAAATGGAAGCAGCGCGCGATGAACATTTCGAACCGAGCACGAATTTTGATAGTAAAATTCAATAATTTGCAAGTCCATTTGTAAGACGATCCATGGTTAAATTGCAAACCAAACTAAAGCTGTTTGACAGTGACACAAGGTACTAAACACACGTCAGCTGTCAAAACCAGTGTTGCCAAAACCAAACCAGCTAAAAAAATCACCCTTTATAAGGTGGAAAGATTTTTATATAATATTGAAAAGTATCTACAGTCTCCATCGCGTCGGTCGGTCCTGGTGTTTTATACTTTAACTGCTGATTGTCCAGATACTAACCTAAATAATTTATTTTACTGATCGTTAATTGTGATTTATTAGACTTACCATTCTATATTTTTTATAATACAAATTGAATGACTAAATATTTGTTGATAAACATTTATACCATACGAAAGTATAGGTTACTTTAGTGACTTCAGTAAATAATTGCGCTTGGCTGAACAATAATTATCAATTTTAACGAACATTCTCGTATGCTGTTATGGAGAGATCACATATCATAGTTTTCATTACAACTTGTGTTTTACAATTGAATAATTGCTTTCAATTCCAAAACAAAAAAAAATGACAATTTGTATACAGTGGTATAGTCGAACGAAATAAATGTATACCTACTGCTGAAACATAAATATGTGACTCATTTTTCAAGGGCAAGTTTTTGGATTTGTGTTTATTTTTAACTGCGTGATATATGTATTAGAATTTAGAACCACTAATTTAGACTACCTTTGTTTAAAGTTGAGCCAAATAAGCTTTTGACTTAGGTACTATTAATCACAGAAGATATTGCTTGGTTGGACAGATTAGTGATTTTCCATAATATTTGAAACATTTCACACACAAATGTCACAAGTTGACAGATGATATGCAGAAACGTGTTATTTAACTTTTTTAAAAAAAACTATCTTTGTTTTCAACAAATACTCACGTTTAATAATATTAGTATGTAAATAATTGATATTTATTTAAAAGATATAATTTATATTTATTAACCTGTTTATTCAACAAAATGTTCTTGAAACTATTTCGGTTTGAATATACTTTTGTTTCTCAAGTTAAAAGTTTTTAAATAAAGGCGGGTTAACGTTGAAATGGGATCGTTACGAAATCCTGCTGCACATAATCCCGCAGATTATAAATATTTACAACAAAATCCCGCAAGAAAGTACGCTGCGGAATTTTCAATACTTTTTTTTAAAAAATACGATTGGAAGGATACTGATGGTGATTTCGAATAAAATAATAAAGGGTTTTCCAATAAGAGGTGTTATTTTGAATAGCCCGCTATTTCGGTAGCTGTCACTTTTGAAGCTGTCATTTTGTTGACATTTGACAAGTTGAAACTACGCCATTAATAAAAATGGAACGATACACGCTTCAACAACGCATTTAAATTATTAAAATTCACTATAAAAATGGTTAAAATTTGGCAGAGACGGTTCGTAAAACTAAAACAATTGGACCTGTACCTGGACAGAGAGGGAAATTTTTTTCGTTGAAATAAAAAACATATTTAAAAAAATGAGCTTTTCTCGACTTTTTTCTAACCATTTTTCCTATACTTTTTTTTTGTTTTCTTGACAAACAAAGTTGAGTATAATAAAATATATTTTGTTTCTTTTTTGAAAGAAAAAATTAAGAAAACAGTAAAAAAAATGAGTTTTTTGAGAAAAATAAAAAAAAGGAAGAGTTTCTTTTTAGTTTTATTTAAGAAAACTGTTGATATTGACACCTGCCAGGTGACTGAATAAGAACATACCCTAATGGAGTTGCGTGAGCGGTACAAAGCCCCCCAAAGAGGGAGGTAAAATTCTTGGAACCCCCGAAGCGGGCCAGGCAAAGTACTTTGGTCCAAGAAAACTGTTGACATTGGCGCTTGCCTGGCGACCGAACAAACCCTAAACGGTGGGACAGAGTTACGTGCGCGGTTCAGAGAACCGAAAAAGAGAGTTAAAAAAGCTATTTTTTTAAATTGTAAATTGTAGTTTATGAAAAATGTTTTGTTTCCAAAAAAAAAAATATGTCCTTTGTCCAAGTTCCAGAGTTACCTCCAGATCTTTTGTCCCTGTTCCAGAAAAAATAGTAGGAAACCTCGTTCTTCGTGATCCTCCTACAATCGCGGCTACTTATTCGCATAGAAATGCGACTTCAGAAAATCCTACGAGAAAAAGTCTAACGGGATCAAATCGCACGATCTTGGCTGCCAATTCACGTGGCCTCAAATCGTTCATGCAGAATGTCGCTCTGCGCCACGGTCATACATCATCCAATTTCCGCTCAAAGAAATTTAATACCATCTCTTGCAAGATATAGGCCAATTGGGGGCTTTTAACCCCTCGAAAACAATTTGTAATAATCGGACTAAGCCACCCTAAAAATTTAAAAGAAACCTTGTTTGACCAATTTTTACTTGGACTATTTCGTGTCAAAGAAAATTTCGAGGTTGAAGAGTAAGTGCTACAAGTATGACCCATGTTGGTAATGGATGGCCCACCGTTATATTTCCCTACTGGAAGACCGTAGGTTACCCGCTGTGCATTTATTTCGTAGATACCCTTAGTGGTTTTGATATATTCAAAAGTGGAGACTCAGGAGTAGGAAATGTGCGCGGAAAAGGATGTTAATTTTTTTACATATGGCCACATAATTGTTTGTTAAATATTTGTAAGTGTTTTACACTAATTAAACTCTTTTTTATGTTTTCTGTTTTAAAGGCTGATTATTATAAAATAATTTCTTTAAGTTTAAAAAAAATCAAGTGAATTACCGAAAAACTGGCTTTTTTATTTACAAAAAAGTTAAGGCTGGGCCATATTTGGGACACTTATTCTAATCAAAACTACTACTACGATGATCGAGAAGTCCGAAAAAGTAGGTTTCGTCATGCCGCCCATGCGTGTCGGTTTTAGAGTCTGTGCGTCCACTGTAGTTTGATCTTAGAGCCTAAACAGGAGGTCCGATTTTCATCAAACTTTCTACAGAGAATTTTTACGTAACTCCCTAGAGGAATTTGTTTTCAAATATAATAAACTATTTAAAAAAAACGGATGCTGCCATACAAAAATTTAGCTTTGTTAAAATTTTCGCAAAAACGACTCTAACGATTTTGATTTAAACTCTTACCTGTTGTAATGTAGAAAATTGTCTATTTCAGATTTTTGGCGAATAATTCACAGAACGGAAATAGTTATTACACACGATTTTTGAAAAAAATGGTCTTATTTTTGAGTTATATCCGCATATATCTTTTCCATGATTACACTGATTTCGTTACAATTTTGCAATCTGGTGGTTCTAAATAGTTCTAATAGTTCAAAAATTCTAGCTGAAAAAAATTATACACAAAAAATCCAATTTTGTGTTACTTTTTAACATTTTCTCGTTAAAGATAGGTATCATAATATTAGGTTTGTTTCTTTGTACTCACTTGTTCGCTTTAAATAAAAGTGCACAAAAACACGCCATTTTAACAGTTATAATACTTATTACTCTGTTTTTATTTCCTCTAAGTTCATAAGAAGAGAGGTTAATCTCCTTTAACTAAGCGGAATTGTTGTTGTATTTTACATGGAAATTGTTTTTTTAAGTGGGTATCCTAGGGATGACGTTTATTGCATAATAACCGGTTTTGGTTTTTCCGTTGTTTTTTTACTATCGGTTTAAACCGATGGTCTTAACCGGGCAAAAAACCGGTTTTTAAAATAACTGATTTCGGTTTTTTTAAAGAAAAATAATTTTTTGATAAATTTTTTCAAAAAATATAATTTAAAAAAATCTTAATACGTTCAAAATTATATATTAAAAGTAAAAGACTCTGCACATCAATTATTGTCTTTTTGCACTTCGGTTGACCAAAAACAATATCCGTAAGATGATACCGATTTGGCAATCAAACTGAAAGAGACAATTGAAATGCATTGAGTGCAACGCACGACAATTTCCTTTCGTAGGTATGTATAAATGGAAGTACAGCCATAGTTTTTAAAACAGTCACGGCTGTTCTAATTTCTAATCGAATTCTATATCCTCACGTTTTCGAATTATCGGTGTTCCGAATTCCGTATTTCGAAAATGTTATGTTGATCAAGCAGGTAAAACTTAAAAGTAAATCCGACTGGAAATCAGAACAAACGTTTTCAATCCGCACGGATTCAATTTACGTTTCCGTTTTCAAATTCGACCGAATATCAGAACAGCCGTAAATGTCGTCTAAAATCCGTTTTTTTTAGAAATTAAATCATTGCACATTTTTCCTTAGTGGCCAGTATTTTTCATCTAAGAGACCATTTTTTTTAAGAAAATAAATTTTCTGCACAAAGTGAAAAACGTAGTAAAAAAACTGGTGTTTTGCGACAACGAATACTTTTGGGTTTTAGAAGAAACATCGGTTTTAACCGAGATAAAAAAAATCACCGAAAAAAACCGGTTTACCGAAACGAAATAACGGCTTTAACCGGCTGGTTTTTCCCATCCCTAGGGTGTACCTGTACGTGCACAACACACCTATAATTCAACCATTAACATAAACCTTCACGGTGTGTCTGCATTAAATTTAACATCTCAGTCGTGCATATTTTGTTTGCCCTCTGAAAGCAAGGGTCTTTATGCTTTGCTTTTATTTAGGTCCTGTTCTGACAATCATTTAAACAAAACAAAACAGTCCTTGCATTAGTTTGTAAAAAACCCATACAAATTTTGAATCATTTTGGTCTAATTGTAAAACAGTTTCTGTTTTTTAAACCAACACAGTTGAAATTTTTCGAGGCTAAATATTTGGTTTAAAAAAACAACTTTTTTGAGCAAAAATCTGACACTATTTCTACACATTCGTTTAAAAAGTGTCTGAGTTTGTTTATAAGTAAATGATCCAATTATAGATTAAGTAAATATTTTTACAATCTGTTCTCTCTGCATTTTTAAGAATTATTGTTTTACTGATTATTGTATTGTATTGTATATCTGAACGTGAAACAACTTTAAGTGAAGTGGAATTTAAAAGTAAATACAAAAATGTCTCGAATGTTAAATAAGAGAATTTAAGAATTAATTTATGAAGGTAACAAGAACTTGACAATTCACAATATTAATTTATAAACTATTTTATAAAGAAGACAACGAAGGCGACGGAGCCATAATGGTGTAATAGGGTTTAAAAAGAAAAGAATTCAGGTATATGTATGTAATTACATACATTACATAAGAAAGCAAGAAAAAAAACATAATGATGTAAATAACGTTGCTAATTTGATATGCCATAGTGTAGGCTCATTGCTGAGTCTTAATTAGTCATACATTTTGTATTATATGAAAGAGAAGATATAAGGTGTCCAGCGGGTATTTTTCAACTTTAAATTCTGATTATCAAAATACTAGCGGGTTGAGGTAAGCAGGATGGGTATCATTCAAAGCGCAGGATTTGCGGAATTGTTAGTCGGCATGAGTTATAGTCTGTCAAAGCTCTTCAAATCCAGAAATCTCACCATAACTTCAAAACTGCTGCTGTACAGGACCATGGTCCTGCCAGTACTCACATATGGATCCGAGACTTGGGTGCTTAGCAAAAGGCACTCCGACCTTTTAGCCGCGTTCGAGAGAAAAGTCTTAAGGAGAATTGTTGGCCCCATATGTGAGGAAGGACGATTCCGGAGACGGTACAATCATGAATTGTACGCAATCTACCTTGAAGCAGATATCGTGACAAAAATTAAGCTCGGTAGACTCCGGTGGGCAGGTCACCTAGCTCTCATGAGCGAAGAGGAACCTGCTCGGAAAGTTCTTTGTGGTACATTCTATGGTAGACGACAGCGTGGTAGACCATGCTTGCGCTGGAGAGATGGCGTAGACCAGAACGCCCGGAGCCTTGGGGTGCGCAACTGGATGGCGGCGGCTCGAGACCGGGATGGGTGGAGAGACTTGTTGAAGGAGGCCAGGACCGGACCCCGGTTATCGAGCCAACGATGATGATGATGATGAGTTACTAGTCGGGAGCGCACCGCAGATTACAAGCCTTCTATAGGGTGAGCCACTCTATTCTTTGGAAATTGGAAAGACGTGGGTTTCCAGAATGGATACTTGCTGGGATCCAATGGTATTTAAAAAATCGAATGCAATATGTAAAATATAACAACTGTTTGTCTAAATCAATAAATGTTACATCCGGGGTTCCTCAAGGCAGTCATATTAGGCCACTACTATTTAAACTGTTTATTAATGACATTGCTATGAACATTCTTTATTCAAAAACTTTAATCTTCGCTGATGACTTCAAGCTTTTTTATGACTTCACAAATCCAAACGGATACTTGTTTTGGCAATATGATATTGACAGAGTCTTCGAATGGTGTACTTTAAATGGAATGGAACTTAATACAAAAAAAACATGCAAAGTTAAGTCATACTCAAGGTGGAGGGAGCCACTTTTGTCTTCTTATTTCATAGATGATAGCTTGGTTGATAGAATAGATACTTTTGATGACTTGGGAGTTTTATTTGACACCAAAATATCATTTAATCTTCACATTCACATTGATGTAATATCAAGTAAGGCAAGGAGCCGTCTTGGATTAATCAAAAGGTTTTCGAAAAAATTTAATGATCCTCATATATCTAAGATCCTGTACTGTTCTCTTGTCCGTCCTATTTAAGAGTATTGCAGCTGTGTGTGATGGGTGTCCTGTTTATGATGATTCTAATAACAAAGTTGAAAGTTTTCAAAAACAATTTTTGTTATTCGTCCTTTGTCATCTTCCATGGGATCCTAATCGACATCTTCCACAATATGTAGACCGTTTAAAATTGCTCAGCCTTTGGACGCTAAAAAAGAGGAGGGAAGTGAATAATGTTCTTCGCCTCCATCAACTTTTATCGGGGTCAATTAATGCCGCAACCATTCTGAGTATGTTGAACATACTCTCGTCCGAGGTTAACACGGAATCCTACTTTCTATTATAAAGGGTGTTTTTTTGTTTATAGGTATACAACTTTGAAACCGAATAAAACAAAGATGATTGACATGAAATTTACTTTATTCTAAATATAATCTTCTGGTAGTCTAATGTGGAGGTCCAATTTTCGATGACTGTTTCCAACATTTGTGGCCGTACATCGGCAATAACGCGGCGAATGTTGTCCTCCAAGTGGTCAATCGTTTCGGGCTTATCGGAGTAGGCTAGCAACTTCACATATCCTTACAGAAAATAGTCAAGCGGCGTTAAATCACACGATCTTGGAGGCCAATTCACGGGTCCGTAACGTGAAACTATGCGGTTACCAAAGGTTTCCTTCAATAAATCAATGGTGGCACGAGCTGTGTGAGATGTTGCGCCGTCTTGTTGAGACCACAGCTCCTCCACATCATGATGAACGACAAAGTCAGTAATCATGGCTCTATAGGGGTCACAATTGACTGTAACGTTCTTGCCAGCATCGTTTTTAAAGAAGTTCGGACCAATTATTCCACCAAACCATAAAGCACACCAAACAGTCAGTTTTTGTGGATGTAACGGTGTTTCAACATACACATACAGGATTATCATCACTCTAAATACGACAGTTTTGTTTATTGACGTATCCATTCAACCAAAAGTGAGCTTCATCGCTAAACAAAATTCGCTTATGAAATTTGGGTTCAACGGCAATCTTCTTTTGGGCCCATTCACCGAATCTACGCCTTGCTAGGTGACCCTGTGGCTTCAATTCTTGCAATGCCATACCAAACTAAAAATAAATCGCTCCAGTACCTATTCAAAACAAATTTGCATCGGTATCAGCTCTCACATCCTTTTGCTCGCGCTGTAAGCCATTGCGTGTGAGGAAGACAAATATTTTCTAAAAAAATTTGTTTACAAATAAAATAATCCTTGACTTGTTGAACAAGTAAATCTCATGCGTTGAGCATGAGAGTAAACGAAGTAGAAATTGGATATAATACAGGTTTTGCATCATGAATAAATTCTTGGTTAATAATTATTTCTCTAAATATATTAATTAGCTTCGATTTAGGATTCAACCAACGACAAATAATGCCATAAAATTTTCCAAATTGAAACTAGTTTTCGTATAATTTGTGATGGATAATGGGTAAACAAAATGGGGATTTTTTTTAAAATCAACCATTAATCCAACCTGAGAACTTAAAATTAACATACCCACGTAAATACCTACATGACTTGAATTGATCTTCTCAAATCTAAATAGCTAGGTAAACAAAAGTGCTAACAAGAATGTTTTGATTGGAATATGACTGATAAAGCCTTTAGAAATTCACATTTTTACTTTATGGATTCGTAAAAAAAAATCGAACTCGAGATTTTGATCGAACTTGACATTATCTATACGATGATGGGGAAGACGAAACAAGTGGGTGTCGCAAAAACGTCCGTCTGTCTGTCTGTTCGACTACAACAGATGGGTCGATTTTCTTCAAACTTTGTTCCTAGCCAAAAAGAAAAATCTTATTTTTCTCAAAAGTGTCTCCGAAAATTGATTATTAATGGCACCTCCTAAAGGAGCAATTTTTTGATTTTCTCGAAAACGGTTCATCTGATATCTAGAAGATTTTATACGGATATTATTCTTATATCGAAAAATAACGGCACCTGCCATAAAAATGTTTAAAACCGTGAAGGAATTTTTTTTTTTTTTATCAAAAACGACTCCTACGATTTTGATAAAAAAAATTTTGTGTATCGAAATTGGGTACGATCCACTATTTGAAATTATTAAATTTTACATATCACTTTTATTAACAGTAGGTACCTCTCATAGAACGATTTTTTTGATTCTCGACAATCCTATTATCTGATTAACCGAATAAAACTTAATTTTTATACAGAAGCTTGTAAAGGTAGGTAGAGTTGGCGGCCCAGAGCAATCTAGCTCCGTGACCCAATTAGCGCTGGAGCACGCCGCACAGTGGTTCGGTTTGTATGGGAGAGCGGAAAAAAGTCTGTTTTATCTGAACGGTTCAACGGATTTAAATGAAATTTGGCAAACATGTTTATATTAGTCTTATACATATTTGATCAAAATTTGGTTGAAAAAAAATAATTAGAAACAAAGTTATTGACATTTTTCTAAAATTTGAGGGATTTGATGTTTGTATGGGAGAGCGGAAAAAAAGTCTGTAACATCTGAACTGTTTAACGGATTAAGATGAAATTTGATTCGCATTTTTAAATTAGTTTTATACACATTTTGTCAAAATTTGGCTAAGAAGAAATCATTAGTAAAAAAGTTATTAATTTTTTTTTTCTAAAATTTGAGTGTTTTGATGTTTGTATGGGAGAGCGGAAAAAAGTCTGTAAAATTTGAACTATTTAACGAATTTAAATGAAATTTGACAAACATGTTAGGATTAGTCTTATACATGCTTGGTCAAAATTTGGTCAAGAAAAAATTGTGAGAAAAAAAGTTATTGACATTTTTATAAAATTTGACGGTTTTGATGTTATATTTAAATAAAAGTTTTTTTTAGTAAAATCTTAACTTTTTATTTTGAATAAAATATTATTATTAATTAATATATATATTATAAAATTAAATAAATAAATAGATAAATACATAAACAAAAATAAATAAAAAACAATTATGAAGTAGTAATTTTATAACGCTAGAATGAGGTTTTAAGCGTCTGCGCTGATTGGAAGTATTTTCTTTTTTGCCTGTGGCCTTAAACCTGTTATTATTGGATCTGAGGATATGAGTATATGATGCATCACATCTTCATTCGTCGCAATTCGGCTGCATTTTCTCCGAATGAAACCTGCGGTAGGCTTTATAATCCTTATTTCGGCATTCTTGGGCTTCCTCGGAGAGCGATCCAACAGGAAATGCACAGCTTTTAATTATTTCTTCTCCATGAAATGAGAAATAAAACGTTTCTTTAATTCTGACAGCACAGTTTCTATTTGCTCAGAAATTAAGTTGGGGTATTTCATTTATCATGACCATTAGTAATAAGTTCACTACACAACACCGAATAAGGAATTTCGATTGAATCCATTTTAATGTATTGAATTCACTATATATGTTTGTTATTATATTTCACTTCACTTTCACTTTTTGGTTGACCAAAGAGTAAACATTTTTCTTACACACCTTGCACAAATGCTCAATAAATCAATGCTGACTTTTTTTTCATTAATCCTTTATATATATAGATTTAAGTAAGAGATTTTATTCTAATAAGCCATTACTAATCCTTACAGGTAATAAAAAATTACGCAATACAGAACAAAAACAAAGCAATAAAACTTTAAAAAGAACACCTTTTTTTATTTTTACCTGCCCTACTTTTAGGGAAAAATAAAAAAAAAATAAAAGATTATCCCTAATCCTTTTCTTTATTTTGTATTAAGCTCTATCATATAATTCAAAATATCATAAAACTATATTATTTTTCGTGTGTTGCTTTCAAGAAAATTGAGTTGAAAGTTGAAAAATTTTCCAGACAGAAATAAATGGTTTCGCAAAAATCGAAATTCTCAGCCCTGGGTCAATGTATTAATTTTGTTTTATTTTTAAAATAAAGTTTGACATTTTTCCTTAAAATAATGGGCTTAACCAGTTCATTCTGACAATTAATACCGAAGTAATCAAATTTTTTGGTAAACACCACCGTCAAGACGGAGTTTTTTGAAATCCAATTAAGCGAAACATTTTTGAGCATAACTTCCACATCTGCACGTATCTGCAGCTGATTTTTTCTGTGCTTTAACATGAATGTATGGAGCATATGGTGGCATACTTACTTTTTTGGTATCTTTTGGAGCTGTTTTTTTAAATCAAAAAGTTTTAAAAAAAAGCATTTTTTCTAAGTACTTAAGCTTCAGGCTGCTTATAGAAGGTATCTTTTATAAATAATTAATATTTTTTTTTATTTTTAGATGATCGAAAATAGACCAATTAAATTATTAAAGAAGCTAGAGAATTTACCTACAGGAACTTCGGAAAAAAACATCTCAAAATTTGTTGAAAATACGGTTCGCGATTTGAGTAAAATTATTTTTCAACTTTGAGGGCTTGTAAATCAGTACATACAATACATATGTTAAAAAATACTTTTAAATCATACGCTCGGGTTTTCTAAGAGTACTTAAACATAAAGTTTAAAAGGATAGATATGACTTTTTCAAAAGACTTTTTTCCGCTCTCGCACCACTGTGCGCCGCCCCGGCCGTTTTGATATCATAACTCGTATTGACCTGTTGGTTGAAAGTGGTTTTATTGGACGGGGTTTTCGGATATACCCTCTTACGGGTCCTTAGACACCCTTATTCAGCTTAAGCGCTGTCCAACGGATGTGGTTAAGGAATAAAAGTCGAAGTAAGACCTAGATCCACTGCGTCTTTATCTCAGAAGGTCGTGTAGGTCTTCATAAGAAAAGCCTTTCCAAATGATTTCACTCTCAATCTTTCCAGAGCAGGGTGAACTACTGTTTCCTTCTCCTGATGGTCCCCACAACTACGACAAAAGTATTGTACGGAATGCCCAGCTTCACCGCATGTTCTTCTACGAGCCAGTGACGAGAACATGTAGCAACAACCCTGGCTATGACTCGCCTGGGCCTAAATATCTCAGGTCAGTTGTTTGGGATTTATTAAAGATGGGCTATATCTGTCTGGATATGACGCAGTTTGTTAAACTTTCCCACCTGCTATTGGATTCAGTAAGAAAAATTGAGAATATTTTGCCCCTCATAACTCCAAGCGGAATGTTAACTCCTTCCGCAGGTGAGCTATGAAGGGCTGATCCTTTCCTGGCCATTTTGTCAGCCCGCTTGGTTCCCTCAATGGCACAATGACCTAGAACCCAGATAAGAGTGACACTGAGGTTGACATTAAGCCTTGATAGTTCATCCCGACATTGCTGGACCAATTCAGAGGATGATATAGCCGAATCAATGGCTTTATCAGCTGCCTGACTCTCTGTCAGGATAGCAGTGTTCCGGATTTGGTTAGGATCTTGTTTGAGTATACAGAAGCTTGTAATAAGCTTAAATAACATTGCATATATGCGTGGATAGGTATGCATATTATGTGCAACACTGTGCTATATTGTTCATTTTTGTATACTCACAATTTAATTCAGACTTTATAACCGCATTGTGATAGCACATAAGAGCAAGTTCGTGTGACCCAGTCGTGAATACTTTTTTATTTGACTTTTAAATAAATCAAGAACTTTAGCCAGAGCGGTGCTGCGAGAGCTGAGCAGAGCGGCGAAAACAAACAAATGTTTTCTTATGAGAAGTCTCATGCCTAGGCTTCTAGCGGCAAGACGCCTCAGTATGAGAGCTCTCGCATCAGCACTTTACTCGCAGCTCCAGTATGTGTTCAGCCATAGGAAATAAAAAAGGTGCACTAATTCGGTGATGTTTTGTCTTTGAACCAATTTTCCTTTATTTTTTTTTTTAAATATTTGTTATTTGAACAAAATTAGAAAGTATTTCAACAATAAATGTTTTTTTTTTTTGCAGATATTCTTCAAAAATGGACAAGAAAACGATGGACAAAAAACCATTACAATGGCAAAAGATGAATTGGAAGGAAAAACTAAGTCATATATGGAACAATATAACAGTAGAACCAATGTTAGCTTGCTACATTATGCCAAGTGTCTTAGCTGGTTTAGCAACACAAAATCTTAATCTAGAAAAAGCCTGCAGAGTTAATATGGCGTATGGAGATGAAGTTTGTGATGCTCTTACCCGGCGAGAAACTCAAAACTATACACTGTAAGTATATAAATAATATTTATAAGTTACAAGTGATAAGAATATTTATTAATAAGAATCCCAATTTTCTATTGGAATTAGTTTTTAATTTCATAAAATCTCTCAGCTCGTTGTAATTAAAAAAAAATCTTTGGAAAATATTTTCTTCAAAAATTCCAAAAAAAATTATACTTTTTTTTCCAACTCATGATTGTGAAATATGACAGTTCTGTTCGGTTTCACAAATATTTAACAGGCTTTTAAATGACGTATTTTGTATAGAACAAATATCATTTAAATATTTAAAAGCCTTTTAAACAGTTAAAAGGGATTTATGAAATCGGCCATTAGAGGCCAACTAAAAACAAACAAATTTTTTTCTTACCTAAAAGTGTTCACGCTATTGCGAATGTACTGTGACTACAGGGTCTTTCATCAAAAGCTTCCTATCTTTAAATTTAATTAAAAAGTTCATCGAAATTTTTTACAAGTTTGAAAGGCCTATCGATGCCATTATGTGGCATTTCTGGGTGGTGCACATCCGAAGTGTCCAATTTTCCATGACTCTGGCGCATAAATCCAGAGAATTGGCTTTAAATGCCGCTGTGGTGTTTGGCCTATTTGCATCGACCTGCGACTTCAAATAAACCCCACAAGAAAAAATGTAACGGGGTCAAATCGCACGATCTCGGTGGTCACCGGTGACCAGTTCACATCACCCTCACGTGAGATGACCATCATGCTTTCGAATCGCTCGTGCAAAATTTCCAATGTGGGGTGAGCTGTCTAGCACTTAGCGCCGTCGCGTTGTGTTGAAACCACATGTCCATATCATTCAATTCAGGCAAAAAGAAGCTGGTAATCATTGACCTTTATCGCTAGCCTTTAACGGTAATGGCCTGGCCAACGTCGTTCTCAAAGAAATATGAACCTATGAAGCCGCCGCCAGCCCAAAATCGACACCAAACAGTGACTTTTTCGGGATGCATTGGACAGTCTTGGATCTCATGTGAATTGGTATCGTCCCAAAATGCGACAATTTTGTTTGTTGACGTACCCCGAATAGCACAGAATTCGATTTATAACTAGAATTTGGTTGTATTTGTGTTTTGTTGAAGTAATCTGCAACATTATTTATTGAAACTCAGTTTCTCAATTGTTCATCGAAAAACAGTGGTAACTTTGTAAATTAAAATGCTACAAATCGGTTTCGTAAAAGTTTGAACTTGTTCCCGAAAAACTGAAGTTGTTCTTAAAGGGTTATAAGCAAGTCCAACATTTGAAAGTTGATAAAAAGTTTTTATTACATCTATTGAATTTCTGTTTCGTTATCTTCTAAATTAAATGTTAAAATAACTTTCTTGTGACAATCTGTAAAATCATTTGGGTAACTTTAATATAATTTATAATCAAGAAGGGGGAAACAACTAACAAAAACATTTTTATAACGTTTTTCCTCTCAAAATGTTTATTTTAACAGAATTTCAATGAACAAGTTTACAATTATATATAAATAACAATAAGTCAATCGGTGTTGTCTATTCACAATACGAAAAAATGTATATATTATAATGAAATAAATACATCATTCCTTTAATAGCGAATGGTTATTTTTTTTTAAAGAAGTAAGCATAAATCTCCACCATTGTTTTTTTTTTTAATTACATTTCAATTTTCTTGTTACTATTAACAACGTCAAAACAAAGATGAAGCTCTAAATGTGTTTTGTTGTGTTGTCGTTTCGTTAAATTTGGAATAACACGAATGCAACAAACAAAATGTTTGAATACACATCGTTCCTTAGTTGAAACTGAGTTGAAACATAACTACCATAACTGCTTGTGCTTTTTATTGGTGGAGACTTTGTGTTATTTTGGTTTCTTATTCGTAAACATGAAACAAGGATTGAAACGACAATAAAACAAATAGGCAACCAAAGTACTAGAATTGAAAAAAAAACATTTTGTTTGTATTTGAAACAAAACTTCAACATTTCTTAAGATTCAAGTGATGTTTTAGTTGAGTAGAGATGTTCTATAAATGTTAATCGTATATTTTTATATACTTTATTCAAATCAACCATGAACAGTAAAGAAACAAAAATTATTAGACATGAAAAGAGTTACTATACATGGCAGAGTT
This sequence comes from Leucozona laternaria, assembly GCA_932273885.2. NCBI lineage: Eukaryota > Metazoa > Arthropoda > Insecta > Diptera > Syrphidae > Leucozona > Leucozona laternaria. Next base: position 179,483,709 of record OW026366.1, on the reverse strand, counting down.
GCTGCTGGATTGAAAAATTGTCACAATTCAGATTAAACAATTTGTAGATTTTAAGATGACCATAACACACATAACTAAAAATAGAAAAATTATATCGCATGTCTTGTCATATGAACACATTTTTACGTTTCATAAATATTTCGTTCCAAATGTCAACAGGCTGCCTAGAAATCGAGATTTTATGAAGCATTAAGAAAAGGGCACAGAAATTGATGTTTTTGGGTTTCTTTTTAATCTATCGTTATATTATAGATACATTTAATTTCTTTAATTTGACATTCCATGGCGTTTCGAAAAAAGATAAAATTGATATTTTGACATTTAACGTTTTATCTGATATAAAATTTATGTTTTAAAAATGTAAACAAAAAGTGAAGTGCGGCAACTCTGGTGGGCATAGACCAAAGTAAAATGCAAGTTGTTGCTTCATTTTTTTTCCGCCTAGAAAAAATTATGGTTTTTTTAACATTAGAATACTAGTTTCAGTAACGGGGATTTGAAAATATGATTAAGAAGAATATTTCTCTGTTTTACAAACAGTGTAAATTGGTTAAAATGAGAATTTAATTGCCTTAAGTTTCTACTTTATTGTATCCTTGGTTTAATAACATGTAAGTTTTAGTTTTAAGAGACAATGTTTTATTGATATTTCCTGCAACAAGCGCCATATTGTTCACAATCTAATGACTTTTTACTAGAATTTGATGTTAAATGCGAAATTTTTAAACTAATTTTTCCAGTTAGTATCACGTTTTCCATAGTAAATTTCAATGGAAACGGCTGAAAGTTTCGTTTAAAAATGTAAATTATAAATACTTTTGCAACTTGAATGCCTAAATACAAACATGATTATTTTTGTATTTTTCAAATTTCCGCCCAATTTTAATTTTGTAGGTGGCCCGAGAATTTTCTGAAAGTAAAATTTCAATCTTAATGATAAAAATGGGGTTTGTATTAGATTTTCCGTTCATAAATAACTGAAAATCGCATTTTTAATCACAATATTAGACGTTTTGAATTTATTCAATACTTTGAAGTTTATCTTTTTTATAACATCTCAAAGGTATTATACATTTAAAAAGAATTTGAGCAATAACTTTACAGAGACTTTTATAATGTTTTCGGAAACATTATTTCTCATTATATTATAACAAAATAGAACAGAAAAAGTTAAAGTAATAGTAATAGCAACTTCGATGAAACTTTATTCAAGTTATTGTAATTTGTTTTAAACAAAAAGTATTCTTGCATAAACATTTTTGCAATATTAGTAAACTCATCGTAGAGTTCAATCAAAGTTGCACAATTGTAAGATTAAGTTACATTTAACATTTCTTAGTTCAAATAACACTTATAAAACTAAGAAACGACAAAATTTATCTTCTATAGAACCCAATTACCATAAGTTCGTTGCAAATAAGAGGAGAAATGCGGCTATTTGGGTTACACAACTGTACCAGAATATGTTTCTGAAATAAATGGACAACAACTTGATTGTTTTACTGGAGTTATATCTACCAAATGAAAACCCGTCTGTGCTATTCGGGCACCCTTTCATCTACGAATAGACCTTCCAGAGCCGATTTTTGCGTTATTCAAAAAAAGGTTTTGAAGGTCTTATCTTTAAAAATAGGCCTGTGACAACTTTAATTTTTTGAAACAATGTTCAAAACACTTTTTGAAACCTAAAAAAAAAATTGAAAAGTTTAATTTTCGAAATTTGGGCCATAACTTTTGAAATTTTAATCATACAGGTCCAAAAATTGGAACAATGTTCAGAACAACTAGAACATTTTTTTTGTTAAAAGGGGGCTAGATCAAAAACGGTTTTTTGTGTCTAAAACCCCATTTTTGAATATTTTTCGAAAAAAAAATTGGAACAATGCGGAACAAATCGGGAACAACCTGGGACAACTTTCAAAAATAACAAATAATTCAAAAAATGTGGGCTATTTTCACACACTCCATTTTTATGTGTTGCTGAACGCTATACCGTCCATGGTGATTTGGCAAAACAGACTGAATAAATGACAGCACATTTTACAGATGCAGCTTCAACAATATGCCTTTCGAAATTGAACTTGAATAATTTACGAGTTAATTTATCTAAGAATCAAGCACGTAGCTAGTTATTACTTCTTTTATTACCGAAAGTGGTTATGATCTAAGCATTATTTTTCGGAAGTCAATATTATCATCTTTCTGAAGCTGAGATAGGAATGCTCCCTGCCACACCTCTAAAAATATAAACAAAATCCTCAACCCCTCTCTGGCCATGTTCCTCTAGTTTCCTGCGTAGAAAGATATTTTATGGAAGATTATTGTGGCGGAAATAAAAATCATCAAGCACTTCGTCAAATTATTTAAATAGCGCACACATTTAAATCCATCTAAAGGGTGATTTTTTAGCTGGTTTGGTTTTGGCAACACTGGTTTTGACAGCTGACGTGTGTTTAGTACCTTGTGTTACTGTCAAACAGCTTCAGTTTGGTTTGCAATTTAACCATGGATCGTCTTACAAATGAACAACGCTTGCAAATTATTGAATTTTACTATCAAAATTCGTGCTCGGTTCGAAATGTTCATCGCGCGCTGCTTCCATTTTATGATCGGCATTCTCGACCTTCTGAGCAGTCTATTCGGAAGATTGTGACCAAATTTCGCACCAAATTTACTTTGTTGGACATTAAACCACCAACACGTTTACGAACTGTGCGTAGTGAAAAAAATATTGCGGCCGTATCAGCTAGTGTGACAGAAGACCGCGAAATGTCGATTCGGCACCGTTCCCAGCAGTTAGGCCTTTGTTACAGCACTACGTGGAAAATTTTGCGGAAGGATTTGGGCGTAAAGCCTTTTAAGATACAGCTGGTGCAAGAACTAAAGCCAGCCGACCTACCACAACGCCGAATTTTTGGTGAATGGGCTCTTGGAAAGCTGGCCGAGGATCCGCTTTTTTTATCGAAAAATTGTGTTCAGCGATGAGGCTCATTTTTGGTTGAATGGGTACGTAAATAAGCAAAATTGCCGCATTTGGAGTGAAGATCAGCCAAAAGCATTGCAACAGCTACCAATGCATCCCGAAAAAGCCACTGTTTGGTGCGGTTTATGGGCCGGCGGCATTATTGGGCCATATTTCTTCAAAGATGATGCGAATCGCAGCGTTACTGTCAATGGTGAACGCTACCGAGCGATGATAACAAACTTTTTTTTGCCCGAAATAGAAGTTCTTGACTTGCATGATATGTGGTTTCAACAAGACGGTGCCACATGCCACACAGCACGCGAAACAATGGCGCAATTGCGAGGCGAGTTTGGTGAACAGATAATTTCACGTTTCGGGCCGGTCAATTGGCCGCCTAGATCGTGCGATTTGACACCATTAGATTATTTTTTGTGAGGGTATGTCAAGGCTAATGTCTATAGGGACAAGCCCGCTTCGATTGACGCACTGGAAGCCAACATCCATGCATTCATTCTCGAGATACCGGCCGATATATGTGAAAGAGTATGCCAAAATTGGACTCAGCGGATGGGCTACCTGAGACGCAGCCGCGGTCAACATTTGCATGAAATTATCTTTAAACATTAAATTGCAAGGTTCAAACTATCGATTCAAATAAATATTTCATTCATTTTTTCGAATTTTTTGTATTTTTTTTTTAAAAAAGTTCTAACCTCTTAAAAAATCACCCATTACAAGTCATTTCAAATGCTCAAAATAAATTCTGTGTAAAGAATCTGCCATTAATGTAATGCAAATCCAAACATTTAATCAAAATCACTGAAACAAGAGACTCTGTTTATGATTATATAAGAAAATTATTTTTCCAAGTAATAAATTTGACTTAAATTAATTCAATTTTGTGCCCCCATTTTGAAAAGAATATTTTTGCAAAGTTGAAATATTTAAATTATTTTAAATTCAAAGCAAAATGAGGAAGACAGTTGCATTGGACAAAAATTATTGCTGTCGTAGTAGCAATATAGAACAAAAGATTTGCAGGGCTTATATTGGGTCCGCCAACTAACGTTTTTTTTTTTTCAATTAGTGCTTATTTCGTGAATGTTAACACTTAGCTCATGTCTGATTTGACAGATAATTAGTTTTATCCTTCCGCTGAACGACTATGGTTATGTATACGCTTCGCTAAGTGGGGCTGCGATCGACTTAGAGAAGATGCCGATTTTGCCAAAAAAATCATCTTTTCAGATGAAGCTCATTTTGATCGTGGCGGGTAATAAACAAGCAAAATGGTCGCATTTGGGGCACAGAAAACCCGCACGCATACATTGAAAAACCGATACACCCAAAACGAGTCACTGTTTGGTGCGGATTTTTATCCAGAGGCATAATTGGGCCATTTTTCGAAAATGAGCAAGGAGTGGCCGTTACAGTCAATGGCGATCGTTATCGGGCCATGTTGAACGAATTTTTGTTCGCAAAAATTGAAGAAGAGGATATTGGCAACATTTGGTTTCAACAGGACGGCGCTACGTGCCACACAGCCCAAGCTACACTCGATGTAACTGTTTACAAAAAAACTGATTTTCGCTCAAAAAAATAAGTTTTATATTTTTTTTTAAATAGGTGCCAAAATTAGCTAGGCCACTATGAATCTCATGGGTTGATATTAACTGCTATTTTTCGGAAACTTTTAATGTCATTTAATTTTTTATATTTTTTGTATTTTTCTCGTTGCCTAAGAAAACAACATACAATACAAAAAGCATAAAATTTCCAAAATATTGATATCTTTTTGAATATAATGGGACTTCAAACTATCACCTCTTGGAAAAAAAAACTCTTCTTCGTTACCTTTCGGACCTTAATGGATTGTTTTGATACTGAAACTCATCTAATAAACGCTGATGTGCCCCAAGGGTCCGTTTTGTCTCCGACTCTCTTTCTTATATTCCTCAATGATTTTCTGTCTGACACTTCTAATCCATTAAATTGTTTTGTTGACGATAGTACTCTCAGCTTTTCATATTCGCTTCTAGAGTCACATCCTTGTCCTCCGGATGTGGATTTAAAGCCTCAGCGTATGATTAGCTCATTAAATTCTGATCTCGACAGCATTGTAAAATGGGGAATCAAAAACCGCGTAGAATTTAATGATTCAAAAACTCAATGCTGTCTCTTGTCGTTGAAGCAGAACCCACCCCCTATATGCCGCTATCCATGAGCGGTACTTGCATTGAAGAAATCGAAAAGCTTGTAGTTCTCGGTCTGTACTTTTTGTAGCTATCATCCCAGCCCATCCCAAGACAACTGGTACCAAGACAACTCATCCGTGAGTATTACGGCTGTTAAAGTCATTTCCTAAAAATCACTTTTTAAACCAAGGTAGAATATTTTCAATGGGATACGGCTTTTTCAATTTACCCCATTTCACCCTTCAAATGGCAAAAAAAAAAAAAAAAAAAAAACCTATAACCGTCCCCTAAAAACAACCTTTCAAACACAAAAAGAATTTTTGAAATCGGACATGTGATTTCTTAGATTAGCCCGAACAAACAAACAAACCAAGAGTTCCGCTTTATAAATATAGAAGATTTGTGTACGTATACCCCTAATTTTTACTTGCTCTATAGGGTAACTATTGGTTTCGTGTAAAAAGAAATTTCGAGGTTGTAATCAAAATTAACACTACGATGATCGAGAAGTCCGAAAAAGTAGGTTTCGTCATGCATGCATGCCGTCGCGTCGGTCGGTATATGCGCCGTCGAAGCGTCTGTGCGTCCACTGTAATTTGAGATAGAGCCTGAATGGTTCAAATTGCTTCAAATTAAGGACAAAGCATTTTTATGTGATTCTCTAGAGGAAAAATTCCAATTTTTGCTTCAGCTCATCTAGAACGGATAGCTGCCATACACATATTTTGTTTTTTTTTTTCAAATTTTCTCGAAAACGGATTTAACGATTTTTATTGGACTTCGTATCTGTGATAACCAAGTCAATTGTAAGAAAACTGCGTTTCAGGTTTTTCAAAAAAAAAATTCACATAATGGAATTAGGTATTCCACATTTTTTTTTTTTTTAGAAAATGGTCTTATTTTTGGCATGTTAAGTTTGACAGATTTTGTCATGTTCTGTAATACGGTTTTCATACCGAACTACGATTTTATTTAACATTTCAAACAAATCTCAGTGTTGATAGAAACACCGAAAAAGAAAATCCATTGCAATTAGGGAAAAAAGTCCCAAACAAATTATACACATTTGATTTACTCTCTATTCTTCCTCTGAAAAACCCCCAAACGGAATGAAATCCCACTACCTGCGTACACTACACTCAAAAGATATAATAAACTCTCTTACAATTGACTCTTTTTTGTGACTGAACTTTTATACTGAAGAGAAAAATGAGTTATTAATTGTGTTTGTTTCACATTCATACTGTTCCAAGAAGATTTTGAGGAGATTTCCCAGTAATCTACTAGATTATGAAATCTGACAATGTATGGGAAATCTAGTTGATTTCGATGAGATTTGGTGCTTTTCGCTCGAAATCTAGATTTCGATGCTGTGTGAAACGGCAATCGAGAAACGAAGAAAATTGAAACAAATCATATGAGTTTTGTTCCATTTTTCATCGTTTCTGGACTGATTTTATCGATGGGAGGGTTACAGAACATGGGTCCTGGTGTTTCTCAATAGTTTAAATAATATTGAATTTAAAAACTTTGAAAAGCATTGATTTATAAAAAAAAAAAAAAAAGAATAAAATAAAAAATCAATTTTTAGTGGGCTCTTCTTTTGACACTTTTAATATTTTCTCGTTAAATATATACATACATCATGCAACTTCCGTGTGCGTAGATGTAGACACACAGTTGTTAACTACAAGAGCAAATTCACTCTATCAAGCCGTACATACAAAGTCATACAATTTTTACTTGCGATATAGGTACTATATGGGAAGTTATGGATTCGTACAAAAAATCGAACTCGAGATTTTGATCAAACTTTACATTACGATGATAGGGAAGTCAAAAAAAGTGGGTCTCGCAAAAACGTCTGTCTGTCTGTCTGTCTGTCGGTTCGACTACAGCCTAAACGGATGGGTCGATTTTCTTTAAACTTGGTACCTAGTGTTTTTTGGACATTCCCCCCACCCGTTTTTTTCTCTTTTTTTTTAGGACCAAAATTAACAGTAGCAGTCATACAAAATTTCTTGGCCAAAAATGAAAAACTTATTTTTGTCAAATCCAGCGCTACCGAATTTGTTTTTAAGAACTCAATAAATTTAAATAGTATATAATGGTACCACCCAAAGAACCATTTTTTTTATTTTCGCTTTTCTCGAAAACGTTAAACTGATTCTGATCAATCTTTTTATGAAGAAGTATTGACACATTTTAAATAATATTGTGTACCAAAATTTTCAAAAAAATATTTTTTAGATTTTTAAAAAAAGTTTTAATATTTTTTTTTGAAAACTCAATATTTCAAAAACGACTTGGTCGATTTTTATTAAACTTGGTAAATAGCAGTTTTTTAACTTTATCTAGAAGATTTTTGACAAAAACTATTCTAGTACCCAAAAATAACGGTGCCTCCCATACAAATGTTAAAAAACCGTTAAGACAAATATTTTGTTTCTCAAAAACGACTCCTACGATTTTCATAAAAGTTTTTTTGTGTGTTAAAATTAGTACGATCTACCATTTAAAATTTTTAAAGTTTATATTTTAGGTTTATTAACAGTACCTCTCATAGAACGGTTTCTTTGATTTTCGACTATCTCAACATCTGATCAACCGAATAAAATTATATTTTGTATACAGAAGCTTGTAACAAATATAAATAAAAGTGCGTATCAAAATTTTATAAAAAAATGATTTTTGGATTTTTTAAAAAAAATCAAAATTATTTTTTGAAAATTCGATATTTCGAAAACTGGTAGCAGATTTTTTTGTGAAGTTCAATTTTTAACGCAACATTAATAAATGCTTTAAGTTGGCGTACCAACTACCGTTAACGAAATTTTATATATAAAAAATTAATTATTTTTAAAACCGCTCCTACGATTTTCAAATTTTTTTTCTTATAAATAAAAATTTATATAAAAAATCAGATGGTGTACATCGCGTTGGGTTAAAACGGATTCAAAGTATTTTAATCAATGTTTTTATAATTTTGTTGATTTAAAACAATTTACCAGTTTAAATAGTATAATTTCCTTTTATGCATATTGCATATGTGCAACACTAGGCTATAATGTTAATTTTTGTATACTCACATAATACCACCTGAAACTAAACTAAGATTTGGCAAATGGATAAAATATATACTCCTATAGCTAATTTATTTCAGACTATAGAACCACAATGTGATCGCGCATAAGAGCAAGTTCGTGCGACCCAGTCGTGCATATTTTTTTATCTTGCAATGAATTCACAAGAGAACTTTCTGCAATTTCTCATCTAAATTCTAATCAAATTTACACCATTAATAAAAAAAATAAATATGCCACTATAAATAATGGTCGTCAATCTATGAGTCATGTCTCGCAACATATGGCAAGCGAAACAGTTAAAAAAATTAGAAATTTATAAACAAGCAAATTCTAAAAAAAATATCCCTTGACAGACCTTAAATTTCTTTGCAAAAAAAAAAAGAAAAAGAAAAGAAGATTCTTTACCTTTACATCAATTTCATTTATTTTATTATTCAACACCGAACGTACAATCAATTTATTTTATATATGTACGAAGGTACCTACGTTTGAATTACATACATATATATTCCTTTTGTTGTGTCATTTCAGCGAAGAAGCAACCGTCCAACAACTAGTGGCTAAAATGGCTGCATGGAAAACGGTGATACAAAGTCTACTACCATGCCTGCTAATACTGTTTTGGGGTTCGTGGAGCGACCGCCATGGCAGACGAAAGCCTTGTATGCTGATACCTGTAATTGGTGAATTTATGGGTGCCATAGGCCTCATTTTGTGCACATATTTCGAGAACGTTCCCATGGAAGTGGCTGGTATTACCGAGGCCCTATTTCCGGGTCTCACAGGTGGTTGGTTCACAATGATGATGGGCGTCTTCAGTTACATAGCTGATATAACAACAGAAGAAGAACGTACCTTACGTATAGGCATTTTAAATGTATGCTTTTCGTTAGGTGTACCTTTTGGAATGGCATTTAGTGGAATATTACTAAAGTGAGTATAATCATTGATGTATGTATATGTGCATTTGTGTGATAAAGGGTGTTTCAGTATTAAAGAGATAAATCAATAGATGTTTAGGTAATATCTGTGGTTCTTAAAGGAAAGAAGAGGTGGATAAGACCAGACAGTCAAAGATAGGCGTTGGGATGCTGCCGATCGTAGTTACTCTTAATTCTACTATGAAATATAATATTTACAGGGTGTTTCGGAACATTCTGGCGAATTAAGTTTTTTCTATAAAAATTTAATTTTACATTAAATTTTACTTATATGTGTTAATAAAAGATGTATACAAATTATAATTCTCTATGACTCTTTTGCATCAGGCGAAATAGCATTAAATCAATAAGGGACAGGGAAGTAGGCAGTATTCTACTAAGTTTTGTATCTCTTTTGAGAAATGCAAATGAGGGATTATCATTTCTAAAAATAAAAAATAAATCTCCACCAGAATAGGTGAATCGATTGTCCCCATTAAGAGTTGGTACACGAAGATTAAATCAGCGACTTCTCGACGTTTTTTAACGGTTTGCAAGTTTATCAATTTTAATCGATATTCGTATGAGTTGCAAGATGATATTATCAGACCACGGAAGGACGCGGAGGGCTAACCGAAGAAATCTACGTTGCACAGCCTCTGTTCTTCGGGAGTGAGAGTTCTGATATGGTATGACCAAACTTGGCTAGTTTATTCAAGGAGGGGTCTAACGAAAGAGAAAGCTCACTGTCACAAATAATCCCAAGCTCTCGAATGGAACACACAGTAGGAATGGCTTCATTACAAAAGTAATAAGTTCTGGGTGGTGAGGGTAACCGTTTACGGGAGAGGGTTATAGATTGACATTTAGAAACGTTGAGTTTTAAAAATTTTGTATAGGAATAAGTTAAGGTCGTTTTGGAGTAAGCGAAGGTCAAGGGGGAAGAAATGACCTTAATGATTTTCATATCATCTGCGTAAATATTTAGATAGATAAGAATCACTTATAAAGGGTTTTCCAATAAGAGGTGTTATTTTGAATAGCCCGCTATTTCCGTAGCTGTCACTTTTGAAGCTGTCATTTTTTGAAATTTGACAAGTAGAAACTACGCCATTAATAAAAATGGAACGATACACGCTTCAACAACGCATTGAAATTATTAAAATTCACTATAAAAATGGTGAAAATTTGGCAGAGACGGTTCGTAAAACTAAAACATTTTTGGGTCGTCGTGAAGCACCTTGTCGGACCGCAATACAGAAATTGGTGGACAAATTCGAGCTGTTGGGACAAGTTAGTGATGTGAAGAATAAAACCCCTGCACGTCGCTCAAGAACAACTGAGAATATTGCTGTTGTAGCCCAAAGTGTTGAAGAAAACCCAGGTTTGTCCATTCCTCGTCGTTCTTTGGAATTAGGCATTCCACACACGTCATTACACCGTATTTTGCATAAAGACTTGGGTCTTAAGGCTTATAAAGTTCAGTTAACACAAGAACTCAAGCCGGCTGATCATCAACAACGTCGTGTCTTTGCTGATTGGGTCCTTGAAATGCATGAAAATAATCCGGAATTTCATCGAAAAATCATCTTGACTGATGAGGCCCATTTCCACCTCGGAGGCTACGTCAACAAGCAAAACTGTCGCATCTGGGGCTCGGAAAACCCAAGAGTTATTGTTGAAAAGCCTCTCCATCCTCAACGCGTGACTGTTTGGTGCGGTTTATGGTCCGGCGGGGTCATTGGACCTTACTTTTTCGAAAATGAGGCTGGAGCAACAGTTACGGTCAATGGATTGCGCTATCGAGAGATGATTAATGATTTTTTATGGCCGGAATTGGATGGTATTGATCTGGACAACGTTTACTTTCAACAAGACGGCGCTACGTGCCACACAAGCAATGAAACCATCGATCTTTTACGGGAAAAGTTTCCGGACCGTGTTATCTCTCGAAGAGGTGATCACAATTGGCCACCGAGATCTTGTGATTTAACACCTTGCGACTTCTTGCTTTGGGGCCACGTGAAAGATAAGGTCTACGCCAACAGCCCAGCGTCGATTCAAGACCTCAAAGATGGAATTCGTGAGGCTATCGAGGACATAGGGCAGCCACTTTGCGATTTGGCTATGGAAAATTTCATGAAAAGGATATGGTCCTGTAAGCGTGGTCGTGGCGGCCATTTGGCTGATATTGTGTTCCACTTTATAATGAAATAAACATCCGATCATTCATCTCAAAAAATGTCATTTTTCTTTGAATATCAAAATAACACCTCTTATTGGAAAACCCTTTATTACTTTAAGCATCGTTTATTGTTAGGACAAAGATAAAAGGCCAAGTGACTGCCCTGGGGTAGTGTTGATAGAACATCGATAGTTTAATCGATTAATCGATTGTTTTGAACTATCAGGATTATCGATAGTTTGGAAAAATAAAATCGATATTCTTCCAGTTGATGTGTTTATGTCGTTGGGAAAAAAAAATCTTTTAGAAATGAGTTGTCAACTGAGAATCGTCCTTGAATGGCAAAAATCTGAACTCAGCTTAAGTTCAGTTAGTTCTTGAACGTACCCTACTCAATTAACACTGTTTTGTTTTTGAAAGTTGAGTTCACCTAACCTTCACTGCTTTAATAGCGAAAGTCGCGCATCGCCATTTCATTGCAATACCAGTGTATTTTATGTTTTGGATTTTTTTTTTAACCAAAAAGGGTAATTTTGCACATGCAATTTTTGTGGCCAGGACCTATGTTCGATAAAATCAGTCGAGAAACGATGAAAAATAGAACAAATTTCATATGATTTGTTTCAATTTTCATCGTTTCTTGACTCATTTTATAGATGCGAGAGTTACAGAACATGGGTCCAGGAGTATAAACACTCTGGAAATACCTCCAATTTACATGGTGATAACAAAAAGATAGAATTAGAAGTAGAAGGTGAGGATTCATCCTCTGATACAGATGGAAATCAACTTTCGTCAGTGCCAATGCAAAATTTTTAAAATATTTGAAAAACCTTTAAAAAAAAAATTTAAATTTTAATGTTTTTTTATAATTATTATTTATATTAATACCACTATCGATTGTTTATCGATTTTTTTTTTTAAAACAATCCATAATATCGAAAACTCCACCAATCGATGTTTTATTAACACTACCTTGAGGAAAGCCTGAATGGCGTTAATGTAGTTCCAAATCATTCTGAAGCACCCTGTATAGCTTGTTTGAAATAATAAAATAATGTGAATGAATGAAGAATAATATATTTATAAATTGATGGGTAATTTTCTACTATTTATTTCTACAGGAAAATCGGATTCTATGGCGTCTTTACTACTTCAGCTACATTGTACTTGCTTTCATTCCTTTATGGATGTTTTATACTAAAGGAACCTCAACGAAAGACCAAGGAAGAACTTCAAAAAACAACACATAGCAATTTACTTTCGGATTTCTTTGATAAGAAGCATGTTGTTGAAACATTCAGAGTTGCTTTCAAAAAGGGTGCAAACCAACGTCGACTTCGCGTTATCATGTTGATGATTGTGGTCATGGTTGTCATTGGACCGATGCATGGTGAGTAATTGAACTTGTAGTATAGACTGTAGTATAGACTACTATAAAAGACGTAAAGTTGCGTTAATATATGTAATTTTAGATTCAACGCACTTTTCTGATTTGGTATTATCTATTTTGATAAGGGGGAAGTGAACTTATACTTTGATTATAGAGAAGCTATTTAATTAACATCATATAGCTTAGCAAATTATACGATTATTAAGAAACAATGCGGGTAAATACTCTCATTTTAAGAATAACCTTTGAACAATAAAGTGGCCTACGGATATAAAATAATCTTCGATTAATACAATCTATTTTAAATTTCATACAAAACTTACGAGTACGAGAATATGTATGTATTGTAAGAGTATTTTTGTGAGATATGTTACTGTTTAACAAAAATTAGATTCTGAAATATACAATGGAATCTTTTTGTTATAAATTTATTATGGATTGTAATACAAAATAGAATTCTTGCAAATGTAAAATTGTGTGTATCTTGGTTTCAAAAAAAAAAAAATTATATCGAAAAATTTATGAAAACAGTCAAATAATTAAAATATAGTTTTTAACAGAGTAGGTATAGCTATGGTGTACTAGATTCCCAATTTTGGATCTTGATCTTTATTTAAGAGAAGTTTGGCTTTTAGGAAAGAGATAGAAATATTCTTGTTCTGAACCATTAAAGTTTCGTTGAAAATCTATTAAGAACTCAAATTGAATATCTCATATGTCTAGTTTGAGTAGCGAAAAGCTATTATAACTGCTATAAATTAGCAATTCTGTAGTCCTGTCCAAAAATAAAATTCGAATGTCTAAAAAGATAGAAAGTTATAAGTGACTTACAAGCTTTTCTAAAGGGTTTTTAATTAGGGCTAGTAACGGGTGATTTTTTAAGAGGTTTAGAACTTTTTTTAAAAAAAAAACACAAAAAATTCGAAAAAATGAATGAAATATTTATTTGAATCGATAGTTTGAACCTTGCAATTTAATGTTTAAAGATAATTTCATGCAAATGTTGACCGCGGCTGCGTCTCAGGTAGCCCATCCGCTGAGTCCAATTTTGGCATACTCTTTCACACATATCGGCCGGTATCACACGAATGAATGCATGGATGTTGGCTTCCAGTGCGTCAATCGAAGCGGGCTTGTCCCTATAGACATTAGCCTTGACATACCCCCACAAAAAATAATCTAATGGTGTCAAATCGAACGATCTAGGCGGCCAATTGACCGGCCCGAAACGTGAAATTAACTGTTCACCAAACTCGCCTCGCAATTGCGCCATTGTTTCGCGTGCTGTGTGGCATGTGGCATCGTCTTGTTGAAACCACATATCATGCAAGTCAAGAACTTCCATTTCGGGCAAAAAAAAGTTTGTTATCATCGCTCGGTAGCGTTCACCATTGACAGTAACGCTGCGATTCGCATCATCTTTGAAGAAATATGGCCCAATAATGCCGCCGGCCCATAAACCGCACCAAACAGTGGCTTTTTCGGGATGCATTGGTAGCTGTTGCAATGCTTCTGGCTGATCTTCACTCCAAATGCGGCAATTTTGCTTATTTACGTACCCATTCAACCGAAAATGAGCCTCATCGCTGAACACAAGCAGCGCGCGATGAACATTTCGAACCGAGCACGAATTTTGATAGTAAAATTCAATAATTTGCAAGCGTTGTTCATTTGTAAGACGATCCATGGTTAAATTGCAAACCAAACTGGAGCTGTTTGACAGTGACACAAGGTACTAAACATACGTCAGCTGTCAAAACCAGTGTTGCCAAAACCAAACCAGCTTAAAAATCACCCGTTATAAAGGGTCCGCCATCTAACGTTTTTTTTTTTGCAACTAGTGCTTATTTCGTGAATGGTAACACTTAGCTCATGTCTGATTTGACAGATAATTAGTTTTATCCTTCCGCTGAACGAATATGGTTGCGTATACGCTTCGCTAAGTGGGCCTGCGATCGACTTAGAGAAGATGCCGATTTGGCCAAAAAAATCATCTTTTCAGATGAAGCTCATTTTGATCTTGGCGGGTAGTAAACAAGCAAAATTTTCGCATTTGGGGCACAGAAAACCCGCACGCATACATTGAAAAGCCGATACACCCAAAACGAGTCAATGTTTGGTGCGGATTTTGGTCCAGAGGCATAATTGGGCCATTTTTCGAAAATGAGCAAGGAGTGGCCGTTACAGTCAATGGCGATCGTTATCGGGCCATGTTGAACGAATTTTTGTTTACGAAAATTGAAGAAGAGGATATTGGCAACATTTGGTTTCAACAGGACGGCGCTACGTGCCACACAGCCGAAGCTACACTCGATGTTTTGCGCCATTTTCAAAAAAAAAAAGAGAAAGTTATTTGGCTGACCCTTTAGATGTTGAAATGGAACATTGTGGCGTTCGCCGTGTGGCACGTTAGCTCTAGCCGTTCTGTTGGAACCACATGTCGTTCATATCCATATTATCCAATTGCAACCAGCAAAATTGTTTATCATCGTCGTTTTCGAAGAACTACGGACTCTCGCAGACAGCGGCGTTGATGTTTTGGGTTTCTTGCGCGTTTGGTTTACGCAAGGGCGTTGATTGATTGTTCACTGAATTGGTCAACTTAAATTTGACCATCAAACTTTGGATAATATACTTGAAAGGACAACCATATTATGTAAACCGTAAAATAGGCGCAACGTATCGTCGCCATAAAAGATTTTGATATTAAAGTTGTATCAGTTGGACGTGCTTTTCAATCGTGTTACTTGCCATGGTAATTTGGCATCCGTATCTGTAACTGAATAATAAACAATAGATTTGACAGATGTCACCAAAACAACATGGCCGCCAATTATATCCGCGCCAATTTCAAAACCCTTTATATTTATGACCTGAGGCCTATAACTCAGAAGTATAGGTGCAAGTCAACAGGCACTTGAAGAATTTGGATTGTATGCAAAAGTGTTAAAATAATTCTTGTAAAACTGGAAAAAAAAACGTTTCATATGTTAAAAACACCACGGATCTTGACAAAAAAAATCGGAATCATCAAAAACACTTATATGCGGTTCGTGCTTTGTACTTCAAAAATATGTAATTCTTTGTTTCCCACTATTCTGTACCAAAAAGCTAGAAATGTAATTGAAATTTAACAAATTATTGTTAAATAAAGGGTTTTTAACAGGGACGCTACAAAAGTAGAGCAACAGGGACAGCAAACGACGCCATATTTTTTGCCGCTCTTTTGACATTTCTCTTTAATAAGGTTTGCCATTTCATGATGGAAAGATATACGAGCCAACAACGAGTCGAAATTATTAAAATTTACTACCGAAATTCGGAGTCAGTGGCCTCAACGTTAAGAGCGCTACGTCCAATTTATGGTCGTCACAATCAGTGTTACCAGATGAAAAAAAAAATTCCCCCCAGAAAAATTTAGAAACCCCCCAGATTACCACATTTTATCAACAAAAACCCCTAATTTTTTTTTCAACTTTTTAATTTTAATTTTGAATTTTATTAATTCACACAGCTACAATAAAAAAACATTTGTAAAAAAGGTACTAGGTAATAAAAAAAATTTGTTTAGGGTTTTCTTCACAATTTCTGAGTAAAGTTCTGATTATTTACTCGACATTCAAATTATCCGCCAATTAAAACCTTCCAGTAAAAAAACTTAACGTTTCACATTTTTTCGAAATAATAAATGTATGTATGTAAGTTTTGACTGATGAAAACTGGAAAAAAATAATGAATAATATTTAAAATGCCAAGTATATAAATTTGCTTATTCTAATCGACACTTAATCGGGCCATTAAAATACTTTGAACGTTAATTATAAGCTATACTGTTTAGATATTGTGAAACATAAGGGAGGTTGATAATTGATTAAAAAGTTCCAAATTGCTTATTTAGAACTTTAATTCAGTCCAGCTCCAGTTTTTCAGTGCGCGATTAAAGTTTAACCCGAGTTAAATCGTCATATTTGGTGGGTTAAATCAGGATTAACTGAACAGGTGCTTTTGATGTTTTATGCAAAGAGTTTGTTTAGTCATTTCGGGTACTCAAAAATGGCTTCCTCAGTTCACTGTGGG
The DNA here is from genome assembly GCA_932273885.2 of Leucozona laternaria. Taxonomy (NCBI): domain Eukaryota; kingdom Metazoa; phylum Arthropoda; class Insecta; order Diptera; family Syrphidae; genus Leucozona; species Leucozona laternaria. The sequence continues at coordinate 179,466,888 of OW026366.1, read as the reverse complement.
TTAATTTAGTTCTAGAGTTAGCTCACTATGGTTTAACTCACCAGAAATTAATATGAAAATAAAAATATAAAGGAATTAAAATTTTTGTTTGCACTTCTTTAAAAAAGTTCTAATACTTTATCGTCATCTTCGTTTTGGCTGTCGCGTTGGTTTGATACATTTTCTCACTTGTGAAAGTTTTCAGCATGTTAGGAACTCGTGGAATACTGTCAGCTGTTTAAATACCTATACGATTTCTCAACCTTTAAGCTCTGAATTAATCCCCCCAGATTTCCCGTCAAACATGCCCCCCCCCAGATAACCCCCCAACGACAAAAAAAGCCCCTAAATCTAGGGGAAAACCCCTAAACTGGCAACCCTGGTCACAATCGTCCTAGCAGATCAACAATTGAGCATCTAGTGGAAAAATCTGAATCTACAGGCACAGTACAAAATGTTCCCGTGCCAGTGGGACAAAGAAGTGCCCGTAGTGTCGAGAATATTGCTGCCGCTGAGGCTTCAGTTGCAGAAAGCCCAAATGTGTCTCTCACACGTCGTTCTCAAGCATTGCGCATCTCTGTGACGTCGTTGTGGCGAATTTTGCGAAAAGTTCTTGACCTACATCCTTAAAAGATTAAATTGTCGCAAGAACTGAAGCCGCTTGACCACCAGAAGCGTCAAATGTTCGTGAATTGGGCTGAGCAACAACTTGAAAATTATTCGGATTTTCATCGAAAAATCATCTTCAGCGATGAGGCTCATTTCTGGCTGAATGGCTTCGTCAATAAACAAAATATGCGGTATTGGTCAGGCACCAATCCACACGTACTCCATGAGTCATCATTGCATCCCGAACGGTTTGGTGTGGTTTATGGGCCGGCGGCGTCATTGGGCCGTACTTCTTCCGTGATGATCAATACCGGCACCTTACTGTGAATGGGGATCGCTACCGTTCAATGATAACCGAATATTTTTGACCTCAATTGGATGATGTGGACTTGGAGGACATGTGGTTCCAACGGGACGGCGCGCCACAAGCCACACAGCGAATGTCACAATCAATTTATTGGAAACCAAGTTTGGAGAACGTGTTATCTCACCAAATGGTCCAGTTTCTTGGCCGCCTCTGTCGTGCGATTTGACGCCGTTAGACTATTTCCTGTGAGGCTACGTCAAGTCTATGGTCTATGCCAACAAGCCAGCGACGATTGATGAACTTCGTACGAATATTAAACGTGAAATTGCAGCAGTATCGGCCGATTTATGCTTAAAAACCGTCGAAAATTGGGTTCAGCGTCTGGACTTCTGGAAGCGTGCCCGTGGTGGCTATGCAAACGGAATAGAGTTCCATACATAATGGCATCAAACGTACTTTCACAAGAATAAAGAATTTCATTGATATCCAAAACCGTTTTTGTCTTATTTAAAAAAAAAAACTTTTGTAGCGCTCTTATTGAAAAAATCGATATTTTCTTTTGTAATTTGTAAATCATACAAAAAACAAAGTATTGTTAAAGTTAAATTTATGCCCAGCGAAGAGGGCGGCTAACAGCTATAATATTAATTTTTAGAAAGTTGAAAATCAAAAAAAAACTTTTGTGTGGCAGCTACCGTTGTGAAAGTTTTTTATAATTTATTTTATAATTTTTGTTTACCAAGATGCATAGCGTAGTTGTACAATACTGCAAACAATTTTTTTTTTTATCAAAATCGTTTTAGCCGTTTCCGAGATAAATTACTTTTTTCAATACGCTTGTATGACAAGTACTGTTGCTTTTGGTGCTAGAAAAAAATTCAATTGCACATCTAGGGAATCACCCAAAAATCTTAACTTTCATGTTTGAAGAAAATTGACAGACAGAGAGACAGATGGAATCTGTGTTCTCTACTATCGTAATGTCATGTTTGATTGAAATGTCGAATTCAATTTTTTTTTTTTTTTTTTACAAATCCAATACCTTTATCCTAGATATCGCAAGTAAAACCAAGATTAGATTTTTTGCCATCAGTTACCATAAATTATAAAATAAATTTATTTGTGACTTTATAAGTAATTGCTTTTACTTTGCCTTTATGACACAGCTGAAAGAAGCCTGCAGGTCAGAAAATCTATTGTTCATAGGTTTTTCAAAACTAGCCGTGTTTTTGTAAAAGAGTGTATTGCAGGCTCAGCTAAATTTTAACACCCATACAATAATAACAAAAAGTGATTATCAAATACTTTCTTATTGCTTGTACACAAAGAAAAAAAATGATTTTTTATTAGTTGTGTGTAAAAATTTAGCTGAGCTTAAAACATGGCTTTAAGATCTAGTAGTATAGGAAAGGTAGTCAAAAAATAAGTATACGTTTTAAGGACTGAAATATATAGAAGCTAATTTTGCCATACTTAAAAGAGGGCTAGTAGAAAAGCTTAGATCCAAATGTTCGGCACTTCATGACACTGGCGAATTTCCCATTTTTGGAAAACTCAAATTGAATTTTACATATATCATCATATTTTCAGAACCAAACATAGGTTTTTTGGAGGGCTTTTGAAAACAGAGTAGCCGGTAATCATCATCTTCAAAAATAGATCGAAAATGTTATAAATTTCATGCTCCTTTTTCATGTTAAGAAAAATTAAAAAAAATTAAAAACATATTTTTGGTCCTCACAACTTTCCCGTTTAGACCAGTTAAAATATTTTTTTTTGCCAGGGTCATAGATAAAGATCCAAACACTTCTCCTTAACAAACCTCTCTAATAGCAGATACGAAAAAATTAGCTTTCTAATATTTCGTTCCACGTAGAATTCCTGTACTCTAGACTTTTTTTTACTAATAAAATCTTATTTTAGTATACAGAAATTTTGTTTTTATTTTTCATTTCGCCCACCTGATTGCAAGAAATAGGTTACTTGATGTTATACAAAATTTTAAATATCGTTCTTCTAAGGGTATTCATGCAACGTCATTAGTTAACCAATTGGGTAAAATGGTAAGACTGCTTTTACACTAGAGCGATTTTTAATCTTCGTTTCTCCTTTGGTTTCCTTCTAATTGCAAATACCTTTTACACGACAGCGATTTTTAATGAAAAGTTTAGTTTGTGCAAGTGAAGAAGTATCATCTCACTGCACTCTTTACTCCACTTGATTAAGCGAAGTTATCTGAGTCGACGACGAATGAAAATAAAACACATTCGAACAAAAAGGAAAAGCACAAAGAAGAATGAGCGATAACTCTGCAATTTGTTCAACCTCCGCAATTTCGTCTACCCCGGCCACCACATAAGTCCCTCGCAAACGTGCTTAAAAATCGCAAGAAGAAATTGCATGGTTTAAAAGCAGTCTAAGCTTACGCAAAAGTTTGAATTAATCATTTAGGTAAATTCTGCGTAAATGAATAAGCTGTTCGTTAAACGTCAAAGATTAAATGTCAAAGATTAAATGTCAAAGATTAAGCATCGAAGATTTTTTTCTAGTCCAAAAATTGACGGAATAAAGAATGGTCAAGTCTTATAAACTGACGTTTTAGTACGAATAGTACAATAAATAATAATATTAATTTTGTTTGTTCTTATAAATTCCCTACAACACAAAATAGTGATGGAAGGGGTGCCAAAAATAAGCAATAAAAATAAATTTCCTTAATTATATGAGAAAAATGCTTTTAATGACTTACTGATTTTGGAACTATTCGGGAAAAATGATAGTTTGTGAATTTTACTTTACATAGCTAAATTTTCGTTTTGTTTGGAAATAGTTTTTCATTTCACAGATTAGGTGTGTGACAGATTAGACATGTTCACATTTGTGTCCAGAACTGTGAAAATTTTAAACTTCCCCGATTACAAAGTTCTAGTAAGAAGATTTTAAAAACAACACAAATTATTTGCTGTTGTCTCTTGTATTTTTTTTTGTGACGGCATTCAATTTTCACTTGCGATATAGTTAATTCGTCAAAAAAATCAAACTCAAAATTTTTATCTATTAAGGAACATACAAAAGTGGGTTTATGTATGTGTCTCCCTGTCTTCATGTCTGTAGCTCGATCGGCAGCTCAATCCGCTGAAGCGATCTTCTTCAAGCTTGGGACTTAAGGTTTTTGAGTGATTCCCTAGACGAAAAATTGAATTTTTTTTTTAACTCCAAAAGTAACGGTATACCTACCAAACATCCATTATAAAAAAAAAATTGTGTGAGTGCCGGAACTCACGGTTAATATGTGTAAACATCAACGTGCGCGGATCCAAAACGGACTTGTTTTTGCTTGAAGGGGATCTTAAGATTTGTTTTTTCACTGAACGCACCCATCCTAGTATGCAGATCGTAACGTTGCACATCGTAACGTTGCACGATGTAACGTTGCACACGAACGTTCACGTTTTTTTTCACTCTACCGCCAGCATAGATGTTTACACGTCAAAAAAGTTATTTATTTCGAAAACTGCTCTAATAATGTAGACCATACAATTGTTTTTTTATCTTCGATTTACTCGTTAACGGCTTCAACGATTTCCTTCAAAATTTGTATGCAAGGGCTCCCTTAAGGTAGGTATGTAAAAATGACTAACATGCAAACTAACAACCAGGTTCTACATTTCGCTTTCACTCGAAATGAAATTGATATCAATTGAAATTAGATTGACTTCAATTTCATTTTGAGCGAAAGTGAAATGTAGAACAGTTTTTTTTAGTTCTCTGGGATATTTTATGAATTATACTTTTGAACACGTCCAATTCTAAAAGTCACATTGACGTTTGGTTAAGTTTACCAAATCATTTTCCGCAGCAAATTCGGTGAGGAATTTTATCCAGTTTGTGTAAATCATTTCCCATACAAATTTTGACAGTTCATTAAACAAATGGTAAACTTACGCAAAAAATGGTAAACTTATAGTATGTATGTATAGTAATTATGTATGTAAGTTTTTTGTAAACTTATGTATGTAGCTAAATTTATGTCTTAATAATATTGAACGAAAATTACATCCATATTATTGACTTGTTTCAAAACTAGTTTCATGACAGAACTGATGGTTTTATAGATGTTTGGAGGTGCTAAAATTGGTATTATTCAAAAGTATTTTGACACTTAAAACTCGAAAACTTAAATCTAGCTTTGGATAAATCTCTTATTTCATAAAACAGTGTCAATCTTTGGACTCCAAACTTCTATTAAACGATTTTTACTACTGTAAACTAGTTTTGAAACATGTCAATAATGGCTGTTAGTGATAAGCTAGTAGGTGACTTATGACTACTATTTTTATTTCGGTGATATGAACATTGAGCAACCACAGCTCGTTTATTTTTCATGAAAGTGACGAAACCGAGGTTATGAAGTTTTTGGTGAGGAAATGCTCTTATTTATAGAAGACTTGAAGGATTTTTCTTTGAATAAAAGTTAGTGTCTTATGAATTTAAAAAAAAATTAATTCAGAAGTCACTAACTAGCTTATACATTCATTTTTTAAAGTCATAAATCACTAACTAGCGTATGTATTAAATTTATGTTAATTCATAATTCACCCGCTAGTTTGTGAATTAAAACCAAGCTTTGTAACTCTGATAAATAATAACAACATTTTTATAATATAGAAAATCGAATTCGCCATAGTTTATGATTTCAGATGGCGCTTCTATCTATAAAACAAAATTCATTAAAACAAACTATTTAAGTTTACTTTTATTTCGAAAGTTAGTTTTTTTTTTTTTGTTTAAGATAAGAGTCTTTCAACATACGTATACATAATTGCCCACTTTATTATTCAGATAGTCAGAAGCCATAAATAAGTATTTGTATATCATTTGGTGTTAACTATAACATTTTGATTATAAAACCATACGCCATAAATGACAACCCATGAACTTGCTGCAAAAAAAAAAAAAAAACACTGAAAAAAAACTTCCTTGAATTAAAAGTCACAATTACACATTCCGAGGCAAGTATTGCCAAAATTAGTTTCTGCTTCACTTCCTACTAAAAATAGGTATCTACTTTCAGTTCCGAATTATAAATAAACAATAAATATTCTAACAGCATAAAACTTCGGTTTCTGTCGCTGACAAAAAAAATGACACAAATATCATAGTAAAACATCTATATGGCTAACCATAGCCATCACAAACTTAAAGCCCACACATTGCATATTTAATTAGTAAATAATCGCACGTGACCATTATATTTTTATACTCAAGTGCAAAAATAACTATTATAACCATCATATGACCTCGCCAAGTGCAAATATACCAGGAATGAAATCGGCCGAGGTCATAAACGATTGTCTCGTTATAAAATTTTTAATGAAATTGTCATTGAATTTGGAACTTGATTCATTTTAAGGTTTTCCAATGACATTATGAAAAATTCATTGTTGTCGTGTAAAAATTGTTTAACTGCCACTTAGTTATAGTCCAGTAACCATTTTAAGTATTTTTGTAAATAAACATACATCCTTATTTTTATTTTATCGACAAATTATTGTTAGTATATACAAGAAGAAGACAAATTATATATTTAACGAGTAATAACCAAAATTATACAGTTTTTGAGATTGTGCTTAGAACATAGTAATTAGACAAAATGTCAATCTTTTTAAATTTTTATTAATGGTTAGAAAACGTTAAATATTTCATATATAAATAAAGATTCAATAAATTCAAAAAATTTAAAATTAAGCGCAATCTCCGTCCTAGGATTTAATAGGGATTATATGCGACCTACGGTACGTGGTGTGTACAAGTTTTTCAGTTAAATCCAAATTAATAATTTGCATTCTCCGTAAAAATTTGAGATTGTTAAACCTATCCCTTAAAAAGATAAAAATCAAAAGTCACGCAAGATTTATCTCAAAATTTGTGTTTTGCTTTAGCAGTAATCTCCGCCAACACATAAAATTAAATTTACTAGTCATACTAACAGCGCCACCTTCCGGAAATATTTTTAAAATTTTTTTTTTTAGATGGACAAAAATATAAAACAAAACATAACACAGGGTGATTTGCATAAGATGTGACAAAAAGCTAGAGCGTGTATGTAGGTTGGGTTAATACAAGAAAAAAAAATCGTATGGGAGGGGTGTCAATTCCCCCCGATTAGCCGGGAGGGGCATTTTTCTAAAATATTAAAAAACATGCTATAGCTTTTGTTTCAGTGAACAGTTTTAAAAAAAAAATAATTTGCAAACTTAAAATTTTGAAGAAATTTTTTTTTTAATTTTGTCCACAATCTTACGTTATTATTCAATGCTTTTACTAATTTCTTATTCGGTTGGTAGTAAAGTAGATGTAGTTGTCTTCAATTTTCTCAAAAAGTAGGTACAAGAGATTTATAAAAGCATTGACATTATTAAATTTAACCGAACACGTAAAAACCGCACACAATAAACAAATATTTTAACACCTTAATGTTTTTACACCATTAGCCTTTGTCGCACTTTCGTATATATTTTTAATTTATTCACTATTATTAAACGAATGACAATAAAAACAAAACGAACAAACGATCAAAAACACGTACCTGAATGCATTTCGGACTGCATGCAGTCCATCATCAGCATCACGACTGGTCCAATCGGTGTCATCTTCTTGGGTCGTTTGTAATCAGATGAGAGAAAAAAGGTTCGATGATATATTGCCGTTATCAGCATTGATTGCATTGCTATCTCTTTGTATGAAATAGCTTTCATACGCATCCAATTTTCTCTCATCTGTTACTTGTTTCTTCAAACTTACACAGCTTGCACTTATATTAAAGTGGTTTAGCTTTAAGACGTGGTCTGCGATAGCAGAACTCTGGCTTTTATTTTGTTTGATGTATGCACTGTGTTCTTTGAATCTTTTTTCTATGGTTCTTTTGGTTTGACCATAGTAAACACCATCACAGTCACCACACTTGATTGCATATATGCCTGACTTTTTCATATCTTCTGTTTTGTCTTTTGTTGACCCGAGTAAGTTTTTTAGTTTTGTTTTACTTGAAAAAACTAATTGAATGTTATGTTCTCGGAAATTTTTCGATATTTTGTTGGTAATTTCAGGCACATAACACACTGAGGCTCGTTTAACTTCACTTCTTTCAATATTTTGCGAGAAAAACGTCGACATGTTTGATTTTTTAATTTTGTTTGAATGTTTTTTGATGAGTTTGTCCACTAAATTTGCACTGTATCCGTTTACATCTGCAGCTTTTTTGATGTATTCATACTCATCTCTGTAATTTGAAGCTGATAAAGGGAGCTTACACATTCTATGTACCATTGAATGAAACGCGGCGTGTTTATGTTGAGTTGGACAATGTGAATCACTTGTAATGAACCGAAGTGTACTTGTTGGTTTATGGTAAACCGAAACATCTATTTTATTCTGTAACGTTTTTCTAACTTCAAGATCTAGAAAACAGATTTTTCCGTTTGTCTCGGTTTCAATTGTAAATTTTATGGTTTCAAATTGACTGTTTAATACATTCAACGTAAAATCTATGTTGTCTTTTTTCACAATTGAAAACACATCATCCACATATCGACACCAGAACCGCGGTAGTAAATTTGCATTTCTTAACCGAATTTCAAATGCCGACATAAACAATTCCGACACTAGAGGGATCAGTGGGTTTCCCATATTTGTTCCCTTTTCCACTTTATAGAACTTATTCCTAAATTGGAAAACGTTTTGTTGCAGGCAAAGTTTAGCCACACTCAAAAAACACACTTTTTTCTCGTTACTTAAATCAACGGTATTCAAATAATTTTCAAATTCACATAATGCAACATCTACCGGAATACTTGGAAAAGGAGACACAACGTCAAACGACACCATCATTTCATCTTCTTTTATTTGACATTGTAAAACAAAAATACCAAAATTTTGAGTTTCAAAATTAATTTTTCAAAAGCTCTTCACTAACAGCCATATTATTGACTTTTTCAAAACTAGTTTTATAACAGAACTAGTTTTAAAGATGTTTGGAAGCGGACAAATCGGGTTTATTCAAAAATTATTTGACACCTAAAACCCGAAAACATAAAACTAGCTTTGAATAAAACTCATAAGACCGTGCTTAATTTGAAACTAAAAACATCTATAAAACTAGTTTTGGCATTGAACTAGTTTTGAAACACGTCAATAATATGGCTGTAAAACAACTATTTTAAAAAAATAAAATAAAAGAAAGAAAGAATTTTCAGTGTTTGACTTTAAATTGATCAGACAATTGAATGGAAAAAACGGAAGTAGTACCTACTTAACAAAGTGAAATTTTGAAGAAAAAAAATCGGATTAAAAATAAAATTAATTTGACAAAAAGTATTTCCTGAAAAAGTTGATTTAAAAAGAATGTTGGCAAATGAAATTTTAACTTTAAGAAAAGTTATAACGGAATATAGTAAAGGGTTTTCCAATAAGAGGTGTTATTTTGAATAGCCCGCTATTTCGGTAGCTGTCACTTTCGAAGCTGTCATTTTTTGACATTTGACAAGTAGAAACTACGCCATTAATAAAAATGGAACGATACACGCTTCAACAACGCAGTGAAATTATTAAAATTCACTATAAAAATGGTGAAAATTTGGCAGAGACGGTTCGTAAAACTAAAACATTTTTGGGTCGTTGTGAAGCACCTTGTCGGACAGCAATACAGAAATTGGTGGGCAAATTCGAGCTGTTGGGACAAGTTAGTGATGTGAAGAATAAAACCCGTGCACGTCGCTCAAGAACAACTGAGAATATTGCTGTTGTAGCCCAAAGTGTTGAAGAAAACCCAGGTTTGTCCATTCCTCGTCGTTCTTTGGAATTAGGCATTCCACAAACGTCATTACACCGTATTTTGCATAAAGACTTGGGTCTTAAGGCTTATAAAGTTCAGTTAACACAAGAACTCAAGCCGGCTGATCATCAACAACGTCGTGTCTTTGCTGATTGGGTCCTTGAAATGCATGAAAATGATCCGGAATTTCATCGAAAAATCATCTTGACTGATGAGGCCCATTTCCACCTCGGAGGCTACGTCAACAAGCAAAACTGTCGCATCTGGGGATCGGAAAACCCAAGAGTTATTGTTGAAAAGCCTCTCCATCCTCTACGCGTGACTGTTTGGTGCGGTTTATGGTCCAGCGGGGTCATTGGACCTTACTTTTTCGAAAATGAGGCTGGAGCAACAGTTACGGTCAATGGATTGCGCTATCGAGAGATGATTAATGATTTTTTATGGCCGGAATTGGATGGTATTGATCTGGACAACGTTTACTTTCAACAAGACGGCGCTACGTGCCACACAAGCAATGAAACCATCGATCTTTTACGGGAAAAGTTTCCGGACCGTGTTATCTCTCGAAGAGGTGATCACAATTGGCCACCGAGATCTTGTGATTTAACACCTTGCGACTTCTTCCTTTGGGGCCACGTGAAAGATAAGGTCTACGCCAACAGCCCTGCGTCGATTCAAGACCTCAAAGATGGAATTCGTGAGGCTATCGAGGACATAGGGCAGCCACTTTGCGATTTGGTTATGGAAAATTTCATGAAAAGGATATGGTCCTGTAAGCGTGGTCGTGGCGGCCATTTGGTTGATGTTGTGTTCCATTATTAAAGGCATACCTTCCTCTTTATAATGAAATAAACATTCGATCATTTATCTCAAAAAATGCTATTTTTCTTTGAATATCAAAATAACACCTCTTATTGGAAAACCCTTTATAAGGGTCGCTGTTGTTTTTGAATAAAAATTTGTTTGTTTTAAGACTCTTTTTCATAAAATTGCCCATACGATTTCTTTTTCTTTTTTTTGAACCAGCCCACATACTTTAGGTATTTGATGCATCTTATGCAAATCACCCTGTAGCCTGTATATCTGCCTTATAAAAAATTATTGAAGGACCAAAAAGAAGCAGGGTAGTTATTGAGTACAGGCTAGTGATTAACTTTACCTAATGGAGGAGTTCTTTTTCACAGTTTATGACAAAGTGGTGTCATATTTGCAGTTCTATTCTTTAAAAATGTTTATTTGGAACAATTTCTCAAAATGAGTTTAATATCAAACATTTGAATAGGTATTCTGTATGATTCTGGGGGGGGGGGGGGGTAATTTCCCCCTTTGTTCCCCCTGTAGTTACGCCTCTGAACAGATATAACATTACTTTCTTTAAAACTTATCCCCGGGGCTGGCTACACTAATTTTTTAAAATTTTTATTAACAAAGTGTTTCTATATGTTATAGCTAGCTCCGGGGATAACTTTTAAGGAATGTATGTAACATATGTATGTTTTATTTTAATCCGCTCTGAGTTTTTTCTGGGCATTCTCCTTTGAACTTTTAGTTATGCGTTAAATTGTATATAGAAGCTGTACATGAAGTAAAGTGTCACATTTTATCTCACTTTGCAACGTTTAACAAAAAACAAAAGCCAAGGTGGTTGGTTCAATATGCACCAAAGTATATAAACAAATCTGAGTTCAAGCGTGAAATACTCACAAAAAAAAAAAAAAAAAAAACTAGAAAAAGCATTCCTCTATTTTAAGCTTTAAACAGGAAATAAAATCGACATTGAATTCGTCTTCTCTCTAACTGGTGTTTATAATTGAACAAAATCTACAATTATCATCATGATTGTACTATAATATTGCGCAGTCTGCTCTCGATAATGATAAGGATTTTGAAGTCATCATCGCAGCAGTTAATATCGTCGATTCAGTTTTTTGTGTAGCTATCTATGTACATATACGATATAAGACGAGACAATGACCGCCATTAGGTTTGAAACCAAGTTAATTAATTTATTTTGTGTTTGTTTGATTGTTTTTTTTTTTTTGTCGCGGTTCTTTTTGAAATTACATGCACATGCTAATTGTTCATTTTAATAGGACACGGCAATTTTGACAGCAGAAAGTAATTTACATTTCATCCTGTTTTCTTTGAATAGCAAATTTTTACCAGCTGCCACAGGGGAGGAAGAATACATATTCTGCTCTCTAGAATTTTTCTATTAAAGTTATCATTTTGACCAAGTAGTCGTTGATGAAAAAATACCCACCAAATAAGTTCATAATCGGTTTTCTCTCATAACAGGCAAAACTTCTTTTAGTTTTATTTATAGCCAGAGTTACACGATTAGGTGACAACAATAAACATATAATTGCAACTATCTAAGTCCAGAAAAATTATACAAAAATAGGCCAAACTTCAAAGAAATTCCGACAAAGCTGAATTTTAGTGCAGAGTTTTGTTTTGTCGTCTTACGCATACCCAATTTTGAACTACTGGCTTTGGATTTTGTGGGGTAAAATAGGGAAAATTATAACTATCAAATTTTGAAAAAAATATAAAATTGTAGCATAACTTCAAAAATTCTACACAAAAAATATCATGATATTTTTTTTCGTAAGAGCAATACATTTTGACAAGAAAAAACATTGGTAAACGTTACGGTGCCAGTTGTTTGCTTTCATGGAATATTAACCATTTTTTGTTTTTTTTTTTCTTATTTACAAAAATAAAGACTTTTTTGGGGGCTATTGGTCTTGTTTATTTATTAAAATCATCAAATGTGACGTGTTGATCGTAATTATAATCATCTTTAGGCCTGATAAGAATAATTACAATCATATTTTCCTCGTCTATCTGCCGAATTTTCAACAAAAACGTGAAAAAGATCAGAGCTGATGGTTTATTAAAATTATTTGATCTTTTAAATTATTATAAAATTTAATTGTTTTCAAAAAACCGTGTGTTCATGAGCATTTAGCTCTGTACAATAGCACTGAATGCTAAATTGTTCTCTAATGTTATTGTCTTTGAGGCCTCTTATAAATTGGGCTCGTATACAGCGTTCGGACTTTACTGCGAAAGCAGTAGATTTACTTCGCTTTTTCATACATTATCAAATCTACTGCATCACGGCGCTTTGCTAACAATCTACTTCTATTTTCGATTTCGATTCTTTTTGCTTGAAAGTGGAAATGTCAAGAACGAAACCAACCTTTAGAGATGCCTGTGTGGGTAAAAGGGTTTTTGGATTGTCATTTCAGATTGTTTTGATAGATTAAGCACAATTTGTTCGAAAACAGGGATCTCTAAAGTATGTTTTTGATTTTCATTTTGGCCACTTTTTGCCACTCTTTTGCAAAAAGTGTTGAATGTAGTAGCCTTTAATATAAATTAAAATTCTACTTCGAAAATTGTGGTTTCACTGCGATTTTTATTTCGATCTACTTCGAAATGCGATTTCTGAAGTCCGAACCCTGCTCGTATAAGAACAAATCTGCAACAGATTTACCGCAGGGGCAGTTTAGCTTACAGTCGACAGCAAGCTTTTGTAGGTAAAGCAGCAACGTATACTCTAAGCAATTTTCGTTGGACTGTTGTATCTTGTATCCTCCTGAGCAGACGATGCTGACCCACAAGTTTTTTTTTCACTGGAGAAGCTATGTGAACCTGCAGGGCTTTTACAATGTCCTTAGAGGTCGACTCATCAAATTGATTTTTGTGCCAGTAAGCACTTACACTGGCGGTCAGCCATCAGCCGAATAGGGGGAATAACATGTGGCATACGAAAACATGCACGTGCCGTAACTATTCGGACTGGTGGAAGTGTGATCATAGCCTCTTCGCGGCGGCCGCTAGAAACAAGCCTTTAAAAAGGTTTGGCTAGTATGATCAGGCTGGTTCCACAGGTTGGCAACAGGTTAATTCCCTGTTCCGTAAAACAAGAAGAATTACGAGACCAGCAACAAGCCTCGGAAACGGACTGATCTCACGACGACAACCCACGCAAAGAAAACGGAATAACGATTTACGAATTTTCTTATGGAACGTACGATCGCTCTATAGAGCTCGAGCTGCTCAGCAGCTAGCCGATGCCCTGTCAAAATATAAAGCTGACATAACAGCACTTCAAGAAATAAGATGGACAGGGAATGGTGTTCTACAGAAGAAAGATTATGACTTATACTACAGCTGTCATACAAAACACCATGTGCTCGGGGTAGGCTTCCTAGTCGGCGAAAAAATGAAGTCTGCCATCATCGGCTTTAACGCTATAAGCGAAAGGCTATGCACCCTTCGCGTGCGAGGCAAATTTAAGAACATCAGCCTCATTAACGTTCACGGACCTACGGAGGAGTCCTCAGACGAAGAAAAAGAGACTTACTACGAACAAGTCGAGAGGGCCCTCAATGCCTGTCCAAGGTATGACGTAAAAATCATCCTTGGGGATTTGAATGCAAAAATAGGTCGGGAGCCGGTATTCAGGCATTACGCAGGCACCCATAGTTTGCATGAGAACACTAATGACAATGGACTTCCAGTCTTAGAATTGGCAGCATCGAAAAACATGGTCGTTGCGAGTACCGCGTAAAGATATCTACAAAGCCACCTGGGTACCACCTGATGGAGTCACTCGTAACCAAATTGACCACGTGTTGATAGACCGTCGCCACTACTCGAACTTGATGACGGTACGAACGTACCGAGGTGCAAATATCGACTCGGATCACTATCTTGTTGGTATGGTTTTCCGAGGGCGGATTGCCTTGCGAAGACGTATTGCATCCGCCGATCAGGTTCGAATCAACACGGCTGCTCTGCGCAATGAAAACACCAGTAACACCTTTGGTAATGCGTTAGGACTCGCCCTAGAACTGGGTAGAGTAAGTCCTGGAGCCAGTATGCTGGGCGTAGATGAGAAGTGGACACGCCTTAAGAATAGTGTCATTAGTACTGCCAACTCCATCTTAGGCAGCAGTCGTAGAAATCGGAACGACTGGTTTGATGATGAATGCAAGCTAGCGACTGAACGTAAGAATGTTGCGTACCGAGCAATGCAACAATCTCATAGAACGCGGGCACGCGAAGACGAATATAAAGAGCTCAGAAGAATTGAAAAACGGCTTCACAGACAGAAAAAATCAGCCTGGGAGAAGAACATAATCTGTGAAATAGAGAAAAGCCGAGAGCGAGGTCCGCACCAGGCGCGGAAGTTCTACCAATCCGTCCGAAACATGACGCAGTACACACCACGCTGCACATACTGCAAGGACGGAGAGGGAAATCTGATCACCGATCCTCAAAGCATACTGGAGCGATGGGAAGTGTACTTCAATGAATTGCTAAATGGTCAGCTCACTGCAGAAGTGGAGGCTCCACTACTTCAAGAAGAGTACCCTATGTTGCCGCCACCAAGCATAGAAGAGGTTGAGAAGGCTATAGGCCGGCTAAAGAAAAACAAAGCCCCGGGAGCCGATGGTATACCAGCCGAACTATTTCAACACGGTGGGCCAGCTTTACGTCAAGCAATTCATGAGATTATAGTGCACGTGTGGGAGCATGAAGAAATTCCAGAAGACTGGCGAAAAGGTATAATTTGCCCAATACATAAGAAGGGAGATGTCACAACGTGCAGCAATTATAGAGGTATCACGTTGTTGAGTACCGCCTATAAGATACTCTCCTCTATCCTCCAAGACCGGATAACCCCATACGCTAAAACCATCATCGGACAATATCAGTGCGGTTTCATTCCAGGCAAATCAACAACTGATCAGATCTTTACCCTTAGGCAGGCGATGGAAAAATGTCTAGAATTTAACATCCCAACATACCACCTGTTTATAGACTTTAAGGCCGCCTACGATAGCATAGCCAGGGTAGAACTTTACAAAGCCATGAGAGAATTCGGCATCCCAAATAAATTGACACGACTATGTAGGTTGACCATGACCAACGTAACAAGCCAAGTAAAAATAGCCGGATTGCTATCCAAACCAATCAACATCTTTAATGGACTCCGACAAGGGGATGGTTTGGCCTGCCTCCTCTTCAACCTGGCGTTGGAGAAAGCAATCCGTGACTCTGGCACGGCAACAAGAGGGACCATCGTCAACAGGTCCAGCCAGATACTGGCTTACGCAGACGACATCGACATCATCGGAAGAACCGAGCAAGCTGTACATGATTCCTTCATCCAGATCGAGCAGGCGGCACAAAATCTGGGGCTGCACATTAGTGAAGGTAAAACAAAGTACATGGTGGCGTCGAATGCGAGAGGAACAGTTGGTCAAACAATCAAGGTAGCGGAGCACGAATTTGAAGTGGTGCAATCCTTTAAATACCTTGGGTCAATAGTAGCAGCCGATAACAATATAGAAGAAGAAATACGCGGGCGGCTTCTCAAATCCAACAGAGCCTACTATAGTCTGTCAAAGCTCTTCAAATCCAGAAATCTCACCATAACTTCAAAACTGCTGCTGTACAGGACCATGGTCCTGCCAGTACTCACATATGGATCCGAGACTTGGGTGCTTAGCAAAAGGCACTCCGACCTCTTAGCCGCGTTCGAGAGAAAAGTCTTAAGGAGAATTGTTGGCCCCATATGTGAGGAAGGACGATTCCGGAGACGGTACAATCATGAATTGTACGCAATCTACCTTGAAGCAGATATCGTGACAAAAATTAAGGTCGGTAGACTCCGGTGGGCAGGGCACCTAGCTCGCATGAGCGAAGAGGAACCTGCTCGGAAAGTTCTTTGTGGTACATTCTATGGTAGACGACAGCATGGTAGACCATGCTTGCGCTGGAGAGATGGCGTAGACCAGGACGCCCGGAGCCTTGGGGTGCGCAACTGGATGGCGGCGGCTCGAGACCGGGATGGGTGGAGAGACTTGTTGAAGGAGGCCAGGACCGGACCCCGGTTGTCGAGCCGACGATGATGAAGCACTTACACTACTTATCATAGAGGTAAGGACCAATCGAATTTAAGGGCGTCCTCTTGCCAAGGGCCTCGTCGGTTTCGGTTATGCTTTTTAAAACCTCTTGAATCTTGCTGGATTGTTTGAAGTTGTCTACTTCTTCATTGAAAATTTCGAAATTTGCGGCAATGATGGTCGTTAAACTGGCAGCGGCAGCAGCAGGTTAGGGTATCATTTCCTTCAGAAATTATGCTAAATGTGCGGCGTCCCTTCCTGCTTCTGTTTCGTGGCCAAAATGCTATGTATTATAATAAATGAAAATCTATATATATAAAAATGAATCGTGGTGTAATCGGATGCTTAAAATTTAAAAACGACTGGACCAAATTGGATGATTTCTTATGCGAGTTTGTTCGAAATTGCTCCGCAAAGGTTTAGGACAAAAAAAATTGGAAAATTTTCAACAGATGGCGACGTAGGCGCACATTTAATTTTTTAGTTCAATTTAATTACCGTTCAGCAGGTGGCGCTGAAGGGGGTAAGGAAATGGCTTTTGACATATTCTTTTTCAAATTTTGTTTTTTTTTTAGGGTGAAATGGGGTAAAAATAAAAAAATGTCTGATTTAAGAAATTCTTTTGGTGTTTGAAAGATTGGTATTTATTGGATGGCCTTAGGTATTTCTTTCAGAATTATAGGGTGAAATGGGGTACAAAACGAAAAGTGGCATCTGATTTTAAAAATTCTGTTTGAGTTTGAAAGGTTATTTTAAAAAAATTGCTATTTATAGAGTGAAATGGGATGAAAATAAAAAACTGGTTTTTGATTAAAAGTAATAAAGGTTTGACTTAGAGGATCATGTTTTTGCATACTAAGACATTCATAATATGAAATAGTTCAAAAAATGCATAAAGTAGTACTCGATTCCAAAAAATTAGCTTAAATATTTAATTATATTTTCTTTTGTAATTCTTATGCGAAGCTTAGGTTTGTCTACCCGTGCGAAGCCGGGCGGGCCAACTAGTATATTAATAAAACTTTACTAATAAATTGTTTTATTATAATTTTAAAGAAGTTAGAAAATAGGTAGACACGTGTACATCCGGTGATCGTGTTTTATACTGAATAAAGATACAAAATGAAATCTGTTTAAACTGACAGGTGGAGATAAGGTTCGTTAACACAGGTCGTTTACACAGGCCGTTTACACAGGGCGTGAACGCAACACATACATACAGATAGAATCACGAGTCCGAATTTCGAGATCTCGTTGATTGTTATGTTAAATAGATTTGATTATTATCTCGATGTTGATGATTTATTTTACAAATCCTAAACTTGTCCTAAGAATATCGCAAGTAAAAATTATTTTGTCAATCATGAAATACACAAAATTGCCAAAAAAGTTTTGGTGAAATGAAACGCACCCCATTTACACGAACATACATTATAACACTCGTCATCATCAGTCATGAATCATGACTTTCCATTTTTAATAGTCTTGAAGCTTTCAGTTTTGCAGATGATATCAATGTATTTATAGACGTAACGAATCCGATCGATGGGATTCGTTTTGTTTGAACTTTATAATGTACTTGCACTTTTATTAAAATGAGATGGTTGGTTTTGCATACCAATTTTTAGTAAAAGTTCAGTGACTTAAATTATTGTTTATTCAGTGCGGCTGCAAGACCACCAAAATGGTATTTATAAAAGTAAAGTTAAAAAATAACCACGTTGACTCTTGACTGATTTTCAGAACTTAAATTTATCAATTAATTCAAAAGGTTAAAACAAAGTAAACAGTAAGATGATTGTTAAATAATTAATTAATTGTTAATTAAAAAGCGAGCCTAGCTATGTCTTAGATTTAAAATAAAGTTTTTAGGTACGTTGCTTCATTGTCGGCCATGATATGCTTGTAGTAAGAAAATTGCTTCATATCTAAACTAGCCCAAAGCCTTTGTTAATAGGGGTCAGAAGTGTTTATGTATTTTTTAGATTTGACTGCATTTTTATTAGATAATATCTAAACAATGAAATGGGTCTAAATTGTGCCGTCTATTACAGAGCAAATTTTCGTATCTTTATAACTTTTTTATTAAGCACTTTAATAATAATAGGTACCTCTACCACTGATTTTTATTTTCAGGTGAAATGTCAGTGCTGTATTTGTTTGCCCGATACCGCTTCAACTGGAGTGAGGTGGAATTCAGCTTATTCTCCACATACGCCATGTTAACCGGTCTCGTAGGTAAGCAAAAATTATTAGATAGACATGCATACACAACATATATATATCTATGGTACCATACCAACCAATTAACTTTTGTACTTCCTTTTTACTTACTTATAGGAGTCCTATTCTGTGTTGGAGTCCTCTCGCATTTACTGAAAGTCGATGATGCTTTGGTTGGTGTTCTGTCCAGTATGTCAAAAATTCTCTCTAGCATTGTGTATGCATTTGCAATCCAACCATGGCACATGTACGTCGCGTCCGTGGTGGAGATATTTAATGGGACGTCTTTTATTGCGATGCGTTCCATCGCCACCAAATTGGTCAACAAAGATGAACTTGGTAAAGTGAATTCGTTGTTCGGTGTGGCGGAAGCGCTTATGCCGCTTGTCTATGGGCCAATGTACACGACTCTGTATGCTGCCACTTTGAAGACGATGCCTGGGGCATTCTTCCTGCTTGGAGGAGCATTAACTACACCGGCCGTAATAATTTTCTTGTAAGTACCTTCATAGCAAAGATATCTATTTGTTTTTTTTTTTTTTATTTTTTTTTTGGAATTAAGGAAGGTCAGCAGGTGGGCTCGTTTGTTCGTTTTTTGCATAAAAGCGAAGGTTCTTTGGATGTTGAGGTTTTATTTTACATGGAAGTAGATTTATGAGATATCTTGATCCCTATATACGGTATAGGTAATGTAAGCACCTGGAAGACTACAGGGCATAGGAATACCTATACCTACAGTTAAAGGCATATATGACATAACAAAGCAGAGCCATAGCAAAAATAATCTTATGCGAGGCTATAAAATAGAAGAATTTTCCTGCTCGTGATTGTGTGTTTTATTTGCCAAACGTGAACCTGAAACGGGAAGAAGAATCTGCCCTAAAGTGCCATATAGTCGACCGTTTGCATCCTCCTCGTCGATTAAGAAATATTGCCAACATAAGATTTGTGGTCTATCCTTGGTTAACTGTGGGCTCGGTCGTTAAATGCCTTATATACGGTGTGTTCCTTGTTGTCTCTCCATAAACACACCACATGGTCATGGTCATATGATCGAGGTTATGTTGGGCTCTGTGGAGGTACTTAGTATTCCTATTCATCTTTCTCTTAATGAGAGCTAACTTAGACATTTGGTTTTGGTTTTATTTTAATAACTTATAAATTTTACTATCCAATTTAGGGTTGGACTTTGGAAGCTATAAGTAGTTTGTTTCCGATAACTAGGCTGTTATTTTGTATTCAGTTAAGTTCCGTTCAGTTTTCTCGTTATACAGGGTGGCGCACCAATTTTGCTACAATAAGAAATTCAAATAACTTCTTTTTTAATCGATGTATTTCATTTATTTTTTTTTATTGGATAGAAAATTACATTTTATTTTAAATAACTAATTGTTTTTTAAGATAATAGACCTCATATGACCTCCACGCTCACCCACGCATATGCGGCACCTGATCATAAAATTGTTCATTGTGGCCTGAAGGGTTGAAGTTGGGATCGCCTCAATTACTGTCTTAATCTACTGCTTCAATTCAGTCCAAATCCTAGGTTTCGTTTTGTACACCTCTTGCTTGACATAAATCCAGAAAAAAAATCTGGTGCAATCAGGTCAGGTGACCTTGGGGGCCAGCGAAAAGTGAAGAAATTAATTTGTTTGGGAATTTTTATTGGAGCTCCGCCATAACTGGTCTGGCTATGTGTGCAGTTGCTCCATCTTGCTGAAACCAAATGCAGTTCAATGGGAAACGTCTTCGGCGTAGTTCTGGGTAAAAAAACTCATTAAATATCTTTAAATAACGGTTGCCATTGACAGTTACTGGTAAACCGTTTTCTTCAAAGAAGTACGGCCCGACAATACACCTTGATGAAACTGTGTACCACACAGTGACTCGTTCTGGATGCAGTTCCGTCTCATAGAGCATTTCTGGATTAGATTCATTCCATATACGGAAATTTCGCTTGTTTACATTAAACTTTAGATCAAAATGGGCCTGCCTCATCAGACATAAACAAACAATTTATCAATGTGTTGTCTTCTTCGGTCATTGCAATCATTTTTCGGCAAAATTCCACGCGAACAGGCAAATCCTGAGGGTTTAACTTGCTTGTAATTTGGACATTGTACGGAAACAAGTTTAAGTCATCATGAAGTATCCGTTGTAATGTCCGTCTGCTTACTCCAATTTACCCCGATAAGTTTCGAGTCGAAACTCTTGGATTTGACTGTATTGCCGATGCTACAGCCAGGATTGTATCCTTAACCCGAATATTGGGATCTCGATGGTACGCTCTTAGTGCGATGCTTCCAGATTCGGCAAACATGTTCACCAGCCTCATAATGGTCCATCTACTCGGGGGAGTACCGCCAAACTCACTCCCAAATCCCTTTTGGAGGGAAATGATGGTCTGCAAAGCATGGTACCGTTGCACTAGCAAAATTCTTTTTTTCAGTATCCCAAGCATTCATTTTGATAAATCTAAATACTAACCTGCAAAATTAAAAAAAAAATAAGCCAATTACTCACACAGAAAAAAAGTTATTACGTTTTATTTTTGTTGCACGATTCGTGCGCCACCCTGTATAAAAAGATATGATGAGGGTGGGTCTGAAAAAAGATCTGAAAGCCAAAATTGATTCATTTTAAATAAAAATTCTTAAAATATTAGCTCTTAATAGTTAACTTTAAAAGCACTTCTATTGTTTTCAATTTGATTCTTCTTCGTATTAAGATTAAGAGGTTCCTCCCGCAATGTTTTTATTTCCCATATTAATTGCACGGGAAAATTTTGTTAAATCCATCAGGGCGTCGCAGTTGAAATATTCGTCAGCGCCCTTCCCCTGAAGTGTTCTTTTCTTATGAGTTATATGTTTAGTATGTGTATGCAAAACATGTGGTACTAAGAAATAATGAATCAGTCGCGAGTAAATGAATTTATTTATATGTTTTAAATAATTCTTGGCGCCACATTACCCATATTACTATATGCTTAGTTACAGTCAGATATAGCAAAATGGATGAATGTAAGAATAATTAAAATTGTTCTCCTCCCGGATTGAAACAAAAGTGGCTACTGCTACTCGCTTGAGGCCCTTTAACCAGTGGCGCCCCAGGTGACCACCCATCTCTTCCTAACCTAAAGCCACCCCTGATCAAATATTTATAAAAACTGTGTTAATTCATGAAATTTTTTACAAAACTTTCTTTTTTTTTTAATTATCGTCCCTTTTAGCTGGATGTACAATGTCAATCGACGGGACCGCGCACGCAATTCAATAAAAGAGGAACAAAATATTAAATCAAATCAGGACCTGGCCAAACATACCAATGGAGGTCTTGTAGGGGCAAACAATGCTGCCGTTACCCTTGGCGTAATGGACGAATCGGCAAAAATAAATGGCCTAGCCATTATGGGAGCTGGAAAATTCACAAAATTGCCTCAGGATGCAAATGAGGTTGTCGCCACCGAAAAGACTGCCACACATGATAATCCAAAACTTCCTCCTCAAAATGGAATTGATAATAAAGGATTCGATGCAGATACAATTGATAATACCACCACCACCACCACCGCCGAAACAAACGCTGATAAAATAACTCCGAATGTGGATTCTGAAGATGAAAATAGTTTGGAGTGTAAAATTCTTCAAGAGACTATAGCAATTGTTAAGGAGTTGCCAACATTGAACGTTGAACATTGCAAGCTGTGATACCTACCTACATTTATTTTAATAATAATAAATTAGTGCACTGTTTTAATTAATTTGTTTTTTTTTTTTTAATTAATTTTATTTTTATCATTCTAGATTTTATTTCTCAAATTTTATTTTGTTGTATCTATACCTATACTATTTTGTTTTTCTTTATTTTTGTCTTATTGTAAAATATTTAAATGCATTGTATTTTTTTAGGTTTAAGATATTGAGAGTATTAAATATACAAATATAAACTGAAAACAAATCGCATTGGGATTTAAATACCATTGTTTTTCTTTTTTCAAAGACTTTCTAGGAAGTATAGTATTGGATTTTTGTATTTAATTTTAAAGTAAGGTATACATATTTACATATATTGGTTCAATCAAATTAAAAGAATTTATTTGCTTTTAAAATCCCCATTGATTGGTGAAAATCAAAATGAATTACAAATTTTGTAATTAGGTTAACAAATACATAGAAACAATAATTTACCAATCTTTGTCAACATTTTATTTTTTAATTCTTTCGATATTTTCAGCTTTCTAACAACTCCTTTGCATTGAATCGTTCCTCAAATAAGTCTTAAGCATACAAAATACAATTGTCATCTCTTCCCAAAGTTTACCCTTTTATTTTTATAAATTTTCTTTTCGATCGAAAATAGGCAAAAATTATTCAGCTTTAATCTATGGATATTCTTTTCAGTGGTCTAAGTCTCTGTAGTTACTGTCGAGAAAGATAGACTTTTGCATATTTTTCAAAAGTCAATTAAATATTTCTTATTCTTCCGATAAATTTAAAATTTCCTCCTATTTATTCCTCTGCCAGTTAATTGAATATTTAATTGATGATTTTTTCAATCATCAAATGATTCATGATTCAAATTTCAAGAGAAAAGTTTAAAACATTGAATAAAAATGTATTGTTTACAATTAGGTATTTATGTTATTTTAGTACACTTTATTTAATATGAAATTAAAGGTAGTAAAATAAGCTTTTCACTAGAGCTAAAAAAAATTAAATGTCATCATTGAATTTTTTGAAATATCGGTGTGGCAAAGACCGCGAAAAAAAGTGTCGTATCTAGAAGTAAAAACTCATTATCTTAAAATGTGTTTGAAATATCAAAATAACTTTAGTACTATTTTAAAAACAAGAAAAATACCTTTCATTTAAAATCAGTATCATTTTTTTACGTTACTTATTTTGCCCGTTATGACTTATTAATTGGAACAAAATCTGAAACCAATATTTTGCAATCGGCAACTTCAAGCCCAAATATCTCGACTTTCCCATGAACGATTTAAAAAAAAAATTCACTCATGTATCGGGCCTCGTGTAACCTCTTATTTGATACCAAACTTGTTCGTATACACTCTGGGCCAAAGCTCCATAATAAAATGAGCATTCCCTTTCAGTCTTAATTTTATATTTAACGAGCCTCCATTGAATTTCACTTTATATTTTGAAAAATAGCCGGTAAATTATATATTGTAACGATTTAATAATTACCCAACATCTTTGAAACAAAAGAAAATCCTCTAACTGTTTGCAGCGCCATCTTTCTGAAAAGCTAAACATCAATCCTTCAACTGTTTACAGTGCCATCTTGTGATCCAGCTAAATATCAATTCTAGTACGGCCGGCGCGGCCGGCGTCTGTCAACAACTGGAATGGAAACTACTAGAAAGAGATACTCGAATATTCTAGTAGATACTATAGTAGAGACTAGAACCATATTATTCCCTATAAAGGGTGTTTTTATTTGAAAAGTAAATAAGTAAAAGTTATTATTTAAAGAAAATGGCGCAAATTTTTAAACAGTCCTCGTTTAAGTTTTAGTTGCGAGCCCTTGTCTAACGTTTTCTTAATTTTAAACACTTTAAACAACTCATCTAACCAATGAAGGTTTTTAGCGCATTTTTAAGGTTTTTAGCGCATTTGTAAGGTAGAGTATTCGACTGCAGATCGAGAGGTCCCCGGTTCAAATCCGGGTGTCCCTTTTGAAAATTAAATTTGTTTGTAATTTTTTTTTTCTTTTTTTAACTCCCCTATAGCTATTTCACCTTTCCAGCTAAGATGACGGGCGATTTTGTGAGCAGAAAATGATTTGCCGCGATATGGTAGTCCAACATTATGTACCACATTTTGTATTGTTTTTGTTGGGGCGGGCGGTCGACCGAATACGCGTTTGTATTGTATATTGTTTGGTGTCGTAGTCTATTGGTGGAGATGGTGTGCTGGGTGCATGCACCACAAATTAAATCTAAGACAGTTTTCGTGATTGTTGATTTACATGCTTAAAATCTTCATCAAACATTTTTCTTTAAATTTTTGTTATGAAATTACAAACGTTGAATGGATAAAGTATACTTTAAAAAAGAAAGAGAAGAATTTTGCTGCTTTTAAAGTCAGACCAGTGCTTTAGCGTTAAAGTATACTTTATATCGTTTAAAATTATCAAAGCGTCGACTTTCATTCTAAAACTCATTTTTAGAGTCGGCGTCGAATTTAAAAATGATTTAGAGTAGGTTTTAAATGTTTAAAATTTTGCGCCTATGTTTCATTATCGAACCTATGTAGAACATTACAATATTTTGACGTTTAAATATTGTAATATTAAGTCAAACTGTTCAAAAATCCAAACCTAAAGACTCTCTCACAACGGAGCGAAACATTTGGAGCGAATGTGCGACCGAAGAATGGTCAAAAATTCGCATCGCGCCGGTGTGGTTACTCTTATTAATAACCATGTAAATTACACAGGCGAAAGTTTTGCTGTCGTTGCTATTTACATATTTAGTTAGGGAGATCCTTAATCTAACTCTATCTTTCTGTCCTGTATGTAAACGTAGAATACAATTCAGACCCTGCAATTAAATTCACTGACCCAATTTTGTCGGTATTTCTTGGATCATTGTAAAACGTAATGTCTCTACAGGCATTTTGTTTTGTTTTTCACATCTTTTTTTTTCAGTTAATTTTTGTAAGTGACGTAGTGAAGATATATTTTTTTTTAAGTTTTGTTTTTTTGAACACTTGAGAAATTTTCGATTATTAACACAAACTAGAACCTAAACCTAAACAAACCTAAGCTTTGCAAAAAAAATTACAAAATAAAATACATACCTATAGATATGTAAATATTTTACTACCTTTTGTAGTTGAATACTTTTTTCTAGGTTTTAACCCACTTCACGTTAGGAATGGCTAAATTTGTAAAAATATGATCCTCTTAATCCAACACAGAAAGAATTTTTGTATTCGAAATAATTTTTATTTTTTTTTTTGAAAAAATATCCCTACAGCCAGCCACTAAAAATAACCATTTAAACAGAAAAATAATTTTTGAAATTGGATACCCCTTTTTTGTTTTTACCCCATTTCACCCTTTACATAGAAAATTAAAAAAAATATCTCTTAAGCCGTCCCCTAGAAATAACCTTTAAAAACAATAAGAATTTTTGAAATCGTACACCACTCCACCCTATAAATGCCAATTTTTTAAAAAAAATACCCCTTAAGCCACCCACTAAAAATAACCTTTCAAAGAAAAAAGAATTTTCTAAATGGGACATTTTATTTTTACCCCATTTAACGCTACACATTGCAAATTAAAAAAAAAAATATTCTTGAAGCCATTTCTTAAGAATAACCTTTCAAACGTAGGTAGGGTTTTTTTTTATTGGATACGTCTTTTTCATTTTACCGCATTTCACCCTACAAATTGAACTTTTCCGATATAAATATATTCTGCTAATATCCTCCAGCAATCCAGCTGCAGGGACATACAACTAAGCAAAACCAACAAAAGACAGGGATGTTCATCCAAATAAATAAACATGGACAAAATTTTAAAAACAAATGAAATTCGAGTGGGGATATACACTCAAGTGTCGGCCGAAGTCACGGCTGTCGCAAGAGGCTAATTCGCCAGTAACAAAAATAAATGTTAACATTGTGCCATTGGCACCATAGATACACCTGGAAATGATACAGATACAGATGGAAATGAAAAAAAGGCTTTGTTTGTTTCTTGTAGGTAATGTAGTACTATATTGGAGAAGATATTTTTTTATTATTCGATTTGGATCCGTTTTGGTTTCAACTTTCACTGATTATAGTGAAACGGTTATAAATTTATGTTGAAATAAAATAAAAAAATTAAGATCTGACATAGTTTGGCAAAAAGAAAGTTATAAAACGTGACGGAAAATTATTAATGTCGTTTTAAATCGAAACCGAAGTGAAAACGACAAAGATACATCTTAAGTTATCCGATTTAAAACAGGAACACCTGCTTTTCTTTACGTATATTAGCCAATACGCTGCTTTGATATGCTTTGTAAAAATCTCTTATGATTAAATTATATCAAATCAAAAATAAAACAACGACACATTGGTAATTAGTCTTTAATTATTCCTTTTTTTTTAATTATACCTTTACTAAAATTGAACATGTAGTAATCCTAAGTGGGTTTAAGATCTTTCTTGATATCTAATTGTTATATTAAAAAAAACGACGCGACGTTTCGTTTGTGATTACGTACTTCTTCAGGTCTATTTAAATAATCCTAAACAAATATTTACAACTAAAATAGATTTTGTCCTTCGTTTGGAATAAAAAATACTTTTGTACTTCAATTCATTGCTCTTTTTCTAAATCTTAATAATGCAAATTTAATGTAAAATTAAAAAATAAATGAAGTCACTTAGAAACATAAATAATTATTCATTTTTTCCATTGTATTTTTTATTAATTATTGTTTTTAAATACAAAAAGAAACAAACTTGAACTATAAATTATATATCGGTACATTGATGAAATAAATACCGTTGTTTTTGTGTTGTTATTGTTATTTTTAACGGGTTTAATTAAACATATATAATATATTGTATGAGAAGTTTCAAGTGCTTGGCGACACGTGTTAATGTTAAGTTAAATTTCAATAAATTTTTACAAAACATTTGTTTTAAGAACCTTGATCCCTTTTTAGGTGAATACACTTAAGAAATTCATACATTTCCAAAATATGCATATAATAGTATAGTAATATACATACAGGGCCGTAGCCAGGATTTTGTTTCGGGATGGGGGGGCTTGCTTTCAAGTCACACGATCAATTCTTTGAAGAAAAAAATTCTTAGATTTTTTATTAGTTTGTAAATAAAATAATAAATGTATGTTAAAGGTACATAACTTACATATTAAAATTTTTTTTTATAAACATTTTTTACAGCAGAAAAAGTCTTGATTTTCTTATATGAGACCTATCACCTCATCTGGATCGACATCAATATCCGAATGAACAGATATCATAACAAGTGCGTTTAGTCTTGCATTGCTCATATGGCTTCGAGACACTGTTTTAATTGTTTTAATTGTTGAAAAGGTTATTTCAAGACGCTATTGTCACGGGAAGTGTGTCCAAAACCGTGAGCAAGAAGTTAATACCTCTAACGTAAGTTAGATATTTTTGCATTTTGTTTTGCCCTTTGGTGTGGTTTTTTATGATATTTTGGAAAGTTATTTTTCAAGCGATGGCTTGTACAGTGTACATACCAAGCGTTTGCATAATGTTTTCTAATCCTGCTTTATACTCCACTTAAGTGACCTGCTGTATTGGCGGCTCCGTCACTGCCTTGGCCAATACAATTGCTCATATAAAGGGTGATTTTTAAGCTGGTTTGGTTTTGGCAACACTGGTTTTGACAGCTGACGTGTGTTTAGTACCTTGTGTCACTGTCAAACAGCTTCAGTTTGGTTTGCAATCTAACCATGGATCGTCCTACAAATGAACAACGCTTGCAAATTATTGAATTTTACTATCAAAATTCGTGCTTGGTTCGAAATGTTCATCGCGCGCTGCTTGTGTTCAGCGATGAGGCTCATTTTTGATTGAATGGGTACGTAAATAAGCAAAATTGCCGCATTTGGAGTGAAGATCAGCCAGAAGCATTGCAACAGCTACCAATGCATCCCGAAAAAGCCACTGTTTGGTGCGGTTTATGGGCCGGCGGCATTATTGGGCCTATTTCTTCAAAGATGATGCGAATCGCAGCGTTACTGTCAATGGTGAACGCTACCGAGCGATGATAACAAACTTTTTTTTGCCCGAAATGGAAGTTCTTGACTTGCATGATATGTGGTTTCAACAAGACGGTGCCACATGCCACACAGCACGCGAAACAATGGCGCAATTGCGAGGCGAGTTTGGTGAACAGTTAATTTCACGTTTCGGGCCGGTCAATTGGCCGCCTAGATCGTGCGATTTGACACCATTAGATTATTTTTTGTGGGGGTATGTCAAGGCTAATGTCTATAGGGACAAGCCCGCTTCGATTGACGCACTGGAAGCCAACATCCATGCATTCATTCGTGAGATACCGGCCGATATGTGTGAAAGAGTATGCCAAAATTGGACTCAGCGGATGGGCTACCTGAGACGCAGCCGCGGTCAACATTTGCATGAAATTATCTTTAAACATTAAATTGCAAGGTTCAAACTATCGATTCAAATAAATATTTCATTCATTTTTTCGAATTTTTTGTGTTTTTTTTTTTTAAAAAGTTCTAAGCCTCTTAAAAAATCACCCGTTATATCAAGATGTAGTTCTTCACATATGATTTTGATCAGGTTTCTAGAAGTTTAAAAAGTTTAAACAATAAACAGTCGACATATCGAAGGCATATGGAAAGTTGTTCAGTGCCAGAAACATGCATTTTGTATATTTCGGTTGTAACAATATCCAAACATGTCTCTAGTATTTCATTTTGTATAGCTGAGCTCAAATAGCATGTGTTTTTAGAGCTGGTAATGACGTGATTCTATAAATTGTTGTCCCCAGATTCAATTCTGAGCTGCAGGAGAGCCCTTAATTTTCCATCTTTTTTGTGGTCCGGGGCTTCAGCACCTCAAGCACCCCCCCCCCTTGGCTAAGTGCCTGTATATATACATATTACAAAACAGGTTGAAACTACAACTCACAGGAACTCCTCATCTTAAGAATCCTCTTCTGCCCAGTTCAATGTTTCAAGTCGCCGAGGTTTCAACTTGCAGAGAGTTTTTACGACTTCATCTTCTGAAACTTCAATCTCTCTATGAACGTTGCCCAATGCTAAACCATTGAGTTCTGGTTCAGACATATTAACGCGTGAATAGGTTTTCAACCTTTTTAGAAGAGAGAAAAAGCGCTCAGCTGTTGCAGACGTGACAGGTATTGTTGCTAAAATTTAAAAAAGTATTGCAATATTTGCAAAGAAAAATTGTTGCCTTTAGATTGGATGATCTGCAGCACAGTTTCGACTTTTTCTATCTTATTTTTCTTGCAATACTTTTGCCACATATGTAATTATTTCTTGTCTAAGCTCACTTTTAGTACAACCGTTAAGATCGAATTCATATGTTTGGGCAGCTTCAATAATTGTGTCTAACTCGTGTTTTGTCGGATAAAGTGGAATCAAACTCTCTAAAGCCATGATTTTCAAGAAGTTAAAATTAAATACTGAATGTGTATCGTTGAACGCAATACTCAAATTAAATAAATATAAAATGTCAGCTATGTATGTTTTAAAAACTCTAGATTTTACATTGAAGTTGTCACCTGATTTTTCATGTGAAAATTTCATGTGACTAAACGTCACTAAAAGTTTTTTTATGACAGCTGGTCAGTCAGAAGGTCGAAAAATTCCGAAATTTGAGTATTTAGGACCTTACCTAGTCCTAGTTAGATTCTATGTCGCCTATCACACGAGGAAACTATAAGTTTCCAGCAACTTTCAGTTTTTGGTCGAGAAGGGCACGAAGTAAAGGTAGTGAACAAAATCTCCCCGGTCAAAGTTGTGGAGATTTTTTTCACATTGCTTTTGACACTAAGTAGTGTGCGTTCAACCAAGAGCATTCAACATTAAACTACAGAAAATCTATTACGATTTTGTTTCGAATTGGAGTTTAGCTAGCTCATGCGCATTGCATTATATTTGAGTCTTTAGATAGACATGGTGCGGCAGGACAAACGGTCAGAGTTTTGTATAACTTTTAAATAATTCCATTTCACAATGTTGCTGGAGTATGTTTTATTCACAATTCTGCATATTCTCTAAATGAAACGGATTCATAGGGAAGACTTCTTTTCACTTGAACAAAGTTAATAGTTCTGTTTGGTAACTTAACATTTCTTACAAATTTTCAGTTTGCTGCCAAAAGCTTTTGAAAAAATTGGTTTTGTGGAAAGCTACCCGTAACTAAAAGTACAGCAACTGGAAATAAATTAAAAGGGACACAAATATTAAGTATAATTCGAATGACTGAAAAGAATTAACAATTAAGAATTGTTTAAAAGTAGCCTATGGAATTCAAAATATCTTTGAACGAACAAAAAAGTAAACTGAAATTAAAACAAAATTTTTGTTTGCATTCTTTGTTTTATATAATGTGTGTCTAAAGGGGCTGTGGAAGGCTGTGGGGGTGGGGGAGATCCGCTACTAATCATAATCACTTCTCAGGAATGACTTCCATAATCCATACTCACAACATATGTATATGCAGTTTTGTATGGCTTCATAAGGTTTCAATTTACAATTGAAATCTTTTGCTCATGCCTTTTCTTTTTAAATCAACAATATTTAAACCGATTTCAATTATTTTAATAGATTGCTGCTATTAAATTTGTTCAGTGTTCATTTGAGCAAAATATTTTAAAATCGATGTTGAAGCATGAAAAATTGTCAACGTTTATACGTGCAGTTATGAATTCAAAGTCAGTTCATTACAATAACCCATACTCGATGTTCCGTAAAGCACAGATTTGAAATTACCCGCGTTTGGTGAAAAACGAATAGAATTTGTTTTTCAGAAAAATCGATGTTTGAAAATACCGATATTAAAAACTTCAATATTTTAAATTTTCAAAAGAATAAGGGCATGTTTCACAATGTCAAAGTAAAGTTCCCATTACTTACTCGAAATTTAAATTGTCTAGTTTTCCAGACAAAATAATTGTTTTTATTGATGAAAAATTCAAAAAAATTTAACAAATATTTTCTTTGCCCTGTAAATTTCATAATCGACACTTATCTGGCTATTAAAATACTTAGAACTTTATAGTAAGTGTCGCAAATATGGCCTACTCTTAATTTTTTTTGAATAAAACGACAAATTCAACTTGAATTCATATATATATTTTTTTAAGAGTATTAGAAATTATTTTAACTTCAGTCTTTATTAATTTAAAGCGTAAAAAATAAATTCACAAAAAGATATTGACAAAAAATTAAAGAAACTTCATTTATCAATTTAAAAAAAAAATGCTTTTAATATGGCCCACCTAGTTTCAAATATGGACCAGGGTGGTTCCAAAGATTCATCAAAAAATATTGAAAATTAAATAGATTTTAAGCCGTCAATAACACTTAAAATGAAAATATCCTATTATCCTTGCTCTGGCCCCCCCTTTTAGAAATTCAAAATTCAAAAACTTGTTCCAGGTTGTTCTAGGGCTCTTCTAAATTGTTCCAGAACTTCGTTTCTTAATATTGATTTTTACTATGAAAAATTTCAAAAAAAATCGCCCCCCCCTCTTCTCCGAAATCAAAAATCCAAAAAATGGTTCCAAGTTCAGGATCGCGCAAAAATAATTGTTCCAAAGATTCATCCAAAAATATTGAAAATTGAAGATTTAAGGCCAGAAAATACTTTCTTATTATTTTTAAACATTAAAACATTTTAATAATTTCCATTATTACCATAATATCACGCTTTTGTTTATATTATTCGAATTTTTCAAGCTTATTTATTTACTATGTATTTGTTTTGATTTTTTTCTGTTTCTACTTTTCTTTATTAAAAATTATTTTCAGCTTGTTGTAGATCTTCAGAAGTTGTTGAATGACTAAGCAGCATACGAGTATAATGTGTAAACTATTGTTCTTCAAAATTTACTATGATGCGTTCCATTGTCGTTGAAATTACTCAAAAAGGGAAAAATAAAATCGAGTATTAGTAAAATAGAATATTTTGGGTTGCTTTGCTAACTGTATTTTAAATTTTTTCTTCTTTTTGTGTCACAATGCAATGGTTCTTAGTAAATAGGTATGCTCTTTAATAATCAATTTTCTCTTTACATTCGATTTGGACCCGGTTGGCTCGAGTTATACAGACGGTTGAAGTATAATCACCCAAGGTTTTGGCCTTTAATTTGAATGTACATACATAATGTACATATAATATGTACTTCATTTTGTTGGGTATCAAGGATCGTACATTTTATTATTTTCCTTCAAGTTAGTGAAAATCAATTGGTATAATCATTGAATAAATACATATAGAAGGTGACACTCGACAACTAAAAGTGCTGTGGCACAGCCGTGGTGGAAAGGAGAAACGAAATAGATGATGTAGGTTTTTTTATGTACACAAACCAATTTTCAAAGGGATATTTATAAATTTAATTGTTCCCTTTTCTATTGGTTTCTATGACGATGAGGCTTCAATATTTTGTTTTGTTTTGAAATTTGTTTACTATTTTCAATCCCGAGGAAAGAAACTGTATGTATGTATATTTCTTTATCGGTATAAGTTGTTTTTAAATTTTTGTTAACATGAAGATTTGAAACTAACGCGAAGATTTGTTTTGCATATTGAAAAACAGAAAAAGCTACAAATTATTTTTTTTATAGGTTGTATTTCGTTGGAAATTTAGAGACTTATAATAATTTGTTGATTTTAATTATTTTTGTCAAGTAACGTTTCAATTTTGCTTTGTTTTTTGTAACATATAGATTTTTATGAACAATGTATTTTGGCGAAAAATTCAAACTCTAAGTCTAGATTCAGTTTTTTGCCTGTATCTCCAATTTTACATTTTATACAACTGAAACATGCTGAACTTACTGCGTTTTATTGTTCCTTGCAGATTTTAGAGCAAAATATGTAGATGCACCTATATAGTTGGACACAATCTTCCTTCTTAATTTTTCGATTTAATTTTAAGTCATCTTATATAGATTTTTTCATTCTATGGGTTTGTTTCACAATGTCTGATTTAAGTTCTAAGCAAGCAACTTGAAACTTATTATTCAATTATAAACTACTTTTGCTTATAAACTACTCTGAATCGTCAAAGTTATAAGTAAAGTTCTAAGTATTTTAATGGCCAGATGAAGTGGCGATTATCAAATTTACATGGCAAACGAAAATAATAATAATTATTTTTTTTTGATTTTTTTATCAGAAAAAACTATTTTGTCTGGAAAACTGGAATACTAATTGACACATTCATTTATTATTTAGGTAGATAAATTGTAAAACGCAATTTCTTTTAATGGGAAGATTTAGTTTTCGGATATTTTAAATGCCGAGTAAGTAATTATAACTTCCCTGGGACATTGTGAAACAAACCCTTATTCTTTTGTACGATTATTAATTAACTATAGCAGAATGGTCGTTTTTTTTAATTTTGATTAAATAATCGTACACAAGAATCTGTAGTTAAATCTAGAAGTAAATTATCCTGCACGGTATGATAAAATTAAAAAAAAAATTAAAATAAAAAGGCACACATAATATGTATACGTCACAGTGTACCTAGCCCTTGTTTCACATAGTCTAATATTGTTCAAAATCTCGAATTTGAGCTACAAATAAGCATTTATAAAGCTGTAATTTTGGACATCAAGAGAATTATTATTTTCGTATTTTCGTCCGCTGGCGCTAACTTCAGACTTATTTTAGTGAAAACTTTAATTACTATTAGAAACTATGCGAGCTACAAGTTTTTGGTTAGCTCAAGAAATTAGCATTTATCTATCTACAAATTCAGATATCAACATTTTTCAATTCCGCCAAAGTAAAGGACGTAAATTGGTCTAGAATCCAAACTTTACTGTCTAAAAAAATGTTTTCAACTGCCTTGATTTTTAAAATGTTTCATTTATCAATTTGGTCAAATGAATAGGTCCATAAATTCTTTATTTGCAAAGGGTTAAATGAAAATACTTAATAATTGAAAAGAATCTATTTCATTCAAATTTTGCTAAGAATAGGTATGAGCGAATGTAGGTACTTAATCCCATTGGATTTTAAACTTATATATACCTAATCAAAATAAGCATTATTCTAAAAACCCATACATATAATTTAGCGAACTTAAACATTTTCTTCTTATCTATTTACTAAATTAAACCGGACATTATTGCAAGCCTGGCAGCTTTATAGTATTTTACTAGTTTTAAAGAATCGATAAATAATAATTTCGTAATACAAACTTTTTCTCTATACATCCAGTAAAATAGCGTTTTATAAAATATTGCACTTTTTTTAATTTCGCCTGCAGCCTACAGTTTGAAAAAAACTGTGTACCCCTCAATCCTCTACGTTTCCCAAGCTTAAATAAAGTGGTACTAGAACGTAGCTTGTTTTATTTCCTGCATTTTTATATCTTTAGGTACCTTAACAATCAAATCAGTAGAACTGAAATTATAATTGTATCTAAACAATACAGCTTTAATATCATGAAAAACTATAACCCCTTTTTTGATTTAAATAATTTGTACTTATTAACTGAAATCGTAACGAAAATATTTTCATCTACATTAATATATATGTACATATGTAAATAGCTTATTTAAAAAAAAATCTTAATTTCAAACAAAACACAAATACATTCGTTTCCATAGTAATACACACACTTTCTGAATTTCATACGAAAGAAACACAACAACCGCTTCCATAGTAATTGATTGAAATTACAAAAACAAAGCTGAAAAAAATCCTTTTCAAATACACGACTCTATCCATAATTAAGGAAATATTTTAAATTGAATACACCGACCTATAATATTATTTTAGGCGACAGCAGCGCTGCCAGCCGATTTGGTATAGTTTTCCTCGAGTGTCACCTTCTATATATGTTTATTCAATGGTATAAAGTATTTCATCCATATTTGACAGTATCCATCATAAATTAAAGAAAAACAATAATCAAGTTGGAGTATGTATATGGTTATAATAAATATTAAATTAAAGAATTTAAACCTCTTTTTTACAAAATCTTCAATGTCCGCGGGCTGGTTTCTGCTGATGGCATTGATGACATTAGTTTAGTTGATATTATTTAGTTCTTCCATTTATGATGATGTGTGTTTGAAAATAATGTACATATAAATATAAAAAAAAACTATTATCAATAAAATTGCATATGTTTACTTTTGTTACATTTACCTTACTCGAATATCTTTCTAGTTATGTTGCCTTCACATTCGTTTCTTAAAATAGTTATTCTAAAATTATTATTTATAAAAAAGTATTTAATATTAGTTTTATCATTTCGTTAAAAGACTTGGAAAAAATTTCTTTCTATCACAACAACAAAATTGAATTGTTTTTATTAAAATCAAAAAACTGCGACTCAAAAAACAGAACTGCTAGGAAATTTTTATATCTGCAATCTACATTTATACAGGGTGTCCCGTAATGAGTGGATAATACTGCAGCTGGTGATAGCAGGCCTTATGACTGCTCAGAAAAAAAATATTTTTCTTGTGGTCTCCATGGTATAATTTATTTTCGAAAAATGTTAAAAAATTCAGGGTCTCCTAAAATACCTAATTACAACGGCCACCCATAAAAGGCCCAGACGGCCTATCCACCTGTTGGGATACGTTTGATTCAAGTACCTCCTTACATCTACAGCATAATGAGCAGGACATCCATCAAATATATCATAATTTTTAATACTGTTGTTTTTATTTATCGCATTTCCCATACCTAAATCAAAACCTTTTTGGAAGTGCATACTATTATTTTAGTTAGTGAATTAAGCAGACATAATAGTGACACTGGTATATCTATTGACTTTTCCTTCCAACTCAATTTTTGTTGTCATCAAACATCAAAATAAATATTTAATCATTTTTTTTATTAAAAAATTAATTAAAAAAATTATTTAAAAAAAATCCAGCAACTAGTGTTAAATGTTAGTGCCTTTATTTAATAACGGTTATTTTAAAATGCAATAAAAATTAAAATTTATTTCATTCGTCGTCGTAGTGTTTACTTAACTTTGTAACTTAATTTCATCTGATAAAATGTTAAAAAAACTACTTTAGTAGATTAAATGCCAATTTTATTGGTCATGGTTGTAGACACAAACATGTGTTATACCATTTTGGAAAGTACATTAACAAGGCCAATTTTTATCAAATTTGCCACTTATGTTGTCATACATTTTTTTCTCTTTATTAATTTCAAACTTTGGTGAAAAAAAATATTGAATTATTTTTGAATAAAAAAATAATTTTAAAAAATTATAACACAAAAAATGCATCAGCTGGTGTTAAAATTTACTACCCATCATTTAGAACGGTTATTCAAGAATATTATATAAATACAAAAATAACAAGAATCCTTTATGGGTGGCCGTTGTAATTAGGTATTTTAGGAGACCCTGAATTTTTTAACATTTTTCGAAAATAAATTATACCATGGAGACCACAAGAAAAATATTTTTTTTATATTTTTTTTCTGAGCAGTCATAAGGCCTGCTATCACCAGCTGCAGTATTATCCACTCATTACGGGACACCCTGTATAAACTTGAACAATGAGAAGGAGATAGAATAAGATACCTAAAGTTCACCTACAAACAGATACTTCAATTTTAAATTTAAATTATGAGACATAATGTAAACAAGCATTTCTGGAATTCTGCCAGGGATTTGTTTTGGTTTTTTCAACAGGTCAACTATTTCCACTCAGTGATCCGCAGAAGACTTGATTAATGAGTAATTTCAACGACAATGGAACGCATCATAGTAAATTTTGAAGAACAATAGTTTACACATTATACTCGTATGCTGCTTAGTCATTCAACAACTTCTGAAGATCTACAACAAGCTGAAAATAATTTTTAATAAAGAAAAGTAGAAACAGAAAAAAATCAAAACAAATAGTAAATAAATAAGCTTGAAAAATTCGAATAATATAAACAAATGCGTGATATTATGGTAATAATGGAAATTATTAAAATGTTTTAATGTTTAAAAATAATAAGAAAGTATTTTCTGGCCTTAAATCTTCAATTTTCAATATTTTTGGATGAATATTTGGAACAATTATGTTTGCGCGATCCTGAACTTGGAACCATTTTTTGGATTTTTGATTTCGGAGAAGAGGGGGGGGGGGGGGACGATTTTTTTTGAAATTTTTCATAGTAAAAATCAATATTAAGAAACGAAGTTCTGGAACAATTTAGAAGAGCCCTAGAACAACCTGGAACAAGTTTTTGAATTTTGAATTTCTAAAAGGGGGGACCAGAGCAAGGATAATAGGATATTTTCATTTTAAGTGTTTTTGACGGCTTAAAATCTATTTAATTTTCAATATTTTTTGATGAATCTTTGGAACAATTTGGGTTGATCGGTTTGGAACTTGAAACAAAATATAGATTGTCGATTTATGATAAAGGGGCACTAAATGGAGTTCTTACAAAGTTCAAAAACTTTTAGATTTTTTTTTAAATTCGATTTAAGGGTGATTGTATAAATATAGAGACACAAAATTTTCCACACACATGTATTTATCATCAAGAAATATGAATTATGTGTTTGGAAAAAAAAAAAAAAATCGGAGACCGGTTTTTTGCGTTTTTGATAAAAAAGTTTAGAAAGCTTTATCTCTAAAAGTAGACATTTTACGACTTCAATTTTTTGAAACAATGTTAGGAACACTTTTTTAAACATAAAAAAAAATTAAAAAGTGTGATTTTCGAAAAAAGGGGGGCCAGATTTTTTTTCGAATTTTGGCCATAACTTTTGAATTTTTGAATATAGAGTTCCAAAAACTTGGAACAATGTTCAGAACAACTAGAACATTCTAGAACAATTTTCAAAATTGCAATTTTCGAAAAAAGGGGGCTAGGTCAAAAACCGTTTTTTGGGTCTAAAACCCACATTTTTGAATATTTTTGAAAAAAAATTTGGAACAATGCGGAACAAATCGGGAACAACCTGGAACGATTTTCAAAAATAACAAATTCAAAAAAAGGGGGGCTAACTTCACACACTCCTTTCACCTCTTTAATTCTCTTTCATCTTTTTTTTCATATATTCTTCCAAGGCTAGCTTATATGGTGAAGATGAAATAATTTCAGATTCTCCACGTTTTCTTCCACGGCTTGATATTTTCTTAGTCCGGATGGGAATTGGAGAAATTTCATGAGGCGTTATGTAAGAAGAAGAAGGTTCTGAAAATTGAAGTTCTGTTGCTACTGGTTTTGCATTGGATTCCAATGTTTCAGCAATTGACTTTATTCCAGTAGAAGTGGAAGATTCATCTGGACCTGGTTCCGACTGCATAATCTCGCGTGTATCTCCAAGTGAATTAGTAGGCTAATTCAACTGACCAGGATTTTCTACGTTGGTGATGGTTTCATCAACCTCTTCTGCTGGCAAAAAACCGATGTCTTTGAAGATATGGCTTTCAAAAGGACATATGCCAGTGGAAGCAAATCCATTCACCGCGATGTCTCCTGTTTGAGTTTTTAAGTAGGCCCGCCCGAATAACTCAATAATGTCGAAATGCGTCAGAGTCCTTGAGTTGTTGATTACCCAGCGTCTAATTTCTTCCGTTAAATATTTTTTCAGTGGTCCCATAAATGTTCTGTCTAACGGCTGAATTTTGTGACTTGAGTGCGGAGGAATGGAAAGAATATGCACATGATTATTCCGAGCCAGGTCCACAAGTTCAATATTCCTTGTATGTCCGTCCATTATTAGAAGCACAGGTGAAGATGCCGATGGCTTCGCCTTATCCAAGAAGTGTTTGAACCACTTTGTGAATAAATTCGTTTGAATCCGTCCGGATTGATGATTAGCGGAAATGGAACCTGGCGGTGCACCTTTCATAAGCATTGGATTTTCCCTCCTCCTCGGGAAAATAAACATTGGTGGTATAAACGATCCTTCAGCACTCATGCACAAAATTGAGGTTATCAACGAACCTCTTTCACGTGATGTTAGTGCTCCTATCTTCCTTCGACCTTTGAGCGCCAACACTTTCGGCATAGATGGAACAACTGAAATTCCTGTTTTGTCCACGTTAAATATTTTGTCTGGATGGAAATGGTACGTCACCATTAGTTTTTCAAGGTGGTTGAAGAAAATTTTAACGTTTTCTTTTGAAAATCCACTAGCTCGAGCAAATGACGTTCCAGTCGGCTGCCGAAATGACAACAACGGATGACGCGTAAGGAATATCCGCAACTAGGACCTACCTGCAGTTTCGTTTAGCAATGAAAACGGATTTGGTATATTGTTTTTCAATGCTAGCTGAAATGCTAATGATCTAATATCATTCCGAGTAAGTCCAAAGAGTTTTCCTTCCATTTGTAGAGTATAATCAACCAAAGACTCTTCGAGCTCTGGCGGAAAAATGGTTTTTTCTGCCTAGTTAAGCACTCACCAATTTTTCCAAAGGTTCATTATACCCTGCTACCAAACGCCGTAATGTGGTTTTCGGTACGTTGAATTCCTTTGACACTTTTAAGAAACCCATTTTTTTGTCTTTACATGCAGAGATTGATTTGATCATATCTTCTTTCAGCCACGTTTGTCGTTGTTTTGTGGGTTTCTTAGAACTTGACGCCATGATGATTCTTTAAAACAAAA
Source organism: Leucozona laternaria (assembly GCA_932273885.2). Lineage (NCBI taxonomy): Eukaryota > Metazoa > Arthropoda > Insecta > Diptera > Syrphidae > Leucozona > Leucozona laternaria. The sequence continues at coordinate 179,426,649 of OW026366.1, read as the reverse complement.
ACAAACAAAATAATTAAAACTCAGGTAAAACAATGTATCAAATATGGCCCACTGGTCCATATTATGAACACCTGTGGTGGGCCATATTATCAACACTATGCCTTTTTCACTTTTTTTAATTCTTTATATGTATACTTATTGAACTTCAATCAAAATTTAAATTTCACATTTCATGACATATATTATAACAGCACATATATTTCGAAAAAAACTTATTCAATTTCCACAAATTTTAATTTAAAAATCCTTTAGTAAACTTACCCAAAAATTACATCCAAAACGAATAAAACTGATAACTTGCTCTATCTTGCACAGTTGATCAGATACTGACAATAACATACAATGAAGCAGAACCGGTTTGAATGTGTATGATTTAAACTGGCAGTTGTGGGCCATATTTGCGACACTTACTCTACTTATAAGCAGGGCTGCCTTTCCAGATTTTGAGAAAGAGCCAATAAAAAGAGTATTTTAAGAAAAAAAGAGCCACCGCTGAAAACGTCCCCAAAATAAAAAAATATGCACGTGGGATCATACTGTGGTTCTTAAGTCTGAAATAAATTAGTTATGGGAGCCTATATTTCATCCATTTTCCAAAACTTCATAAAGTAGGAGGTAGTATTATGTGAGTATATAAATATTACCAATATAGTCCCGTGTTGCACATATGCAATAAGCGTGCAAGGAAATTTTATTACTTTAAATGGAAAATTGTTTTAAATCAACAAATTAGATAGAAATTGATTAAAATACTTCTGAAACTAGTTTTTTACCCAGCGCGAAGTACACCATCTGATTTCTTTTATAATATAAATCTTAATTTATGAAAACAAAATATTTTAAATCGTAGGAGCGGTTTTAAAAATAATAAATTTTATATATAGGTATACAATTTTTTTTAACATTTTTAGGAAAAATTTTGGTAGGCCAATTCTAAGTTTTTATTGATGTGGAGTTATAAATTTAATTTTATATTTACATTTTCATCGATAAGTCAGATAATGAGAGAATCGAAAATAAAAAAAACCGCCCTATGATACATAAGTTCAATGTAAAATTTTATAGTTTTAAATGCTAGACCTTACTAATTTTGATGGAAAAAAAAAATTATCAAAATGATATTAGCCGTTTTTGAGCAAAAAAAGATTTTCCTAAACGGGTTTTAAAGCATTTGTATGGGAGGTACTATTATTTTTGATTATAACAATAATTTTTGTCTAAAATCTTCTAGATAATGTACAAAATTCTTTTTGCCAAGTGTAATAAAATCGAACAACTCGTTTTTGAAATATCGAGCTGTCAAAAAAAATATTCAAACTTTTTTTTGAAATCCAAAAAATATCTTTTTCAAAATTGAAATGAAAAAAATAACAAAAACTTACAAAAAACAGTTGTAAAAAAAATAAATACAACAGACGATAGCTGAACCATTTGAAAATTAAATCCGAAATATGGCTCTTCCATCTCATTCTTTCTCTTTGCTATGTTCGGGAAATATTTAGGCAAAGCTGAAAGAAATTGATTTTTAATGAAAATGAACGCGATCATTTCAAAGAATTTTTTAATCAGAGTAAAAATTTCAAACAATTTTTTGCAAAGAGTTTTTACTTAGAGGAAAATTGAAAAATGATGAAAAAGGAAATTTAAGTAGATATATTATTCTGAAAAAGAGTAAAAAGAGACACGAAAATCTTAAAAAGAGCCAATTTTGGATGATTTTAGAAAAGTGGAGCCAAAGAGCCACACCTGAAAAAAAGAGCCAAATTGGCTCTTTAGAGCCACGAAGGTAGCCCTGCTTATAAGGTTGACTTTTCAGATATTGTGAAACGCAAATGAGGTTGATAATAGAAGAGTAAGTTCCATGAAGCCTAATTGAAACTTTAATCAGACATTGTGAAACAAGTTGAATTAAAAAAAAAAAATTATGTATTTTATTTTCGAGAAGTTTTGCGGTTGGAAAACATCGATATTCAAAATTTACAAAATGATAATAGTAGTTTAAATTTCAAAAAAGTTGAATTTTCATTTCGAAAAAATGAACGTTACCATTATGATGAACTCATGTACACATACATAATGAACTGTCTATTATTTTGAAGTCGGAAATAGGAAAAAATCACACATAATGTCATTATTAATTTGAATGTATTTGGCCATACAAAAATTGATATAAGAAATACATACATAAAAAAAAACATCGATGTTAAATAACATCAATGTTGCTGTTTCGATAAGAAATTGACATTGATGTTGGGTCTTTGATGTTGACATCGATGTATTTTCAGTATCGCTCATCCCTACCCCAGACTAAAATATATTAATCGATTTTTGAGGCTAGGGTCTTTGGAATATTTCATACAAATTTGGAGCTCCATGAAGCAAAACGTTGTGCAAAGAGAATAACGCTGAAGAAGTTGCGTGCGACCTATAAACAAACATTTTGTGAAGCTATTGAACTTATGAGGGTGATTTTTTAAGAGGTTTAGAACTTTTTAAAAAAAAAAAAACACAAAAAATTCGAAAAAATGAATGAAATATTTATTTGAATCGATAGTTTGAACCTTGCAATTTAATGTTTAAAGATAGTTTCATGCAAATGTTGACCGCAGCTGCGTCTCAGGTAGCCCATCCGCTGAGTCCAATTTTGGCATACTCTTTCACACATATCGGCCGGTATCTCACGAATGAATGCATGGATGTTGGCTTCCAGTGCGTCAATCGAAGCGGGCTTGTCCTTATAGACATTAGCCTTGACATACCCCTACAAAAAATAATCTAATGGTGTCAAATCGCACGATCTAGGCGGCCAATTGACCGGCCCGAAACGTGAAATTAACTGTTCACCAAACTCGCCGCGCAATTGCGCCATTGTTTCGCGTGCTGTGTGGCATGTGGCACCGTCTTGTTGAAACCACATATCATGCAAGTCAAGAACTTCCATTTCGGGCAAAAAAAAGTTTGTTATCATCGCTCGGTAGCGTTCACCATTGACAGTAACGCTGCGATTCGCATCATCTTTGAAGAAATAGGCCCAATAATGCCGCCGGCCCATAAACCGCACCAAACAGTGGCTTTTTCGGGATGCATTGGTAGCTGTTGCAATGCTTCTGGCTGATCTTCACTCCAAATGCGGCAATTTTGCTTATTTACGTACCCATTCAATCAAAAATGAGCCTCATCGCTGAACACAAGCAGCGCCCGATGAACATTTCGAACCGAGCACGAATTTTGATAGTAAAATTCAATAATTTGCAAGCGTTGTTCATTTGTAAGACGATCCATGGTTAGATTGCAAACCAAACTGAAGCTGTCTGACAGTGACACAAGGTACTAAACACACGTCAGCTGTCAAAACCAGTGTTGCCAAAACCAAACCAGCTTAAAAATCACCCATTATATTCGTACACCTATACTCAAATATTGTTTGATCATCTTTCATCGTTTTTGGTCAATAAAGATATTTTTTTGTATTAATCTGGTATACCTATCTATCAGACACTTAATTATGTTGTGTTATTTTATACACAGCCGAATATTAGTTTTTGCACCCAAAAGTTTGACTATAAAAGAGCCACTGTGGTACATTTCAGCCTCTTCTTATCCAGTTTTTCAATTTTTCTTTGGCCAGGCTTTACGACTTTTGCCCAGACTCAATGGTTTTCTCCTTTTTTCAAATAAAAATATACCCACATTTCGATGTCATTAATATCTTTGAATCGGTGTAAATCTTTTTGTAAATCACTTCTTTTGTTCACAACTGAATCAAATTATTATACTCATCCATGATAATTGCTTTTTGCCTTAATATTCAACTTTCATCCCTTTTTCCATTTTCAACTTTAAGCAAGCCAAACAAAATTGAATCTGCCATCAGAACGTAATGAATTCAAATCCTTGTGATAAAATTTTGTCGAATAATAAAAATACTCATACTCTCAAAATTCTTTTCATACTTTTAGGCTTTTGCTCTTGAAGCATACAAAAGCCTTAATATATGCAGCAAGCAACAAGTTAAAAAAGGTTGTTGTGCTTTAGGTGGTGATGAAAGTCGATAATGTAGTTCCCTATAGCTGTATGTAGGTACAGTTCAAAGTGGTAGATGGTTGAAATTTCAGTGGAGGTTTAGTTTACCGGAAGTAAATTGAGAAACAATAAACAACTCTCATAGACACCAAGATTCGAGAGAGTAAATTGATAGATAAATACGATTTCAGAATATTAATAATTCTAAGTACCAACACGATATAGAAAGAACTCGTGTTATTTCTAGGTAATAATTTATGAACACCCCTACTCAAATTCTAACAATAAATTAATTTAATTATATTCAATCTCTTAAGAGTTAAAGCTCATTCAGAATCATAAGCATTCTTTGTATTCATTCATAGATTTATATCTTTTTTCAGAATTAAAATATTCAAGATGTGTGCTCTTTATGGTTCTCGTTCTACTGCATACATAAAGAGCACAAAAGTAAAGATGCTATCTCTGTGTTCTCTTATTCGAATGAGGCTCGATGGCAACCAAAGAGCATTCTATAATGTGGGTGTTTCAGTTGGGGGTGGCAAAGGCAATTGAAACGACTTGGAGTTATTATAAAAGTGGATGTGTTCAGGCCGAAGCGCTTCTGTCATCGTTCGGTTCGCGTGGAGTAAACTTTATCTTTTATCTTTCCGACCAAACGTTTAACTTGTGATATCCTAAATAAATTTCCAAAGGATATCTATATATAAGGAGCATGCTTTACCCATAAAATAAACAGTTTCCTTTGGCATCCTCAGTGGTACGGACATTCTGAGCTCTTTCTGATTATTTACCACCAAACTTAATAGTACGTACGTGAATATCCTCTAATTTTTCCCTGAATCTGAAGAGTGTTTCCGCATTGTGCTGCTTAATACAAAAAAATTCCAATATTACTGGAAGTATTTTAAAAGAACAGCAGCGATTAGTGTCGTGGGTTATAGATAAATTGTGTAGTCCCATCAAGGAGGGCTTGTGAATATTTCGCACAAACAGGATTAAATTCTTTTCAGGATAGCAGCGGTGATAACCATCATCTGGGTTGGAAATACTTCTAATATTCTGTAAGTACCGTTAAGTATGTTTTTGAAATTAACACGTGAAGTCAACCTATTTCCCAGAATGTTCTCTGATGGGAGAAATCTAAACGCCATAAATTAGATAAAAAGTTTCAGGTGTTTAAGAAATGTATGACCCTTAATCACATACTATAGTCTGAAGCTTTGTAACAAGAAAAGGATAAAAAAAAGCAATCACTAACTTGAGTAACATTCCAAAGTCGATATTACACGTGTTTTTTTGGATAGATTTTTTGTTGGTGTCTGTAAATGGAGTTTGATTTAATAACATTTTTTAATAACAATTAGGAGAGATTATTTCAAAATGTATAACTTATCTTGGTTAGAATTATACGCATATGGGTACTGGATTAATTTGGGACTTACACCTGTGTCGATGATGGCAGATGATGTTTTAATTAAAATAAACGAATAAATGGCTGTATATTTTGTGACAGGGATACCCAAGTTGGAATAAATTTCAACCTGATTGATTCACTAATTAAGTAAACATTTGGAAGAATTATGTAAGTAGAAATATATTGTGGCTGGCTTGTGGTGAGATCTATTAAGCAAGTATAATGATTTGAAGTGTTGCACCACCAATTTGATTAAAGAGATGGAAGTAATTTCATTTCTTTGATAATTACAGTAGACAAGACTTAGGTATACCCAGACAAATTAATTATAATATTTTTAGAAATTCGATGTTCGTTTTGGGTGATATAAAAGAAATAAGTAGATAAGTATAAGAAAAAATATAAGGAAATTCATTTGGACATTGAAACTAGTTGGTTAAACTATGCATTGGAAGTCTAAGTCGAAGATTTAGGGAAGATTCACACGGTCAGCAACCAAAATTCTGGGTTTTGAAATTCATTTATAAAGGGTGTTTTTTTAGAAATATATAACTTTAAGTTGGCAACACTATTTTAACTGGCGGCCATTTTTTCAGTTGTCAAGTGATTTATTTTAAGTTTGGTTTGGCATTGCCAGAATTGAAGAAGATTCGGTGAATGGGCCCAAAACAAGATCCATGATGTGCAGGAGCTGTGGTTTCAACAAGAAGGCACAACATGTCACACAGCTCGTGCCACAATTGATTTACTGAAGCAAACATTTGGTAACCGCCTAATTTCACGTTACGGACCCGTGAATTGGCCTCCAAGATCGTGCGATTTAACACACGCCGCTTGACTATTTTCTGTGGGGATATGTGAAGTCGATAGTCTATACGTCGATAAACCCGAAACGATTGACCATTCTTGAAGGACAACATTCGCAGCGTTATTGCCGATATACGGCCACAAATGTTGGAAAAAGTCATCGAAAATTGAACCTCCAGATTAGACAACGTCCGAGCCAGCCGTGGCGGTTGGTCATATGCCATAAATCATATTTCAATGACAGAAGATTATCTTTCGAATAAAGTAAATTGCATGTTAATTTAAAAAAGCCATCTTTGTTTTATTCCATTTCAAAGTTCTATACCTCTAAAAGAAACATTTTTTTTATTTACTTTTGTTGGTTCTATACAAAATACTTGGACAATTCATATTATTGTTCGTGACCTTTTATAAAATAGAAAAAAATAAAGCTTGACTCCTATGATTTTTAAAAGATTTTTTAAAGAGACCTGACTGCCAAATATACTCAACTTAGAGATAACAGTACACTGTCGTGTTTTAAATTTCAATTTTTAAAAATTATAGTTTTTCTCTCTGCATAGAACCATGTAAAGTGCTTTGAGTACTCTTAACTAAAATTCACGAATGGGTCGCACGAATTTTTGGATCGAATTGCCCAGAATTTTCAAATATTAATATCATATAACATGGATATAATAGATTAGTGAAAATGGTAATAAACCTATTTACTTGTTTCATTGGTAAAAAAAAAACGGGTGGAATCGAAATTCTGTATGGGTCATAATTTTGTTTTTAAAATTCTACATTGCAGAATTCAGTGTTTTTGATTCAACAAAATTGATTGTTCAAAATTCTATGTTTCAAAATTCTGTGTGTTCAAAATTCTATATTTTTTTTAAATACTGTAAATATGTTGTAAAAGAAAACATATTAATAGCATTATTTTGTTAAAACAGAATTTTTGTAATGGCACTTTTTTCATACATAACTTAGCTTGGATTAAGCGAACAGAATAAATTAAATTAAATGATTTTTATATAAGTATACCTAGGTAGGTACTAATAGAAGTACAATCAACTAATCTAACACAATTCATTTTCACATGCTTCGATATAATGATGCGGAAAACTCATCGTCCATACCATTATTGTGTAAAACTCTATTTACAAAATGGTGTCTATGAAATTTTCTTGGCTTCAATTTGTTGTTTGTTCAAAATTCACTCACAAATATTTTTCTCCAACAAATGTCATAGGGTCAATTTGAGTTGGGTAAACAATTTCATATTTTTTTTTTTTTAAATTTAAGTTAAAACCTTTTTTAATTTTTTTATTGAAAATTTAAAGGAAAACTATGAATTATAAAGTGAAAATAAAGTATTTCTGTATAAAGATTAAAAAATGTAACCTAAAAATTTTAAAATAACCATTAATATTATTATTTTTACATTTACCCAGTTCTGTTTTTATTTGTATTCTTATTTAAGAGGTAGGTAAATGTAAAAAACAATGTAAATCATCTTGAAATTTTGGAACAGAGCCTCTAAGTTGTTATAAACAAAGTATTAGGCTTTCAAAATTCGTAAATCTTCTTTATTTCATTGGCAACCATTCGATTATAGATATAAAGGATACGCAAAAGATTTGAAGGTCATGATTTTGTTGTTCTCAGCATTGGCAACGTCGCACATTGGTTCGGTTTGTATGGGAGAGCGGAAAAAAGTCTGTTTTATCTGAACGGTTCAATGGATTTAAATGAAATTTGGCAAACATGTTTATATGAGTCTTATACATATTTGTTGAAAATTTGGTTGAAAAAAAATAATTAGAAACAAAGTAATTGACATTTTTCTAAAATTTGAGGGTTTTGATGTTTGTATGGGAGAGCGGAAAAAAAATCTTTAATATCTGAACTGTTTAACGGATTAAGATGAAATTTGATTCGCATTTTAAAATTAGTCTTATACACATTTTGTCAAAATTTGGTTAAGAAAAAATCATTAGTAAAAAAATTATTGACTTTTTTTCTAAAATTTTAGTGTTTTGATGTTTGTATTGGAGAGCGGAAAAAAGTCTGTAAACTCTGAACTATTAAACGAATTTTAATGAAATTTGACACACATGTTAAGATTAGTCTTATATTTGGTCAAGAAAAAATTATTAGAAAAAAAGTTATTGACATTTTTATGAAATTTGAGGGTTTTGATGTTATATTTAAATAAAAGTTTTTTTAGTAAAATCTTAACTTTTTATTTTGAATAAAATATTATTATTAACTATGTATATTTAAATGTATTGAATTCACTCTATATGTTTGTTATTATATTTCACTTCACTTTCACTTATTGGTTGATCAAAGAGTAAACATTTTTCTTACACACCTTGCACAAATGCTCAATAACTCAATACTGACTTTTTTCATTAATCCTTTATATTTATAGATTTAAGTAAGAGATTTTATTCTAAGAAGCCATTACTTATCCTTACAGGTAATACAAAATTACGCAATACACAACAAAAACAAAGCAATAAGACTTTGAAAAAAACACCTTTTTTTATTTTTACCTGCCCTACTTTTAGCGAAAAATAAAAAAAAATAAAGGATTATCCCTAATCCTTTTCTTTATTTTGTATTAAGCTCTATAATATAATTCAAAATATCATAAAACTATATTATTTTTCGTGTGTTGTTTTCAAGAAAATTGAGTTGAAAGTTGAAAAATTTCCCAGGCAGAAATAGATGGTTTCGCAAAAATCGAAATTCTCAGACCTGTTTGACATTTTTTCTTAAAATAATGGGCATAACCAGTTCATTCTGACAATTAATACCGAAGAAATCAAACTTTCCGGTAAACACCAAAGTCAAGACGGAGTTTTTTGAAATCCGATTCAGTGAAACATTTTTGAGCATAACTTCCACATCTGCATGCATCTGCAGCTGATTTTTTCTGTGCTTTAACATGAATGTAATGTATATATGGCATACTTACTTTCTTGGTATCATTTGGCGCTTTTTTTTAAATCAAAATGTTAAAAAAAAAGCATTTTTTCTTAGTACTAAAGGTTCAGGCTACTTATAGAAGGTAGCTTTTATAAATAATCAATATTTTTTTTTTATTTTTAGATAATCGAAAATTGACCAATTAATTTATTTAAGAAGCTAGAGAATTTATTCAAAGGAACTTCGGAAAAAAAACGTCTCAAAATTTGTTGAAAATACGGTTCGCGATTTGAGTAAAATTATTTTTCAACTTTGAGGGCTTGTAAATCAGAACATACAATATATATGTTAAAAAATACTTTTAAATCATACGCTCGGGTTATCAAAGAGTACTTAAACATAAAGTTTAAAAGGATAGATATGACTTTTTCAAAAGACTTTTTTCCGCTCTCGCACCACTGTACGTCGTCCAATGAGTATGAATCGTAATTTTAAAAGATATTTCCAAATGAATTATATTTCACAACAAATCATTTAAAATAACACACTAAAATTTTAACCAAATTTAATTTTCAACCAAAATATTATGTTTACAATGCCAATTATACGCCACAATGAACATTTTTTCCCTTTCGTCCAAATTTGGATTTTGGTTTGTGTTGACAATTTTTATTTATATATGAATTTTGTGTCTTCTTTTTATTAAGAATAGTAGCTTCGTGGCATTAGTTTCTTTACTCTGGTTGAAGTACGTAAGTAATGATAAGAAGAAGAGGTGTTGTTACCTGTTAATGTTAATGTATACATTTTTGAATGCGCATATAAGCATCATAAGGTATAAAACAACTTCAAATGCGATTTACTTGAATTCACAAGGCCACCGCAGTAACTCTCCATTATCTTAGACTCCATGCTTTGAAGAAGCAAAGACACCCTAAACTCTGACTTTAGATTCACGAAAGAATTATGGAAAACCTTTGGTATACCTACCACTTTCCTAAAACCAACAAAATTAACAAAGATATCGCCAGTGTCATTCAAGATCAATATTTATTGTGTTGTAAAATGTAAGTTTAAATTGTGTGTGTGTTAGGTTGAGACAAGAAAACATCGTACATGATTGGGGTCTATTTCCCTCCCGTTTAGCCAGGGGCAATTTTCCGAAAAAATTGACTTAAAACAGAAACATTATTATCAAAAAATACCGTTAAATCTGACAATGTTATGCTTTACCTTTTTGTAAGGCCAAACTATCTTCTTTTATTTTATTTTTAAAGGAAGTTGGTTTAGTTAACAGTTTTTGAAAAATTTATTTTCAAATTCAAAATTTTGAAAAAAAAGTTGAAAATATTTTGTTACGACTAATTTTGTTCAGAATTTTACGTTATTAAGTAGTGATTTTGTTTTTAAAATTCAATGCTCTTTTTAGTTTTAAGTAAAACACTTAAAACCAGATGCTAAAATTTAGAAAATTGAAAATAACTGAAATAATTTTCCCTAAATTTGGCTCCAATCCGTTGCTGGAGGTTGCTCTAAAGATGCTTTTTCCACTACGTAGTTAGTAAGGTGGATTTAGTTTTTTTCAATTTTTTCAAAAAGTACAAGACATTAAAGTGTCTGAGTTTTTTTTTTTTGACAGTACTTAATTACGTAAAATTAGTTTGAAAAAAATTAGTTTGAAATTTTTTTCCAAAATTTTAAGTTTGAAAATTAATTTTTTCAAAAACTGATCTTTAAAATAACTTTATTTAAAAACATAATAAAGGGTTTTCCAAAAAGAGATGTTATTTTGATATTCAAAGAAAAATGGCATTTTTTGAGATAAATGATCGGATGTTTATTTCATTATAAAGAGAAAGGTATGCCGTTAATAATGGAACACAACATCAGCCAAATGGCCGCCACGACCACGCTTACAGGACCATATCCTTTTCATGAAATTTTCCATAACCAAATCGCAAAGTGGCTGCCCTATGTCCTCGATAGCCTCACGAATTCCATCTTTGAGGTCTTGAATCGACGCTGGGCTGTTGGCGTAGACCTTATCTTTCACGTGGCCCCAAAGGAAGAAGTCGCAAGGTGTTAAATCACAAGATCTCGGTGGCCAATTGTGATCACCTCTTCGAGAGATAACACGGTCCGGAAACTTTTCCCGTAAAAGATCGATGGTTTCATTGCTTGTGTGGCACGTAGCGCCGTCTTGTTGAAAGTAAACGTTGTCCAGATCAATACCATCCAATTCCGGCCATAAAAAATCATTAATCATCTCTCGATAGCGCAATCCATTGACCGTAACTGTTGCTCCAGCCTCATTTTCGAAAAAGTAAGGTCCAATGACCCCGCCGGACCATAAACCGCACCAAACGGTCACGCGTTGAGGATGGAGAGGCTTTTCAACAATAACTCTTGGGTTTTCCGAGCCCCAGATGCTTGTTTTGCTTGTTGACGTAGCCTCCGAGGTGGAAATGGGCCTCATCAGTCAAGATGATTTTTCGATGAAATTCCGGATCATTTTCATGGCTTCATGCATTTCAAGGACCCAATCAGCAAAGACACGACGTTGTTGATGATCAGCCGGCTTGAGTTCTTGTGTTAACTGAACTTTATAAGCCTTAAGACCCAAGTCTTTATGCAAAATACGTAGTAATGACGTTTGTGGAATGCCTAATTCCAAAGAACGACGAGGAATGGACAAACCTGGGTTTTCTTCAACACTTTGGGCTACAACAGCAATATTCTCAGTTGTTCTTGAGCGACGTGCACGGGTTTTATTCTTCACATCACTAACTTGTCCCAACAGCTCGAATTTCTCCACCAATTTCTGTATTGCGGTCCGACAAGGTGCTTCACGACGACCCAAAAATGTTTTAGTTTAACGAACCGTCTCTGCCAAATTTTCACCATTTTTATAGTGAATTTTAATAATTTCAATGCGTTGTTGAAGCGTGTATCGTTCCATTTTTATTAATGGCGTAGTTTCTACTTGTCAAATGTCAAAAAATGACAGCTTCAAAAGTGACAGCTACCGAAATAGCGGGCGTTTCAAAATAACACCTCTTATTGGAAAACCCTTTAAAAGAAAAGATTTCTGGCTTTAGAAAAAGGAATATCATGCCATTGCAAATATAACCGTTGTTTTTTAATATTTTTTTTCCTGTTTTAAGTCAACTTTTTTTTGAAAATGACTTATTCAATTTCCTTAAGAAATAGGAGATATTTTAGCATCCAGTTTTTAATGAATAACTAAAAATTAATAAAAAAATTGAATATTAAAATATTTTAATTTTTTTTTCTGTTTCAAGTCAATTTTTTTTAGAAAATGACCCCTCCTGACTAATTCAATTTTCTAAAGAAATAGAAGGAATTTTGGCATCCAGTTTTTGGTATTTGACTAAAAATTAATAAAAGCATTGAATATTATAAACAAAAATACTACTTAATAACTTAAAATTTTGAACAAAATTAGTTTGAACATAATTTTTTAATTTTTTTTTCGAAATTTTGAAATTTTCAAATTATTCTCTATAAAACAATTTTATCTAAAAATACAATAAAAGAAGAAATTTCTGGCTTTACGAGAAGGTGTATTGTGGCATTGTATGTGTAACTGTTGTTTTTTAATATTTTTTTCTGTTTTAAGTCAATTTCTTATAAAATTGCCACTACTGGCGGAGGGGAATAGACCTAACTATACGGTGTTTTTTACGGTTCAAACCCAACCTTTACATTCTAGCTTTCTGGCACACCTTATGCGAATCACACCCTGTATAATATGTTGAAATAGCTCAAATTGAAATTCTTCGTTTGCCTCCAAGATTCTTTTTTTGAAATTTGAAGTAACATATTTTTATTTTACTTGCACGTTTTGTTCTTCTCTTTACTTTAAGTTAACGTTCAGAATTTATTTCAATTTAGGTTTTCCTTGTCTTGTTTTTAAATTGATTTTTGAAACAGGTTAAAGGGGAACGCAGTCGTGCCTACTTTGAAGCTCGTCAGCTAATGGACACTCTTGCATCCGATATCTATAGGATGGTAGGGCTGACGGCATTTGCACCTTTACAAATTGTTTTTCTAGTTAAACCGTTACAAATCTCATTCCATATCCATCCTCAAGTTCTGCTGATTCTAACGAAAATTGAAAGTGTTTCCCCGCACATTCTGTAATTTTCACCTTCTCTAGGTAGGATAGTATTACATTGGTAATGTAAAAACAATACAAGAATTCAATATAACCTATCAACTATAGTGTGCTTGTCGACCAAAGTCCTTTGTTTGCAAATACATGTTAAATCAGAAAATCCTGCAATTCCCTCTATGTTATTTGAAATGTCTTTATAAAAATGCAAAAAAAAATGAATATCCTTTTGCCAATTATGTACACAGAGCTAATAATCCCTTTGGATGAATCTGAGTAAACAGGAAATTGGATTTCACACACAATTCACGTAACCTGCAAGGTTCTTGGGCTCGCACAGCTCACATATCAATCAATATTTCCCCATATAATCTCACTGGATGTTGTATGCAATATCGATTTTGATGTAGAATCTGAATATGTGATTGCCATTTGGCCAGCGTATTCTTTTCATTTATCTACGTAAAGTCTGGGCCAAAAGTATTTGCCATCATGTTAACAGTAACTGAAACTTAGAATTATGATTTTGTCATTATATTAATGAATAATTTATTTTAGAATTTACGACAATGAGAATTTATCATTTTTACATTTCTTATGAGTGGTCCAACAAAAACGCACGATGTTAATTGTAATTAAAACAAAAAGTTTTCAGAGAATTATCTTATATTTTATTTTATGACAGAAGGATCTATGACAATTATGTGTGAAACAAAATATCGGCCAAATGCTCGCCACGGCATCGGCATACCTCTATCCGATGGTCCATATTTTCAATGACTCTGAGACATAATTCAATATCGTTTATGTGCCGAATTATCTCATTCTTTAGCTCTTGAATTGTTCTTGGCTTATTAACGTATACTTTTTCTTATGAAGAATCATGTAGTCCGGGTTATTGTCCCCAGCCCAAGTCTCCAGCCCAGGCCCGCGAGCTTTAGACAGGAGGGCGGGTAAAGGTCCCCTTTTCTAGTATTTCGCGAATATTTTGAAAATCAAGCGTATTAGCGGAAATGTCCACACTACAAAATGAAAGTAAATTAATTTTTTTTATAGAAATATGTTCTTAATATTTTTGCTAGAAGCGATACTTAGGGAGATGCGGAGTGAAGAAGTGTCAAAAAATCTAGAAAACGACAAATATTTACTTTACAAATTTAGTGTATATCATTTACTTAGAAAAAATGGAAAAACTAAAAGTACCTTTATTCACGGTTATTGAAATATGGCAAAGGGGGTAATTACTACCTTATTTTTTTTTAATATCTCATATTTTTTGACACTTCTTCAACCCTCATCTCTCTTAGTATCTCTTCTAGCGAAAATATAAATAAAACTTTTTCTGTAGAAAATTTAATTTACTTTCATTTTGTAATGTAGACATTTCCGCTAATACGCTTGGTTTTCAAAATACCTATTCGCGAAATACTAGAAAAGGGGACATTTACACCGCTATTGACTTAAGCTCACTGGCCTGGGCTGGGGACTTTTGGTATGTTTTACCTGGGGGCCAACCTTACCCTTTCAAACAATAAACCAGACTATATGATTTTTTGCATGCCAATTTTCGCGTTTTTGAAAAAAAAAGTTTTGATTGCCTTATCTTTAAAAACAGGCCTTTGACAGCTTTAAGTTTTTGGAACAATGTTCAGAACACTTGTTGAAACCTAAAATAAAAATTAAAAAGTTCGATTTTCTAAAAAAAGGGGGGCTAGAATTTTTTCGAATTTTGGCCATAACTTTTGAAATTTTTACTATAGAGGTACAAAAACTTGGAAAAATGTTCAGAACAACTAGAACAATTTTCAAAAAATTGATTTTCGAAAAAAGGGGGGCTAGGTCAAAAACTGTTTTTTGAGTCTAAAACCCCCATTTTTGAATACTTTTCAAAAAAAAATTGGAACAATGCAGAACAAATCGGGAACAACCTGGAACAACTTTCAAAAAAAAACAAATTCAAAAAAACGGGGGCTAACTTTAAACACTCGAAGATGCCACGTAAATATTAACGAACAGAGGAAGACAGATTCAAAAAAAAAAATTATCGAGAAGCCGTAAAAGTGCGCCTACATTGTAAAGTTGGAGTAGGGACCTGGAGATACTCTACGAATGCTTCACCTCAAATCTCTGGCTATTGCACTCGAGGTTTTGACTTAGAACCAAATAAAGTAATTCTTTCTTTTCCCTGTAGCTCGAGAGCTTCTTCAAGTTGAAATGAAAAAAAGTTGTTTCTTCTTTGATGTCTAGAGACTAAGAGTCGTTTATTTCAAAACATTCTTATTATTTATACATAATAATTTGTTATCGAATTGATCCATACTTTGATTCTTGACCTCACAAATAATCGATATTCAAAGTCATCATAATTCGTACGACGCGGGAGAAGGGTGAACGACCAGGTATCTTAAAAGGCACAATTCGTTCGGCTACAATGCTTAGTTGATTGTCAGCATAAACATATGACCGCTGATCGCACACCAACAACAAATTCATTAAATATTATGTATTCTTTGTATATTTATGCCGTTCGTACCATTAGGGAAATATGATACTGTTTTGTTGTTCATCGACTACGAGTCGGATATGTTCAGTTCATGTGTATCTTTTATTACCCTGGCGTAGAAGGCAAAATAATGCCATGTATTTTTTTTGATCATTATGTATCCACTGCTTGAGGCAATGTATATTGTCGAAATCAAGTATCGAAGCATGGGTCGATATAAAACAATTAGTTAAGTGGTCGCTAGTGTGATCCCTTCACAACATGTTTTAAGGATTCTGAGTTCCTTGTTTTCATCTGCACCATTTTTATTGTTTTTCTAAAAAAGACGGGGGTAAATATCAAATCTTATGAAATTACGACTTTCCATAGGTATTAGATGATAGAATACAAATGTAATATACATCAACAAAAATCATTTCCAATTGCCCCTCTGACCCGAATTTTATATTAATCGGCTCAACCGGTCTCGAGATAGTTGAAAATTAAAAAAAAAACAGTTCTGTAGATGTAACCGTTAGTAGTTCCCTAAAAATAAAAATGAATAAAATTCCTTAGCCATTATAAAAAATTGCATAAAAAGTACCGTCGTTTCTGGTTATACAAAAATTTAAAAAAATAGTGTCGGGGAATGTGAAAAACCATTATTAAGTTTAAAGGAAATCTATACACATCCCTTTCGACTGTAGCCGACCAGACGGACAAAATTGCGAGACCCACTTCTTCATCTTCCCTATTATCGTGATGCCAATTTTGATCAGGATTTTCAGCTGAAATATTCAAAAAGAATAAAAAAAGCTGCATATCAATATATACCCAAAAGTTTTTGCTTGATGCGCGAACATCGCGAAGTGAGTTACGATTTTATTTATATAGATTTGTCATAAAACATAAAAATGGCCGATTTCATAAAGCCCTTTTAAATATTTAACGGGCTTTTAAATGACGTTTGTTTCATACAAAATACGTCATTTAAGAAATTAAAAGACTGTTAAATATTTGGAAACCGAACATAAGAAACTAAAATATATTTTACAGGTCACCTAATACTTTTCGGCAAGTCTGTATTATAAAAAAAAAGACAGGATTCAACCCACAACACATGTCGCACTGAGACGGAAAATTTTGCAGGGCATGATGTTTTGCCTTTGTATGTTGTGCAAAAGTATATTCTGTGTTTATGGATATTTTTCTTTTTTTTTTCAAGGAATATCAAATACAAAAATCGCTTCAAGAGATTTGGAGATCATGATGTTGATTGAATTTTGCTGGGAATTTTCAAACATAACAATGTTTGCTTTTCTTAAAACAATGTTTCTTTAACACAAAGATACATTTATACATTATATACATATTATGTAAATCTATAAAAGATTTTTAAATTAATATTAAAAACATAATTAAATTTGAATTTAAATGAAAATTGTTAAATTAGAGAAATCATTTTTTGTAAGGACTATTTTGGCCAGTTTTGTAAAGCTTTCATTGACTTTACAATTTCAAGTAAGTTAGGATTTGTTAAGTGGACAATTTAATTTTTGTAGCAATTTTTACAAAAACGTCTTGAGAGTAGACCTCATTTGATGTAACACACAATACATATGTATATGTATATATATAAAGGGTGTTTTTTTTATAGACGTGTGGTTTTCAAGAAGAAATATAATGCATATAATTTAATGTTATGGCCAAGAACTTAGCTTTATTATAAAGAATTCAATGAATTGCGAAATGGTCAGCTCACTTCAGAAGTGGAGGCTCCACTACTTCAAGAAGAGTACCCTATGTTGCCGCCACCAAGCATAGAAGAGGTTGATAAGGCTATAGGCTGGCTAAAGAAAAACAAAGCCCTGGGAGCCGATGGTATACCAGCCGAACTATTTCAACACGGTGGGCCAGCCTTACGTCAAGCAATTCATGAGATTGAAGTGCACGTGTGGGAGCATGAAGAAATTCCAGAAGACTGGCGAAAAGGTATAATTTGCCCCATACATAAGAAGGGAGATGTCACAACGTGCAGCAATTATAGAGGTATCACGTTGTTGATTACCGCCTATAAGATACTATCCTCTATCCTACAAGACCGGATAACCCCATACGCTAAAACCATCATCGGACAGTATCAGTGTGGTTTCATTCCAGGCAAATCAACAACTGATCAGATCTTTACCCTTAGGCAGGCGATGGAAAAATGTCTAGAATTTAACATCCCAACATACCACCTGTTTATAGACTTTAAGGCCGCCTACGATAGCATAGCCAGGGTAGAACTTTACAAAGCCATGAGAGAATTCGGCATCCCAAATAAATTGACACGACTATGTAGGTTGACCATGACCAACGTAACAAGCCAAGTAAAAATAGCCGGATTGCTATCCAAACCAATCAACATCTTTAATGGAATCCGACAAGGGGATGGTTTGGCCTGCCTCCTCTTCAACCTGGCGTTGGAGAAAGCAATCCGTGACTCTGGCACGGCAACAAGAGGGATCATCGTCAACAGGTCCAGCCAGATACTGGCTTGCGCAGACGACATCGACATCACCGGAAGAACCGAGCAAGCTGTACATGATTCCTTCATCCAGATCGAGCAGGCGGCACAAAATCTATGGCTGCACATTAGTAAAGGTAAAACAAAGTACAAGGTAGCGGAGCACGAATTTGAAGTGGTGCAATCCTTTTAATACCTTGGGTCAATAGTAGCAGCCGATAACAATATAGAAGAAGAAATACGCGGGCGGCTTCTCAAATCCAACAGAGCCTACTATAGTCTGTCAAAGCTCTTCAAATCCAGAAATCTCACCATAACTTCAAAACTGCTGCTGTACAGGACCATGGTCCTGCCAGTACTCACATATGGATCCGAGACTTGGGTGCTTAGCAAAAGGCACTCCGACCTCTTAGCCGCGTTCGAGAGAAAAGTCTTAAGGAGAATTGTTGGACCCATATGTGAGGAAGGACGATTCCGGAGACGGTACAATCATGAATTGTACGCAATCTACCTTGAAGCGGATATCGTGACAAAAATTAAGCTCGGTAGACTCCGGTGGGCAGGGCACCTAGCTCGCATGAGGGAAGAGGAACCTGCTCGGAAAGTTCTTTGTGGTACATTCTATGGTAGACGACAGCGTGGTAGACCATGCTTGCGCTGGAGAGATGGCGTAGACCAGGACGCCCGGAGCCTTGGGGTGCGCAACTGGATGGCGGCGGCTCGAGACCGGGATGGGTGGAGAGACTTGTTGAAGGAGGCCAGGACCGGACCCCGGTTGTCGAGCCGACGATGATGATGATGATAAAGATAAGGGTTTGCTATTATGTTTTTCCTAGAGGTAAAATTTTCAACCACTATTTGCAGAAATTGGGGCCATATGTCAGCAATAATGCGCCGAATATTCTCTTCCGAGGCGTCAATCGTCACGGGCTTATCTGTGTAGACAAGCGACTTCACATAACCCCACAAAAAATAGTCCAGCGGTGTTAAATTGCACAATCTTGGGAGCCACGCCACAGGCCCACGACGCGTGATAATGCGCTCACCAAAACTTTCCTTCAATAAATTGATTGTTTCGTTGGCTGTATGGCATGTAGCTCCGTTGGAACCAAAGGTCGTCCACGTCAACATCCTCCAATTCAGACATGACAAAGTCATTAATCATGGCTGTATAGAGTTCCCCATTGACTGTAACATTATGGCCGGCTTCATTTTTGAAGAAATTTGGACCAATGATTCCCTCTGCCAATAGAGCACACCAAACAGTGACTTTTTGAGGATGAAACGGTGTCTCAACAATGGCTTGTGGATTATGATCATTCCAAATACGGCAATTTTTCTTATTAACGTACCCATTCAACCAAAAATGAGCTTCATCGCTGAACAAAATTTTCTTGTGAAAATCGGGATCAACAACGATCTCGCTTCGAGCCCATTTTGCACGATTTGCAAACGTTGTTCAGGAGTTTTTTATGAAATGGCAAACCATACAAACTCCGGAAAGGTATTGCTAGATTGAAAACCACACGTCTAAAAAAACACCCTTTACTAAGAAACTGAAATCGGTTTGAGTTAGTTAAACTTAAGCATGTGTCAATAAATTTCTTCCATCACTATTAACTTATTAAATTTCCAATTTACATTACAAAAAAAAAACAAAAAAGTTCGAAGAGCGTTTTTTAAGCGCCGCAAGCCACCGAATTTTCATGTTTTCAAAAAAAAAAAGTCCTAAACGTATACTAAATGCAATACTTTCTTCCTGTTATTTAGAAAGATCTACACACAAAAAAAAAACGTATTACGTGGTATTATGTCAGTATCAATAGAGCACATGAAGATTTCAATTTTGATTAAAATAAAGGGTTGTATTTGGTTTTATATATAATACAGAAGAAATCTTAAACGATGGGATATTCTTTTAGCCTTAAACGTTTTTAAAAGATACACACGAGAAGCTATAATATAGTAAACTGTGAACCTTAAAGAGGATAAAATTGCTTTTGATTTCCCTTGCAGAATTACTGAAATAACGGATGTGATGGGTTGTTCTACAAAATAGAATTATTTCTTTTCGAATAAATTAACTGATATTCGTTTTTTATACACATACATACACTGAGGGAAAAAATACATTCTAAAATTAAATACGATCGTATTTGATTTAAAATTGAGCAAAATACAGTGAAGTATATTCAATTTCACGTTGAAACAGTTTTGATTCAAAAAGAAAACGTAGTTTTAACAATGAAATCCATATTAAAAGTGCGTTTAACCTTGTATCAAATTGAAACGCTTTTATTTTTACATTGAAATCCACATTTAAGTGCGCTCAACTTAGTTTCAAAGTGAAACGTATTCATTTAACAATGCAATCCACTTTTGAATATTCAAAGTGTCTTCAACGTAGTTTCAAAGTGTTGCATTGTAAAGTCAACTAAAATATTTTTTTTAAAAGCGCGTTGTAAATTTTCGAAGTACCTTCAACACATTTGTGAACAAATAAAACGCGCACTCAAAATTCACTTACATTAAATCGAAAAACAATAATTACTCTTCCTATTTAATTATTTGTTTCGTAAATTATTATCTACCATAAAAGGATTCGCTGATAATTAAAGTCTTTACAAGTGAATAAAATGCAGCACACATATTATGAAAAACGTCGAGCATTATTACACATATTAATATTTGTGCATCATTTTCTCACACAACTAAACCAATCAACAAGCTGTAACCATTTTGAATCAGTAACTGAGTGAAGCTGAAATAGTGTTTTTAAAGATGTTTATAATTAGTTGAATCGAAGTTGAAGGAAATTGTTTTAAAGATACATGCATTTGATTTTACGGTTATTATACTTCAAATCAAGAGAAAAACGTATTTGGATTAAAATCGTGGAGACACTTTGAACTGAAGTCATACAACTTTGATTCAAAAATTTTCGGCGTTGGCGCCAAATCGGTCCGAAACATTTTTGAATCAAAGTGCTACACTTTGATTTTACGTTGGTTTTTCTCTCAGTGTAGTTTTTACTAAAATTAGTTAAAGGGCATTGTCTTGACCTCTCAGAAATTACATGTTCAGAAGTGTGATGGGGATAGCTAATTATTATTATAATTATGCTAAGAAGAAGAAAAATGAAAATAAGAGAAATGCATTGTTTTTGTTTTAGTGGACTGTAATGAATTAAATTCAATTGAAAGTTTTTTTGCTGCGACCTTGAGTCCAAATGCCCAGGTACGACAGTTGGGTTTATCAGTTTGATTTAGTCGTACCCTTCTTAGGCGCAAGATTTTATTCAATGGTTAGCGACACAATCACTGTTATTACCGTCCACTAAAACAAAACAAAAACAATGCATTTAGCCCATTTAAATCCGGCAAAATCTCATAAGACTTTTTTCTTGTCTCGACCCAACCTACACGATCTAGCTTTTTGTCTCACCAGAGGGTTTTTTCAATGAAATTAACAGAAAAAAAGTTATTACCCCTTAATGATATTTTTCTTCAAAATGTTCGTCTATTTTGGTTATAACTTTGGTATTTTCAATTTTTTGTCAAAAAAATCTTATGAAGTTGTAGAGAAGACCTATGGTTCTCAAGATATCCCGAAAAAGCATTTTACACCACCTTTTCCAAAATAGCAGCCAAATGGGGGGTTTCAACCCCGAAAACCAAATGCTATACTTACACTGACCACCCTACACATTAAAAAAAAAAAATTAATCCTGTACTAAATGCAAGGTCAATGTAACATTTCAATGGACTAATTTCTATTTCCTCCGTTTTTCTTCTTCTTCGTATACACAAGCCAGACCACGGGCATTATCATTTCTTGGTGTCTGAAAATTATGTGGATGGATATCAGGACGGGTGGGTTTACTCTTACGTTGAGTTCAAATGTGTTTGAATTATTGACTGTACCCAAAACATTCTTTTCAAGGGTTAATTTTGGCCATATTCCGTGCGATGATATTGAAGTTGAAAAAAAAAAACAGATAGAAAAATGTGCTTGGGTTGGTATGAGAAGAATTTTTTTTTTATGGAGAAAAGGATACTCAATACTACCGTATAATTACTGTTTAGATAAACATACTTAAGAGCAGTGTTAATGCGAGTATCAAGGTTGTAACCCTTAAGAGCTTAAGAGTGTTTCAGGCAAATGAAAATACCAAACATCTGCATTATTCAACCGACTTTTCTTTTACAAATGGCCACTTTTTTAGGGTATCATTGTACTTTAAAAACTGCTTAAGTAACTGATTTAAATTTTTGAATTTATGTACATTCTTTTTGTGTGAAAATGTGAACTTTTAAAGTTTCTTGTTATTAAATGATACAACAATCATTATACACAAAATGAATAAAATACGTAAAGAACAATAATTGCAGCTTACATTCGTTTGAAAAAATTCCGTCAAAAAAACATTTATGTATTTTATAATTTTATCGCAAACAGTTTTGTAAAAGGTTTTTCAATTGGCGCGGGTAGATTTCAGCGGATAGTGGCGCCCATGTTGTTTGACATTTGTCAAATCTGTTGTTTATTCAATTACTGATGCCATAAATCACCATTGCAAGTTACACGATTGATCAGCACGTCCAAATGATAAAACTTTATCATCAATATGAGTGGTCGTTAGTGCAAACGTTGCACGCGTTGCACCTATTTTACGGTAGACGTGGTGGCCCTTCACAGTCGACTAATCAAACAGCCAACATTCGTACGTAGAAGATACGCAAAATCGGTCCGTGAAAGTGTACTGCAAAAACCGAGGGAGTCGCTTCCTTGCCATGCACAAGAACTCGGCCTTTCGCAGACTTCAACGTGACGAATATTGCATCGGGGCTTAGGCCTACATCCGTTCAAGATCCGACTGACCCAGGAGCTCAAAGTTCATGAACATATAGACAACGCCACACGCGCGCCGTTGGTTCGCTGACTGAGCTGCGGAGCGATTGGAAGAGGGCCCCAATTTGGCTGAGAAATCATCTTTATCAACAAGGCGCATTTTTGGATGAATGGCTATGTTAACATGCAAAACTGCCATAAATGGGACGACACCAACCGACACTAGGTTCAACAGGTGACAATGCATCCTCAAAAAGTGACCGTTTGGTGTGGATTTCGGGCCAGCGGCGTCATTGGACTGTACTTTTTGCGAAAACGACGTTGATCAGGCGGTCACCGTCAATGGCGAGCGCTACAGAACGATGATAACCATTTTCTTACGGCCATATTTGAACCTTATGGACCTAGAAGACATGTGATTTCAGCAGTATGGCTATGGACTACGTGCCACACAGCGAATGCCACGATTGACATTCGGCATGAACGATTTTAGGGCAAAGTTATTTCTCGCACAGGTGACGTGAATTGGACACCAAGGTCAAGCGTTTTGACCCCGCCTTTTCTTGTGGGATTTTCTGAAGTCGAAGAATTATGCGAATAAAGCACAATCGACCGGTGCCCTTAAGGTGAAAATAATCACGGACCACTCGGATCCGTGCCATTGTAAGAAGCCGAGGCGGGCATTTAAATGATGTCATATTTAATACATGGGCCTTTCAAATGGTTAATACCTCACACACAGCTTGTTTTATTCCATTTCAACATCTATCCACCCTTATTGGAAAAACCCATTTTACAATTTGAATGCTGTGTTTTTTTTTAGCAAACATAGCATTTATATTTTTTAAAAATGCTTTTTAAAAAATAGTTATTTTCGTTTTTTGCGGTTTTCAAAGCCGTATTACAATTCAGAACCAGTTATTAAATTTAACGCCAAAAGTGCAAAATTTTAAACAGCCTGATGTTAATGAAGAGTATAATCTTCTTCTTCTTAACAATTTACTAATTTTCAAACTTTTTTTTTTAAATCCAAAATGGCAATGCTAACTTCACGCTTCGCAAAATTAATTTTTTGCCTTAAAAGTTGCAAATATGGAAGTTTTTTTTTTATCTTTTCGGTTTTGTATAGCTAAAACTAAGCACAAAACAGCACAACTTTGCTTTTAAAGAAAATCGTAATTTTGCAAAAAACTTTATCCTTAAAATTTGGAAAGTTGCGAATTTTAGAAAAATATTTACGGCAAAAGGCAGCATAAGTTGAGCACATTACAGCACATCTTTTTTTTTTTTGAAAATCCAAAATCGCGATGCAAACTTCACGCTATGGGGATTCGCAAAATTAAGTATCACCCATAAAAGTTACAAATATGCAAATTTTTTTTTATCTTTTCGATTCTTAGAACGAAAAATTGTAAAAATTGCACGACTTTTAAATTTAAAAAAAATCTTGATTTTGCAAAAAAAATTCATCCGTAACATTTGCAAATTTGCGAACTTTGCAAAACTATTTACGGCACACGGTAGCACAATTTGAGCACATTACAGCAATTTTTTTTATTTTTTTGAAAAATGGCGGTGCTTACTTCACGCTTCGCCAAATCAATTTTTTGTCGTAAAACTTGCAAATATGCGAATTTTTTTTTATCTTTTTGGTTTTATACAAAACAAACTAACCACAAAATAGCACACTTTTGATTTTTTAGAAAATCGTATATTTGCAAAAAAATTTTCCCGTAAAATTTGCAAAGTTGCGATTTTTGTAAAAAAACATTCGCAGCACAAACAGCACAAGTTGAGCAAATTGCACCCCTTTTTTTTATTTTTTGAAAATCCAAAATGGCGATGCTATAACTTCTTGTTAAAAAAACAACTAGCCTCTAAAATCTAAACGCTTAGTACGATTTTTTTTTTTAAATTACGGCACATGACAGCACAAGTTGAGCACATTACATATTACAGAACAACTTTTTTTTTTTGAAAATCAAAAATGGCGGTTCTAACTTCACGCAAATCTGCCTTCTTTGAAAATCTGTTCACAATCCTGAAAAATGCAGATTAGGTCTACATACATCATCATTTCAAATTTTGAATATTAATTTCGAGACGTTTGGAAAGAAAAGTTAATGATTATTTTGATACAAAAATAAAGCTGATACATACATAGGTAGGTAAAATGGCGGTTCTAAGAACACCTGTTCCCGAAGAACAAAATTAGCGCTGTTATGCGGCGTTTTGATACCATAACTTGACCTGATTTGTTTGTTGATATAGGGTTAGTGTTGGTAATCTAAACAGAGTTGCTTTGGGGACTAGGTTATGGTCTTTCCCCGCAGCCCTAAAAGAGCACTAAGCTCACAACTGTGTACGAGGTAGTTCCATTGGGGTTGAGAGCCGGCCAATTATCCGATCACTAGATCTACTTGGTGGTTGGGCTTTTTCAAAGTCAAGTCACACCTACCTAGGTTTTGGCAAAGCTTTTAGCCCTTCACCAGTTATAGATTAAGTGGTTGTCCGAAAAGTTAGTGACGATTTTTGTAAATATATGAATTTTATATAAACTTATGACGCCAACAATAGTCCATCGTGAATTGGTTCGAAGCAGGAGTCAATACCGATACAGTCCATGACCTCCGATCCACCAAACCTCGGTAGACTATTGCTAGTTCTTACAATTCGAATGCAAGAGTTGAGGTGAAGATATTGTTTGGTCTTTTAGATCCATATGATGGTGCTGTTGAGGAAAAAGATAAAATCGGCTATCCTTTTGTTCGTCAGCACGTTTTGGTTATCGAGAAAAGGGCTTCCAAATGCCAAGAAGCGAGACCTGGCCAGGGTTAGGCAGTTACAGAGAAAGTGTTCGATGATTTCTTACTTTAGAGGGTTCTTGCAGTTACGGCAGAAACTATTAAAAGGTATGCGTAGCTTAGCCGCATGTTCTCCTATTGGACAATGACCAATAGTAATGATTGCAACGGTCCTGGCCGTATCTCTTATGTTTCGCTTTATTGAATCATTTGATCTGTTTTTGTCATAGGTTAGGTCGGCCATATCTTCCTGGTATCTTGCAGTTTGACAGACCTTACCAACTTTTTATTGATTCTGAAAGGAAATGGTCATATATTCTGCCCTTCACGAATCCCAGTTAAAGGTCTACTTCTTCTGCCTGAGAAGTGAGGAGGGCTGATCCCTGCCTGGCAAGCTCATCCGCTGGATCATTACCTTGGATGGGACTATGGCCAGGGACCCATATGAGTGAGATTTTAGTACTATATCACTAAAGCCTGCGAGCTCAACTCTACATTGATTGACCAACTTTGAGGTTACCAGGCACCTATCAATTGCTTTGATTGCAACCTGGCTGTCTATACAGATGGCCACATTGTGAATATGTTGGTTAGATATTGTTTTTTGTTCAAGTATCCTATACAGGCTTCTTTAATAGCTTGTACCTAAGCTTGAAATACGCTGGAGGTATTGGTCAGCTGATACATACCTTGAATTATTATTTTACTGAACCCAAACTTCGACATAAAATTATGGTTAATTTTTAATGAGCATTGGTAAAGTAGTTCAGTTATTAAAATAAAAAAAAATTAATTTTATGTGGATGGTTGGGCCAAAACGAATTTTGTTTTTTGGCAAGAATTGATTATTCAGTCACCATATTCCTATTGACATCAAAATAAACATTAGTTTTTCCTTTTAAGAGCCTCAAAACTAAAAATTAAAATTTGTATTGCTGGTTTTAAATGAATGCTTTAACTATGCCGCATAAGACCTTAAAACATTTGTTCGGTTAAAGCAAAATGTTTATAAAAACGAATGAAAATAAGAAATATCAAAATTATCAAGCTATGCAATTCAATATTCTTTTCAAAAAATAATGCCAAAAAAATTGTTTATAAATGTCATAAATAAACAAATTTTACTTTGAAATTTTTTCTTAAGCCATTGCCGAGAAACATAAGGTTTTCATTAACATTCGCAGGGCTTGAATTGATATTTCACTGTCTGTCTAGGAAATCACCTTAAAGAATTTTTAAAGACCAAGAAAAGAAATCGATTTACAAAACACACAGACAGAATTGCAAGGCCGCTTTTATCATCTTCTCTGTCATCGTAATGTCATA
Organism: Leucozona laternaria; assembly: GCA_932273885.2. Taxonomy (NCBI): domain Eukaryota; kingdom Metazoa; phylum Arthropoda; class Insecta; order Diptera; family Syrphidae; genus Leucozona; species Leucozona laternaria. The sequence goes on along the minus strand of OW026366.1, from coordinate 179,399,373 downwards.
TTTAGCTAAAAATTTCATTTCTTTTTAATGCAGGACCTCAGTTGTAGTAAATATACGTTCGTATACCTACATGTATCGCAAGTAAAAGGAATTTAAGACTTCATTTACATCATACATAAAGATTTGTTTTTTGAATTAATATCTTTTGCAGTTCATGATAGAGTAGATACATGCTAGCTACTCTCCACTGAAGAGAATATAATCTCTCGGGAGTCGGGACTTATTTTATTGTTTTTTATTCCAAGCCTTAAAAGTCACGATTTTCGTGACTGTGGAATGTACACGTGTCATAATAAAAAATAAAATAAAATAATTCAAATATTTTCACTGATACAACAAACGATGACGAAAAAAAGAAGTTCAAACGGTTGTATAAAGGAATTGATGTGAAAATGAAAATGTCTGAACTCATTTTATGGTTTGATTGTTTTTGTTTGAACTAAGAGCAGATTTAATGAATTCAAGTTCTTTCAACTCATCGTTAACATTTCATAAATCAACTTCAACATTCTATTAATTTTCCTTTGTTCATATAGAAAAGCGCGAATTTCAAACAATGTGCAAGTTTATGTATTTATAGTCCATTAGATATTAGTTGATATTCATTATTCCTATGGGAATTTTATGTTTCATGGGGCGTTGTAATACTTTTCCATCTTTTCCATCGTTAGAGTGCCTTTTAGGAACCTTAAATCTCTTGCAGGGTTTCTGCTCATTCAAACAGTGAACTGGTTTTTTGCTTTTAAACAAACAAGAGGCCCAGGGAGGTAGAGAAATATTTTGTTTATGTAATCGAAAGATTTTTGGAATAAAGTGTGTTTTTTTTGTAGACGTGTGGTTTTAAATCTGGCCATCCTTTTTTCAGAGTTGGTCTTTTTGACAGTTGTCACTTGATTTATGCTCAGTTTGGTTTGCCATTTCATAATAAATAGACTTCCTCCTGAACAACGTTTGCAAATCGTGGAAATTTATTACCAAAATAATGGTTCGGTTCGCGCGACGCATCGCGCGCTGCGACCAATATTCGATGAAGCTCATTTTTGGTTGAATAGATAATAAACAAAATTGTTGTATTGCGAGTGATCATAATCCACAAGCCATTGTTGAGACAACGTTACACCCTCAAAAAGTCACTGTTTGGTGTGCTCTATGGGCAGAGGGAATCATTGGTCCATATTTCTTAAAAAATGAAGCGAACCATAATGTTATAGTCAATGGGGAACGATATAGAGACATGATTAATGACTTTTTCGTTCCTGAATTGGAGGATGTTGATGTGGACGACCTTTGGTTCCAACAAGACGGCGCTATATGCCATACAGCCAACGAAACAATCAATGTATTGAAGGAAACTTTTGGTGATCGCATTATCTTGCGTCGTGGGCCTGTGGCGTGGCCTACAAGATCGTGGAATAAAACTCATTTAATTCCAGTAAATGTGTAAAAAGACACAAACCAAGTAGGAAATTTTGTTCTCAATGAAAAATTTAGGTGAGCGGCTCGTGAGCGTACCTTTTCAAATGAGCACTTACCAGAAACGCTAGCCCATGCGGCATCCAGGTGTGAACAGTTTTGGTTCGGTTCGCTAGCGTTCGATTTATAAACTCTCATGTCAAGAGCGATCACATATAGAACGTACGCTCATGACCGTGAGACGAGAGCGGACCAATTTATCGCTGACGAGCCTTTAAGAATTTAGAATAAAGGAAAACATATTAAATTGTTTTTCGTAAGACATTTTAAGTTTTAATGTTAGTATAATAAATTTATTTAAATTAATTTAATGGAAAATGTCTTACATACCCTCGTTTTCAAGCAAATCTAAAGTATATGGCGCAAATTTTTAAACAGTCCTCGTTTAAGGAATAAAACCGACTCTAGTAAACGCACTCGTTTAGTTGCGAGCCCTTGTCTAACCTTGTCTTAATTTTAAACACTTTAAACAGCTTTCTAACTAATGAAGTGTTTTATGCGCATTTGTAAGGTTTTAAGCGCATTTGTAGGGTTTTAAGCGTATTTGTAGGGGTTTTAGCGCATTTGTAAGGTTTTTTATGATTTGTCGTAGAGCATTCGACTGCAGATCGAGAGGTCCCTGGTTCGAATCCCGGTGTCCCCTTTGAATATTAAATTTTTTTGTAATTTTTTTCTTTTTTTTAACTCCCCTATAGCTATTTCACCCTTCCAGCTAAGATGACGGGCGATTTTGTGAGCAGAAAATGATTTGCCGCGATATGGTAGTCCAACACTATGTACCACATTTTTTTTTGTTTTTGTTGGGGCGGTCGACCGAATACAAGTTTGTATTGTATATTGTTTGGTGTCGTAGTCTATTGAATCGGGGGGTGGAGATGGTGTTGTTTTGTCGTGGTAATGGTTACTGGGTACATGCACCACACATTAAAGCTAAGATAGTTTTCGTGATTGTTGATTTACATGCTTAAAATCTTCATCAAACATTTGTCTTTAAATTTTCTTATGAAATAACAAACGTTGAATGGATAAAGTAAACTTTAAAAAAGATAGAGAAGTATTTTGCTGCTTTTAAAGTTAGACGAGTGATTTAGCGTTAAAAGTTACTTTATATCGTTTAAAATTATCAAAGAGTCGACTCTCATTCTAAAACTCATTTTTAGAGTCGGCGTCCAATTTAAAAATGATTTACGGCCAATTTATTCACAGAGTTCTAATGCTAATACCGATACTAGTCCTAAAATCAGTACTCAAATCGGTACCAAATGATTTCTTCACATAAGTACTAAGCCCTAGTTCTATCAAGTTGGTACCGAGTACTATTTAGCACTCTTTATTAGCTAGGACTTTAAAATCGGCAGTCTAGTGGCGATAATACCTGAATTCGTTGCATGGACGTGTGTTAATGCAGTCGTAAAAGTTCATATTGCCACTGTTTATGGACATTATATGGAGAAACAACGTCATATCTAAAGATTAATAGTGTTGGAGACAGTTGAGACAAAAAGGCCTTCCGCACATATCCCAAAAATTTTCAGATATGCATTGTTGTTTTTGCATTTACTGTTTTCATAAGGGATTAAAAGAAACACAAAACGTATCCTGATAGCTCTGGATATTCCACGAACGCTACCAATGCATTGCATGAACCGCACATGAAATGCACACCATAAAGGGCATTTCTCTAAGACTGTCACACACATAACACCATAGAAAAATGTCCAAAACTCCACGCAAAAAATAACATACAATGCTCTACTCAAATCAAATGTTTCATCTGGAAGCTGATTCAAAACAGAGCAGCACTGATCACTCCTGTAAATATCGTTAGGACTTTATGTGCATTCTTCATATTCCACATAGGTTTGTAGCAATGACGACGACCGTTTTGCTACTAACTGCGTAAATTGAAGACCGGAAAATTGTTGATCACAGTGAAAAATTTCACTGTTGATGCTTGACGAGACAGGTATCGTTGAATGGATATTATGTCCCCTTTTTGTTTGAATTGACATAATTCATTCGAAAATAGAATAAAATAAAAATCGTTCAGTCAAAATAAATACCAAAATAATATTTGAAATGCCAAAATATTGTCAAATTCAGAATTAGACCAGTTTTAAACGGGATATACATTGTTCAAATGCTTGTCATGCATAGAGAGTGTATTAGTAAATATGAAACACGTATACATTGTGTGTATGCTTGAAGCAAAATCAAAAAGTTTTGATTTTTGTTCAATCAGATAGCCAGAATTGAATTAATGTAATAGGTGATTTTTAAGAGGCTTAGAACTTTTTTAAAAAAAAAAACACAAAAAATTCGAAAAAATGAATGAAATATTTATTTGAATCGATAGTTTGAACCTTGCAATTTAATGTTTAAAGATAATTTCATGCAAATGTTGACCGCGGCTGCGTCTCAGGTAGCCCATCCGCTGAGTCCAATTTTGGCATACTCTTTCACACATATCGGCCGGTATCTCACGAATGAATGCATGGATGTTGGCTTCCAGTGCGTCAATCGAAGCGGGCTTGTCCCTATAGACATTAGCCTTGACATACCCCCACAAAAAATAATCTAATGGTGTCAAATCGCACGATCTAGGCGGCCAATTGACCGGCCCGAAACGTGAAATTAACTGTTCACCAAACTCGCCTCGCAATTGCGCCATTGTTTCGCGTGCTGTGTGGCATGTGGCACCGTCTTGTTGAAACCACATATCATGCAAGTCAAGAACTTCCATTTCGGGCAAAAAAAAGTTTGTTATCATCGCTCGGTAGCGTTCACCATTGACAGTAACGCTGCGATTCGCATCATCTTTGAAGAAATAGGCCCAATAATGCCGCCGGCCCATAAACCGCACCAAACAGTGGCTTTTTCGGGATGCATTGGTAGCTGTTGCAATGCTTCTGGCTGATCTTCACTCCAAATGCGGCAATTTTGCTTATTTACGTACCCATTCAACCAAAAATGAGCCTCATCGCTGAACACAAGCAGCGCGCGATGAACATTTCGAACCGAGCACGAATTTTGATAGTAAAATTCAATAATTTGCAAGCGTTGTTCATTTGTAAGACGATCCATGGTTAAATTGCAAACCAAACTGAAGCTGTTTGACAGTGACACAAGGTACTAAACACACGTCAGCTGTCAAAACCAGTGTTGCCAAAACCAAACCAGCTAAAAAATCACCCGTTATATTTGAGAATGATTGCTTGATCAAGCATAGGCACATTTTCACATAGAAATTTAATTAAAAATAAATGATTGAAGACTCATGCATGAAGTGTGTATATAAAACGTCAAAAAAAATTATTAATACACTCTAACATGCATGACAAGTATTTGAACAATGTATATCCCGCTTTAGACGTATTAAGTTCTAGTACCGCTTGGTGAACTTAGATCCGGTACTAGTGATGTGAAGAAATGCTTAAGTGCTTACTTTTCATTAGGACTGAGTACCAGAGCTTGACCCTGGTCTAGCTAGACTGGGTACTAGGCTGGCTTAGTACTTCTGTGAAGAAATTGGGCGTTAGAGTAGGTTTTAAATGTTTCTTAAATCGAAATTTAATTTATTGAGTTTAAAAGTTTTGTTCTAAGTTTTATTAATATTATTGTAAAGTGCAATAAATGCGTGATCGACAGGTACTTGTGTGGTAGGAATAGCTAGAGCAACTTCGGCAAGTTGAGATACTTCTCCATCATGACAATGATATTATTAAAGATTAGTTCCCAAGGGTTCCATACTTCTTTCGCACAATAACGGTAATTTTTGCTTTAAACTTCTTTTTGTTATTGATCTTGATTACACCCAATAATATAATTAAACACAACATCCCACTTGTAAGCAGCTTCGAAAAATAATAAATGAATAATATTTAAATATAATAGTGATATCTCTTTTTTATATTCATGGTATTTTTCATCAAACATAAAAATTTCTCTTTTGAATATTCACCAAGAGACATCCCTCGGTGAATTTTGGAAATTTCCTACTGGGTTGCTTTCCCTACATATGTTTATATACTAGCTGGCCCACCCGGCTTCGCACGGATTGACCTTAGGTCCGCATAAAAATTACAATAAAAAAATTGAATAAATATTTAAGCTACTTTTTGTAAAAATATAGCTTAAATTAACCCGCTTCGACAGGTGCTGAATAACTAATACAATACAAACAAATATTAAATTAATATTGTGTTTAAATTTTTATAAATTTTATTTAAGTGCTTTTTTTCACATCGGTCAAAATTATTAAGGCAAATGGTTTGCCTGCACGTGAACATGCAACATACAGTTGCCCATTCGCAAAAAATGCTGGAACCTCTAAATTGATACCGCATAGGTATTCTTAAAGATTGGCCTTGTGCCTTATGAAACGTAATGGAAAAAGAAATTTGTATCGGAAACTGAAGACGTTCGAAATCGAACGATAAATATGGTGGAATCATTGGAATTCTCGGAATTTAAACAACTTCACCTTTGTGTTTCCCTTTTAAAATTGTTGATTCGATCACACTGTTCAACAACCTTTTTACTGCAAGTGTGGTACCATTCAAACCCCTGTGACCCTCCTGGTTACGGCCTTGCACCAAACAGTCGGTTGTTGTGGATGTAACGGTGTCTCAACATACACTTGAGGATTATAATCACTCCAAATATGGCAGTTTTGTTTATTGACGTATCCATTCAACCAAAAGTGAGCTTCATCGCTAAACAAAATTCGCTTATAAAAATTGAAATCATCGGCAATCTTGTTTTGTTCCCATTTGGGAACAATTTGGAAGCTTTGTTCAGGCGTCAGTTTATTCATGTTGAAATGCCAAACCAAACTTAAAATAAATCACCTTACAGCTGACAAAATGGCCGCCACTTAAAATAGTGTTGCCAAATTATAGTTCTATACCTCTTAAAAATCACCCTTTAGAAATGGACCCCTTTCATTAAAAAAAAAAATATATGAATCCACCCAGCCGGTCACACACAAAAGCTTAACTCGTTCTTATATGTGTAGATGTAGATAAAAACGTAATTCTCTTAATCAAAAGAACAATTTTCAAAGAAAAATCTAATTTCAGTACAATGATAAACTTTCATCTACCTATATATAAAAGTCGACTTTAGTCTTAGGAACTTCGTCATAACTCATGTCATATATGTACATATTTTTTTTTCGGAAAATAATAAAGCTACGCACACAACATTTTTTCAGTACATATAAAAAAGGAAATGATAACAATAATACCAACAATATAATAAATTCAAAGATTTCCCCTTTCATATAACATACATATATAATACCTTTTGGAGTATCGTACTTGTCTTTTCATTCAAAAGGAAATAAGCTCTTCTTAAATAGATGCGATTACATGAGCATATGTATGCCGAAGAAAATGGCTGTGTTAAAGAGATGCGAAGAAAAAACCAAGACAAACAAATAAAATATTTTTATCTGGAACGGACAGACAAGACCAGAAGTGTGAGTGAAGAAATGGGTTTTATAATTTTGGATTTTATTAACGAAAGTTAGAATGAATGCTTTTTTCTTCTCAAAATTGTATATTTGAAAATAAAATAATTATTTCTCTGGATTATTTGATTAATTCAATGGTTTTAAAAATTTCACTACCTCTGCACTTATTACCTATTTGGATCAGGACTAAAATGTTAAGAGAGGGCGGTTCTCCTCAGAAACTCAAAATCCCTAGTCCAAATTTAGAGTATGTTTAGGAAATACTTATGCCACGCAAAAATACAGCTCTCAACTAAAATTCAAATCAGCTTTATCAGAATTTGCTAAGTGAAAGTCCAATAAGGCCAATTTGTCTTTCAACCTCACTTCCTCACACTAAGCATTGTTTTATAGGAAAAAAAACATCCACAATTTGAGAGAAAGACGCATTCTTTTTGTTATAATCGAAACAGCAGTCTGCATACTGTGTTTTTCCAAGATTTTAATTGAATTTATTGAAAGTTAACATTTTTTTTGTCTCATACATAGATATGTTAAGGAAATAAAATACCTTTTACCACATTACGTATAAGCTATAAGGTATAAGTAATCTCAAGCTTTAGATAGGAACTTGTGCCTGGTCATCTTATAACTCTATTGGGTGATTGATGACAAATAAGATTGAATGACAAATTGTCATTATATTAAAGAACTATTTTGTTAAAAGGACACATCGTTTATGCTATGAACATCACTTTTAATGAAAGAAATATACTTGGCGTTTACTTGATATTGTTCATGAATGTGGCCTTCACATTCAGTTATGTTTGCTCCCCATATTGAGAACCTAATGTAACAAAAATAGTTTTTTTCTAAATATATATCGGGTTTTTCAATAAGAGCGCTACAAAAATGGTTTTGGATTTCAATGAAATTCTTTATTCCTGTGAAAGTACGTTTGATGCCATTATGTATGGAACTCGATTTCTTTTGCATGGCCACCACGGGCACGCTTGCAGAAGTCCAGACGCTGAACACAATTTTCGACGGTTTTCAAGCATAAATCGATATTCACACGTTCGATATTGGTACGAAGTTCATCAATCGTCGCTGGCTTGTTGGCATAGACCATAGACTTGATGTAGCCCCACAGGAAATAGTCTAACGGCGTCAAATCGCACGACCGAGGCGGCCAAGCGACTGGACCATTTCGTGAGATAACACGTTCTCCAAAACTTGGTTTCCAATAAATTGACTGTGACATTCGCTGTGTGGCTTGTGGCGCCGTCCTGTTGGAACCACATGTCCTCCAAGTCCATATCATCCAATTGGGGCCAAAAATATTCGGTTATCATTGAACGGTAGCGATCCCCATTCACAGTAACGTGCCGGTCTTGATCATCACGGAAGAAGTGCGGCCCAATGACGCCGCCGGCCCATAAACAACACCAAACCGTAATTTTTTCGGGATGCAATGATGACTCATTTAATACGTATGGATAGCTGCCTGGCCAATACCGCATATTTTGTTTATTGACGAAGCCATTCAGAGAGAAATGAGCCTCATCGCTGAAGATGATTTTTCGATGAAAATCCGAATCATTTTCAAGTTGATGCTCAGCCCAATTCACGAACATACGATGCTTCTGGTGGTCAAGCGGCTTCAGTTCTTGCGTCAATTTATTCTTGTAAGGATGTAGGCCAAGATCTTTTCGCAAAATTCACCACAACGACGTCACAGAGATGCCCAACGCTTGAGAAGGACGTGTGAGAGACACATTTGGGCTTTCTGCAACTGAAGCCTCACCGGCAGCAATATTCTCGACACTACGGGCACTTCTTTGTCTCACTGGCACGGAAACATTTTGTACTGTACCTGTGGATTCAAAGTTTTCCACTAGACGCTCAATTGTTGATCTGCTAGGACGATTATGACGACCATAAATTGGACGTAGCGCTCTTAACGTTGAGGCCACTGACTCGTCACTCATCATAATTTTTTCATGAAAATAGGGGTTCTCATGGGCTTGCTGTAACATCCTATTGGCATATGTACGGCAGCGTAAATGGTCTTGTGGAAGAAGCTCTTGTGTCAACTGAATCTTAAATGGAAACAAATGCAAATCCTTGTGCAAAATTGTGGCCAAAGTTGTTCTTTGAAGACCAAGCTCCTGAGCACGGCCGGCGTCGAATTGAGGTTGATGGATTATTTTGAACACTTCCTTGAGCAGCAGTAAAGTTTTCTGCCGATCTTGCAGTACGTTGTGTTCCATGCTTGGGCCTATCACCTACAGATCCTCTTTCTTCGAAATCATTCACTACACGATAAATAGTGCGTTTTGTTGGCACGTTGTTTCTCCCAAAAATTTCACGTAACTTTCTCATCGTCACAGTAATCGATGATTGATTTTGATAAAATGTTTTAACGATTAAAACACGTTGGTTTATAGAATATTTTCCATACTAAATTTGCCACGTGTCTACTTCACGACTGCAAAATATGAAATGTCAAGACAAATTTTTACCAAAATGGCAGCAAAACAAAGTAGTATACCTTCCCGGCGGACACCCTGTATATACTTATTGCATTAACATATAGCAAGAATAAAAGTAATGCCTCTTGTTTCCTTTCCATTCTTGCTGACTTACAACACGCTTATATAGTAATGACTGAAAGTTGTAAATTAATTTAGTCTTTGGTAAGACTAGCAGTTTGTTTATTATTTATTTAATTTTTGATTGAAATGTCTCGAAAATTTTGAGTGGTGTATGTCTTGTATTACCCCCAATAGATAGTTTGAATTTAATCGAACATATTGCACTTTCAGACTAAAAATAAAATTAAGCAAAATTTGCAATTTATATGGAACAATTTAACTTAAAAATATAATGGAGTAAAACAGCTTAAAAATGATGATTTTATTTAAAACCCAAGTTCAATAAGCCCTAAATCTTTTTAATAGTCTTATTATAATAATTTATGAACAATTTATTTTTAAATCACTTTATTAATTACCTATAATGAATTGAATTTTTTCGTTTTTTTTTCTTTATCTAAAAATCTTTCTTGTTTAAATAAAAGAGAAAGCTTTTCCCTTCAGCTTTGTTGCCCTTGCCTGAAATTTTAAATACGCAAAATAAATGCTTTTGCAAATATTTGAACGTAAGCTATAATTACACAGACATTTGGATATAAATATACATATTTATTTTCATGCATTACCTTCCTTAAAACACACATAAAATAGCACGAACTTATTCAGGCAACGACTTCTCTTAATCATATACTTCACTGAATATACCTACCTGCAGGGTTGGGTCGAGACAAAAAAAAATTTAATGGGAACGGGAGGGAAAAAAAGTGAAAACAAAAATTTCAAACTAATTTTTCAAAATTTACACAGGTACTTTTTTTGTTTTCAAAATTCAATTTTTAGTCAAAAACAGAAACTTATGCAACGGATCGGAGTCAAATTAAGAGAATACCAGCATCTGGTTTTTGGTGTCTGACTAAAAATTAAAAAAGGGATTGAATATTAAAAACAAAAATACTGCTAAATAGCGTAACATTTTGACAATAAAAAAAAAAGAAATAGTTTGTACAATTTTTTTTTGGAATTTTTCAAAAACTTTTCTTAGTGAACAATTTTATTTAAAAAGAAATTAAAAAAAATATTTCTGGCTTTGCAAAAAGGTATAGCTTGGCATTGCAAATTTTACCGTTGTTTTTTTTTAATAATTTTTTCTGTTTTAGAAATAATTTTCTTTCGAAAATATCCCCTCCCTGTTAAACGGGTGGAATAGTCCCCGTCCTCCGATACGATTTTTTTCTTGTCTCAACCCAACCTTTCTGTCACACCTTATGTAAATCACCCTGTGAAAACAGAGAAATAACGTTGACACATTTCTCATTAACTTTATATCACGTAGGCTTAGCAGAAATGTAATTATTTTCATGTAGCACTTTTGGAAACTGAAGTATCGTACATGTTACAATATTGAATATTTGATTATTTAATGGGAAGAAATAAATGTTTAAATAGAATAGGATTACATTTTTGTATATTCAAACAAATTTCCTTCAAGAGTTGCGGGTGGCATTGGTAAAGTGGATGTACAGTGGTAGTGCTTAACTGCTATCTAATAGATGTGCTTTCTCGTTCGACTCTAATTAGAATTCTTTTCTATAGACAACCATTTTAACTAGACGCTACTGTGACTTTCGACGAGATAAATCTGTCGCGATAAGTTTACACACCTTATTGTATATTTTTGTCATTTTTCAATACGAGCGAAAGAAGTTTTAAACATTTTCTTAAAAGACTTTTTATTTCTTTAAAAAAAGTACTGAAGCCATAGTTGATGAAATTAATTTTTAGTAAAAGGTGTTTTTCAAAACCCACACAACCATTTCTTTTGTCTGCCCATAACAAAGTTCGGAGAAAGCTATTTTATAAAAATTAAAAAAAACTGCATTTCAAATTAATGTAAAGGGTTTTCCAATAAGAGGTGTTATTTTGAATAGCCCGCTATTTCGGTAGCTGTCACTTTTGAAGCTGTCATTTTTTGACATTTGACAAGTAGAAACTACGCCATTTATAAAAATGAAACGATACACGCTTCAACAACGCATTGAAATTATTAAAATTCACTATAAAAATGGTGAAAATTTGGCAGAGACGGTTCGTTAAACTAAAACATTTTTGGGTCGTCGTGAAGCACCTTGTCGGACCGCAATACAGAAATTGGTGGACAAATTCGAGCTGTCGGGACAAGTTTGTGATGTGAAAAATAAAACCCGTGCACGTCGCTCAAGAACAACTGAGAATATTGCTGTTGTAGCCCAAAGTGTTGAAGAAAACCCAGGTTTGTCCATTCCTCGTCGTTCTTCGGAATTAGGCATTCCACAAACGTCATTACACCGTATTTTGCATAAAGACTTGGGTCTTAAGGCTTATAAAGTTCAGTTAACACAAGAACTCAAGCCGGCTGATCACCAACAACGTCGTGTCTTTGCTGATTGGGTTCTTTGAATTGCATGAAAATTATCCGGAATTTCATCGAAAAATCATCTTGACTGATGAGGCCCATTTCCACCTCGGAGGCTACGTCAACAAGCAAAACTGTCGCATCTGGGGCTCGGAAAATCCAAGAGTTATTGTTGAAAAGCCTCTCCATCCTCAACGCGTGACTGTTTGGTGCGGTTTATGGTCCGGCGGGGTCATTGGACCTTACTTTTTCGAAAATGAGGCTGGAGCAACAGTTACGGTCAATGGATTGCGCTATCGAGAGATGATTAATGATTTTTTATGGCCAGAATTGGATGGTATTGATCTGGACAACGTCTACTTTCAACAAGACGGCGCTACGTGCCACACAAGCAATGAAACCATCGATCTTTTAAGGGAAAAGTTTCCGCACCGTGTTATCTCCAGAAGAGGTGATCACAATTGGCCACCGAGATCTTGTGATTTAACACCTTGTGACTTCTTACTTTGGAGCCACGTGAAAGATAAGGTCTACGCCAACAGCCCAGCGTCGATTCAAGACCTCAAAGATGGAATTCGTGAGGCTATCGAGGACATAGGGCAGCCACTTTGCGATTTGGTTATGGAAAATTTCATGAAAAGGATATGGTCCTGTAAGCGTGGTCGTGGCGGCCATTTGGCTGATGTTGTGTTCCATTATTAACGGCATACCTTCCTCTTTATAATGAAATAAACATCCGATCATTTATCGCAAAAACTGCCATTTTTCTTTGAATATCAAAATAACACCTCTTATTGGAAAACCCTTTAGTAGCTTTAGGGCCAGTTTCACAGTCGACACTTACCGGAATAAGTGGCACTTTAGTTTTCCATATCAGGAATTTAAGCTAAATTTCATAGCCAGCGTAAGTGGAACTTAAGTCACCAATATCGGAGACAGTGCACTGTGATATTGGGAATTAATCTTTCACATTCCTCACTTAAATGTCACTATTCTGACTGTAAAACTGGCCCTTAGTGACACACCTAAGGTGTTTTATCAAATTTCTTTGCAATATTTGGTTGACTTTAGTCGACATAAGCGTTTAAAAAGAGAAAAACTTTAATATTTGACATAAGCTTAAAGAATGAAGAGAATTATCTGGTTTGAAAAAAAAAAATGCTTTGTGTAAATAAAAATATTATTTAATTATATATAAATACGTATTGTATATTAACCCTTTTGAGTATATTTTTCAAACATTTAAATAATAAACATAAATATTTTATTATAAGTTTTTTGGCCAATTCGTATAATCAATTTTAATTTTTCAAAGATTTCTCTCGTTCGGATTTTTGGTCAGATTAATCTATATATATAAAAATGAATCGTGGTGTGTTGGGATGCTTAAAACTTGAAAACGACTGAACCAAATAGGATACTTCCTTCTGCGGTCTTGTTTGTGTAATAGCTACGCAAAGGTTTAGGAAAAAAGAAAAGTCGTAAAATTCTCAACAGGTGGCGATGTAGACGCACATTTTTTTTTTCAATTCAGATCGATTACCGTTTGACAGGTGGCGCTGTAGGCGGTAGGGTGAAATGAGTCAAAATAAAAAAATATCTGATTTAAGAAAGTCTTTTGGTGTTTGAAAGGTTATTTTTGTGGATGGCCTCAGAGATTTGTTTCATATAATTGGATTTATAGGGTGAAATGGGGTAGAAACGAAAAGTGGCATCTGATTTCAAAAATTCTTTTGTGTGAAATGGGATAAAAACAAAAAAGTGGTTTCTGATTAAAAAAATTCTTTCTGTGTTGGGAAAGTAATAAAGGTTGGACTTCAAAAATCATGTGCTTACATATTTAGCCTTTCACAATGTGAAGTAGGTTAAAACCTATAAAGTAGTATTCCATTACAAAAATTAGCTTAAATATTTATTTATATTTTCTTTTCTAGCGGGCGCGCCAGCTAGTTAATTAAAAAAAATCTTTATCATGTTTCTTAACGTTTCGATTAAGTTGTCAGTTTACTTCATGAAAAATTGTGTGAGTGCCTCACGGTTAAGATCTGTTAACTTCAGCGTTCGTCCGATTGCCACCGTTTTCTTACTGATCGTACCCAATGCATATAATATCGTAACGTGAACGTATGTTACGTAATGTGTGACACGGAACGTATTACATGTAAGGCGTTCGTTTTAAGTGCACCCTACAACAATTTTGTATTTTTATATCACATATTTTTATAAGAGTTTAGTCAACAAACAACTATTAAAAATAGAAACAAAGTAAAAACGAAAAAGAAACATAGATATAAGAATTCATATACAGGGTTTGTGGTGGCAGATTTATGTTTTGAAATACGAGTGGGGAGTGGGTGGTGTCGTTGGAATCAGTGATAGTGCGGAATTGTAAGTCACGATGTCGCAGTGGTCAAGTGAGCATCGCGCGTTCGCCATCGAGGCATTTTTCAAGAGTAACGATTCGTACGTAATTGCTCGTCGACAATTTTGTTCAAACTTCGTTATTCGACGGAAAAGTGACGGGCCGAGTGTGAATTTAATTCGTTCCTGGCTGCAAAGGTTCAGCAAAACTGCTTGGGATATGAACACCCCACGGCCAGGGCCTAGTCGGTCTTCAAGGAATCTCGGAAACATTGAACTGGTTGAAGAGAGTTTACGTGAAAATTCATGAAATTTTAAAAAAAGGATCGAAAGTTCCATCCATTTAAAATTCAAATCGTTAAAGAACGTAAGGCAAGAGACTTTGTTTTACGCAAAACATTTTGTGAAACGATGTTGGAGCGTTTCGAACTGTGAATCGCATTTTTTGGAGCGACGAGGCTCATTTCCATTTAAACGGGAACGTCAACAAGCAAAATTGTCGTTACTGGTTTCCAAGAACCCATAACCCTTGACTGAAACACCAAAAACCATTGCATTGCCCCAGGGTAACTTTTTGGTGCGCCTTATCCACGAATGGAATAATTGGACCATTTTTTTTCGAAAATGCTCGGGGCCAGGCGACAAATGTCAATAGTGAGAATTATCAACGCATGATTACGGATTTCTTTTTGCCAGACCTGCGGGCTAACCCATCGTTCTCATCGCACACCTGGTTCCAATAGGATGGTGCGACCGCACACACGGCCAGAGCTTCGATGAATTTGCTTCGGGAAGTTTTCCCTCAAAAACTGATTAGTCGCTTTGGGGACATCCCATGGCCACCGAGGTCCCCGGACTTAACCCCAATGGATTTTTTTTATGGGCTACCTTAAAGACAGGGCTTACATTAACAATCCCCGAACTCTTGTGAACCTAAAAGAAAATATTCGTCGAGAAATCAGCACAATTGAACCAAGTTTACTGCAGCGTGTGGCGCAGAACACGAGGCTCCGTTTTGAACAGTGTGTGCAACTCGATGGAAGACATTTGGATGAAATAATCTTCAAAAAATGAAATCCGCATTATTATTCTGTCGTTCAATATTTTAAATAAAACGATATGTCAAGTGGTATTTTTTTTTATTTAACTTTGAAAATATAAACCTGCCGCCAGACACCCTGTACATGTAACAAATGTAGTTACATATATCCTACTTAGTTGAGACTAATGTCATTTTATATTTAAATTATTTGATCTTTTCTATTTTCCATGCAGTGGATTGACTGTATGGCATATAGCGCCATCTTGTTGGAACCAAAGGTCGTCCACATCATCATCATCGTCGGCTCGACAACCGGGGTCCGGTCCTGGCCTCCTTCAACAAGTCTCTCCACCCATCCCGGTCTCGAGCCGCCGCCATCCAGTTGCGCACCCCAAGGCTCCGGGCGTCCTGGTCTACGCCATCTCTCCAGCGCAAGCATGGTCTACCACGCTGTCGTCTACCATAGAATGTACCACAAAGAACTTTCCGAGCAGGTTCCTCTTCGCTCATGTGAGCTAGGTGCCCTGCCCACCGGAGTCTACCGAGCTTAATTTTTGTCACGATATCTGCTTCAAGGTAGATTGCGTACAATTCATGATTGTACCGTCTCCGGAATCGTCCTTCCTCACATATGGGGCCAACAATTCTCCTTAAGACTTTTCTCTCGAACGCGGCTAAGAGGTCGGAGTGCCTTTTGCTAAGCACCCAAGTCTCGGATCCATATGTGAGTACTGGCAGGACCATGGTCCTGTACAGCAGCAGTTTTGAAGTTATGGTGGGATTTCTGGATTTGAAGAGCTTTGACAGACTATAATAGGCTCTGTTGGATTTGAGAAGCCGCCCGCGTATTTCTTCTTCTATATTGTTATCGGCTGCTACTATTGACCCAAGGTATTTAAAGGATTGCACCACTTCAAATTCGTGCTCCGCTACCTTGATTGTTTGACCAACTGTTCCTCTCGCATTCGACGCCACCATGTACTTTGTTTTACCTTCACTAATGTGCAGCCCCAGATTTTGTGCCGCCTGCTCGATCTGGATGAAGGAATCATGTACAGCTTGCTCGGTTCTTCCGATGATGTCGATGTCGTCTGCGTAAGCCAGTATCTGGCTGGACCTGTTGACGATGGTCCCTCTTGTTGCCGTGCCAGAGGCACGGATTGCTTTCTCCAACGCCAGGTTGAAGAGGAGGCAGGCCAAACCATCCCCTTGTCGGAGTCCATTAAAGATGTTGATTGGTTTGGATAGCAATCCGGCTATTTTTACTTGGCTTGTTACGTTGGTCATGGTCAACCTACATAGTCGTGTCAATTTGTTTGGGATGCCGAATTCTCTCATGGCTTTGTAAAGTTCTACCCTGGCTATGCTATCGTAGGCGACCTTAAAGTCTATAAACAGGTGGTATGTTGGGATGTTAAATTCTAGACATTTTTCCATCGCCTGCCTAAGGGTAAAGATCTGATCAGTTGTTGATTTGCCTGGAACGAAACCACACTGGTAATGTCCGATGATGGTTTTAGCGTATGGGGTTATCCGGTCTTGTAGGATAGAGGAGAGTATCTTATAGGCGGTACTCAACAACGTGATACCTCTATAATTGCTGCACGTTGTGACATCTCCCTTCTTATGTATGGGCAAATTATACCTTTTCGCCAGTCTTCTGGAATTTCTTCATGCTCCCACACGTGCACTATAATCTCATGAATTGCTTGACGTAAAGCTGGCCCACCGTGTTGAAATAGTTCGGCTGGTATACCATCGGCTCCCGGGGCTTTGTTTTTCTTTAGACGACCTATAGCCTTCTCAAGCTCTTCTATGCTTGGTGGCGGCATCATAGGGTACTCTTCTTGAAGTAGTGGAGCCTCCACTTCTGCAGTGAGCTGACCATTAAGCAATTCAGTGAAGTACACTTCCCATCGCTCCAGTATGCTTTGAGGATCGGTGATCAGATTTCCCTCTCCGTCCTTGCAGTATGTGCAACGTGGTGTGTACTGCGTCATGTTTCGGACGGATTGGTAGAACTTCCGCGCCTGGTGCGGACCTCGCTTTCGGCTTTTCTCTATTTCACAGATTATGTTCTTCTCCCAGGCTGATTTTTTCTGTCTGTGAAGCCGTTTTTCAATTCTTCTGAGCTCTTTATATTCGTCTTCGCGTGCCCGCGTTGTATGATATTGTTGCATTGCTCGGTACGCAACATTCTTACGTTCAGTCGCTAGCTTGCATTCATCATCAAGCCAGTCGTTCCGATTTCTACGACTGCTGCCTAAGATGGAGTTGGCAGTACTAATGACAGTATTCTTAAGGCGTGTCCACTTCTCATCTACGCCCAGCATACTGGCTCCAGGACTTACTCTACCCAGTTCTAGGGCGAGTCCTAACGCATTACCAAAGGTGTTACTGGTGTTTTCATTGCGCAGAGCAGCCGTGTTGATTCGAACCTGATCGGCGGATGCAATACGTCTTCGCAAGGCAATCCGCCCTCGGAAAACCATACCAACAAGATAGTGTTCCGAGTCGATTTTGGCACCTCGGTACGTTCGTACCGTCATCAAGTTCGAGTAGTGGCGACGGTCTATCAACACGTGGTCAATTTGGTTACGAGTGACTCCATCAGGTGATACCCAGGTGGCTTTGTAGATATCTTTACGCGGGAACCTGGTACTCGCAACGACCATGTTTTTCGATGCTGCCAATTCTAGGACTCGAAGTCCATTGTCATTAGTGTTCTCATGCAAACTATGGGTGCCTGCGTAGTGCCTGAATACCGGCTCCCGACCTATTTTTGCATTCAAATCCCCAAGGATGATTTTTACGTCATACCTTGGACAGGCATTGAGGGCCCTCTCGACTTGTTCGTAGTAAGTCTCTTTTTCTTCGTCTGAGGACTCCTCCGTAGGTCCGTGAACGTTAATGAGGCTGATGTTCTTAAATTTGCCTCGCACGCGAAGGGTGCATAGCCTTTCGCTTATAGCGTTAAAGCCGATGATGGCAGACTTCATTTTTTCGCCGACTAGGAAGCCTACCCCGAGCACATGGTGTTTTGTATGACAGCTGTAGTATAAGTCATAATCTTTCTTCTGTAGAACACCATTCCCTGTCCATCTTATTTCTTGAAGTGCTGTTATGTCAGCTTTATATTTTGACAGGGCATCGGCTAGCTGCTGAGCAGCTCAAGCTCTATAGAGCGATCGTACGTTCCATAAGAAATTCGTAAATCGTTATTCCGTTTTCTTTGCGTGGGACATGAACATCCTTCAATTCAGGCACGAAAAAGTCATTAATCATGGCTCTATATCGTTCCCCATTGACTCTTACAATATGGTTGGCTTCATTTTTGAAGAAATATGGACCAATGATTCCCTCTGCCAATAGAGCACACTAAACAGTGACTGTTTGAGGATGTAACGGTGTCTCAACAATGGCTCGTGGAGAACAAGTCCGAAAAAAATATACCCAGATTGAAAACCACAAGTCTAAAAAAAACACCCTTTATATATAGAAGATATGTGAACTATTTTGCCATCTAAAAGGAAGCATCGTATAATATTTTTCCTTATAAAAATTATTTAAAAGATATCATGATTTACAAAAATGGTCAGAAAAGTCCAAAATTATGGTTTTTCAATTTTAACTCTCAGATGCCTAAGTTTTTGTAAAATTATTTAATCTTATTTTATATGTAAATTAGATATAATATTTTTTAATAAATTATTATAACACTTTTTTTTCCATACGAGTGCCAAATTGTTAATTTATACGTGAAAAGATTATATTTTTGAAATTAGACTTTTAATAACTTTTTATGCAAACTGATTTGGCAGTGGCAGTTTATTACTTAGACAGTATTTTGTATATAACAAAATAATAAATAAAATTGCATTTTAAAATCTTCACTTGGATTTTTTCCACAGATTGGCTTTAGTTTTATAAATTTTTCCAGAACTATCTTTCAAGATTAGACCATTTTTTAATTCGGAGTATCTTGTAACTGATCCTGTGAAAAACAAAAAACACAATGGGGCATATTCATAGTCACTTTTAAACTCCAGTTTATCTTAGACTGGGGTTTATTCAATGTTATTCAGATAGGATAAACCCAGGTCTCAGATAAACTGGAGTTTAAAAGTGACTATGAATATGCCCCAATAATTTTTGTTGTAGATAAATATTAAAATCTATAAATTTTGCATAAATTATTTTCCGACAACTTCGCAATTTAAGTTTAAAGAGCAAAAAAATGGTAATTCTTAGTTTGTGCCAATTTTTTGAAATAAATATTTCTTTTGAATTGAACAAAAATTTTAATGCTGTTTTAATAAGAGTCAAATTATCTTCAAATTGTGTAAAAAAAAAGTCGATACAATTTACTCCTTAATAAGAGTTGCATGCGAAAAACCAATATTTTCGACGCTTCGACTTATTGAAGTAGGATTCTCATGTAGCTAACTAAAGAAAGAACAAAACAGTATTTTTGACGTTAGACATTACAAAAAATTTCAATGTCAATATTTCAATGACAATTTCGTCATTTTCAGTTTTTCGAAATGGCCATATCTCTTCAACGATTATTCGCAGACGAAAAAGTTTCAAAGTAGAAAATCTACAAGTTTCTTATAAACTACTTTTCTGTAGCGTTTACCGTTTAAAATTTATATGAAAAAAAAAACATAAAAATAAATTTTTATGGAACCTAGATTTGTTAATGTATTTTTCATCCAGTATTATGCTTATATACCAAAATAAAGATGTAAGTCTTAAAGTTAATTTTATTGCATGTACTTACATATCATTTTCTGGAAGAAACCCCATGTATTTTATGTAATGTAGGTACACCTTGATAAACTATAAAATAACACTCAATATGTTCTCACCCTTAAGAAAACTCAATTTAAAATTACCCTTTGGGATGTGACACCATAATTCTTCTATACTTCTTGCTATTCCACGTGCTAAATTCCTTAGATTTGTGTTAATAATGTGTTTGGGACGTGAAGTAGCAATAAAACATGAAAACTCTTTCAAGGAGTCCTCGAAAAGATAAGCTTGAAATTAATTTGTTTGTTAGATATGCGTTAATGTGATGATACAAAATTAATTGATGATAAAAAGTAAATAATATTCTTTGGGAGCATGTTGTTATCCATGACAAAGGATTATGGGAGAATACATTCTACTAGACCAATAAAGAAGATACATATGTATTAGGTATCAAATAATGTATGTATTTAATTTCTTATACTTTACCAAAACACAACCATATAGTAAGAGAATAACTTTTGTTTACACGCAGTGATTTGAAATCAGCTAAAATAATAATTGTATTACTGTAACAAAAAATACCTAATCTTTACAATGAAATGTCGAGGCCTTATCGCAAATTTATCGTGAACGACAAAATAAAAATTGAAAAAGAAGCTCATTGTTTATTGATAGAAAGATAGATAGATAGATAGATAAGTATTTTATTTTAAAAATTAAATAAATTACAATATAATACATAATAATAAAATAAAATAAGTGGGCAATGGCGTTGCCGTCTGCCTGATTGATGCGCTAAAATGTTTGTTCTTGAACAGATTTAAAAAGTATTAAAATATGTATAAAAAAAACCAATGTTAAAATAATAACATGATAACTTATAAAGGGTTTTTCAACGGGGACGCTACAAAAGTAGAGCAACAGGGACAGCAAACGACGCCATATTTCTTGCCGCTCTTTTGACATTTCTCTTCAGTAAGGTTTGCCATTTCATGATGGAAAGATATACGAGACAACAACGAGTCAAAATTATTAAAATTTACGACCGAAATTCGGAGTCAGTGGCCTCAACGTTAAGAGCGCTACGTCCAATTTATGGTCGTCACAATCGTCCTAGCAGATCAACAATTGAGCGTCTAGTGGAAAAATTTGAATCCACAGGCACAGTACAAAATGTTTCCGTGCCAGTGAGACAAAGAAGTGCCCGTAGTGTCGAGAATATTGCTGCCGCTGAGGCTTCAGTTGCAGAAAGCCCAAATATGTTTCTCACACGTCGTTCTCAAGCGTTGGGCATCTCTGTGACGTCGTTGCGGCGAATTTCGAGGAAAAATCTTGGCCTACATCCTAACAAGATTTAATTGACGCAAGAACTGAAGCCGCTTGACCACCAGAAGCGTCGTATGTTCGTGAATTGGGCTGAGCAACAACTTGAAAATGATTCGGATTTTCATCGAGAAATCATCTTCAACGATGAGGCTCATTTCTGGCTGAATGGCTTCGTCAATAAACAAAATATGCCGTATTGGTAAGGCAGCAATCCACACGTCCTCCATGAGTCATCATTACGGTTTGGTGTGGTTTATGGGCCGGCGGCGTCATTGGGCCGTACTTCCTCCGTGATGATCAACACCCGCACGCTACCGTTCAATGATAACCGAATGTTTTTGCCCCAATTGGATGATATGGACTTGGAGGACATGTTATTCCAACAGGACGGCGCCACAAGCCACACAGCGAATGTCACAATCAATTTATTGGAAACCGAGTTTGGAGAACCTGTTATCTCACGAAATGGTCCAGTCGCTTGGCCGCCTCGGTCGTGCGATTTGAAGCCGTTATACTATTTCCTGTGGGGCTACATCAATTCTATGATCTATGCCAACAAGCCAGCGACGATTGATGAACTTCGTACTAATATCAAACGTGAAATTGCAGCAGTATCGACCGATTTATGCTTGAAAACCGTCGAAAATTGGGTTCAGCGTCTGGACTTCTGCAAGCGTTCCCGTGGTGGCCATGCAAAAGAAGTCGAGTTCCATACATAATGGCATCAAACGTACTTTCACAGGAATAAAAAAAATCATTGATATCCAAAACCGTTTTTGTTTTATTTAAAAAAAACTTTTGTAGCGCTCTTATTGAAAAAGCCGATATATTTTCTTCTTTTTTTTATATAAATTCCGTTATTTTATTATTTCGATATGAAAATGCGG
Source organism: Leucozona laternaria (assembly GCA_932273885.2). Taxonomy (NCBI): domain Eukaryota; kingdom Metazoa; phylum Arthropoda; class Insecta; order Diptera; family Syrphidae; genus Leucozona; species Leucozona laternaria. Next base: position 179,377,082 of record OW026366.1, on the reverse strand, counting down.
TTTCAATATATTTATGAAGAGCTTCATAATTATCTCCCTTAAGAATGTTCTTTGTTTCTTCCATTGTTAATGAACGCTTTCCGAAATAAATAAGTCTCATATCTTTGTAGATCGGACATATTCCTAGGAAGTGGAACGTATCCTCTTTTGACCTTAAGTTGCATATTGTGCAAAGATTTGAAGCCGTTCAAATTCAGCATTTCACATCTCATTAAATCAATCATTAAGTAATTTCTGCTTTTCAGATCGTAGTTAAGTTCAGGGTAGATAATTCTATTAATAGAAGAAGTTGCCTGAATTATACTTTCGTTGCGATTGTGAATGTCAGACAGCTCCAAAAGATTATAGCATTGTTTTTTTCAATAATAAAATATCATCGTACTGGATGTTTATGTTCGTCTCACATTTTTCAGCTAGGGATATCCAATCATTAACCCATTTCAGTTTATTTTCGAAAGTATATTTAGTGAGAATATGCGGAAGTCTATGTGCAGGGTAACTAAGAGCTTTGATTATGTAATCGAAATGTAATTTTAGTGTAAAATTACCGTGGTATGGTAGGCCCGTTTCCAGCGTTAAAACGTAGTTAGGAGTATTCATAGGGAGTCGGAATAATTTTTTCAGAAAAAAGCGAAGAAGTTTTTCAATATCCTTATACTGCTTAAATCCCCACGTTTGACAACTGTAACACATAACTGAGCGCATGACAAGTCGAAAACGCAGTATTTTGCTGAGATTGGGATTTCATTTTTGTTGATAATATTTTTCCACGACGCGTTTATGAGACTTTTAGATGCTGACAACTTTTTTTTTAAGTGATGAGTGAGTTTCATGTTGGGCTCCAAAGTAATGCCGAGATAATTATATTGGGTGACAACTTCTATTGCTTCACCGTTGAAAAACCACTTTTCATTAACCCCAAGTTTGGTTTGTCTGCTGCGTATGATCTTAATTTTAGATTTTTCTAGGTTCACCCTCAAGTTCCAGATATTGCAAAAATTGTTATTAAAAAATTGGTTATTAGTTGTAAGCTGTGAGGGGATTCCGCTAGCAAAACAATATCATCTGCATACAATAAAACCTTAATGACTTGTTGAGCAATTCTGATACCTGCAGGTAGATGCTCCGAAATGTCGTCTATGAATAGAGCAAAGAGGATTGCACTGAGCAGGCAGCCTTGTTTCACTCCGGACCTATAGTTTCAAACCACTCAGATACATTCCTGCCATCCCATATGGTTTAACGTGTATTTTTAGTTGACATACCTTCCTGCGAAAGCTTATAGAAAAGTGCACTGCGGTCAATTGAGTAAAATTCAACCCTAAAATCCACAAAAAACACATACAGATTCCTATTTTGCCTAAGGAAGTATTGGGCAACAGTTGTAAGTGTGAATATAATGTCGACAGTGTAATAACCCTATCGGAACCCTGCTTGATACTCACTAAAAACGTTGGTTCTCTCTACCCAGGAATTGATTCTAGTCAGAAGAATAGATGAACAAAACTTAGCTATTGAGTTCATAATGGAGATTCTTCTATAGTTACTTGGTACATTAACATCGCCTTTTTTGTATATTGGATACACAATAGCATCTTTGAATTCTTGAGGGATATCAAGAAATGCTGCTAGCATTTTATCCAAAAACTCAGATGGGGCATTTTTATAAAATTCATTGCTTATTCTACCACGCCCAGGTGCTTTTTTGTTTTTGGTATTATGTAGGCTAGTTCTCTCCTCAGTTCACTCATATCAAATTCCCTGTCAAGTAGGCCATCGACTATTAAAGGCTCAGCAAATTGTACACTTTCACATATTTTGGTTGGATTAAGTAGGAGTTTAAAGTAATCAGCTAGTTTTGAGGCAGATATGTGAACTCCTCGGACGTATTGTACGCCTTTGAGTATCTTTATTTTATCCCAGAAGTTTTTACTGTTTTTTTCACTCGACAAATCCAAAGCTACTGATTTAAAATATTTTTGACGTTTTTCTTTACATAACAGTTTATAAGCTTTATTTGCGTTAATGTATTGCATTGTGAGGGTTTTATTTGGGCTTGTTGATGTTTTCAATTTTCTTAACAACGTAAATGATAATTTTCTGGCGGTGAAGCATTCCTGGTCAATCCAATTCTGCCGGTAATTTTGCTTATTCAATATTGTGATAACGGGAAGTAACGTTTTTGATACAGTTAAGTAAGAAACGTATCTTATCTGTGGCGGTAAGATATATTGAAGTTGTTGAGCGGGTACTTTCTATCTCGGTTAATAATTTTGATGCATACAACACTTTTTGATTATCTTTACACATAAGTTTCGGTGGTAAGCTAAGTACGCAATATTCTCTGTTTATATCAAAGTGGAACACCACAGATATGGGCATGTGGCCTGATACCGCACAAATATCTATCACCGATTTTCCTGAACCACCAACAAAAGTAAACTCGCCGTTTGCTGCATCCATTAAGAATGTACAAATTGAAAGCTTGACACATTTCTATGAAAAGTTGGCCATATCTATTTGTGACCTTATCCTTTGATATATGTTTTTCTAAAATGTCTGAGCCAACAAAACTATCCTCAGATGGGACTATCTGCTCTTCACCAATCCTAGCATTCACATCTCCGATAGCCATAATATTTTCAGGGTCTATTAGATTTAAAAGATCATAAAGAGCATAAAATTCCACATCCCAGAAATTGCAGTTAATGTAAGCTGGCAAGATGTAAAATTTTGAATCTAAATTATTCAGAATGAGGAAAACGTAGTTATTTATTTCAGTTAAGCTACCATTTATATTGTTGTTGAAGCCAAACAAAGAACCTCCTATTGCTCTGCCAAATTTATGTTCCCGACGAGCAGATATCCAGTGTAACTTAAACTCATAGAAATATTTGTTATAAATTTCAAAATATTCCTTTGTTATAAATGTTTCAAAAAGAAAAAAAAATTCATGTGTTTTTACAAATTTGAAGAAATCAATATTAAATAATTTGTTTGCTAAACCAGCAATATTATAAGAAAGAATAGTACTATTATTAATTTGAATTTTTATATTACTTAATTTATCTCTACTTTTACTTGCGTGACAGACGGCAACACTGTTTCAGTTAGCTGAGTTTGACGTTGACGTTTCGATGACATGCTGTTGAGATTTCTTTGTTTTTGTTCGTGAAGAGTTAATATTTTCGTTCGTCATTCCAATGTCACAAAAAAAAAAATTGTGTGAGTGCCGGGACTCACGGTTAATATGTGTAAACATCAACGTGCGCGGATCCGAAACGGACTTGTTTTTGCTTGAAGGGGATCTTTAGATTTTTTCACTGAACGCACCCATCCTAGTATGCAGATTGTAACGTTGCACACCGTAATGTTGCACGACGTAACGTTGCACACGAACGTTCACGTTTTTTTTTAACCCTACCGCCAGCATAGATGTTTACACATCAAAAGTTTGTGCAGCACCTCTAATCCATCCCGATTACCACACATGACCCTTCCTTCTTGTGTCGTGTAAAAAGTGTTTCCATTTCCCATCATTTTCAGACCTCGGATTTGTGGTGTAGCTGAAGGATGTTTGGCCTTGATTGCTCATCGAATTTGCAGGTTTTTTTGTTGTCTTCTAAGCTCGTCTTTGGTGTAGTCAGGGCACAAAGACCTCATGTAACTGCTATTAAAAATATTTAGTTTTTAGAAAACAGAAGGAAAATCAAAATTGGTCCATTTACCGCAACAATATAATTTGTTTTTTTTTTTTTTATAGAAAACAGATCTCATCATGGGAGACCTCAATGACAAAATTGACTCCGAGAAATTGGGTCTCGAACGCGTTAGGGGAAAACAGGGCTTAGGTCAGCGCAACGAAAATGGTGATATGCTTATGACGACTACTGTAACGCTCGTCAACTTGTGATTGAAGCATCCATAACGGCGAGTGCAAATGAGCACCTTAAATTAAAAAACACGCGTAGGTCTTCTAAGGGTATTGACACCAGTCCCCCAACAAGTACAGAGATAAGAACCGCAATCTATCTTCTAAAGCCAAACAAAGCAGCTGGAATAGACGGCACACCTGCAGGGTTCCTGAAGCAGCTTCACGTATTCTGCTTTAACTAGTGGAGGCTATTTGGGTGAACGAAACCTATCCCAGGGACTGGAAGGATGGTGTTATTGTTAAGTAGTTACCAAAGAAAGGTGACCTTAAAAACTGCAATAACTGGAGTGGTATCAAAATTTTGTCCGTATTTCCGAAATATACAGCAACTATAGTTCTCAAAAGGATAAAGTCTAGGATCGAGTCTACGCTCAAGAGGCACCAAGAGGGTTATTGCAGTGATCAATCGTGCGTTGATCACATTTACACCTTGCGAATCATACTTTAACAATCATAGGAGCTTCAATCACCGCTCTACCTTATGTTCGTATATTTTGAAAAAGCTTTCGGTCGGATTAATCCCTACGAAGATTGTAAATGTTATTAAAGAGTCCTACAACAACGCTATCAAAACGGCGCAAAACGTAAGCGTGACTTAATTTACTTATTAAAAAAAGACAATAAATTCCATTTTCTTGAAATATAATTAATTTCCTGAACCTACACAAAAAGTCCTTTTTTCATTGTATTTTATTTCATCCAAGATTATTTTCCCTTTGTTGTTCAAAGGCCAAAGGCAAATCAACCTTTCTGGTTGATTTATCTGTTATCATACTGAAAATCTTGTGTTTTAAATAGGAATAAAAATAAAAGCTATCTAAAGCCAGATACTTTACATCAAAATTAAAATTAAACTCAGGATGAGAAAGTGGATGGGGGTTTGGCTTGCTTCCATGAAATTGATAAACTATATCGATTATTACAAATAAGTTTTTCAAAAAAAAAAAAATATATGGCTAAGAGCAAAGATTATATTGCCATAGTTTTCAAAGTAAATATAATTTACTTGCCTGGCGAACATAATTGCAATGTTGTCTTGCGCATGAAGTTTTTGATGGAACATTAATGAACAGAATATCAATAAGCACTATGAAGAAGTTGACTTTCACATCTTATTTAACATCCATTCCGTTAATGATTTTTTGAAATAGATGATAAACTTTCAAGAAGGTACTTACTTTCTCTTATACATCCGAATATAAACAGCAAACAGTTATTTAATTGAAAACCTTTTCGGAGAAAATTATTCCACATGTTTAGTTTAGTTTAGTTTATTTTCATCTAACAGATAATACATTATAACAATAATATATAACAATATATATACTATAGTACCATCCAGGTTAACTTATAACACTTAACAATTTTTCTAGGAACAAGTTTCTATTTGAAGAATTAAAGAAGTCTATCTATCCTCTGTATAGAATTTGCTTTTATTAAACATCTTGTAAGAGGCTCATTTAACCCATAATTCATTCTATAAAAGGGTTCACAGAAAATATTTCTTGTTCTCAAGTTTCTTGAGGGAGCATAAAACCTAATTAAGTCTAAAAGAAAGGGGCAGCTGATGTGATTATTTAATAAGTCTCTTACAAATATTATAGAGAAATATTTACGGCGATTAGCAAGGTTTGTTAAGTCAATAAGTTGGCATCGCGAATCATATGAGGGCAATCGAATATACTAATGTTGTTCGCGCATGTTGCGGCTGATGACGCCGAGTGCTCGCGGCAGCGCGTCGCGGCTTCGATCGCTTGTGCTGATCGTTGCAGCATGCGCGAACAGACCTATTTATAATATTTCATTGCCTCCACTGACGAACGCACCTAGTCTCCCAGTATTTTATAATACCGGTTATTGGGTGTCCTCGTCGGTGGAAGCCATTTTAATTATCATTCTCAATTTTCTTCTTGCACAAGTCGGCTGCCTCGCTTAAATTACAAATTTCTTTGAGCTCGGTATTAGAAATCAAAAAAGAAAGAAGTAAAAATTCTATGTGTAACATACTGTTACTTAATAAAAAATCAAAGTAAGAAAATATATGTTTTTTATATCGCCTTTAAGACGATTGTGTGTGGAAGTTGCTGCTGCTGCTGTTTTTTGCCGGTTCGGACGAAGCTCTTGCTGCTGCTGGCATATCAACGTTTGGCCGAAAGAGATTGTGCCGAAACATTTGGTCCATCGAGCCAGGATCTGGAAAGAAATTGGCCGCCACCTCACGTGGTCTTTTTCTAGAATTTGTTTCCAACTCGGGTGCTACCGCCACCACGTGAAAAATCTATCACGCCATTTTTGTCACCAGACAGCCGCCATTACGCCGGCCGGCGCCCTCATCACATCTTTTGATTTGGATGCCATCGCCACGTTGCAATATTTTGTGCAATAATTCTCTTCGCTACGCAGTAATCCTTTGTGCAACATATTCTTATCGCCAACGGATTGCCACCCTGCACAACTTTTTTTGTGGAAAACTTGCTGCCAGACGCATCCAAATTTTTGTTGCCGCAACACCACACCCTTTGTGTTTGTGCCTTTGCCACGAAGCCGCTGCGAGAGTTGAAGAATCAACCATCATCAACCGACTGTAGCCTAGAGCACCACACTAAAAGGTGCTCCATCATCAGGCCACTGCTGCCTAGAGTACCAAACCAAAAGGTACTCAACCATAACGTGCCCTTTGCTGCCGTGAGCGCCACTCTACAGGGTGCTCCATCGAAAATTATTTGTTGGAACTTTTTTGCTGCCGCCACTTTCAGCGAAAAGTTTCCTGCAACGCTCAAACCTCGGCGCCAAAATTTATTGGTTGCCAAGCAAAAAGTCGACCATTGCCTCGATTGGTGCGACAAGGATAAACACCATTGCCTCGATTGGTGCGACAAGGAAAACACCATTGCTTCGATTGGTGCAACGGAGAAGGACGATTACCAGAGAAGAAAGAAAAAACAAATCAACAGAAGCTGCCATCAGAAGACATCAGAGTTCCAGAAATTTTTTAAATCAAGAATTGTACAGGTTAGTATAAGGTTTTAATTATTGATTGGCATTTTCTTTTTTTTTTTCTTTTACGTTCATACATACATATGTATGCAACCAAATTTTTTTTTTGAATTTCAACGGCAAACTTGGCGTCGCGCTCTCTCTCTTTCTCTCGTTAATATCGCGTCTCGCTTGCGTTTTTTTTTTTCTTTCTAAGTCACTTGCGTTATTAATTTTGTGTGATATAAATTGCAATAAGCCATATCTTATTTGTAAAAACTTCCTCTGAGAATCTCAATCTTGAAATTAATTCAAGTTATTTTTGGATATCCGTGCTTTCAGATATCACGGCAATTGCTGAACATAAGGCAAACCTTTTTCTTTTACCGTTTTTTTTTTCATACCGATATTTTTTAATAATCGAACGGTGGTTATTACTTTTCAACAGTTCGTATTGTTAACTGTTATTTGAATACAGTTGTATTTCGTCGGGTTCTAACGTACATTTATCAAATCTTAACGAAATAAGTATAATTTATTACGCTTTTGTAACTGGTCCTCAGTTAGACTTTTGATAATTTTTTCGTACATCTTTGAAAGTTTCTTATAATTCGCAATTAAAAAACACTCGTTTTTTAAATCATTTTCTCGTAAGGATTCCGACTCTTAAGTTTTTCTCTTTTGAAAGAGGTTGTTGAATTTTTCCAAACTCATTTGAAAAACGAAAACACTTGCCGTTTTTCAATAAGTTTTCTCATTAAGAGTCCGTTAGTGAATCTTAAAGTATTTATAGATTGAAAAGTTTTATTGATTTTTTTTCAATATTGATTGAAACTCTTTCGCTTTTATTCAGTTTATTTGAACTTTCTCTAGTTTTTTTTTTTTTTTAAGTTTTTCGATTTTTCCCAAAAAGTTTTTCTGATCAAGATTTCGTTTCTAAATCTTGAAGGGTTTGCGACGTCTCTTGGAAAAGTTTATTGATCTTTTTTTTTCTACCTTTCAATCTCAATTGAAAACTTTATCGCTTTCGATCAGTTTGTTTGAAGATTCTAACTCGAATCTTTAAGTTTTTTGTGCCATTCTGGAAAAAGTTGTTGACCCTTTCCAACTTTTCCAAACTCATTTGAAAACATTGAACGTTTTCAATAAAATTTCTAGATAAGATTCCGTTAGTGAATCTTAAAGTTTTTATATTTTGGGAAAATTTTTAGTGACTTCTTCAATATTGATTGAAACTCTTCCGCTTTTATTCAGTTTTTTTGAACTTATTTCTATTTTTAAATTTCTTCTCGTTTGGAAAAAGTTTTACTCAATTTCCGAATTTTTTCAAACTTATTTGAGAAAATTTAATGTTTTCATTACGCTTCCAGTTGGGATTCCGTGTGTGAGACTTAATTAAAGTTTATACTTTGAAAATATTACTGTTTTTTCCCAATCTCGATTGAAATCTTTTCGCTTTCAATTAAATTTTCGTTTAAAGATTCTGATTGAAATTTTTTAAGTGTTTTTTGCTATTTTGGAAAAAGTTGTTGAATTTTTTCCAGCTTTTCTAAACTCGTCTGAAAACACATCACCTTTGCAGGAAGTTTTCTTATTAAAATTCCGATTCTGAATCTTAGTTTTTTTTCACTATTTTGGAAAAAGTTGTTGAAATTATCCAAACTCATTTGAAAACACTTAACTTTTAATAAGTTTCCTCATTAAGATTCCGTCTCTAAATCTTACAGTTTTTTGCTTTCTATCTCTTGGAAAATTTGTTATTTGCCATCCGACTGTTGTCTTTTCACTGATTTACTGACCCAACCATGTCGATTTTAGACGACTTAATATTTGCTGCGGATATGCTGGTAAAATTTCACGCATCCGTCAAAGAGGTTCCTGAACAGAACCACACCAATATGTCATTAGAAGCAAGAAAAATCGAGTTAAAGGATTTGTGGCAAGAGGTTAAGCTTAAGTACGCTGAATGCGCTCGGTTTCGACCTGCTGCTAAGCAAGCATCCCTAGACATGGACGTCATAGAGTCCAAATATAGAAACAGTAACGAGACGTATATCAGTTGTATGGCTTTATTTTTAGAGCTACAAAACCAATTAAAACCTGCTAGTACGTGTAACATTAAGAATTCTTCCTCACTTGATGATCCTCCTCAGAAGGCTGCGTCTTCTCACTGTATTAAACTTCCACCATGCGACACAGATATTTTCCATGGAGATTACCTCTCTTGGCCAGCGTTTCGTGACATGTTTGAGGCAGTCTATATTCAACATCCAAAGTTGGGTGAAGTTGAGAAACTGTTCCATCTTCGTTGCAAAACGCGTGGTGACGCATCAAGGACTGTTAATCAGTTCCCTTTGAATAACGCTAGTTTTTCGTTAGCATGGGAAGCATTGCGCGCTGCGTATGAGAATACACGCATCCTGGTCAACAATCAGGTTAAAAACCTTTTTAATTTGCCAACGGCACTTGATGAATCTGCCAAATCCATTCGAACACTTCAATGTAAGATCAATGATTCTTTAGCAGCACTAAAAGTTCATAATGTTAGCACTGAAAATTGGGATCCCATCCTCGTTTTTGCGTGTTCCAACAAATTGCCCAAAAACACACTAGCCCTTTGGGAACAATCTCTAGACGACCCTACTAAAGTTCCAACATGGAAACAGTTGGACAAATTCCTCAGTTCCCGTTTCCAAACTCTCGAGTCCATTTCGGACACAACATGCTCAAAACCGTTTCAAGCCAGTCAACAAATTTCTCGAAAAAACGTACCCCAGAAGCCGAATAAAGTGAATACGTTCCTTGCAAAGGCGGGAGGATCTAGGTGTAAAATCTGCTCCGCAGATCATTCTATATATGAATGCCCTAAGTTTTCTGCGATGTCTGTCACGAATCGTATCGAAACAGTGCGTCAACACAAAATGTGCAACAATTGCTTAGGCACCAGTCATCAAAAATCCTCATGCTCTAGTAAGTATTCGTGCAGCTATTGCAAGAAACGTCACCATACACTTCTACACCTTCCAACAAATCCTTCTGGGCAACATCCTTCTGCCAACAACAACAACAACGGAAGAATTTCAAATATACAGTCCACTCCGCAAACTCAAGCTGAAAAGGATTCTCAAATGTCTGCGTCTTCGCAGCCATTTGTACCTCAATCATCCCACCAAAACTATATGGTGACTTCTCAAAAAAGAATTTTGTTGGCTACTGCTCTAGTTGGTATAGTAGGAACGGAATCAGAACATGTGGTAAGAGCTCTCATCGACCCAGGTTCTGAAATATCCTTCATCTCGGAATCCGTACAAAAACGATTGGATTTGCCATTCGTTGAAAAAACCACTACCGTTTCAGGTATAAGCGGAAATCTCTCAATCACTTCCAAAAAACTGTGCTCGTTCGCACTTACTTCCTTTGAAAGTCCTCAAGTAACGATTTCAGCTCAAGCCATTGTGCTTAAAACACTCACGAATAATTTACCAAGTTCTTCATTTTCCATTATAAATCCCAACCTCTTTGTTGGCCTCAAATTAGCTGATACTTCTTTTAACAAATCGTCTCAGGTAGATCTTTTGATAGGTGCTGATCTTTATCCATCTATTATTCGCAACGGTGTCAAAGTGATCTCTAACTCTCTGGTCGCACAAAACACTATTTTTGGTTGGATATTGTCGGGACCAGTCCCAGATTCGTTTCAGTCGTTTAATACTACTATAACATCCGACTGTTTTTCTAGCAATTTAGATTCTCAAATACGAAAATTCTGGGAGTTAGAAGAATTGCCTTCTACTGCCATTCGTTCAAAGGAGGACTGTTACTGCGAAGAACTTTACAAAAAAACTACTTTCAGACGCGCTGATGGCAGGTTCGTTGTCCGTCTTCCATTCAAACCTCAAACCTCAAAGAACTGTCTAGGCTACTCCAGATTTATAGCTCTTAAACAATTTTCAAGAACTGAGAAATCTCTAGCATCAAAATCAGATCTTAAAGTTCAGTATTCAAAAGTTATATCTGAGTATTTGTCCCTAAATCATATGCGAAAGGTTACTCCTCAAGAAAAGGTTGTGAATAACCAAGTAAAATCCTTCTATCTACCGCACCACGCGGTCATAAAGCCAGAGAGTACTTCAACCAAAGTACGAGTTGTTTTCAATGCCTCCAATGCCTCCTCTAGTGGTTCCAGCCTCAATGATATATTATACCCCGGGCCGATCTTACAACAAGACTTACCCTCCTTAATCATTCGTTGGAGATTTTATAAATTCGTGTTCAATGCGGACATAGAAAAAATGTACCGACAAATTTTAGTTGATCCTCGGGACACTCCTTTCCAACGAATTCTTTTCCGTACTTCTCCCCATTTGGAAATCGAAGATTTTGAACTTCTGACCGTCACCTTCGGCGTTAATTGTGCCCCCTATTTAGCTATCCGCACTCTCCTCCAATTGGCAAAGGTTGGCCAAACAGAATTCCCGCTTGCTTCAAAAATTCTCCAATCAGAATTTTACGTCGATGACGTTCTGTCCGGCGCTCATAGCATTCACTCCGCTCAAAGAGCGCAATCGGAGCTTATGAAACTCCTAGATTCAGCAGGGTTTCCACTTCGAAAGTGGACCTCGAATACTCCTTGTTTACTTGAGCATCTGCCTCGCGAACACGTATTGAATGAGAATTTTTTGAAGCTGGATACAGACAGCAACACGAAGACTTTAGGAATAAGGTGGAATGCCAAAAGTGATGATTTTTATTTTTCGATTCAACAAATTGTTGTATCGATAAATCCCACAAAACGCGAAGTTTTTTCTCAAATTGCCCGGATATTTGATCCCGCCGGTTGGTTGGCTCCCGTTGTCATAGTCGCAAAAATGCTCATGCAACGGGTGTGGTCAGAACAAACTTCTTGGGACGAACCCATAAAATCTGATACTTCCCACACATGGAGAAATTTTGCAGAATCACTGCCTGATATACAACGTATTGAAATACCTCGCTGGGTAGAATACTCTCCCTCGTCAGAAGTCCAATTTCATGGATTCTGCGGCTCTTCAGAAAAGGCATATGCTGCCTCGTTATATATACGCTTACGTCAATCTGACGGAACTCTCACATCGCACTTGCTCTGTGCAAAATCGAAAGTTGCCCCCATCAAATCAGTGTCTTTACCACGCCTTGAGTTGTGTGGAGCACTTCTTCTCTCTAAATTGATCAAATTTTATCTCCCAAACTTCCCAGTACAATCATATCAAACTTTTTTATGGACTGATTCATCCATCGTATTGGCTTGGCTTAAAAAACCGCCATGCGTATGGAAAACCTTTGTTGCTAATCGCACTAGCGAAATTTTGGACAACGTTGGCAACGTCACCTGGAGGCATGTCAAATCAGCTGATAATCCAGCAGATTTAGCTACTCGTGGTTTAATGCCTTCAGAATTGAGACTTAACACGTTTTGGTGGAAAGGTCCCTCATGGCTTTGCCAACCAATCTCTCAGTGGCCTGAACTACTTCCAATTGCTCCATGTGTCGAAGACCTTGAACAAAAAGCAGTCGTCTCCTTGGTAGTTCAGAATGCTCCAGAAGACATTCTCGATCGTTTTTCAACATTACCTCGTGCAATGCGTGTAATATGCTATATTTTTCGTTTTTACTTTAAACTCTCCAAAAGAAAAAATCTTCAACACGATTCGCTTAATCTTACCCCCCAAGAAATGAATTTTGTAAAAAATCGTTTAGCTCTTTTGTCTCAAAAATTGTATTTTCCAAAGGAATATTCCCTTCTAATCAAAGGTAAACCAATTGAATCTAAAAGCTCGATCATCTCTTTTAATCCATTCCTTGATTCTAATAATCTTCTAAGAGTAGACGGTAGATTATCTCAATCCAATCTTTCGTACAATGAGCGGCACCCTCTAATTCTTTCTTATAACTCAAGGTTTTCTTTTCTTCTCACGCAATTCATTCACCGCATTTCACTACATGGTGGCAATTCACTAATGCTTCGGCTCATACGCCAAACTTATTGGATTCCAAAACTCAAAAATCTCATAAAATCCTGTATACGGCATTGCAAAACTTGTACTATAGTTAAAAAGGTATTAAGCAAGCAATTAATGGCTGCTTTACCTCCTGAAAGATGCACTTTTTCACCCCCTTTCACTTTTACAGGGATAGATTTCGCAGGCCCATTCATAATTAAGAGTTTTAACGCACGAAATTGTCGCATGACCAAAGGGTATGTGTGTGTATTCGTCTGTTTTTCCACAAAGGCGATTCACCTAGAGGCTGTAAGTGACTTATCGTCCGAAGCCTTTCTGTCTGCATTTGCAAGATTCACGGCTCGCCGAGGCTTGCCCAAAAAAGTGTATTCGGATAACGGTACCAATTTTGTCGGGGCTAGTGCCATTTTACGCAAAGATATCAAAAAATGTCTTGCCACCCTTCCTCAGAAAACTACTGCTCTCTATGGTTTTCAAGGTCTTAACTGGAATTTTATTCCTCCTGGTGCACCTCATATGGGTGGCCTTTGGGAGGCCGGTGTCAAAAGTTTCAAAAATCATTTGAGGAAACTGGGGGCCAGTTCAAAGTTCACGTTTGAAGAATTTTCTACAGTCTTAGCACGCATTGAAGCGTGCTTAAACTCACGTCCAATTTCATCAATGTCCAATAATCCCTCTGATTTATTGGCTTTAACGCCCGGTCATTTTTTACGCGGAAGTCCTCTTTTAGCATTTCCGGAACCCGATTTATCCGATGCCAATTTGTCTTTAATTAATCGTTGGGAAAAAGTAAAATGCCTACAACAACAGTTCTGCCGTCGCTGGAAGGACGAATATCTTAAAGAACTTCATCAACGACAGAAATGGCAATCTCCACAAGAAGACATCAAGGTAAATGACTTGGTCGTGATAAAGAATGAAAATTTACCGTCTACAGAATGGCGCCTAGGGCGTGTGGTAAATGTGCACCCCGGTGTCGATGGAAGAGTGAGAGTTGCGACCCTAAGAACCCAGAACGGAGAAATCAACCGACCAATTGTCAAACTATGCCTTCTGCCTTTAAAATAACTTACATATCAATATTAATATCAATATGCCTTTCAATTATTAGAAACTTTATACTTAACCTTTTTTTTTTATAACTTCAAATTCGAATTCCATAACTTTAAATTCCTATTAACTTAAAACATTTTTCATTCCTAGCTTAATCTTTGGCGCATCTCGCCAAGGGGGGCAGTAATGTTCGCGCATGTTGCGGCTGATGACGTCGAGTGCTCGCGGCAGCGCGTCGCGTCGCGGCTTCGATCGCTTGTGCTGATCGTTGCAGCATGCGCGAACAGACCTATTTATAATATTTCATTGCCTCCACTGACGAACGCACCTAGTCTCCCAGTATTTTATAATACCGGTTATTGGGTGTCCTCGTCGGTGGAAGCCATTTTAATTATCATTCTCAATTTTCTTCTTGCACAAGTCGGCTGCCTCGCTTAAATTACAAATTTCTTTGAGCTCGGTATTAGAAATCAAAAAAGAAAGAAGTAAAAATTCTATGTGTAACATACTGTTACTTAATAAAAAATCAAAGTAAGAAAATATATGTTTTTTATATCGCCTTTAAGACGATTGTGTGTGGAAGTTGCTGCTGCTGCTGTTTTTTGCCGGTTCGGACGAAGCTCTTGCTGCTGCTGGCATATCAACGTTTGGCCGAAAGAGATTGTGCCGAAACAAATGTAAACGATAAACTACAAGTCTAGTGAAGCGTTTTTGAATATTTTCAATTCTTAAGGAACTATTTAAATAGAAAGGGCTTCAAAATCACGGAACAATATTCCAATGTTGATTTTATAGTATACGGATCAGAGAACTCTTTTGAATTCCGCGATATAAATCCTAGCATCGGGTTTGCTTTCGCAACAATATAATCTATCGGGTTTTTCAGTAAGAGCGCTACAAAAGGTTTTTTTTAATAAAACAAAAACGGTTTTGGATATCAATGAAATTATTTATTCCTGTGAAAGTACGTTCGATGCCATTATGTATGAAACTCGATTTCTTTTGCATGGCTACCACGGCCACGCTTGCAGAAGTCCAGACGCTGAACCCAATTTTCGACGGTTTTCAAGCATAAATCGGCCGATACTGCTGCAATTTCACGTTCGATATTCGTACGAAGTTCATCAATCGTCGCTGGCTTGTTGGCATAGACCATAGACTTGATGTAGCCCCACAGGAAATAGTCTAACGGCGTCAAATCGCACGACCGAGGCGGCCAAGCCACTGCACCATTTAGTGAGATAACAGGTTCTCCAAACTTGGTTTCCAATAAATTGATTGTGACATTAGCTGTGTGGCTTGTGGCGCGCTGGTCTGTTGGAACCACGTCCATATCATCCAATTGGGGCCAAAAATATTCGGTTATCATTGAACGGTAGCGATCCCCATTCACAGTAACGTGCCGGTCTTGATCATCACGGAAGAAGTACGGCCCAATGACGCCGCCGGCCCATAAACCACACAAAATCGTAATTTTTTCGGGATGCAATGATGACTCATGGAGGACGTATGGATTTCTGCCTGACCAATACCGCATATTTAGTTTATTGACGAAGCCATTCAGCCAAAACTGAGCCTCATCGCTGAAGATGATTTTTCGATGAAAATCCGAATCATTTTCAAGCTGTTGCTCAGCGCAATTCACGAAAATACGACACTCCGGCACTTCCTTGCCTGACTGGCACGGGAACATTTTGTACTGTTGGATACTGGATTCAAATTTTTCCACTAGAAGCTCAATTGTTGATCTACTAGGACGATCATGACGACCATAAATTGGACGTAGCGCTCTTAACGTTGAGGCCACTGACTCCGAATTTCGGTATTAAATTTTAATAATTTCGACTCGTTGTTGGCTCGTTTATCTTTCCATCATGAAATG
The DNA here is from genome assembly GCA_932273885.2 of Leucozona laternaria. NCBI lineage: Eukaryota > Metazoa > Arthropoda > Insecta > Diptera > Syrphidae > Leucozona > Leucozona laternaria. The sequence continues at coordinate 179,361,238 of OW026366.1, read as the reverse complement.
GCAAACCTTACGGAAGAGAAATGTCAAAAGAGCGGCAAGAAATATGGCTTCGTTTGCTGTCCCTGTTGCTCTACTTTTGTAGCGTCCCTGTTGAAAAACCCTTTATATGCAGATTGAAATTAAGTTTCCTATCAAATAAAACACCCATGTTGTTCCTTCTTTTCGAAAATTCTCACAAGAGGTGCAACAACACTTTTATATAATTGAAAAAGATAGGACACTGATAGCGATACAAAGACATAATTTGACGTAGATTGAATTGATCAAGTCGATTAAGATCTTCTTGGAGAAGTTAGCAATCGGAAATAGATTTAATACGACAAAAGATTGTCAAATCATCAGCAAACAACAGATTTTCAGAGTTGATAATGCGAAGAGGTATATCATTTATCAGAATTAGAAATAAAAGTGGGCCAAGATGGCTTCCTTGGGGAACTCCTGAGGGAACTTGAATTTGATGGGATCTAATATTATTAATATTAAAAAATTGAATGCGTTCACATAGATAAGATTGAAACCATTTCAACAGATTCGAGTGGATACCCGAATCTTCTAACTTCTATATTAAAATTTTGTGATTGACTCTGTCGAAGGCTTTTGCAAAGTCAGTATAGACTGTAGATGACATCACTTTGATAACCATCTTCAAAATATCCGACTAAATTATTATTGCAGAAAATCATAAGATTAGTCGAGGTAGATTTACCTGATATAAAACCAGGTTGATTAGGTGAAATGACTTCTTTGAGAAGAATAGAAAGTTTTTACATGCAATTTTTCAAATAATTTAGGGATTAGAGATAGTTTGCAAATCGGGCGATAATTTGAGACATCATTATGTTTAAGTCCACACTTATGAACTGGGGTAATAAAAGAAATTTTCCAATCTTCCAAAAATTCCCCAATCCTCAGTGAAGTATTAAACAGTAGAGTAAAAGGAACACTAATGCGCGATTTCATAAAGGACTTTTAAATATTTAAAAGCCCATTTAAAGTTAAAATGGGATTTTTTGGTTTCACCAAGTGCTTTTAAATTTAAAATGCTTTTAAATGCCCTTATAAACTAAAAGCCCATTTTCGTCTCAATAAATTTTAAAAGTGTGATTTGTGAAGTCTAATATGTCAGATGTCAGCCGACGAGTAAGAAAAATATAGATGATATTTTTCAGTCACTTTTTTATTTAATTTCTTGCAGATATAAATTGTGAATAGGTCGAAACAAAAATATAGTTTGTGTGTAGATAATAATCTTTTAAGGCTATCCCAAGCCAACGCGAATACTTCCGAACGACGACAAGACTTTCGCCTTTCTTAATTTATTTGCATGGAGATAAATGAGAGCACCCACATTGGCGCGATGTGAATCTTCAAACATTGGTCAGTCATCGCATATTCGTTCCGAATGTTTCGCGTTGGTTTCCATATCCAGGGATGTGAGGCAAACCCAATTTTAACTAAAATTTCCCTAAAATTTAACTGGAAATATTTAAAGGTCTGATAAAATTTAAGAGGACTTTAGATAAAAGGGATTTTAGTGTATTTTTATGAAATCGGGCATAAGGGCGCTTACACGCTGTTTTAAAATAAAAGGAGATATTCCATCTGGGCCACATTGTATTTCAGGCTTCAAACTGCTTAAAACTTCCATAACCTCTAATATATTAACTTGCAATGTGCCTAAATTTAGGAAGCTATTTAAAGCCTCATGTGTCAGATGCATCAGGAATGTTAGTTGAGGTGTAAACCGATTGAAAGAAATTTGCGAAATAGTTAGTAATCTTACAAATTTCGGTGGAAGAATTTTGTAAATAAAGGGTCCGCCATATAACTTTTTTTTTTTTTTTCAACTAGTGCTTATTTCGTGAATGGTAACACTTAGCTCATGTCTGATTTGACAGATAATTAGTTTTATCCTTCCGCTGAACGAATATGGTTGTGTATACGCTTCGCTAAGTGGGCCTGCGATCGACTTAGAGAAGATGCCGATTTTGCCAAAAAAATCATCTTTTCAGATGAAGCTCATTTTGATCTTTGCGGGTAGTAAACAAGCAAAATTGTCGCATTTGGGGCACAGAAAACCCGCACGCATACATTGAAAAGCCGATACACCCAAAACGAGTCACTGTTTGGTGCGGATTTTGGTCCAGAGGCATAATTGGGCCATTTTTTCGAAAATGAGCAAGGAGTGGCCGTTACAGTCAATGGCGATCGTTATCAGGCCATGTTGAACGAATTTTTGTTCACGAAAATTGAAGAGGAGGATATTGGCAACATTTGGTTTCAACAGGACGGCGCTACGTGCCACACAGCCGAAGCTACACTCGATGTTTTGAGCCATTTTCAAAAAAAAAGAAAAGTTATTTGGCGGACTCTTTAAAGTTAAATCGTTACTTTAGCATCGAAATTTCTTACATGCCTTATTACAAACAAATAACAGAAAGTCTAAGACACAGTTTATGTTGCTGCTGCTGCAGTAATAGTCTATGAAAAGCATTGAGTTGCGGCTTTGGAATTTAACAGCATTGATTGTTTTTCTTTCGAAATATTTTGCCTTTTTTAAGAGATAAGATATTTGTAAGGAAGGAAGACATGTAAACAGGTCAGGTTGTTTCCTTCCTTCAAATGACAACTGACAGTTTTATCAACTCTATAGTTAAGTTGAACATAAATGACGGTGTTCACATTGGACTCATTCCGCGCAACTCATTTTTACATCTTTTTCTTTTATCTCACTCTACACAACTATATGAGAAAGTGTGGCAGGATTTTTAATTTTTTTGAAAAAATCCTGCCTCACTAGACTCTCTCTTTCTCATCATGAGTTGGAGTGAGATAAAACAATGAAATGTCAATATGAGTCGCGCGGAGTGAGTCAAATGTGAACACCGTCAATAGGTTCATAGTTTGTTGAAATATTTTAGGCATTTTCAGAAAAATGAGAAACCTAAAGGGACATAAACAAGTTACATGAACAAGAGTCCGAAAACAAATTTCTCAGTTTTGCTGCCAACATTCAGAGAAAAAAACAATTTTGGATTCGCTTGCTCACTTTTTGACGGAGCAATATCTTGGAGATTTCATTTTCCTGAGCGGTGCAGAGCTTACTTACTTGTTCAGATAAATTGTACTTTCACTTTAAAAAAAATACCGACAGTGCTGCATTTTGATAGCTTTATTTTTCTTATGTCAAGCATTTTCTTAGAATTACCCTAGTTTTTCGATTAGTATTTTTGATTTAGCAGGGTAAAAAGAGGCAACATTTCATCATCATCATCATCGTCGGCTCGACAACCGGGGTCCGGTCCTGGCCTCCTTCAACAAGTCTCTCCACCCATCCCGGTCTCGAGCCGCCGCCATCCAGTTGCGCACCCCAATGCTCCGGGCGTCCTAGTCTACGCCATCTCTCCAGCGCAAGCATGGTCTACCACGCTGTCGTCTACCATAGAATGTACCACAAAGAACTTTCCGAGCAGGTTCCTCTTCGCTCATGCGAGCTAGGTGACCTGCCCACCGGAGTCTACCGAGCTTAATTTTTGTCACGATATCTGCTTCAAGGTAGATTGCGTACAATTCATGATTGTACCGTCTCCGGAATCGTCCTTCCTCACATATGGGGCCAACAATTCTCCTTAAGACTTTTCTCTCGAACGCGGCTAAAAGGTCGGAGTGCCTTTTGCTAAGCACCCAAGTCTCGGATCCATATGTGAGTACTGGCAGGACCATGGTCCTGTACAGCAGCAGTTTTGAAGTTATGGTGAGATTTCTGGATTTGAAGAGCTTTGAGAGACTATAGTAGGCTCTGTTGGATTTGAGAAGCCGCCCGCGTATTTCTTCTTCTATATTGTTATCGGCTGCTACTATTGACCCAAGGTATTTAAAGGATTGCACCACTTCAAATTCGTGCTCCGCTACCTTGATTGTTTGACCAACTGTTCCTCTCGCATTCGACGCCACCATGTACTTTGTTTTACCTTCACTAATGTGCAGCCCCAGATTTTGTGCCGCCTGCTCGATCTGGATGAAGGAATCATGTACAGCTTGCTCGGTTCTTCCGATGATGTCGATGTCGTCTGCGTAAGCCAGTATCTGGCTGGACCTGTTGACGATGGTCCCTCTTGTTGCCGTGCCAGAGTCACGGACTGCTTTCTCCAACGCCAGGTTGAAAAGGAGGCAGGCCAAACCATCCCCTTGTCGGAGTCCATTAAAGATGTTGATTGGGTTGGATAGCAATCCGGCTATTTTTACTTGGCTTGTTACGTTGGTCATGGTCAACCTACATAGTCGTGTCAATTTATTTGGGATGCCGAATTCTCTCATGGCTTTGTTAAGTTCTACCCTGGCTATGCTATCGTAGGCGGCCTTCAAGTCTATAAACAGGTGGTATGTTGGGATGTTAAATTCTAGACATTTTTCCATCGCCTGCCTAAGGGTAAAGATCTGATCAGTTGTTGATTTGCCTGGAATGAAACCACACTGATATTGTCCGATGATGGTTTTAGCGTATGGGGTTATCCGGTCTTGTAGGATAGAGGAGAGTATCTTATAGGCGGTACTCAACAACGTGATACCTCTATAATTGCTGCACGTTGTGACATCTCCCTTCTTATGTATGGGGCAAATTATACCTTTTCGCCAGTCTTCTGGAATTTCTTCATGCTCCCACACGTGCACTATAATCTCATGAATTGCTTGACGTAAAGCTGGCCCACCGTGTTGAAATAGTTCGGCTGGTATACCATCGGCTCCCGGGGCTTTGTTTTTCTTTAGCCGGCCTATAGCCTTCTCAACCTCTTCTATGCTTGGTGGCGGCGACATAGGGTACTCTTCTTGAAGTAGTGGAGCCTCCACTTCTGCAGTGAGCTGACCATTTAGCAATTCATTGAAGTACACTTCCCATCGCTCCAGTATGCTTTGAGGATCGGTGATCAGATTTCCCTCTCCGTCCTTGCAGTATGTGCAGCGTGGTGTGTACTGCGTCATGTTTCGGACGGATTGGTAGAACTTCCGCGCCTGGTGTGGACCTCGCTCTCGGCTTTTCTCTATTTCACAGATTATGTTCTTCTCCCAGGCTGATTTTTTCTGTCTGTGAAGCCGTTTTTCAATTCTTCTGAGCTCTTTATATTCGTCTTCGCGTGCCCGCGTTCTATGAGATTGTTGCATTGCTCGGTACGCAACATTCTTACGTTCAGTCGCTAGCTTGCATTCATCATCAAACCAGTCGTTCCGATTTCTACGACTGCTGCCTAAGATGGAGTTGGCAGTACTAATGACAGTATTCTTAAGGCGTGTCCACTTCTCATCTACGCCCAGCATACTGGCTCCAGGACTTACTCTACCCAGTTCTAGGGCGAGTCCTAACGCATTACCAAAGGTGTTACTGGTGTTTTCATTGCGCAGAGCAGCCGTGTTGATTCGAACCTGATCGGCGGATGCAATACGTCTTCGCAAGGCAATCCGCCCTCGGAAAACCATACCAACAAGATAGTGATCCGAGTCGATATTGGCACCTCGGTACGTTCGTACCGTCATCAAGTTCGAGTAGTGGCGACGGTCTATCAACACGTGGTCAATTTGGTTACGAGTGACTTCATCAGGTGATACCCAGGTGGCTTTGTAGATATCTTTACGCGGGAACCTGGTACTCGCAACGACCATGTTTTTCGATGCTGCCAATTCTAAGACTCGAAGTCCATTGTCATTAGTGTTCTCATGCAAACTATGGGTGCCTGCGTAATGCCTGAATACCGGCTCCCGACCTATTTTTGCATTCAAATCCCCAAGGATGATTTTTACGTCATACCTTGGACAGGCATTGAGGGCCCTCTCGACTTGTTCGTAGTAAGTCTCTTTTTCTTCGTCTGAGGACTCCTCCGTAGGTCCGTGAACGTTAATGAGGCTGATGTTCTTAAATTTGCCTCGCACGCGAAGGGTGCATAGCCTTTCGCTTATAGCGTTAAAGCCGATGATGGCAGACTTCATTTTTTCGCCGACTAGGAAGCCTACCCCGAGCACATGGTGTTTTGTATGACAGCTGTAGTATAAGTCATAATCTTTCTTCTGTAGAACACCATTCCCTGTCCATCTTATTTCTTGAAGTGCTGTTATGTCAGCTTTATATTTTGACAGGGCATCGGCTAGCTGCTGAGCAGCTCGAGCTCTATAGAGCGATCGTACGTTCCATAAGAAAATTCGTAAATGGTTATTCCGTTTTCTTTGCGAGGCAACATTTCAATTTATTATAATTTATCAAATTGTTATCCCATTATTTCCTATCGTTTGAAATAAATTGACGATTCCAAGTAAAACAAAAACAATTATCTCCCCCTCTGGAAAATATTTGTGAAGTCTCTTTAAATTCGTAAAAAAAAAATCGGGAAGACAACCCATGGGATAACTAAGAAAATTCTATTTATTTCCAGCTCCATTTCACTGTTTAAAAATCAAATCTATTGGAAATTTATTTCAAACATCAGATCCGTTGACAAAAATGTCCTTATAACCAAAAAAAAAAAAAAAAAAAAATACAAAAGTTCCCGAACTTTTAAAGTCCTCTCTGTTAAATGACCCAAAAATTAATTTAATCATGAAGCGCCTGTTCAAAGAAATCCTATGGTCCATTAAAAACTTCCAGTAAAATCGGTCCTCTAAAACAGTAGTACCTACCTAATTGCGTTCAAGTGTTGTATTTCCCTTTATACGGGGAAGTTAAAAATCGACCCATCTACAAACGACACAGAATTTTCAAGGGTGGTTGATTGGTTTTTCGAACATAAGGCTTCTGCTCACGCTGAAATTGAAAATTTAAAAATATTTGTATTCATTTTTAATTCCCGTAATTGGGGGTATTTAGTGGGATGAGATGGGCTCTATAAGGATTGTTGTTTACTGTTGCTTTCATTTTATTTTAAATCAAGGGTGAAAAGTCAATTTTTTGTATTTGGATGTTTTTCCACATGCGAGAGGACATGGATGATAAATGAAAAGAAAGCTTCTGCTCAAATGGGTCCGTATTATTTAACATAAATAGCGATGAGGTTGTTTTACATGAACCAAGTGTTAATCAAATTTCTTCAGAATTTATTTATGAACAAAAAATTATGAAGGACTAGATAAGTGTGCTTGAGTGTGATTTGAAGGATTTTTGTAGATTGGAAACAAGGTGAAAAAGAGTATTTAAAGATTAATATAATTTGGTTGGGTTAATTTGGTGAACAGGTCAGATTTGATATGAGTTGTTGTGGCTTTAGATTTTTATGAAAAGCACAATCATTTTGATTGATATTATTATTATTTTTGTATTTCTTATTTTTGGTTCATAGAAATCATATCAACTTGGGGAAAAAAATTCATTTGGATGAAAATTTAACTTTACCACCAAGAAAAGCCGTGTTTTATTGGTAGTTTTATAGCCAGCGCAGTAAAATCACTCACAAAATGGATGTGATCTATGATATTTGTAGTTTGGTGGAGACAACATGGATGTGATCTATTATATCTATATATATTTGTAGCGAACACAGCCAAAAGTTGCTAAAGCGTTTTATTAACACAGCCAAAGCGTTTTATTGGTAGTTGATTATTGCGCTGGCTATGAATTACCAATAAAACACAGCTAGTAAAAAAAACTGCGATTTTCAGGTCAATAAAATATTTTTTCCTTTTCTTTTGCTGGAGTTATCGTTAGTTAAGTTTTTAGATTCGATTGTCTCAAAAACGTGAGGTAATTGAGCTTTTCTGAGGAAGAATTTCAATTAAGGAAATCAAAAACATTCGTAAAAGTATAATTTGGTTTAAGATTTTGAAATTATGTTGACCTGTGTTATTAGAGGCATAAGCCTTGCTTAATGAAGTATAGAGAACTCTTTGTATTTAAGTTGTTTTGACAGTTGTTTTTTCCGGGTGATTTTCGGTCCCGAACCACGAACTGAACTTGAATTGGGCTACGTTGATTATTAACACGAAAGCGGCATTTTCTACTGAATTTATCTAGTTTTTACTCCACTTGTAAAAAAAAAATATGCACGACTTGATCACACGAATTTGCTCTTGTGGTTAAATACTGTATGTAACGCAACATTGAAGATGCATGATGTATATATTTAACGAGTAAATATTAAAAGAGTCATCAAAAGCACTAAAAAAATTGAGTTTTCGTTTGATTTTTTTTTTGTTGTTTATAAAATAATGTTTTTAAGAAATTTTAAATGTATTATTGTTAAAATTATTAAGAATCATCAGATTGCAAAATTATAACAAAATCGATTTAATCATGGCACAGATATACGAGAATAACGTTGAATACCTAATTCCATAATGTGATTTTTTTGAGAAAAATCTGAAATGCAGTTTTCTTACAATTGACTTGATTATTACAGGTACGAAGTTTAATCAAAATCTTAAGATCGATTTTCGAGAAAATTTGAAGAAACCAAAATATTTGTATCGCAGCTACCCGTTCTAGATGAGCTTAAACAAAAGTTCGAATTTTCCCTCTGGGGAATTACATAAAAATACTCTGTACCAAATTTCATGTAAATCGGTCCACCCGCTTAGGCTCTAGCTCAAATTACATGGGACGCACAGACCGACGGATCGAATGACGAAACCCACTTTTTCGGACTACTCGATTATCGTAGTGTTAGTTTTGATTATAACCTCAAATTTTTTTTTTCCACGAAACCAATACTTGCCCTATAGAGCAAGTAAAAATTTAGCTATCAGATCATCGATTATCCCAGAAAAGACATGCATAAAATTTAAGCTATTGATTTAAAATTTTCTATGGCCGGCCGATTTCTAAGACTAGTTAACCTTTTTTTCATCATTTAGATAGACTATATATTTTTTTTTGAAATATTCCCATATGGGGTGCTATAAGATCCCGGAGCCTCGAAAACTACTAACCTTGTCGAATTTGTGTCGTTTACTCCAGCCTATCAGCGAATCGATTTTAACCCTTTTACAAAAAATATTCTAGTATATTATAAAAACAATAAGAATCATTCACTCGTGGTCGCAGTGTGTTCCGATATTTGAGTACAGTCGTAATTCTTTAAAAAATAAGAAAAAAAAAAACACTTCAACATAGAGACCACATGGCAATATTTGGCCAGCTTTGCCCAGTTGCAAGGTTATCCATTATTTACAGGACACCCTGTAAAGCTCTTTCATCACTTGGCTGCGTGAAACTATGGTCCAAGGAATTCTCCAATGCCTATTTGACCCGGGCTCTATACATAACCTTTCTTCGCTCCTATACCTTGAATACAACTATCAGTAACAGTCCCCTAAAAAAAAAATTATTCACATTTTAAGAATCGAGAGCGTCTAAGGTCCAACATCTTTTTCTACGTTTTGCTCTTCGAGATATATTTTCGAATAATCCATGGATCCAGGCTGCCTAAATCTAATCAACTTGAAGAGAAATATCCAATTTTAATTACTATATTAGGTGGAATTATAAGAAGTAAGAAATTTTGAGTAAAGGAAGAGATAGAAAAGAAGAACAATGCTGATGAAGAGACAGAATAATTCGAAGTGTTACTTTGAATTTATTTCTGTTTATTTGTCAGTTAGTTGTTACTACAGTAATGTCGTTTTCCATTGGACGTCCGGAAGCATCCGGAATCATAAAGAACTCTTCTGAAACCATTCCATTGACAAAAAATAACTGTCAACCGACGCTTCTGAGAAGATAATTTCTCTTCTCGATTTGAAATCAGAATCCACTCAAGAAGCACGAATACATTTCAGCACTTACGTCAGAACAAACTCATTCAAAATAACTATTCACCATTCAATTACTCAACTTCATAAATCTGTTCTCAAAAGCTTCAAATCCTAAAAGTTCCATAGTAAAATCCAAAGAAAAAGCTCTTGAATTTGCTTACAATTGGGAAGGTAACTCTGTTTGGATGAGCACAATTTCAAAACACACATCGTAGATGACGATGCACGATCGTTCATCGTCAGTATCCCTTAGAGCTGTGTAAATCGTTCATTTCAATTGATCGAATCGTTCAAGAATCGATTACCAAAATGATTCGATCATTTTAATCAATCGATCATTGCATCATTTTCATTCCACTCAATTCATTATTTCATACTGTTCCGATTCGATTTTTGATGTGTAAACATCTATGCCGGCCGGCGGTAGAGTGAAATAAAAACATGGACTTTTCTCTGTGCGACGCGACGTAACGATGTAGAGCATATTCTCGAAATGATTTGACATTTTGACACCTGTCAAATTAAAAGTGTTCTAATGGACCTAGAGAGCTGGTAACATGAGGTATAATTTCCACCTCCTAAATCGATTGGCGTACTCCGTTTCTCGATCCGTCCGCCGTAAAAAAAAATTGTTTTATATTTTGACACCTGTCAAATTAAATGTTCTAGTTGACCCAGAACGTCGGCCATGACACTGAGGTAATATCCACCTCCTAAATCGATTGGTGTACTACGTTTTCGATCCGCCGTATTAAAATTCTGGATAGTGCAAATTTTCGGGTTTGCAGTGGAGCTAGAAAGCTGGCCGTGACAGTACGTAAAAACAAACGTTGATGTTTACACATATTAGCATTGAAACCCGGCACTCAGACAATTTTTTTAATTCGGTTTCGATGAAATTCAATCTCCGAATTTGACGAATACTGTACCGATTTTGATCGAATCCAATATGATCCATATATCTTTTCTCCGATAAAATAAAGGGTTTTCCAATAAGAGGTGTTATTTTGATATTCAAAGAAAAATGGAATTTTTTGAGATAAATGATCGGATGTTTATTTAATTATAAAGAGGAAGATATGCCGTTAATAATGGAATACAACATCAGCCAAATGGCCGCCACGACCCCGCTTACAGGACCATATCCTTTTCATGAAATTTTCCATAGCCAAATCGCAAAGTGGCTGCCCTATGTCCTCGATAGCCTCACGAATTCCATCTTTGAGGTCTTGAATCGACGCTGGGCTGTTGGCGTAGACCTTATCTTTCACGTGGCACCAAAGGAAGAAGTCGCAAGGTGTTAAATCACAAGATCTCGGTGGCCAATTGTGATCACCTCTTCGAGAGATAACACGGTCCGGAAACTTTTCCCGTAAAAGATCGATGGTTTCATTGCTTGTGTGGCACGTAGCGCCGTCTTGTTGAAAGTAAACGTTGTCCAGATCAATACCATCCAATTCCGGCCATAAAAAATCATTAATCATCTCTCGATAGCGCAATCCATTGACCGTAACTGTTGCTCCAGCCTCATTTTCGAAAAAGTAAGGTCCAATGACCCCGCTGGACCATAAACCGCACCAAACAGTCACGCGTTGAGGATGGAGAGGCTTTCCAACAATAACTCTTGGGTTTTCCGAGCCGCAGATGCGACAGTTTTGCTTGTTGACGTAGCCTCCGAGGTGGAAATGGGCCTCATCAGTCAAGATGATTTTTCGATGAAATTCCGGATCATTTTCATGCATTTCAAGGACCCAATCAGCAAAGACACGACTTTGATTGTTGATGATCAGTCGGCTTGAGTTCTTGTGTTAACTGAACTTTATAAGCCTTAAGATCCAAGTCTTTATGCAAAATACGGTGTAATGGCGTTTGTGGAATGCCTAATTCCAAAGAACGACGAGGAATGGACAAACCTGGGTTTTCTTCAACACTTTGGGCTACAACAGCAATATTCTCAGTTGTTCTTGAGCGACGTGCACGGGTTTTATTCTTCACATCACTAACTTGTCCCAACAGCTCGAATTTGTCCACCAATTTCTGTATTGCGGTCCGACAAGGTGCTTCACGACGACCCAAAAATGTTTTAGTTTTACGAACCGTCTCTGCCAAATTTTCACCATTTTTATAGTGAATTTTAATAATATCAATGCGTTGTTGAAGCGTGTATGGTTCCATTTTTATTAATGGCGTAGTTTCTACTTGGCAAATGTCAAAAAATGACAGCTTCAAAAGTGACAGCTACCGAAATAGCGGGCTATTCAAAATAACACCTCTTATTGGAAAACCCTTTATATTAATAATTATTCAATAGAGATTGATATCGAAAATCGAGATTCATTGAAATGATTGAGATTGGGATGGAAAATCGAGAATCATCGAAATGATTGAGATTGGGATCGATTGAAACGAAAATTTGTGATTTCAATCATCAATACTTTTCGATGATCGGATCAAGAAAATCGAATCGTTCCTGATTGACCCAGCTCTAGCTTTCCCTTCAGCAGTAGGATACAGCGCAGAATTACAACAAATCATATAACTTATACGTAAGGCAGTGGCAATACAGTATAGGTAGATATTTCTTTTGCAAGCAAATACAAGGGCATTTAACCGAAACGACGATTCACGAATACAATGACAACATTTCAAAGTTGAGTAGAATTATTTAGCACTGTTCCATTGGATTTCAGAATGAGTAAATCCCTGAGTGAAACCAATTTAAAACGACATAAGATTATTGCCGGTTCAAATGTAAAACTTACTAAACACTAATAAATTACACTTTTGAAGCAAATTAGGTCGAAACTGGCTTTTGTTTTTTTTTTCAGATATTCAGACAAAACTACCAGGATCGGGCCAAATGTGGCTTTTTGTGTTCAAAAAGAAAGTTGCTCTATGGACTTGACATACCGATTATAACAGTTTTGATTTATAAAAGTACTGTTTAGTGTTTATGCGGCCCGCAGGGCCAAGAACCTCCGCCGGAGGACACACATAGTTGTTTTCAAGTCACCCGAAGCTCGTTAATGTACAGTGTACACCTACCTGGTGCTATAAATTGGTATTTTTCTACCCTCTTTCATTCAAAAAATATGTCGCAATATCATTTTCTTTGGTAGTGAGATGTTTTCTTAGTGATTGAGAATGCATTACACTAATCTATTGTTGTTGCTTTTGTCAGTTAATGCGTCCCTCCCATTGCTTTCTGCTAGCCTCATGTATGAACACTTATGTCAACTCGATTGTTTTCAAATTATTCCATAACTTAAAAAAAAATATCGGTTTCGTTGTTTGGAAAACATAGCTATACAAATTAGTTATTAGTTTAAGTAGTATAATTATTTTAACTTGGACACTGACATTGGAGACAAAAATAACTTTCAAAGTTACACATTCCGAAATAAATATAATAGATAAATACAAACCATCATTAAAATCTTTTTAAGTGATTACGAACAAAAAATTAAAATCCGAAGCGTACCCATGCGCATATAAATCGCTTAATTAACTTTGGAAAATAATTGTTTTCTTTAAGTTACAATAGTACCTATTTAAATATAGATGGATTAGTTTTAATAAAATATAACTTAATATAAGTATTTATTTATGGATTAAATATATATAAATATTTATTTATTTATCAAATGCTTATTGATTGATATTAAGTGTTGATGATAAATTGTATAGGTATAAGCAATTATTGCCAGACTATGTGAGTATTTTATTCATTTACATTGTATCAGAATAAGTTGAGTGGGCACCCTATAATGTGTGTCGGTAAAAGTTGGTTTCATCAATGTATAGGTTTATAGGCACTAACAAAACATTTTTAAGGCTACTAACATACTTAATTTGATCATTAAATATAATCCACCGATTTTCGACTAAAAATTATTTATCAAATTGCATTACGACCACGCATTTTAGATCGCAAATCAAAAATTATTTTTAGAAAATGAAATACATTAAAGTAGTTGCAATTTTATAATAAAGCAAGATTCATAATCTACGACAAAAAAGTGATACCCTAGGATTGTATGTAAAATTGTTAAATATCGTTACAAAAGTTTTTTTAAATAAAACAAAAACGGTGTTGAATATCAATGAAATTCTTTATTCCTGTGAAAGTACGTTTGATGCCATTATGTATGGTATCGGCCGATACTGCTGCAATTTCACGTTCGATATTCGTACGAAGTTCATCAATCGTCACTGGTTTGTTGGTATAGACCATAGACTTGACGTAGCCCCACAGGAAATAGTCTAACGGCGTCAAATCGCACGACTGAGGCGGCCAAGCGACTGGACCATTTCCTAAGATAACACGTTCTCCAAACTTGGTTTCCAATAAATTGATTGTGACATTCGCTGTACGGCTTGTGGCACCGTCCTGTTGGAACCACATGTCCTCCAAGTCCATATCATCCAATTGGGGCCAAAAATATTCGGTTATCATTGAACGGTAGCGATCCCCATTTACAGTAAGAAGTACGGCTCAATGACGCCGCCGGTCCATAAACCACACCAAACCGTAATTTTTTCGGGATGCAATGATGACTCAGGAAGTACGTGTGGATTGCTGCCTGACCAATACTGCATATTTTGTTTATTGACGAAGCCATTCAGCCAGAAATGAGCCTCACCGCCGAAGATGATTTTTAGCGCTCTTAATGTTGAGGCCACTGACTCCGAATTTCGGTAGTCAATTTTAATAACTTCGACTCGTTGTTGGCTCGTATATCTTTTTATCATGAAATGTCAAACTTTACTGAAGAGAAATGTCAAAAGAACGGCAAGAAATATGGCGTCGTTTGCTGTCCCTGTTGCTCTACTTTTGTAGCGTCCCTGTTGAAAAACCCTTTATTTGGATCAAGTTTCGATTTGTTGATGGCAATGTTTTGTATATTCTTTGAAAAACCGTTGCTCACAAATTTTTAGTGTGCATTACTGATATCAGTCAAAACTGTCAGTCATGATCGATGACTAATTTGCCTCCGTATTCAAGAAGAACCAACGCAATCTATGGCCGCGTTCGAGAGTAATTTATTGATAACTTTAAGGACTATTTGTTAAACTGTAACTCAGTTCGCCCACCGGTTAGGTAGAACCTTGAAACAAAAGTCCATATTGCTAATAGCGATCATTCTCTGAAATATCAGACTTTTCACCCTTTAAGAAGATATAAAGGGTGTTTTTTTAAGAGGTATAGAACTTTGAAATGGAATAAAACAAAGATGATTTTCTTAAATTGACATGAAATTTACTTTAATAGAAAGATAATCTTCTGTCATTAAAACATGATTTATGGCATATGACCGCCACGGCTGGTTCGGACGTAGTTTAATCTACAGGTCCAATTTTCTATGACTTTTTCCAACATTTGTGGCCGTATATCGGCAATAACGCGGCGAATGTTGTCCTCCAAGAATGGTCAATCGTTTCAGGCTTATCGGCGTAGAATAGCGACTTCACATATCCCTATACAGAAAATAGTCAAGCGGTGTTAAATCGCACGATCTTGGAGTTCAATTCACGGGTCCGTAACGTGAAACTATGCGGTTACCAAAGGTTTCCTTCAATAAATCAATGGTGTCACGAGCTGTGTGAAATGTTGTGCCGTCTTTTTGAAACCACAGCCAGTGGCGGATTTAGGTTTTCTGTCGCCCTAGGCCCGGTTGAGTACGTCGCCCCCTTATTTTTTTTTAACTAGATTCTTTTAATTGCCTTTATTCTTAATAGTTCTTGCAGAGCAGGTAGGTGCAGGAATATTTTGGAAACACAAATCAATAACAACCTTTGTAGGTGTGTATACATAATTATGTTGTGATTTACGAATATCTATTTTATAGACATACATAGCTGCGTGGGTCCGATTCCTATGGTGTATATGTAGAAAGTTTTTCATGATAAAATTGGATTAAAGCTCAGCACTACTAATAAAGAGGAGACTGATGATAGGCGGCTTGGCACCCCCTGAAACAGCTGTATCTCTAGCCAAATTATGGAATTATATATTAACAATTGGTGGTAGCACCTGTTGTTGTTGTTGTTCAAAAATGTATACATAGCTACATTATTTAGGAATAGAATAGGGTGATATTGATTTTTTTTAAATCTAGAAGTTCAAATCTGCTAAATAATCTTAAAAAATTTCTGTGTGTCAAGTTTAATAGAAATACATCAAGTAGATTTTGAATTAATTAATTCTCAACAAAAAAAAATTCAATTTAAATCAAAATAAATTAAAATTTTGGTATACAATTTATTTACAACTTTTTTAACAATGTCCATAAGAAATGATAAAAATCAGTTAATATGTTTTTGATAAAATTGGAAATAAAAAAAAAATGATCTATGGGAGATAAATTTGCATTTTTGGTATATTTTTTCATAAAATGGTAAAAAATTGTAAAAATTACTGAGTTTTTTTTTAACTTGTGGGAATGTTTTAAAAAAAAATGAGATTTTTATTATTTGCTAAAAAAAATGTACGGTATATACCGTTATTTTAGGTTAACAAAAAATGAAAAAAGCGTGTGGGGGAATGCCAAAAAAACCACAAAACGTTTACAGAAAATCGACCCACTCGTTTAGACTGCAATATAAAGAAAAGACAAACGGACAGAACTGCGAGACCCATTTTTTTCGACTTTGCTATAATCGTTATGTCAAAATCTCGAGTTCAATTTTTTTTACGAATCTATAACTTGCCATAATGTACCTATACATCACAAGTAAAAATATTCCTACATGCAATGGATTTTTTCTTACATGTTCTTGTTCATATTGCTTGGAGATGGAAGTTGCAAAAACACTAGAAAAAATAAATTCAACTACAAACTTATTGCTTATTTTTGTTTAAAAAACGCAAAACAGACCTTTT
Organism: Leucozona laternaria; assembly: GCA_932273885.2. Classification (NCBI taxonomy): domain Eukaryota; kingdom Metazoa; phylum Arthropoda; class Insecta; order Diptera; family Syrphidae; genus Leucozona; species Leucozona laternaria. Next base: position 179,344,626 of record OW026366.1, on the reverse strand, counting down.
TTCGAAGATTTAAATATGAAAACCTATGAACATATTATGGTTTGTATTATTATACCTAATATGTATAAAAAAAAACTCTCAAAAAATAATTTAAAAAAAATAAAAGTTGTGTAGGCTCGCACTACCTCACAACAAAATTCCACATGTTGATAAAATAAATTGCAATTTTGAATGTGCAAATCATTTTTTTTTTTTTGAAAGTTCAAACTTAATTGATTTACTGCCCATTTTGAGAATCAATTATTTTTCAGCGCCCCCAAAGAGCAAGATAAAAAGTACAAAATATTGTTTTGTCATTTTTGCAATAAAATTGAACTTTCTCAACAAATTATCCATAGTCCTCCTAAACTACTTTTTCACTACAAAATATTCTCAGGTCTGTTGCCGCCCCCATGTGGCCCATTAGCACCCACAAGCATCACCGCTCACTTTGAGAATCAATTAATTTTCTGCGCCCCCAAAGATTTTGCCGCCCTAGGCCTGGGCCTCACGGGCCTAAGCCTAAATCCAGCACTGGCCACAGCTCCTCCACATCATGATGAACGAAAAAGTCAGTAATGATAACTCTATAACGGTCACCATTGACTGTAACGTTCTGGCCAGCATCGTTTTTAAGGAAATACGGACCAATTATTCCACCAAACCATAAAGCACACCAAACAGTCAGTTTTTGTGGATGTAACGGTGTCTCAACATACACTTGAGGATTATCATCACTCCAAATACGGCAGTTTTGTTTAATGACGTATCCACCAAAAGTGTGCTTCATCGCTAAACAAAATTCGCTTCATTCGGGATCAACGGCAATCTTGTTGACAAAATGGCCACCAGTCGAAATAGTGTTGCCAACTTAAAGTTCTATATCTTTAAAAAAATATCCGTTATAGAGTTTAAAACATATATAGAGAACATTTCTGTCGAAAAATATTGCGAATAAGAACTTGCGCAAATATTTGAACTCTGTATTGATTTGGTCGGTTTCCGGAAATTACCTAGTAAAGTGAAGATCTAATGTCGCACTTCTGATATAAAGGGTTTTCCAATAAGAGGTGTGATTTTGAATAGCCCGCTATTTCGGTAGCTGTCACTTTTGAAGCTGTCATTTTTTGACATTTGACAAGTAGAAACTACGCCATTAATAAAAATGGAACGAAATTATTAAAATTCACTATAAAAATGGTGAAAATTTGGCAGAGACGGTTCGTAAAACTAAAACATTTTTGGGTCGTCGTGAAGCACCTTGTCGGACCGCAATACAGAAATTGGTGGACAAATTCGAGCTGTCGGGACAAGTTTGTGATGTGAAAAATAAAACCCGTGCACGTCGCTCAAGAACAACTGAGAATATTGCTGTTGTAGCCCAAAGTGTTGAAGAAAACCCAGGTTTGTCCATTCCTCATCGTTCTTTGGAATTAGGCATTCCACAAACGTCATTACACCGTATTTTGCATAAAGACTTGGGTCTTAAGGCTTATAAAGTTCAGTTAACACAAGAACTCAAGCCGGCTGATCATCAACAACGTCGTGTCTTTGCTGATTGGGTCCTTGAAATGCATGAAAATGATCCGGAATTTCATCGAAAAATCATCTTGACTGATGAGGCCCATTTCCACCTCGGAGGCTACGTCAACAAGCAAAACTGTCGCATCTGGGGCTCGGAAAACCCAAGAGTTATTGTTGAAAAGCCTCTCCATCCTCAACGCGTGACTGTTTGGTGCGGTTTATGGTCCAGCGGGGTCATTGGACCTTACTTTTTCGAAAATGAGGCTGGAGCAACAGTTACGGTCAATGGATTGCGCTATCGAGGGATGATTAATGATTTTTTATGGCCGGAATTGGATGGTATTGATCTGGACAACGTTTACTTTCAACAAGACGGCGCTACGTGCCACAAAAGCAATGAAACCATCGATCTTTTACGGGAAAAGTTTCCGGACCGTGTTTTCTCTCGAAGAGGTGATCACAATTGGCCACCGAGATCTTGTGATTTAACACCTTGCGACTTCTTCCTTTGGGGCCACGTGAAAGATAAGGTCTACGCCAACAGCCCAGCGTCGATTCAAGACCTCAAAGATGGAATTCGTGAGGCTATCGAGGACATAGGGCAGCCACTTTGCGATTTGGTTATGAAAAATTTCATGAAAAGGATATGGTCCTGTAAGCGTGGTCGTGGCGGCCATTTGGCTGATGCTGTGTTCCATTATTAACGGCATACCTTCCTCTTTATAATGAAATAAACATCCGATCATTTATCTCAAAAAATGCCATTTTTCTTTGAATATCAAAATAACACCTCTTATTGGAAAACCCTTTAGTTACAGGAATAATAAGTGAAAGTTCAGATGATTCTTTTGATTCCGATTAATTTTACCTTTTAGTCATGTTCGTTTTTATGTTTTGTAAACAGGCTGATGTTAAGGTGTTAGCATGATACTTGTTAACAATTTACTAATTTTAAGGCTCTTTACTCAAATGTTCTTAGTTTTAAACACTTTTTAACTAAAATCATACTATTTAAAAATGCTGAAGCGCGATACTAAATTGCCTAAAATTTTGCGCCAGTAGTTACGTTTAAATATAAAATTAATGGCCAATTTCATAAAGCCCTTTCAGCTGTTTCACAGGCTTTTAAATATTTAAATGACTATTGTTCCATACAAAATACGTCATTTAAAAATTTAAAAGCCTGTTAAATATTTTTGAAACCGAACATAAATGTTTTTAATTCATTTTCCAACAATAATATGAATGAAAATATTTTTTAGCAACAAATTTAGCATTTGACCTCTGTGTTCACCACCCGCTTAAAAGGGAGGAACAATTTACTTAAAAATATACCAAAAAATATTAAAAAACAAAGGAAATACTTAAAATCTTATGTTATAGCTTTTTTTAAAGTCAAAAATCCGTGTTTTAAATTTTTTCCTAACTCAAGTTGTTTTATTGAATAGTTTTTGAAAAACTAATTTTCTAATTCAAATTTTTGAAGAAAAAAAAAAAGTTTTCTTGTTTCGATTTCGACTCAACCTGCTCTCTATACCTTTGTCCCATCTTATGCAAAACACCACTGGTATTATAAATTTGGGGTAACTCTCATATAAAAATTAAACTATCTCAAAGGTCAGTAACGGGGCAAATATGGTCAACTAGTTTCCCACATATGTGGTGCTTACTGCTTAAATTACGGAGCCTTCTCCCCATGAAGCTCAAGAATCTTTAAAATATAGGATAAACCGCTTTTGATAAATTTTGAAAACAAAAAGGAAGAGGAAAAACTAATTTGAATTTATCAATATTTTTTTCCTTGAATTCGTGTGACGTATGCCGGAGAGAATTTATGGGTACGAATAGACAAACCCTTAATATTAATTCCAGAGATTTATCTCTCCGATATCCTTTTGAATTTCTTGGAATGCTATAAATAACATCCTCAGCGGATAAGGATGCAATAACGTCATATCATTATTGGAAGGATGAAAATGCAGTCATAATCCGGTCACTGATGCAGACGGCAGTAATGAATTTTTCTACTAGGTATCTGAAATGCTAAACCAAGCCCTATTTTATGACTTTAATCCTTTACTCTCTGATGGGTGCGGAAGCGGATGAATATAGTGTCTGATCCGCAATGAATCCATTTTAATTGGTTACATTTTTTTTTTTTTTTATTTTTTAAATTGCCACGTTTATTTGCTGTTGATTCATTTTGTGTTTGAAAAAGGATATCTCTCTTGCGTGATTAAAATATTGAACTTCTATATCGTGGTGTCTGTGATGTCTGTTGGTCGTTCACTTATCTGTAAATCTATATCTTTGACTTTAATTTACTTTTAATTGTTTTTATTAGGGGTAGTTGCTGTTAATAGGGTTTGTTGAATTATTGTTCTAAGTAACTGAATTTGTTTTTTTTTTTATCTTTTCAGGCTATTCCCCCCGCAGCATATCAGTGTCGATCTAAATTGCTTTCGTGTTGAATTGCATGTTTTAATCGAATTAATTTAACAAAACAACAACAAAATAATAGAAAACAGAAAACTTCACCGAATCAACACCCGGAGAGGGTGAGACAAACAACAAGACAAGAAGTTTAACCGCGCGGCGTTTTCAAGATGTATGGAATGCTATTGGAAAGTGTTCAGCATTACGTGCAGGTAAGCACGCGACAATTGAAATTGAAATGATGAGTGAGTGGTAGATAAGTTTATTTGTCTTTGAAATTCATTTTTTTTTTAATTTGCGTGTGTTTTTCAAAATGGGTCTACAGCTGATTAAGGCCAAATAACATTATTTGAATAATGAAGATCTACCTATACCTAAAGCTATATCTATAATTAAGTTTTAGAATGAAGATAAATTATATCTGTCTTTTGTTTGCGTATTTTGGTTAAAGGGTATGCAAATTAGTTTATTTATCTACTGAGACCTTCTTTGGGGATGTTTATTGATAAGTCGTTATAAACATTAATATTGTTTTAGAAAACAATAAATATGACTGGCATAATGAACAGGTATGGCAAACACAATCAATATACCTACTGTGTAGGAGTTTATGGAGTGCGAGTTTATGTTATTATTATCGACAAATACAGTAAAACCTGCTTATTGAAAATATGTTGCTCCTGCAAAATACGATAGCTGCAAAAGAAGAGCGATTGTTCAGGAGAAAATGATAACATAGGGCCAAACTTCAAATAATTCCGACAGAGCAAAGTTTTGGCAAATGTAATGTAATGTAATGTCAGTACAAGGTGGCACAAAAGTCATCAGCCGATCGATAAATTTGGCCCCAAATGGTCATCATTCTGGCGGTACCCACTTAGTCGATATAAATCTCTCGACTTAATGGAAACAAAATCCAAAAGCAGAAGCAAAAACATGCGTAAATGTAACAATATCAATTGTTTATTGTTTTATCGATGAAATTTTCATGCGTGATATTTAGGTAATGAGATGACAAATTAATAAATCCTGTTACGCCCCTTTTTTTAAAAAATGAATACTTATAAAATAGTACAAATATAATATTTATTTAAGAAAATCAACTTAAGAAAATAACTATGAAGCAGTCTTAGTACCATAAATTCGAAACACCTTACCGAATTCAATGAAATTTAAAACATGATAAAGTGTAGTACCTACCTTTAAGGAATGATGACATAAAACTTCCTTCCGGACAGTGACACACCCATACAAAGTTAATCTCATACTTCGGATCCTGTATAGTTCATAAAGCTGTATTCAGACTGGAGGTGGAGGTGGAAGGAGTTGCTGATGTTTGTTATATGTTTTTACTTTAACATTGTCTACACCAACGAAACAGTGAAAAAAGCCTTCCTGATCTCGGAGGAAAAGCTTTCTATCATTATACTGTTGACTTAAGGATTCCACCACTGTATTGCTTTGTTAGGCATCCTAGATAGGCAAAAGAAGATATTAAAATTTGTTCCCACTTCACATTGTTGGAACCAAAGATACTCAATATAAAGAAGAGAATGTTTCGTACGTTTCACCCTCCAAAATCCATTTTTGTCTACATTATTGCTTTTGTAATTTCATCTCGTGTCGAAGAACAGATGTGAACTGCAACTATCGGGTTTTTCAATAAGAGCGCTACAAAAGTTTTTTTTAAATAAAACAAAAACGGTGTTGGATATCAATGAAATTCTTTATTCCTGTGAAAGTACGTTTGATGCCATTATGTATGGAACTCGATTTCTTTTGCATGGCCACCACGGGCACGCTTGCAGAAGTCCAGACGCTGAACACAATTTTCGACGGTTTTCAAGCATAAATCGGCCGATACTGCTGCAATTTCACGTTCGATATTCGTACGAAGTTCATCAATCGTCGCTGGCTTGTTGGCATAGACCATAGACTTGATGTAGGCCCACAGGAAATAGTCTAACGGAGTCAAATCGCACGACCGAGGCGGCCAAGCGACTGGACCATTTCGTGAGACAACACGTTCTCCAAACTTGGTTTCCAATAAATTGATTGTGACGTCTGTTGGAACCCCATGTCCTCCAAGTCCATATCATCCAATTGGGGCCAAAAATATTCGGTTATCATTGAACGGTAGCAGTCCCCATTCACAGTAACGTGCCGGTCTTGATCATCACGGAAGAAGTACGGCCCAATGACGCCGCCGGCCCATAAACCATACCAAACCGTAATTTTTTCGGGATGCAATGATGACTCTTGGAGTACCTGTGGATTGCTGCCTGACCAATATCGCCTATTTCGTTTATTGACGAAGCTATTCAGCCAGAAATTAGCCTCATCGCTGACGATGATTTCTCGATGAAAATCCGAATCATTTTCAAGTTGTTGCTCAGCCCAATTCACGAACATACGACGCTTTTGGTGTTCAAGCGGCTTCAGTTCTTGCGTCAATTTAATCTTGTAAGGATGTAGGCCAAGATCTTTTCGCAGAATTTGCCACAACGACGTCACAGAGATGCCCAACGCTTGAGAACGACGTGTGAGAGACACATTTGGGCTTTCTGCAACTGAAGCCTCAGCGGCAGCAATATTCTCGACACTACGGGCACTTCCTTGTCTCACTGGGACGGAAACATTTTGTACTGTGCCTGTGGATTCAAAAGTTTTCCTATAGACGCTCCATTGTTGATCTGCTAGGTAGATTATGACGACCATAAATTGGACGTAGCGCTCTTAACGTTGAGGCCACTGACTCCGAATCCCCATTCACAGTAACGTGCCGGTAGTAAATTTTAATAATTTCGACTCGTTGTTGGCTCGTTTATCTTTCCATCATGAAATGGCAAACCTTACTGAAGAGAAATGTTAAAAGAGCGGCAAGAAATATGGCGTCGTTTGCTGTCCCTGTTGCTCTACTTTTGTAGCGTCCCTGTTGAAAAACCCTTTACAATTTAACAGGGTGTGTGACGATCCCTACTGTCTATGTGCGATACATTTACATTTTGTATCTGCAAACTGACATTTCAGGCTTGTAGGCAAATTGAAATGGTAAGCGTGGATTCTCATCTTCATATGGATAATCCCTGGGCGCAACACTCTTGACAAGTTAACTGAAGTTCACACACGATTTCCAATATTTTGACTTTAGGTTTTTACTTGAGTTGTGGCCCAAATCTTAAGTACTTATATACACTTATCGAAGTTACCATTTTTGTAAATTTGGAAAATCTATTTTTTCAACTCGGAACAAGTGTGTGTGGGAGGGAGGGGTGTTTGTAAAAAAATACTACAGATTTATTCATATCTTATTTGTTTACTATATTGTAGGGACTCAAGCGTTTATCAATGCTTTTGGTACTTTCGCCATTATGTCAATGACCTCTTCGAAATTCATCTCAAAATCCCTATATATATCCAGTAATATCAACCCATTTAATAGCTTCCCACCAGTCTTGTTGATTTGATACGTTTTTAATCAGCGAAGACAAGAGAAAGAACGTAATGTCGTTTTCGTTTGGATTTCAGAACTGTTCCATTCCTATAAAAAATGGGAAATTTGGAGTAAAAGGAGTGAAAAAGGAGTAGCTCCGAACGTCCACTCGAAAACGACATAAGAAATAAATAGTTATTGTTACTTGAACCACATCGTCATCTCGGCTGAAAAATCGTCAGTAGATCCTTTACTGTCATTTGGTTATTCTTTTGCGAATGTGTTAACAGTATTTCTTCTGTATCTAGCTCAGAACACTTTTCAATCAGAATATTTAAACCCTCAAAGCCTGCTGGGCGCGTTTGAGTATAAGTTTTTCTCAAAATCTATTGCTCTTACGATAAAAACTTGTATATAATCTTTTCTGTGCCAAACAAAAAGAAGCCCTCCATCAAATTTCAGTTATGTCGGAATTTTTTCAATTTGAAAATTGGAATCCGAAAGTCCAATAAATTTTTTTCTTGCGTTTAATTCATTTTCAACAAATATACACTCGTGGGTCGTTTATATACAGTCTTGAGTAAGGTATCCTGCTAACTTGACGTCTAATTGTTTGGAATCTAAAAGTGCGATTAATTTTTCTTTTGAGAAACTAATTTGCAATTAACTAGCAGCTAATTGCTACTTATTTCTTAATATGAATTCTCGGAAGTGCCCATTAACTTTATACACCTACATGATTTTAAAGCATCCATTGTAAACCATTGTAAACTATTATCACTGAATGTTTTAATTGTTAACTTTATGATGCCGTTGTGTCGGAATCAATTTTTTGTTTTACTAAAATAATCGTGAGCTCTATTTTTGCATAGAAATAATAACTGATTTATCTTTTTAACCGTCTCAAAACTAACATCTTAAATGTTCAATAATAGAAGTTTTCAATGAAAGCTTAAACTGGCGCCCAAGCGGTTTTTATTGTATAGGGTTTTTTCAATAAGAGCGAAAACCCTTTACTTGGTCGAAAGCGTAGTAGCAGTCATTTGTATAGTAAATGACAATTGAATATGTTTGAAGTGAGTGATTGTCAATTGACGCAACAATAAATTGTGAAGGATGGAAAGGTTTAATACAGAGTGGGGTGACTTAAAGGTATTGAAAAATCCATATAATCCGTTTATGGTATCATTATTATGTAACTGTACAAGGAACAGGTAACAAATTATCTGAATTTAAAAGGTATTACTAATTTTTGGCTTACAGAAGTTTGCATTTTGTCTTGAAAATTAAAGAAATTTCCTTTGCGGTAAATTAATCGTATGAAAGTAATTAATATTATTAAGTTTAATGTTTAGCTGAGAATTTAAAAATCTGGGGCCTGTACCACAAAACTACAAGCATTGCACAAGAGATAGATTTTAAAGGTTTGTGAAGCACGAAACTATAAGTTAACTTGTACTTAACAACTGTACAAACAAATCTTAACAATTAGGAAATTGACAATTTCCCACTGTTCTGTACTATAAAGCTACAAGTGTAATTGAAATCTAACTAATCATTGTTAAATAGTTAAAAAAACATAACGTGCGAATTGAAAAATTTTAAGTGGTTTCAAGATAGATTTTAAAGGCTTTATAAACAAATTCCAATTTTGTTCTAACATAAAAATAGTACGTATGTATATTAAAAAAATATTTGACCACACATTTAGAACAAAATAAAATTTTTAACTGGATAATAAATTATTTAGTGTAGTGTTGCATAACTCATTTTTTTCAGAATAATTTGTTATGTTTAATATTAAATAGAATTTTGTTTTTAATAATTGGTTTAGCATTTTTTAGAATAAATGGTTTTCAATCTGGCAATACTTTTTTCGGAGTTGTTTTTTTTGACAGCTGTCACTTGATTTATGCTCAGTTTGGTTTGCCATTTCATAATTAAAAGACTTATACTTGAACAACGATGGCAAATCGTGCAAATTTATTACCATAATAATGGTTTGGTTCGCGCGACGCACGGCGCGCTGCGTTAAATATTCGATCGACATAAAAGCAAAATCGCATAAATTCGAGCAACCATGGATCGGTTTCGCACCACTTTTACTTTAGTGGATAATACGCATCCTCAGAGACGCCGCGCCGTACAGTGCGCACCGGAGACGCTATATTGCTGCTGCCGAATGAGTCCATCGCATCAACAATTGGAGCTGTCGAAAATGGGGCCTCTCGGCTGGAATTTATTCGAGCCGGCAGCGGCGGCCATTTGCCAGAAATCATTTTTAAGATATAATGGCAAACCCTTATCTTTATAATAAAGCTAAATTCTTGGCCATAACAATAAATTATATGCGTTTTATTTCTTCTTGAAAACCACACGTCTGAAATAGATAGACACGTCTGTAGATTTTCCTAACTGACTGTAGAAATCTACTACGTTTTTATTAGAGTGTTATTCCTTGCCAAAGAAAAATTAAAAAAATCCACCAAAATAACTCATATTTTACCGCGGATGTTGACGAGCACCCTTAACCTTAGCCACTACACTTTCTCATTTGTCGTAGCATTGTCTAGCCGTGTTGAGGTGAATTGTACAACTGAATAGTATAATACACAAAGAGGGAAATTTACAAAGTTGACAAATGTAGCAATTTTCTTTGTGGTACAGAAATAATAGTTACTTGTTAAGTCTACATAGTTTACAATTGCTTGTACAATAGCTAAATTGTAGTTTTGTGGTAGAGGCCCCTGATATCAAAATCACGAGCCTTTTCAGAAAATACATTTCTAGTATCGTATAGTTCTCGTGCAGACTTAAAAAATCTAATGTAAAAGGTCATTTCAGCGGTATATAAAAAAGGGTGATATATAGAGTTGATTTTACTTAGTTAACTAGACGATTCGGAATATACGAAATAGTACTAGAATGGAAAACAAACTTATTAAAGGTATATTTTCTTCCAATCGTTATAGAGGGGTCATAAGTAAAGTTTTCGAAGGCCGAGAACTTAACTGGAATCGCCATCTTATTTTTCATCTTTTGACTTAAATTTTAATTCTCTACAACTTTGGTCATAACAATTTCTTGACAGCGATTGATATTTTTCGTCTCCGATACAATTCACAAATAAAATAAAGCTTACTTCCGTTTATTACTTCGTTTATTTGAACTTATGAATGAGGATTAACAAACCTTTTGAAATTCTACAATTTTAGACATATCAACTTTTTGATTTAAGCCTAGTACGTTGCTGATGCGCAACGATATTTTCCTGGTCTCCAACACGACAGCCAAATGCGTACGGATACCACATCGAAAAACTACCCGAACTAAACGCAAAACAATCAAAGGAATCCATGTTGTAATGAATGAAATAACAAATACAACACGAATACAACTTAAATGTCACTATTCGTCACAGACAATTAATTCTGTGCGAAAAAAATATGCACGACTTGACCGCACGAACTTGCTCTAGTGGCTAACAATGGTGTGTAACCCTAACCACACATTAAAGCTGCATGGCATTATGTACATATATATGTAATGAGAAAACATTAAAAGAGTCAAAAAAAAAAACACTAAAAAAATGACAATGTTTTTTTTTAACTTTTTTTTAACTACATATTAAGAAGCACCAGATTGCAAAATAATAACAAAATCGGTCTAACCATGGCAAAGATGTGCAGAAATAACCCAAAAATAAAACCATTTTCTCAAAAAACGTGGAATACCTAATTTTTTGAGAAATACCTGAAACGCAGTTTTGTTAAAATTGACTTGCAGGTACGAAATTTAATCAAAATCGTAAGAGCTGTTTTTGAGAAAATTTTAAATGTCAGCTACCCGTTCTAGATGAGCTAAAACAAAAACTCGAATTTATCCTCCAGGGAATCACATAAAAATGCTCTGTACCAAATTTGAACCAAATCGGTCGACCCGCTTAGGCTCTAGCTCAAATAACAGTGGACGCCCAGACGCACAAACGCACAGACGCACAAACGCACAGACGCACAGACGCATTGACCGACGGCATGACGAAACCTACTTTTTGGTAGTCTCGATTATCGTAGTATTAGTTTTGATTACAACCTCAATTTATTTTCTATACACGATACACGACATGAGACATATCCAAATAACTTTTATGTTTATGGAAAAACCCTGGTCTGTTCTATCCTATTCTTGTAATACTCGCATGTAAAAATCTCTATTGTTTTATTCGATATGCGTCTATTTATTTTCAAATCTCCACCCAATCATTTAATTGAGTGTATCAGTGGAGTGAGTGTTATACGAAATGATGTTCTCTACTTATCAAATTGCATTTTCGTAAAATTTCCGATACCATCTGATGAATCGGAAATTGTTTTGTGACTACATTATATTTAGAGACTGTAAGCAATGGGAAGTGTTTCCGAAATGGGTACAAGAAAAGTATTTATGTGTATGTGATGGTGAAAAAATTCCACAACATTGAATTTGATATTCCCATTTCCCATCCCTTGTGGTACCTTCCTACATACATCCTGTTTGTCATCAATGGCCATAACCACGTGTGGTACCTATCCATAGATTCCTTTTTATATAAAATTCTTTTTCTTCATAAAGGTGTCTACCTTTTTCTTTTTATCTTTACGTTGACAATCCAGAACATAGTTTTTTTGTATATGAAAGACCTGATTTTGTACCTACGTTTTCGAAGAAAAAAAACAATTTGTTCCAATAATTTGGCTTGTATCACTCAACTTCTTTAATCTTGAATTATTAAGAAATAAAGTACAAGACTGGGTCACACGTACTTCCAAAATGGAACTCTATTCAAAAGTTATTACTATTATTATTAAAAGCTCTTTGTTGCCATATTAAATTTAATTTTAAAACATAACTTAAATATAATTACTTATACAGTGGTGGAAAACTAATTAGAAACGATGAGAAAAAAAAGACCATTTTTTGTCTCGTCTCTTAATAAACAAATAACAATACAATTGCGAAACACTCAGTCGATGTTTGTTTATCAATGTCAAATTCATATAACCGAAAATTTCACAAATTTTTCGCGTGCATTGAGTCAGGTAGTGAATTTTATTGGAAATATAATTAGAAACGATCATTCAATTTTAAAAATAAATTCATATTTCGTAAGTGTTGTCTTGGGGAAAGTTTTTTTTTTATTTTTAAAGGGTTTTATTTAAAAATTCAGAAAAAAATGGGTAAAAATAAGAGCTGTACACCTGAAATCCGGTAACTAATCGTCCAAAAGTACTGCAAACAGAATTGCTCAATGGGAGCAATTGCAAAGGAGCTAATGTGCTCTAAAAAGATGGTGCATGGTGCAATAAAAGTGAACGCAGAGACTGGGAGCTTTAAAAACCCCGAAAGAAAAATAAAGAGGTAAGAAAACAACACCGAAAGAGGATCGCCTCATCTGCCGGCAGAGTAACTGGCTGAACACAATAGAAGCGCGTTCGAACGCGCGTTCGCACCTGTCAAAGTTAAAATACGTGAAATTTCGTTAAAGTGAATACAATGGAGACGCAACCGCGAACGCGACTCTGGGAGTTAAATAAGTTTTAATAATCACGCGCGTGCGAACGCGCGATCGAACGCTCGTCTATTGTGTTCAGCCAGTAAGGCTAATCCTCTTGCCACCAGTAAGGATATTCTTGCAGCCGTTTCATTCCAAGTGCGTCAGGAAATAACAGCAAGAACAGTAAGGAATCGGCTTTTAGAAGCAGGTTTGCGGGGATGCATTGCTTGCAAAAAACCATGCGTGTCAAAAAAAAAATCTGAAACGTCGCGTCGGTTGGAGTTTGCAAGATTACATTTAAACAATAATAATAAATTAAAAACACACATTAAATTGAGTTTTCCGTTTTTTCAAAACAACAAATTTTTTATTGAGTCAAAATAAATTTAGGATGCATTTCAAGCAGTTTACTGTCCATCATCAGCAACACGACTTAATATAAATTGGTTTCTGTATATAAATATACAACAGCAAAGTAATACACATCATCAACGTCGTCGTCAGCGGCAACAGCAGCAGAATCAGCATCATCATCATCATCATCACGGAGAAAGAACAAGAAGGTAAAGCGGAGAACCCCAACGGGAGAAAAGTTCAATTTTTCCTTTTGCACAGCACAGGTAGTGTTAGACCCACAAGTATTTGGAGATTGCAATATCAATGCAGCAAGAACAAATCAGACTGTATGTTGCCTTTGTCCAAGTTCAAAGCGGTGTTATCTTTGTATATATATATACTTTCATATGCGTCTAACTTTCTATCGTCTTTAACGCACTTCACAAGGTGTATTTCACTAGTAGACAAAGGCAAATGTTGTTTTTCGAGTATATGTGATGCGAAGGCAGATTTCTTTGGCTCGTTATTTGTGACGTATTTGTGTTCACTGTACCTCTTTTTTATTGCACGCTTGGTTTGTCCATAATATTTTCTTTGGCAAACTCCGCAAGAAATTTGGTAAATCCGAGCTTCGTCCAATGAATCTGTTTTATCTTTTGGTGTTATTAGATGATTTTTTAGTTTATACGGGTTCGAAAACACAATTTCCATATCATGCCTGCGAAAAACAGTTTTAAGGCCGTTAGTGATATTTGGAGCAAAAGTCATAGAAACACGCTTCAAATCACTATTTTTATCTATTTTTCTGTTTTGGCCAAACAGAGTCGATTGATTTATGTTTGTCTGTTTTTGTGCATGTTTCCGAATGATTTTATTTATGATTTGTTCACTGTAGCCATTTATTCTCGCTGCTTTTTGTAAATATATACTCGGGCTCTTTGATGTAGTTTGGCAACGAAAGAGGTAAACTAACCAAACGATGTGCGAGTGAGTGAAACGCAGCTAATTTGTGCTGGATTGGTGCATAAGAATCACTAGGAATATATCGAAGAGTGCTCGTTGGTTTGTGGTGAACAGCAATTTCGATGTTGTTAGAGTTTCTTTCCAAAATCAGGTCTAAAAACGTTAACTTCTTTTCGTTCTCTATGTCACATGTAAAATTGATCTCGGGATACTGTTCATTTAACATCTCCAACGTGGTGTTAAGGTCACTCCTTTTAATTATGGCGAAAATGTCATTAACATAACGGTGCCAAATTCTTGGTAACATATCCCTTGATTGCAGGTCCATTTCAAATTTTGACATAAAAACCTCGGCTATCAATGGAGATAACGGGTTTCCCATACTGGTGCCAGAATCTATTTTGAAATACCGGTCTCTAAACACAAAATAGTTGGTGTTCATGCACATTTCTGCTGCTCGCATGTTTAGTTTTCGTATATCGTTTCATTTGTTTTATTGCAAGATTACATCTAAAAAAACCACTCTCATTTTGGAAAAAGTTGTTCTGGAGCGACGAATCCAAGTTTAACATCTTCGGATCGGATGGCAAACGTTACGTGCGACGGCCAACTAATAAAGAACTTGATCCAAAATATACAATCAAGACCATTAGGCTTCACGTGTTGTGAAGTGTTGGTTTGAGCAGGAAAATATTGAAGTTTTGAAGTGACCAGCTTAAAGTCCAGATCTCAACCCAATTGAGAACTTGTGGGCAGATGTGGAAAGAGCTTTGGAGAGCAAAAAGGCAACAAATGCATCCGATTTGTTCAAAAATATCGAGGAGGCATGGAAGAACATTCCATTGAAAAGATGCCAGGACTTGGTGGAAAGTTTACCGAGGCGCTGTGAAGCAGTCATCAAAAACAAGGGTTATCCAACCAAATATTAAGACTTGGTAACGAGCAAAAGCCAAAAAATTATTTTTTTCAAAGATAACATGAAAATAATACAATCGTTTCTAATTATATTTCCATAAGAAAATTTTATTTTTTATAATATGTAATACGTAATTTGTTTTTGTATTAGAATATTTTTTTTTTTTTTTTTTTTTGAAATATGCAGTTTAAACTATGAGAAATGCAATGAAATAAAAAAATATGTCGTTATAACTTATAAAAATTGAATTATATGCCTTAGTTCGAAAAAAAAGAGTTTGTTTCTAATTAATTTTCCACCACTGTATACAAATTCACATTGATTCTTTTAAAAAATTACTTATGTTTACAAAAAGTTATTTCTGTAATAGTTGTTTATTTTTATTAAAAGGGATTATGCTTTAATCCCTAATAATGTCCATAAATTCCTGTTTTTTGAGTCATTGTACCAATTGGAGTTGAATTGATTTAAGTCGTCTTCCCATCTTTTCCTTGGCCGTCCGAGAGGTTTCGTACCATCTGGATTCCATTTTGTTGATACTTTTGTCTAGCGTTGATCTTGTAACCTCGATCTACCTCCTGCCCATCTCCATTTTAATTGTTTTGCTGTTTTTACTATGTCGGTAATGTTTGTTCGTCTTCTCGTTTCTTCGTTCGGTATTCTTTGTATAATTCTAATATTTAGGAGTTTCCCTTCCATCTTCGTTTGGCAAATCCTCAATTTGTCAAGAAAATGTGACTTAAGTCCAATGGTTTGAAGTCCATATGTCATGACTGGTAATATTGTCGAGTCGTCAAATATTTTTTCTGGTGTTGTTGCTCAAGTTGCTGTCAATTTACTCCTCCCTTAGATTGTACTTATACTCCAATTTCCCTTGATTCCCCAATTTCATTAGATTAAGTTAGATTAAGTTTATTATTTATTGAAGTGTAAACGTGAACGTTCATGTGCAACGTTACGTCGTGCAACGTTACGGTGTGCAACGTTACGATCTGCATACTAGGATGGGTGCGTTCAGTGAAAAAAATCCTAAGATCCCCTTCAAGCAAAGAACAAGTCCGTTTTGGATCCGCGCACGTTGATGTTTACACATATTAACCGTGAGTCCCGGCACTCACACAATTTTTTTTAATTATTGTTTCTATTATAACTAGCTTGAATTAAGCGAACAGAATAAATTAAATTAAATTATTGTTTCCAGCTATTTGTTACACGTCTTCTTGCCTCCTTTTATTCTTGCTTATCGAATGATATAAGCTGGCTAAGTAGATATATTCATCGACATATTCTATTTCGTTGTTCTCTAGAATTATATCTCCTTTCGTGTGTTTTTGTCATTGCCTTTGTTTTGGTCAGGTTTGTCTGGAGTTCATATTTCTAACTCGTTGATTTAACATTGTTTGAATGTTGTTAGAGGTGTCTGGTATGAGAAAAATGTCATCTGCGAATCGTAAGTTGTTAAGGTTTAGTTTATATATTTTTATTCCATTGGTAATTATGTTTCCAATCCAGTTTTCGGAAAATGTCTTCCAGCATGGCTGAAAATAGAGATGGATCACCTTGACGTACTCCCCTGTTGATACGGAACTCTCTTCCTATTTTGTCAGTTTTTATTTTGGCGGTGTTGTTTTTATAGATGTTTTGAAGTGTGTTAATGTAAATCGGATGGATATTTTGGTTTTTCAGAGCTTTCCATATATACTTTTATTGTATCAAAGGCCTTGATTAAATCAATGAATAGAAGGTATAGTGGCTTTTTTTGTTATAGTCAGAGAAAGAGCGCAATGTACTTATCCTTCGTAGTATACCTTTCGTACTTTATTTACATATTTACAAATGTTTTTAATCGATTTAACTGAATTGCAATACTCTACATTTATATGTGCTTTGAACGTTTTTGACAATAGTAGCGAATATGGTACAACCCAACGATTATCAACTTCAATATTATTACTTCTTACTTTCAAAATGATCGATTTACCATTGTCTTCAGTTGATCGACGACGATACTGTGGATAACCATCATTACCTGTTATAGTTGCAGGAATTAAATCTCTCGGGTAACGTTTTGAGCATTTTTTTATCAGACATGCATGACGAATAAAAATTGTGAGCACCACATGGACCATGAATCATATTTTCAACGTCAAATAAGTCTGGATCTATACCTTTATCTGGTATTTCAGCTGAAATCACTTGATCAATTTGATCCGGTGTAATTTTATTGATTAGCCAAATCAAAATGTGTGCATGCGGCAATCCTCTCTTTTGCCATTCTATAGAGTACATCCAACAATGTTATATTTTACAATGAAATTCATTAGAGATTTTAACTTTTGTTTGAATACGCTAGCAGTAATATCATGGCAATCCGATGGCTTTTGTCCATTCAATAATAAAGCATTTATTTCATAACATTTTTGATAACATGTAAAAGTTATAAACAAATCTGGACGACCATATTTACGAACAATAGTCATTGCGTCTTGTGCGTATTCATACATGTGGCGTGGGCTACTTGTAGAAGTGGCTGGCAGAATAACCATTCTTCCTATTTCATTGATATTACCATCATTGTTGACAGCATCTCGTAGAAGAACACCTACTCTTCTGAACGTAATTTTGTTTGATTTAATCGAAGGTAAAGTAGTCGTTCACTTTCAATTTTTGCATACTCATATCAACAATTTATTGATGGGACGTCTAATCATTATCCTATATGAATGATAATTCATCGCACTAAATTTTTTTATCCATTTCCTCATCTGTAATAAAGAGAATAAAAGAAATAATGTAAAAGGTGAAAGTGAACTGCAGCAATTGAATTTGATTTTGTTTAATATGGGCATTTGTACAATTTAAATTTCCCATTAATCTATAGACACCAAAAACTTATTCAATAACTTTTACTTAATATTTTAAATTTATTTACTTGTTATTGGATTTTGAAGTTTTATATTGAAATGATATCCATCTTCACCTTCCCAAAATATAATTGAATATTGCAATGGGTCGTAAGATCTATGAGTTTCAGCCACACGTTGAATGTTATTATTTCTGCGGTGCAGAATGATATCCTTTGATTTAAATTCCTCTCCAACAAGAACTACTGCAACTTCATCAATTACTGGTGCATTGTATCTTCTTTCGTGTTCTCCAGCAGGTATTTTGTCTGCTCTGATTTGTAATTATCCGTAGGCATTTTTTCTATTGCCGTTGTAAATAATCGTATACCAGTTTGTTATGTACATGTAACAAATTTTGTAATGATTCGACAATTCCTGTTCTTGTTTCTGTTATTTTTGAACAACGTTGATTAACTTGTTCTTTTATGTTTCCAATAAAATAAATTTGTAGAAATTTGTGATCATTATCTTGTATAGGGGCAAAAGAGAGCCAGTAAGATGGTAAACTTGGCCTTGGACTTTAAATGTTGGCATGAAATGATCGTTAACAATTTTAGTTGCACCAAACGACGTCATTTGGAAACATGCATTGTAAAGGGTTTTTCAACAGGGACGCTACAAAAGTAGAGCAACAGGGACAACAAACGACGCCATATTTCTTGCCGCTCTTTTGACATTTCTCTTCCGTAAGGTTTGCCATTTCATGATGGAAAGATATACGAGCCAACAACGAGTCGAAGTTATTAAAATTTACTACCGAAATTCGGAGTCAGTAAAGTCAGTAAGAGCGCTACGTCCAATTTATGGTCGTCATAATCGTCCTAGCAGATCAACAATTGAGAGTCTAGTGGAAAAAATTGAATCCACAGGCACAGTACAAAATGTTCCCGTGCCAGTGAGACAAGGAAGTGCCCGTAGTGTCGAGAATATTGCTGCCGCTGAGGCTTCAGTTGCAGAAAGCCCAAATGTGTCTCTCACACGTCGTTCTCAAGCGTTGGGCATCTCTGTGACGTCGTTGTGGCGAATTTAGCGAAAAGATCTTGGCCTACCTTACAAGATTAAATTGACGCAAGAACTGAAGCCGCTTGACCACCAGAAGCGTCGTATTTTCGTGAATTGGGGAAAAATCATCTTCAGCGATGAGGCTCATTTCTGGCTGAATGGCTTCGTCAATAAACAAAATATGCGGTATTGGTCAGGCAGAAATCCACACGTCCTCCATGAGTCATAATTGCATCCCGAAAAAATTACGGTCTATTGTGGTTTATGGGCCGCCGGCGTCATTGGGCCGTACTTCTTCCGTGATGATCAAGACCGACACGTTACTGTGAATGGGGATCGCTACCGTTCAATGATAACAGAATATTTTTGGCCCCAATCGGATGATATGGACTTGGAGGACATGTGGTTCCAGCAGGACGGGCGCCACAAGCCACACAGCGAATGTCATAATCAATTTATTGGAAACCAAGTTTGGAGAACGTGTTTTCTCACGAAATGGCCCAGTCGCTTGGCCGCCTCGGTCGTGCGATTTGACACCGTTAGACTATTTGTGGGGCTACGTCAAGTCTATGGTCTATGCCAACAAGCCAGCGACGATTGATGAACTTCGTACGAATATCGAACGTGAAATTGCAGCAGTATCGGCCGATTTATGCTTGAAAACCGTCGAAAATTGGGTTTAGCGTCTGGACTTCTGCAAGCGTGCCCGTGGTGGCCATGCAAAAGACATTGAGTTCCACAATAATGGCATCAAACGTACTTTCACAGGAATAAAGAATTTTATTAATATCCAAAACCGTTTTTGTTTTATTTAAAAAAACTCTTGTAGCGCTCTTATTGAAAAACCCGATATTTTTTATATTAGCCAAAAAATGATTTGACTCTGTTGTAACACCTGAAATCAATGGACGACCATAATTTACATATACATACTTATGTATTTTTTAATTCAAAAACTCAGACAAACAATTTAATAACTCACTTACCTGAAACCAATGTTAATAATTATTCTGGTGGTGTTTAATTCTTGCAATTTAATTTTTCCATTCAAATGAGCAGCACATTCCAACACTTTCATTTTTAAATCTTAATGCATCACAATATGCAGCACATTCCAACACTTTCATTTTTAAATCTTAATGCATCACAATATGCACAAATTTTGTCCATGTTTCCAATAATTAGAAATTCAATGTTACTATAATTTATTTCATGATTGTATTCGAATGCAATTCGATTGAATTCTGACAAATTATGTCTATGATTTGTCTGCATATTTATCCGAATATTTAAATTTTGTATTTCACGATTTTCATCCGTTAAAATTTCTCTTGCTCGTTTTATTTTTTCTACGTTCATTTTCAATTCTTGTTTCTTTTTGTGCGTTTGTTTCATTTGAACGTGACTGTATATTTCTTACGCGCATTGATTCAATACGTTGTTCGTGGAATTCTTCATTTTCATTATTTAATTGTATTCTCAATTTTTTGATGTGTAAACATCTATGCTGGCGGTAGAGTGAAAAAAAACGTGAACGTTCGTGTGCAACGTTACGTCGTGCAACGTTACGGTATGCAACGTTACGATCTGCATACTAGGATGGGTGCGTTCAGTGAAAAAAATCTTAAGATCCCTTTCAAGCAAAAACAAGTCCGTTTTGGATCCGCGCACGTTGATGTTTACACATATTAACCGTGAGTCCCGGCACTCACACAATTTTTTTTGTTTGCGGTTACATATTTCTTCCTATATTTTGTCTTTTCATGTATACGGTATACCCCTTTAAATTTTTTTTTGATTTTCTTTTATTGCACTACTTATATGCACTTCACATACCACTTCATACAGTCTTTTGTGTATTCCTTTAATTGTACAATCCATATTTATGTATTTCAAATTTTCTTTGAATATTTACCAATTTTTTTTTAATTTTCTTTATTTAATTTTTTCCTTCAATTGACATACATACATATGTACATGTATTTCCTATTAATTTTTTTTTGTCATATATATTTTTCTTTTATTTTTTTTTCATAATTAAGTATTGAAAAATAAATTTTATGGACAATGTCCCTTTCAGTGTGCGAATTTTACTCAAACCACTTTCTAAACCATCCCGGTGCTATTAGGAACAAACATTTAAAATATCAACTAAATTGGTTCAGTAGTTTTCGAGTCTACTTGCCGCATACAAACATTTTTTCATTTTTATATATCGGGTTTTTCAATAAGAGCGCTACAAAAGTTTTTTCAAATAAAACAAAAACTGTTTCGGATATCAATGAAATTTTTTATTTTTGTGAAAGTAAATTTGATGCCATTATGTATGGAACTCGATTTCTTTTGCATGGCCACCACGGGCACGCTTGCAGAAGTCCAGACGCTGAACACAATTTTCGACGATCTTTAAGCATAAATCGGCCGATACTGCTGCAATTTTACGTTCGATATTCGTACGAAGTTCATCAATCGTCGCTGGCTTGTTGGCATAGACCATTGACTTGATGTAGCCCTACAGGAAATAGTCTAACGGCGTCAAATCGCACGGCCGAGGCGGCCAAGCGGCACAGTTACGTGCCGGTCTTGATCATCACGGAAGAAGTACGGCCCAATGACAACGCCGGTCCATAAACCACACCAAACCGTATATTTTTCGGGATGCAATGATGACTCATGGAGTACGGGTGGATTGCTGCTTGACCAATACCGCATATTTTGTTTATTGACGAAGCCATTCAGCCAGAAATGAGCTTCATCGCTGAAGATGAATTTTAGCGCTCTTATCGTTGAGACCACTGACTCCGAATTTCGGTAGTAAATTTTAATAATTTCGACTCGTGATGAAATGGCAAACCTTACTGAAGAGAAATGTTAAAAGAGCGGCAAGAAATATGGCGTCGTTTGCTGTCCCTGTTGCTCTACTTTTGTAGCGTCCCTGTTGAAAAACCCTTTATATAGAAGATAGATAGATAAGAATCTGTATATTAATAAAACTTCCTTTAGAAAAATTTAAGAACTCGCCAGCAGTTCTAAAACTTCGGAAATTACTTCTTTTTACTTTTCCGGTTTTAATTTCACCAAGGGTGGTCCGTCGTTGAGTATCCCACTCTGAAACCTGCTTGTTCGATTGATTGATTTTTAGGAAATGCTTGCTTCCTTTATATTATTTTTGAAAAAAGCTTGTAGGCAGTGGCGATTAATCTTATGGGTCTGTAGTTATATACGTCGTCCTTGGAGCCTATTTTGTGTCTTAAGATACTTTGTACTTTGTTTTCATTGTGTTTGAATATATTGTGTCTGTACACGGTTAAAAATCTTGGACTACTTTTGAGTCGTACTAAAGTATTACAGCATATTTTCAATGCAAGCAGTATTAGATTTAATAATTCAAAAAATATTACACATTTTTTTAAAACATTTTGTATAGTATATTCAAAGAAGTAATATATTTTGAATTAAATGCTTAATATTTACCTGATTTATGACAAAAAATAATAAAATACAACAAACCGATATTACATTTAAAGATAAAGTGTCATAAAAAGCATTAGTGACAGGATTACTTGAAAATAAATTTCCCAAAAGTAATGCTATTGATTTTAAATTCTATTCCAACTCGTATTCAAAAGAAGAAATATTTTCAAAACAATACAAAATAGTATTAACTACTGGTTTAAATTTAAATACGGAACGGTTTATTCCATGCCAACAAATTAAACTAAATCTAAAATGATATTTAATAATACATATTTTGGGTTGTACTACAACAAAATTGGTAAAAATTGTGTTACACTCCCAGTTAAAGAAATGTAATATGCACAAGGTTTAACATTTTGGGATATTTTTTGTTCACCTTCTTCGTTTTACAGAAGTGTGTAACACATAAAGTATTATTTTTTAATATTCCATACCCATAAAACATTTTTTTGTAATAATTTTATATTACATTCTAATAGTTTTGTATTAAAAATATTATTTGTAACAATAAAAGGATTAGAATTTGATCCATAGGATTAGAATGTATAACTCAAAGGACTAGAATGTAATCCAAGAGATTCAAATATAATCCTGGAATATTAGAATGCTTTACCTGAAAATTTGAATCTAACTTTGCAAACTTTTATTTTAATAATCCGGATTTTTTTCAATTCCTGATTTGATTTGATTGAAAAAGGAAGCGTGCTTTTTTAATCCAAGGATTTTAAAATACAATTCAAATTGTATCAAAAGAGCAAGGAAGCAAAATCAGCCATATTTAAATATGAACAAAATGATTTTTGTATATTTTAGGGTTACCATAACTTAAAAAAATGATTTTGACTAAATAACTAACATGGCTTTTCTATTGAGACGACGACTTTAAAAATCTGTACGTTTAATATTTAATTCATATATTTTAATCTAATTTTTGATGAGATGACACTATTTCTTGTTTAAAAAGAAACTATTTACCTACATAAACATATGGGTACCGATCGTTATATACACATATAGGTGATTCAATCAACTGTTTTTTAAGAATTTTTCTCTTCAGTTGTATGCACTGTTAATCATGTGTTGGTATTAGACATGCACAATTCAGAATTGTTTAACTTCAAATTTTTCTACCTTACCATTCCAAACTTGATTGTACTATAACTATTTCTTCTCCAAATAATCTGCTACAAATATCAATTTCGCACGTCGAACTGAAAAACAAAAAGTAGAACGATATTTTTCGCTTATGTGTAATTTTTGTATAAAATTATTCGCTTTGCATCAGCAGCATAGTAGGCTTAAACTTGAAAAACAGTAGATACTCCAGGACGATACATCGTGAAATATAATATTAATTTTATGGCAATGTTCGCATTACATTAACTCCGCACTATAACGGCAGTTTGCATTTATTAGTTTAATGAAAAAAAAAACATTTAAAACGAAATAACTAGGTATGAATACAAATACATACCATATATTTTTTTCCAACAAAAGACAAAATAAATGATCCAAAAACATAAAGCATGGTAACCCCATTTCTAATTAAAAATTGAAATTAAAAATTTTAAATATGCATTATTTTGAAGGCGCTTTGCATTTTCTCGAGGTAAAATGTGAAAATCAGTAGATAAAATTTCAATTGCAATAATATTTTAGTTCACTTATGCGAAAAACAATAAAGAAATTAATGTCACCATTATAATTCAGATAATAACTTAGTGATTGAATTATAAGATAAATACTCTGACAAAAATAATCATTCATTATTATGTTTTTGTAGACTAATATATTTTTGGATTCATTTTAAGTAATCTGGTTTAAATTTATTGCATAAAAATACATTTTGTATTATTATTTTTATAAAATTTTATTTAAATTCAATACAGGGATATTATTAATTAATATATTGTGCATTTTAACTTTAATATCAGAAATGAAGAATTGCATTTAAATATTCATGTGCTTAGAATTCATTTAAAGAAATTACAAGTTATATCCTTTTGTATTATATTCAATACCAACAAAACAATTCAAATTGAATTTGTCTTTAATTTTATTAAAATTAGATTAAATAATAATATAAACGAGATTAAGGGCCATTTTTACAGTCAGAAAAGTAACACTTAAGTGGGGAATATGAAAGATTAATTCCCAATATCACAGTGCACTGTTACCTGAACAAGTGGCACTTAAGTCTCTGATGTTGGTGACTTAAGTTCCACTTACGGTGGCTATGAAATTTAGCTTAAATTCCTTATATGGGAAACTTAAGTGCCACTTATTCCGGTAAGTGTCGACTGTGAAACTGGCCCTAAAACTCAATAAAATAGAAGAGAATTTCAGTATAATTTGTGTTCAATTACAAAAGTAAAATTGATAAATTTTAATCCAAATGTATTATTTTGAGGGAACAATTTCCCCAGCTATTGGGAAATTTTTTGTATTCATAACATTGATTACATTTTAATATTAAAAAAGGATTAACCAGGTTTTTCATAAAATTTTGGTGTGGTCCGAAATACAATACAGATTTTACTGAAAAATAGTCCAATATTTTTAACCGTGTAGTATAGAATTAAAAAAGGATGTAAGTGTTGGAGTCAGAGCCCTTTTTCAATATTTAAGCATTTCCGATTCGATGCCATCGCTTCCAGCACTTTTTTTTTATTTTTTAGGCTATTACGGCTGTTCTGATATTCGGTCGAATTTGAAAACGGAAACGAAAATTGAATCCGTGCGGATTGAATACGATTGTTCTGATTTCCAGTCGGATTTACTTTTAAGTTTTACCAACTTGATCGACAAAACATTTTCGAAATCAGCTGTTATGTGTGTAAGAGCTGTCAAAAACGAAATTGTAATCCGCCAACAAAAGGATAACCGAATTTAAAACGTCAATTTGGCAGATTGTAGGCCCGTTCGTTTTGCCGAATCCGCAAAACGTTTTTGAAAACGGAATTCGGAACAGCGAAAATTTGAAAACATGAGGATATAGAATTCGAATGGAAATTAGAACAGCCGTGTATGTATCGATTGTTCAATCCCGTATGGTTCGAATTTAGGAATGTTTGCTTCCATAGTGGTAAAGTATTCGATACTTTCATGGTCATCTTCCGAATTAAGGTCGTCTCTGTAGGATTCTGATGGACTAAACAATGTTTCAAAGAGTTTTGTTGCAGTTTCATTAGTATCTTTCCTTTGGGACGTTTGCTTATTGCTGTTCTTAATTCAAAAGTATACTCATTCAAAATGGTACACATCGTTAAACGCTGACAATAGAAGTCAAAATACAGGCTTGATAAACAAATTTTCATGGGCTTTAAGACTGAATGATTGCACATTACCTTCTCTACATTTGAAAGAACAGAATTAAATGATTCAAACCAGTGCTGTCTGTTTAATATGTTTAAGTGATTTATGTCAGAATGTCGGTACGGTTGTCTGCTTGTATGGCTCTATTCCAGTGATTCCCTTAGTTTGTATAGTCTGTCTGTTTGTACCTCGATCTTCAGCCTAAACCACTGAAGCGATTTCCTTCAAACTTGGAATTTATGATTTTTAGATGATTTAATAGAAGTGAAATTGAATTTTGTTTTAATTTCAAAATAATAAAATGAGAGCCGTGCCTTTTCCAAGTTATGTACTGTACATACATTATAGTAAAAATTTTATTTTTTTTATTTTTAGGCTGAATATGGACCGGATATTTGGAAGCAAGTATGCCAAATTGTGGATTGTAAGCACAGTTCATTCAAAACCCATCAGGTAATTCAAAAATACTAACCCCTCCAACATACTACACTACTATATTTTGGTTTATCAAAGAGCGAATAGCCTAGTAGTTAGGCTCATTTATGCAAAGAATATGTGAAGAATTTAAAAAAAAAACATTATTTTTTTTAATAAATTAAAGTTGTATCCTGATCATCTTATGCCAGACCTTGCTTCAGCCCTTTCTGCTTGTACGGGGGAATCTTTTGACTCATGCATGAATTTCTATGGAAGATGCTTTGTAAGATTCTTCAGTAATTTTGGGTAAGTTCATATATCTGCTAGAATCACGGATAATTTATTTCAACAGATTTATATTTCTTCTTCAGATATGACAAAATGATACGTGCGACAGGTCGATTTTTCTGTGATTTCTTGCAATCAATTGACAACATCCATCTTCAGATGCGATTCACTTATCCAAAAATGAAGAGTCCTTCTATGCAGCTGACTCACATGGACGAAAAGGGAGCCATGATTGTGTATCGAAGTTCAAGGACAGGATTATCAAAGTATCTCATCGGACAGATGACAGAAGTAGCTGAGGAATTCTATGGACTCAGGATAAAGGCCTACGTGACTGAGAGTCAAAATGACATAACTGGTGGAACAGCTGGACCAATTAAACTCACCGATACTCCCAAGACGGTTATTGTCAAATACAGAATCGATTTTGATAATGCTGACTATGTGAGACAAAGTTTTTTTTTGTATTTCGACGAAAAATTATTTCTATTGAATTTCTTCTTTTTTTTTTAACTGTAGATGGCAACAAGGGTAAATGTCATGGCCCATCCTTCTCAATTGTGCTTGCCACATGTTGATTTGAACATCTTTCTAGAGCTCTTTCCCTTCACATTGGTTCTGAATCCCCAAATGGAAATAACCCACGCTGGTGAAAAGGTTATTTAACGAGGAATGTAGATATTGGGGTTACCTTTTCTTTATATTTTGATCTCCCCCTTGACGCACAGGTTATTGAAATGTGGATTCTCCATAACCCCGGGAAGCCACCAAAGAGCTTTATTGGTTCTAAGATAACAGAACACTTTACGTGTCGTCGACCTAAGGGGACACCCTTCGAGTGGCAGGTTATTCGTCAGATGAAAACGGTGTTGTTTGAGTTGATGTTAATTCGGACGGGTAAAAGCAAGACTGCAGATCTGCAAGCAGCTGTATTGAATGCCGACTCGGGCATGTACGATGAATTGTCTTTGCAAGCGTACAACTATATGAGAGGTGCCGAGGATGAAGATGACGATGAAGATGAAGCATCGGGCGATCGAAAAGCTTCGCAAGGGACAAGGGGTATTTTGCTGAAGGGACAGATGTTCTATATAACGGACATGGACTCGTTGATTTACCTTTGCAGTCCACTGTGAGTATACAAAGCTTTAATTTTTTTTGCGGGAAGTTTAGATGCAATAATATGAGATATGAGTCGTGTTTTCACTTTGTTGTCAAACAAGGCATGAAAAATTGGCAGTACAGTGGTTTAGATATTTTTCTGATTTCTATCATTCAAAGCCAAAATGTAGCTTTTTTAATGTTTAACATTTGTATAAAATTATTTAATTTTTGTATACAGCATTGAAAATCTCGATGAACTGCATGGTGTCGGCCTGTACCTGAATGATTTAAATCCACATGGTTTGAGTAGGGAATTGGTGATGGCTGGATGGCAGCACTGCTCAAAACTGGAAATTATGTTTGAAAAGGAAGAACAACGTTCTGATGAGCTGGAAAAATCCCTGGAGTTAGC
Organism: Leucozona laternaria; assembly: GCA_932273885.2. NCBI lineage: Eukaryota > Metazoa > Arthropoda > Insecta > Diptera > Syrphidae > Leucozona > Leucozona laternaria. The sequence goes on along the minus strand of OW026366.1, from coordinate 179,316,585 downwards.
TGATTCTTGGAAACGACAAGGCGATGAACTTCTCTACTCAATGATACCTCGACCTGTTGCCGAGCGGATGCGACGCGGGATTGATCCAATGGAATCATGTCAAAGTTTCGAAGAAGTATCTGTCATATTCGTTGAAGTTATGGTAAGTATTGTTTTTTTCCGAAATAGATTAGAGGTCTGTTCATATTTTAAAGAAGACATTTGATATACCTGGTAGTAGTAGCCAGTGGCGTAAGGGTTAGTGCGTATAGGACTGACATTCGGAGGTCCACCTACAAAAAAATGCTTCTTCTGAAGAAAAACACAAATCCTCCGAGATTATCTCTTTTCACTTGTCATGAATAAATGCCTCTTACCTTAACCGTTCGGATTCGGCAGAAAATTGTAGGTCCCCTCCATTCTTGTAAGCAAACAACACACAAAATGGATTGGTTGAGACTTGAGAGTAGTAAGTTATTAGGCCCTGGCTCTCCACGAGCTGTCACGCCACCAAATTTAATTATTTTATGATTAAATTCGACCAAAATTCGAACATAGTTATAAACGCCCCAAAAAAAATCTTAAAATACAAAATCTCTTTCTTAACAAAATGAGTAATAAAATCCTGGGACGTCAAAAGAAAAACTAATTACAGTCTGTAGAAAAGTTTTTAGGAAACAACATTTTAAAATATTATTTTTTCAACATTCTTACAGCCATATTATTAACTTGTTTCAAAACTAGTTCAAGCCAAACTACTTTTATAGAAGTTTTTAGTCTCAAATTTAGCACGGTTTTATGAATTAAGAGTTTTATTCAAAGCTAGTTTTAAGTTTTCGAGTTTTGGGTGTCAAAATATTTTTAAATAAAACCGATTTGTCCACTTCCAAACATCTTTAAAACTAGTTCTGTTATAAAACTAGTTTTGAAAAAGTCAATAATATGGCTGTTAAACTTTTCATCCCCTTTTGCTTTTACATGAGAGAAAATCAAATTGATGGCGAAATCATGAACCCGTATGAAATTTTTTAGACCCTCCCAATATTTTGTATACACTATCATAGACTTACATTTGAACTTTATTTAAAGATCCTGAATATCAGACCATCAGAATCGATATTTTGAGCCAATCATATCGATCGGTGCACTTCAGAGAATTTTTGTTTTCTTGTGAAGATGGTTGATTTTATGGTTAATTTTTTGTTCTGGGTGTTTTATTTATTTGTCAAAAATTGGCGTCTTTATCTAAAATTTTTCTTACGTTACGTTAAGATACGTAATGGTATGTTATGTTACGTTATGTAACATTAAATTAAAACTCCATTAAAGAAAGAAAAGTTTTTTAAAGTCTTCAAAGTTACCGAACAAAAATAGACAAATGTTAGCAACTAAGGCTGCGACATGTTCTGGTCACTGGCCCGTAGGAGAATATGGGGGTGAGCTTGAGGGGCTGGAGCCCCTCCCGAAATGATTTGTATGCAAACAAATTTAGTAAAAACTAAAGATTTTTAATATCAGTTCAGATCTATACAAATAAGCAGACTATATAGGTACAGTTTATCTGATTTGGGATCAGTTAAAGGACTTTAATTATGATCTTCGTTTATATTAAGAAGAAGAAGAAGCCATCAGAATAATAAAAACCACAAATGAATAGAAACAATGATAATGGGTGACTGGAAAACGTTGCTGCTGGAAAACAAAAAAGATGCTGCTAACCCAATGCAAAAGCAGTAGCTAAAAATAGAGCTGTAATAAGACATATTATTCAGACTATTTTATTTTGTACAGAACAAAAGGTGACGATGATAGTGGAGCTTTATTATATCATAATTGGCCCACAAAAAACTATGGAAAACTAGTGGGTCTCGCCTGCAGTTCAGAATTGAATCTGGGGACAACAATTTAAAGTATCACTTCATTACCAGCTCTAAAAACACAGGCTATTCGAACTCAGATAAACAAAATGAAATCCTGGAGACATGTTCTGATATTGTTACAACCGAAATATACAGTAAGCCCGTTTATACATTCAAGTAGTTTCAACGTCCTCGCTGACGAAACAATGGATGTTTCTGGCGCTGAACAACTTTTCATACCTTCGATATATCGACTGTATTTGTTTAACAGACCTAAAAAGTTGTATGATTCGGGAAGTTTTATAGGTTTTCTTCTCGTTGATGACCAAACTTCTAGAAACCTGACCACTTGAACCTACAAAACAACTATACCTACGTGTCAGATAAAATTGTTGAACTGGCATTTAAAACTATATACAAGCCCAGAAATAAACAAACCAATAAACTTAAGAGTTCAACAAAGGCCTTGATAGAACAGAGGGAAACATTGAGAACGAAGGAGAATATCAGCTCCATCGAAAAACTGGAACTTAAAGAACTACGCAAAAAATGCAAATCGCTTATTAAAAAAGACGTTGAGGAATTCAACATAAATTAAATCAAGGAAACGTTAGAAAACACGAAGTCTATAAAAAAGATCAAAAGAATCTTGGAACCAAGCAAGAAATGGATTAATAATCTAATCTCCAACAAAAAAACTATAACGCTAGGAGGAGAAATAAACACAGTGGCTACAGAATTCCTTAAAAAACCTTTACAAATCTTCCTTAAATTCAAATATTCCTACTACGTTCGAGTTAAATAACACATCGGAAGTTCCTGCATTTCAAGTTGAAGAAGTAGAACAGACAATACAAAATTTAAAAAACAACAAAAGTTTCGGAAACGATGCTGTTCAATACGAAATGCTAAAGCTAGGTTTACCAATAATAGCCGAACCATTGTGCAACATTTAAATTGTATTTTGAACTTCGAAGTTCTGCCTCTACAATGGTTTAAAACAGATATTATATTGAAACACAAAACGGGAACTAAAAACGACATTAACAACTATCGCCCCATTAGTATAATGTCTACGATTTATAAAGTATTTTCAAAATGTATAAGCCATCGCATACAAAATACGTTAGAAATAAACCAACCGAGGGAACAGGCAGGATTTTGGTCTGGTTTCTCGACAACTGACCACCTCCAAAGCATCAATCAACTTATCGAAAAATGCCAGGAATATCAAATACAAATCTACCTCTGCTTTATAGATTTCACAAAAGCGTTCGATACAATTGAACACCAAAATATATGGGAAGCATTATTAAATCAAGGTATAAATGTCAAACACATTAGGATTCTTCAAAACCTGTATCAAAACTCAACATCAAGAGTGAGAACTGAAATAACAGGCACGGTTTTTAGAATTGAACGCGGAGTACGACAAGGTGACCCTATTTCACCAATGTTATTTGCTGCCGTCTTAGAAGAGGTGTTCCGATCTTTGGCGTGGAATAGTTACGGCATTACGATAAATGATGAAAATTTGAACAATTTACGTTTTGCTGACGATATTGTACTTATAAGCTCTTCAGTCTCAGATCTTCAAAAAATGATAATCGATTTAAATGAAGCATGTACCAAAAAATGGACTCCATATAAATTGGGGTAAAACCAAAATGATGTCAAACTCCGAGCAAATACCAATTCAACTAGATGGTCAACGGATTGAATATGTAGAGGATTTCACCTATTTGGGACAAATAATTACATTCAACAATAAAGAAAATAAAAACATACAACAAAGGATAACAAATGGCTGGAAACAATTCTTGAGGCAGATTCAACTCCAGGAACTATAAAATACTTAATGGATACTGCAGTTCTCCCAGTGCTGACTTATGGATCACAAACATGGAGTAATAATAAAGCCACTATGAATAAATTGGCAATTTCGCAAAGAGCAATTGAACGGTCTATTCTTAAAGTCAACAGACGGGATCACATTTCAAACGAAGCACTTAGACAAAGAACAAATATAGAAGATGTCGTTGTTAAAGCAAGGAAAACAAAATGGGATTGGGCTGGACATATTGCGAGACTAGAAGATAATCGTTGGACTGCTGACAAGAAGAGAAAAGTTGGAAGACAACGGAAAAGAAGGAGAGACAACATAGATCAATTTGCTAACCGATGGAGAGAAAGAGCTTCCGATAGAGAAGTCTGGGGGAGGCTTTTGCCCATTTAACTTATTAAATTCACTTCTTAAATTGTATTACTAAAAAAAAAAAAAAAAAAAAAAAAAAATGAAATTGTAATTAGGGTTTTTTTGAGCTAAATATAATAATAATAATAATAATAATAATAATAATAATCATATGATGGAGCCACAAATACGGCAGTGGAGTGCAAAGCAGGATTAGAAAACAGTATAAGAACGCTTGGTATGTACACTGTGCAAGCCATCGCTTGCAAAATAACTTTCCAAAATATCATACAAACCACACCAGAGAGCAAAACAAAAAGCAAAAATTTCGTCGAGGGATCTTTCTATCGAAGTTTTGAAATTGCTTAATATATGTGACTTACTTAAGGGGTATTGACTTCGTGCTTATGGTTTTGGGCACATTTCCAGTGACAACAGCGTGTTGAATGAATCTTTTCAATGATAAAAACGATTAACACCGTGTCCCGAAGCGATATGAGCAATGCGAGACTAAACGCACTTGCATTGATATCTGTTCATTCGAATATTGGTGTTGATCCAGATGAGGTGATTGGTCTCATATAAAAAAAAATCAAGACTTTTTCCGCTGTAAAAAAAATGTGTATACAAAAATAATTTTAATATGTACGTTATAGACTTAACATCATCATCATCATCATCGTCGGCTCGGCTCGACAACCTGGGACCGGTCCTGGCCTCCTTCAACAAGTCTCTCCACCCATCCCGGTCTCGAGCTGCCGCCATCCAGTTGCGCACCCCAAGGCTCCGGGCGTCCTGGTCTACGCCATCTCTCCAGCGCAAGCATGATCTACCACGCTGTCGTCTACCTTAGAATGTACCACAAAGAACTTTCCGAGCAGGTTCCTCTTCGCTCATGCGAGCTAGGTGCCCTGCCCACCGGAGTCTACCGAGCTTAATTTTTGTCACGATATCTGCTTCAAGGTAGATTGCGTACAATTCATGATTGTACCGTCTCCGGAATCGTCCTTCCTCACAAATAGGGCCAACAATTCTCCTTAAGACTTTTCTCTCGAATGCGGCTAAGAGGTCGGAGTGCCTTTTGCTAAGCACCCAAGTCTCGGATCCATATGTGAGTACTGGCAGGACCATGGTCCTGTACAGCAGGAGTTTTGAAGTTATGGTGAGATTTCTGGATTTGAAGAGCTTTGACAGACTATAGTATGCTCTGTTGGATTTGAGAAGCCGCCCGCGTATTTCTTCTTCTATATTGTTATCGGCTGCTACTTCATGGACTTAACATACATTTATTTAAAAACTAATAAAAATCATACATAGTTTTTATTTTTTGTTCAAAGAATTGTTCGTAAGACTTGGAAGCCAGCCCCCTCCAAATTAAAATCCTGGCTTTGGTCCTGCCCGTAAGAGGGTTTATCCGTAGACCCCTCCAATAAAACCACTTTCAACCAACAGGCCAATACGAGTTATGGTATCAAAACGGCGCGCTCCAGCGCTAATTGAGTCACGGAGCTAGATTGCTCGGGGTCGGCATCTCTACCTACCTATTTAAGGCTGTTTTTATTGATTTCCTAAATTCTAAATGAGAACTGTTGAGAATTTTGCGCCAATGATTTTTCTAGAATTTTTCGACCTTTATATTTCAGGTTTGAGGTATTTTGATTGAATCTTTTTTAAAGTTGGTGAGGTAAATAAACTATCCATTGCTTAGTGGCCTCTCTCCTGTCACGAATTTAAGCAAATTTCCTCCATCGGCCTCCTCCATATTAAAATACTTTTGGTTGAAAACATTTTAGCAAGCAAATATACAACAAAAATGCATTCTGTGATTTTTTTTTACAGAAAAGTGGGAAATCTTCTGCAGATATGGATTTAAAGTATCTGCGAATATTTAAAACTCTTAGATTTATTATAAGGGTTTTCAGGAATTCCCTCCGTTGCGTCGCGTCGCTTGGAGGGATACTAAAGTCTAATCGTATTTCCATTGAAATTTTGCAGAATTCACTCCTCCCACATTCGAAAGACTGAGATTTCAGCTAAAGTTAAATTTAGACATGTTTGTTTAGAATTCAAAACAGTAAAAATAAATTCTCTTTTTACCAAACAAAAACGAATTAGAACTCGACCAGCAACAGAAATCGGGATCGGGAATCAGATTTACTCTAAAGTGAGTGAAGACAGTAGCATCGTTGAATATGAGATAAAGAAACGTGCACTCTGATATTGAAGACAAAGCTGCCACAGGAATGCGATGAGTACCAAAAATCAGCAGTATTAGAATGTTGCGGATTACATAATCTACACGATAATCTATTGAAAGTGAAACAATTTTTAACAAGAACCTAAAATTCTGAGTAAACTGAAAAAAAAAGTTTCATAAGTTCCTTAATAAATTCTTAAGCCTCAAAAGTCCCTAAAAAGATCTTAATAGTTAATAATAATGAACACTGAACAAAACAGTTTTAACAAAATTCAATTATACATTTTATGAGAATTCGAAATCACTTATTTGCTTATAAATTTTATGAGAATTCGAAATCACTTATTCACAATAACCTCATTACAGAACGTCTATTCCAATTCCAATAAAATCCAAGATGCAATGTCAGCTGTAAATACCCTGAATACCGTATTCTCGGCTTTTGATGAGGAAATAATTTCGCCATTGGTGTACAAAGTGGAAACAGTAGGGATGGTAAGCAATTTTACAATCATACAGCCGGATCCGTATCGGCTATTTTTATTGCTAATGATTTCATTTCTGGGTGGAACTTTATTATTTGTTGTTGCGGCCGTAGGTTTATATGGCGGTGAGTGGAGCTCCAGACATAAATCCATTGCATGCACAGCATGCCGCAGATTTGGCCCTGAGGGTAACAAAGAAAATTAAAGGTTTGGGATTGCCGGAGGTTGCCATAAAAACTGGTAAATTTATTTTTATATATAGCTACAAAAGAATGATATTATTTATATTCATAAGTATATATACAGTTTGAAGTACGAAATTTAAAAACAAAAATCATTTTCGATTAAGGAATCCATTCGGGTCCAGTGGTAGCTGGTGTGGTTGGACTTAAAGTACCGAGGTACTGTCTTTTTGGCGATGCGGTTAATACAGCCTCGCGAATGGAAAGCAGTGGTGAGCCGTATAAAATTCAAGTTTCCAACTATACGGCCAGCAAGATTCGACCACATGGATATATCGTGGAATCACGTGGATTTGTTAAAGTTAAAGTAAGTCGAGGAGGGCTAATACAGGGTGATTTTTTAACTGGTTTGGTTTTGGCAACACTGGTTTTGACAGCTGACGTATGTTTAGTACCTTGTGTCACTGTCAAACAGCTTCAGTTTGGTTTGAAATTTAACCATGGATCGTCTTACAAATGAACAACGCTTGCAAATTATTGAATTTTACTATCAAAATTCGTGCTCGGTTCGAAATGTTCATCGCGCGCTGCTTCCATTTTATGATCGGCATTCTCGACCTTCTGAGCAGTCTATTCGGAAGATTGTGACCAAATTTCGCACCAAATTTACTTTGTTGGACATTAAACCACCAACACGTTTACGTACTGTGCGTAGTGAAGAAAATATTCCGGCCGTATCAGCTAGTGTGACAGAAGACCGCGAAATGTCGATTCGGCGCCGTTCCCAGCAGTTAGGCCTTTGTTACAGCACTACGTGGAAAATTTTGCGGAAGGATTTGGGCGTAAAGCCTTTTAAGATACAGCTGGTGCAAGAACTAAAGCCAGCCGACCTACCACAACGCCGAATTTTTGGTGAATGGGCTCTTGGAAAGCTGGCCGAGGATCCGCTGTTTTATCGAAAAATTGTGTTCAGCGATGAGGCTCATTTTTGGTTGAATGGGTACGTAAATAAGCGAAATTGCCGCATTTGGAGTGAAGATCAGCCAGAAGCATTGCAACAGCTACCAATGCATCCCGAAAAAGCCACTGTTTGGTGCGGTTTATGAGCCGGTGGCATTATTGGGCCATATTTCTTCAAAGATGATGCGAATCGCAGCGTTACTGTCAATGGTGAACGCTACCGAGCGATGATAACAAACTTTTTTTTGCCCGAAATGGAAGTTCTTGACTTGCATGATATGTGGTTTCAACAAGACGGTGCCACATGCCACACAGCACGCGAAACAATGGCGCAGTTGCGAGGCGAGTTTGGTGAACAATTAATTTCACGTTTCGGGCCGGTCAATTGGCCGCCTAGATCGTGCGATTTGACACCATTAGATTATTTTTTGTGGGGGTATGTCAAGGCTAATGTCTATAGGGACAAGCCCGCTTTGATTGACGCACTGGAAGCCAACATCCATGCATTCATTCGTGAGATACCGGCCGATATGTGTGAAAGAGTATGCCAAAATTGGACTCAGCGGATGGGCTACCTGAGACGCAGCCGCGGTCAACATTTGCATGAAATTATCTTTAAACATTAAATTGCAAGGTTCAAACTATCGATTCAAATAAATATTTCATTCATTTTTTCGAATTTTTTGTGTTTTTTTTTTTTTTAAGTTTTAAACCTCTTAAAAAATCACCCATTATATATTTTTGCCAGATAATTAATCAAGTTTTCGTTTTTTTTTTCAAACAGGGCAAAGGTGAAATGGAAACGTTTTGGCTTCTTGCCGGACCAGACGATGCAGCGGAGCAAAATTAGATTAATGTTTTTTGAGGATCAATAAGTTAAGTTATTTAGGGAAAATGCTGTATGTTATAGTTCAAATAAAGTACATATAATATACCTACTCTATTTATAAAAATATATTTACTATGTTTGAACTAATTAGCAAAAGAATATACATAATTGCTTTGAACAAAGAGGTAAGGAAATTAACGAATTAATAGCCACAACAATCCAAAGAGACAACAAATAATACTTTAATGAATTTAAATTTTTTTTTTTCAATATGTACTTCAAAGTCCCAAAATATTGTGTCAAACAAACAAACAAGAATGGAATAGATTGACATATTTTTCCAATGCCATAACTCCTACATATCCGTACTAAACCGGATTACATGCTGTATCGCTGAAATTTCTTTCTGTGAGCGGTAAAGAGAAGACACTGCTCATAGAAAGAGAATAATTAAATTACTAAAGAGCACGCGGACTTCTCATAGGCGGTATGAATGGAGCGGCGCCGCACAGTGGTGCGAGAGCGGAAAAAAGTCTTTTGAAAAAGTCATATCTATCCTTTTAAACTTTATGTTTAAGTACTCTTAGGTAACCCGAGCGTATGATTTAAAAGTATTTTTTAACATATATATGGTATGTTCTGATTTACAAGCCCTCAAAGTTGAAAAATAATTTTACTCAAATCGCGAACCATATTTTCAACAAATTTTGAGACGTTTTTTTTCCGAAGTTCCTTTGAATAAATTCTCTAGCTTCTTAAATAATTTAATTGGTCTATTTTCGATTATCTAAAAATAAAAAAAAATATTGATTATTTATAAAAGATACCTTCTATAAGTAGCCTGAAGCTTTAGGACTAAGAAAAAATGCTTTTTTTTAAAACTTTTTGATTTAAAAAAAAGCGCCAAAAGATACCAAGAAAGTAAGTATGCCAGCATATGCTCCATGCATTCATGTTAAAGCACAAAAAAAAAATCAGCTGCAGATGCGTGCAGATGTGGAAGTTATTCTCAAAAATTTTTCACTGAATCGGATTTCAAAAAACTCCGTCTTGACGGTGGTGTTTACCGAAAAGTTTGATTTCTTCTGTATTAATTGTCAGAATGAACTGTTTAAGTCCATTATTTTAAGATAAAATGTCAAACTTTATTTTTAAAATAAAGCAAAATTAATACATTGACCCAGGTCTGCGAATTTCGGTTTTTGCGAAACCATTTATTTCTGCCTGGAAAATTTTTCAACTTTCAACTCAATTTTCTTGAAAACAACACACGAAAAATAATTTAGTTTTATGATATTTTGAATTATATGATAGAGCTTAATACAAAATAAAGAAAAAGATTAGGGATAATCCTTAATTTTTTTTTTATTTTTCGCTAAAAGGGCAGGTAAAAATAAAAAAGGTGTTTTTTTTTTAAGTTTTATTGCAACTTATATGGGAAGACCTTGAAAGAGTTTTGACGAATGCTGTGATCGAGCTAAAAGGTATAAGAGGGACGAAATTATAAATATATTTCCTCAAGAAGAGATAAAGTATGCAGCAACATCAGAGAGCTTTTCCTGCTCACAATTTGATTCGGATAAGGCTCTTGCATTATTTATACAAGCAGAATTGTCGAAACGCCAATATGAAGTATTGAGAAATGCCCCAAAAGACGAAGGACATGATGTTTTTCCACCTTATATTAAATTACTGGAAGCAAAGAAAAAGTGCTATCCTTTAGATATAAACATTACGGAAAGTTCAGCAAGTGTGCAACTACAAAAATTGTTAGAACACACTGTAGCAAGGTTATTAGAAGGAAAGACATCAGAGGAAATAACCAGAATTGAAGGACAGTCTTTAACACTGTACACTAAATGGGGATGTGATGGTGCCTCTGAACAACCACAATACAGTCAAACATTTATTTTCAAACATGTATTTATCTATTTATTTATTTAATTTTATAATATACATACTAAATAATAATATTTTATTCAAAATAAAAAGTTAAGATCTTACAAAAAAAAACTTTTATGTCAATAACTTTTTTTCTAATAATTTTTTCTTGACCAAGCATGTATAAGACTAATCTTAACACGTGTGCCAAATTTCACTAAAATTAGTTTTATAGTTCAGATTTTACAGACTTTTTTCCGCTCTCCCATACAAACATCAAAACACTCAAATTTTAGAAAAAAAAGTCAATAACTTTTCTACTAATGATTTTTTCTTAGCCAAATTTTGACAAAATGCGTATAAGACTAATTTTAAAATGCAAATCAAATTTCTTCTTAATCCGTTAAACAGTTCAGATGTTACAGATTTTTTTCCGCTCTCCCATAAAAACATCAAAGCCCTCAAATTTTAGAAGAATGTCAATAACTTTGTTCCTAATTATTTTTTTTCAACCAAATTTTGATGAAATATGTATAAGACTAATCTTAACATGTTTGCCGAATTTCATTTTAATCCGTTGAACCGTTCAGATAAAACAGACTTTTTTCCGCTCTCCCATACAAACCGAACCACTGTGCGCCGGCGCTTTGTTAATTCATCATGTTAGTTAACCTAACAAAGGGTGTTTTTTTAGGTGTGTAGAACTTTGAAATGGATTAAAAGTAAGATGATTTTTTTAAATTGACATGAAATTTACTTTATTCGAAAGATAATCTTCTGGCATTATAATTTTAACATGATTTCTGGCATATGACCGCCACGGCTAGCTCGGACGTAGTCTAATCTGGCTGTCCAATTTTCGTTGACTTTTTCCAACATTTTTGGCCGTATATCGGCAATAACGCGGCAAATGTTGTCCTACAAGTGTTTCTGGCTTATCGGCGTAGACTATAGCGACTTCACATATCCCCACAGAAAATGGTCAAGCGGGGTTAATTCGCACGATCTTGGAGGATAGCTCACGGGTCCGTAACGTGAAACTATGCACTCACCAAACGTTTCCTTCAATAAATCAATTGTGGCACGAGATGTGTGACATGTTGCGCCGGTCGATTGAAATTACAGTTCCTGCACATCATGGTTGTTCAATTGATGAACGAAAAAGTCAGTAATGATGGCTCTATTGCGGTCACCATTGACTGTAACGTTGTGGCCAGCATCGTTTTTAAAGCAGTACGGACAAAATATTCCACCAAACCATAAAGCACACCAAACAGTCGGTTTTTGTGGATGTAACGATGCCTCACAACATACACTTGAGGATTATCATCACTATAAATATGGCAGTTTTGTTTATTGACGTATCCATTCAACCAAAAGTGAGCTTCATCGCTAAACAAAATTCCCTTATGAAAATTGGGATCAACGGCAATCTTGTTTTGGGCCCATTTGGGCACAATTTTTAAGCTTTGTTCAGGCGTCAGTCTATTCATGTTGACATGCCAAACCAAACTAAAAATAACTCAATTAACAGCTAACAAAATGGCCGCCAGTTAAAATACTGTTGCCAACTAAAAGTTCTATACCGAAAAAAAACACCCGTTATAATAAATAATGCATCGATGAAAAAAAAAAAATAGTGTGGGTATAAACAAATGGTATGGAAATGCAATTACAAATGAGCACTTTTAAGAAGCTCTCGCTGTAAGAATAATTATTTTTGCTAATGCTCACGAGTGCTCGCCTGATGATCGTGTGACGGGAGCGACTCGATTTACTACTCGCGAGCAATTATCATTTGAATAATATTTGATAAAATATTTTTATTTTTGTATTAATTTATTATTTCCTCGTTTTGAATTAAATCAAAATAAGATTTTACGATGAAATCAAAGTTTAATTTATTTAAATTTAAGCAGAATATTAGAGGTTGAGATAGTCTTCAATCATGGCTATAATGTTTTTTACAATAATTCAAAATATCAATTACCATTGCTCAAGAGCTGCTCAAAACTGCTCATGCTCGGGAGTGAGTCATGTGATATATATGCTTTTTTCCTTATTCTATGGTTGCTCACACTCACACTCACGCTCATGAGTTTTTGAAAACTCGTGAGCAAAATATGAGCAGAGAGCTGTTAATTGAATGCTCATAAGTGAACATTTTCGTACTCGTATTATAGGTAAACCTTAACTTTTCTAAAAGGCAAGTTTCGTGTTTCCTGTAAAAATAAAAACCGAGATTGTGATCAAAACCAACACAACTTTGAAAAAGTGGCTTTCGTCATATCGTCCGTCAATCTATGCATCTTTACGTCTATCGGTGCGTCTCCACTAAGTAATTTTTGAGCTAAATCCTAAACGGGTGGATTGTTTTGTTCAAATTTAAGAAAGAGGATTTTTATGTGATTAACCAGAGGTGAAATTCGAATTTTTGGTTTAGCTTATCAGGAATGGGTAGGTGTAGCTGCCATACAACGATTTTTTTTTTTCAATTTGTTTGGAAAACTTGAATTTATTTTATTTTATTAAAAAATATTTTGTTGGCAAATTTTGATATGCAATATTATTTAAACTTATTACAAGCTTCTGTATACAAAATTAAATTTTAATCGGTTAACGCGATAATGAGATTCCTAGTCGAAAAAACATATATGAGAGATACTGTTAAAAGTGATAAAATGTAAAATTTATTACTGTTATACGGTAGATCGTACTAAGATTGATAGATACTAAAATTTTAAGCAAAGTCGAGGCAGTCGTTTTTAGCAAATAAAAGATTTTCCTTTTCATATTTTTTTTAACACGTGTATGGGAGCTTTCGTTATTTTTGATTAGAAGAATAATTTTGGTTGAATTTTCGTAGATATATTCAAAAAAATATGTTTTACCAAGTTTAAGTAAAAACGACTGAGTAGTTTTTGAAATATTAAGTTTTCAAAAAAAAAAATTGATCAAAATCGGTTAACCGTTTTCTAGAAAAGCGGAAATAAAAAAAAATACGATTTTTTTTTTTATTGAAAGGCGGCGTATATTCAATTTTTTTTTAAATATATTGAGCCGATTTTGAGAAAAATAAGTGTCATTTTGGTCAAAAAAAATTGTATGACAGGTACCGTTATTTTTGGCCCTAAAAAGTGAAAAAAAACGTGTCGGGAGAATGTAAAAAAAAGACTACGTAGCAAGTTTAAGGAAAATCGACTCATCTGTTTAGGCTGTAGCCGAACAGACAGACAGGCAGACTAGCACGTTTGTGCATCAAATTTGACCAAATCTCGAGTCTAAGGTGTGAAAAAAGCTAGAGCATGTTTAGGTTGGATCGAAAGAAGAAACAAATCGTACAGGAGTTGAAGGTTTAACGTTGGATTGGAAGAGTTTCAACTTGGTGCGTAACGATATTTTACTGGAGTTCCACACTGGAAAAATAATTCCAATAGCACTACGAGCCATCGCCACCGAATGCAATGTGAAACTGCCCAGATAATTAAACTGCGTGGCCTCCTCTATGGGTCCCTGCCATAGAAAAACTTGTTGTCTGCTTTGGCCCGTGGTCATTATTTTGGTCTTATTTGCGTTGATCCTTAAGCCAGCCACTTCTCCATTTTGTTGCATCGAATGACATATTTGATTTAAGCCAGTAGTTTTTTTTGCCATGAGACCTTTGTATGTATATCGTCAGCATAATCTTTGTGGCTAAGTTTGTCAAACAGACTCCATTGGATGCCATGTCTTTCAGTTTCACCCACCGTGGCAGTCATGAGATCGTCAATTGACAGAAAAAACAGAATTGGTGACAAGACATCACCTTGTCTCATTCCTTGACGCACATCAAAGGAGTCGGAAAGCTGTCAATTGTGCAAAACGCAACACCTTGCGTTTTTGAACGAGTCTTTAATTACGGCGACAATTATCTCAAGGATACCACTCACAATGAGCGATCTCCAGATGCATTTACGATTGACCCGGTGAATTTTATGAATGCACAACACATTAAAGATTCGCCATCTTGCCCATGCGCCATGCCATCTCATCCACTTTTACACACCTATTGAAAATAAAAATTTGAACCTTGTCCTTTCTTAAATTTTATTTTTAACCGAATCCTGGTCTTTTGTATGAAATAAAATATGCGTTGCAAAAATGTCCTTATATTTATTTGAAACGAGGTCTGTTGTATTGGGATATTCTTCTTCAACTTTTCTTATTTGTAGGGTGAAATGGGGTAAAAATAAAATAATTGTCCGATTTAAGAAATTCTTTTTTGTATTTGAAAGGTTTTTCTTAGGAAATGGCTTCAGGGATATTTTAAAAATTTTTTTTTTATTTATTGGGTAAAATGGGGTAAAAATAAAAGTGTCCGATTGAACAAATTCGTTTTGTTTGAGGGATATTTTTTTCAAATTTTATTATTTGTAGGATGAAATGGGGTAAAAATAAAAAATTGTCCGTTTCAAGAAATTATTTTCTGCTGTATATCTGAGAATAATTAAAGATGATTCTTATTGGCTTTGTTGGTCGGGTCACAAATCGGACATTCGTTCGAAAAATTCTGGAAAGACGGCACTGGCTTGCCACAGCGTTGAAAGTGGCCACTAACTGGACTTTGACGGTGTGGAGATCTTGGCAATGGGGAAACACACTTGCAAACGCTATACGTTAGAAACACTACACATAATCAATAACAAGAACAACATGAACCGTAAACAAGTCATACAAAACATCTCAGCTCCTTAGTTTCCAAATTTAAATGTACTTATTGGACTACTGTTCAAGTTTGTGTAAGTGTATATCATGTCCGCCCTACATACATTTACACTTCTATGTAATTACTTCTTTGTTTCTAAATAAAAATCCCCTGAAGAAGACCGCACCCACCGTCGAAACGTTGGCAAAAGTGGATGAATTAATCTTTCATTTTATCATCATAACGACCAACAAAGCCGATGATAATCATCTTTATCTATTCTCTGATATGTTTACATTTATATCTAACATTCAACTTTTTCAAAAAAAGTATAAAAAAAATGAAATTCTTTTTTGTTTGAAAGTTTTTTCTTTCGGGATATTCTTTTTCAAAATATTAATAATTGACAATTGTAAGGTGAAATGGGGTAAAAATAAAAAATTGTCCGATTAAGGAAATTCAAAAAGTAAAAGGTTTTTCTAAAGCAATAGCTTTCGGGATATTCTTTTTAATTTTTTTTTTTAGGGAGTAAAAATAATATAAAATCGGGTTTAAGAAATTATTTTTGTAATTGAATTAGTGGATGGCCTCTAGGATTTTTTCAGAAAATTGGCATTTATAGGGTGAAATGGGATCAAAATGAAAAGTGGCATCTGATTTCAAAAATTCTGTTTGTGTTGGAAAGATTATTTTTAAAAATTTTATTTTTATAGAGTGAAATAGAATAAACACAAAAAAATTGTGTGAGTGCCGGGACTCACGGTTAATATGTGTAAACATCAACGTGCGCGGATCCAAAACGGACCTGTTTTTGCTTGAAGGGGATCTTAAGATTTTGTTCACTGAACGCACCCATCCTAGAATGCAGATCGTAACGTTGCACACCGTAACTTTGCACGACGTAACGTTGCACACGAACGTTCACGTTTTTTTTTCACTCTACCGCCAGCATAGATGTTTACACATCAAAAATGGTTTTTGATTACAAAAATTCTTTCTGCGTTGGGAAAGTAATAAAGGTTGGACGTAGATGATCATATTTTTACGAATTTCGCCATCCATCACGTGAAGTGGGTCAAAACTCAGTAAGATAGTATTCAATTACAAAATTTGTAATTTTATGCGAAACTTAGGTTTGTCTACCCGTGCGAAGCCGGGTGGGTCAGCTATTATATATAAATGTCTATTATTTAAACATATATAAGCTGGCTTTTCTACGGGAAGTATGTTTATTACATATTGCTATGACAAACCTAGAACTCCCCAGAACTCAACGAAAATGGTTCTCGTTTTGTCCTATTGGACCCTTCAAGTCAGCTATTGATAAAGAAAACTGACATTAGACCACGGTAAGTGAAGAAATATCAGTACACAAAATGTATACCATTCCTCATTCTCCTCCTCCTCATTCCTCGTTCTCAATCAATAAAATACACATTTTATAGCAAAAAATTCATCTCGAAAAAAACAACCGTCATCCGAAATTAAAAAAAAGAAAAAAAAAAAACGTTTGACAGTGAAGCAGGTACGTAAACGTATACGTGTAAATCATAAATCAAGTTGAGCCTTATGGCAAGTAGTATATACGGCATCATTCCGAAGTTTCACACGTTTACTGACAACATTGATAGCGCACGACAGAGCAGACTCTAGAGAATTTTTTAAACTTTTTTTTAAGAAAATCATTTGCCAATCTGTTGACACAATATTCTTTTATTTTAGTTAATAATTAAGATTCCTATGGATTTCAATCAAATTACAATCAAACACTATAACTAGCTTTCTTATTTCAAGCAACTCAACAAATCCCCTCAAATATTCTACACCTGCCAACTTTTAAACACCCTTAGGCAACTCCCAAGCGAAGCAATTAATCTTTAAGTTATTTTTTGTTTTGGCAAAAAGGTTAAGAAGCCCAACATTTTATTTGAATATTTCTTCAGTAGGTATAGGTAGGTACTCTCAAATCGGTCCGGTCGTTGACTTAGCTGAGGGTTTTGTTTAACAATATCGCAAACAAAGTCAACTTTTTACATAACTGCCCGAGGAAATAGCCCAAAGTCTCAAAAATGTTTCAGTTAACTTGAGGATTTAACTTTTTGAACTTCTAACCCATTAGTTCAATTTGATTTCTGTTGAAGCAAAGACGTGTTGGAGTGGAGAAGTTTTGTGAAAAGTTTGTCCATTGAAAAGTATTTCCCACAGAGAAAAAAAGATAAAAATGGAGAGTTTGTGCTTTTTCCTTTTGGCCTGTGCAATTTGCTTGGCTGCAAATGGAACACCACAGGTAGTAGTTTGCAAATAAGTTCACTTTAATTAGTAAACTTTTAAATTTTAGAGATTTTAAATCAATTTAAGGTTTTTCGCAAGCCATTTGGAGGACATTTTGATGCAACTGATGCTCGCCAATATTATGCTGTTGAGTATCTGGGTAACTCACGGCAAAACCAACCTGGCCAGGACTATAATTTAAATCATGGAGAGGTAGACGCTCCAAATGAGGATATCGATGAGAACATTGAAAACTTTTCCTATAACAATGGCTTCGTAGAAATCGCACATGATGAAGAAATTGGTTCTCCGATGATGCCATATGATGAAAATCCCGCATCCAATGGAGAACTAATTCCAGAAGATGAACTTTCAATCGATGATGATGAAGAGGATGATGAAGATACCCAAGGAGAAATAATTATTGTTGAAGAAGATCCCGATAACAAGGGAAGTGAAAATCCAACCATCAGCTTATTAGGAGCCAAAGTTAATGAGACTAATTCTTCAGAAGAATCAACTTCTGACGAACCAATGACTGACGAGCACACAGAGTATTCGATTGATCTTGAAACTTATGACAACAGCTCGAGTTCAACTGATAAGCCGGATCCAATCATTTCAGCATTTGTCCATCCTATATACAGACCAAGCAGTGAATGGCCATTGGCAGAAACACAATTGGGAAATGCAAAACCCAAACCAAGTGAAAAACCCGTTCAAAATGAACAGCAAGGTGGGGACGGGGAGCTACTGGAAAACGCTATAAGACGTCAACCACAAAAAGGTAATCGGAAACGGATCAGAATTGTCAAGAAGTGGGGGGGCTATCCCAAAATGCAAAATATTCGCAGGCCTTTTCGAAATGCTTACCGAAGGAGACCGAATGAATTCTTCCGTCGTGCGAGTTCAAGTTCAAGTTCAAGGTCGGACTCAAGTTCATGTGGAACCTGTCGTAAGTATATCCGTTTTTATTTTGTAAGTTTTGCGATAGTTAAATTTTGTTTACACTGAGATTGATAGATTGTGAGAAAAGCCACTGAAGTAGATCTTTTTGTAAGTAAAGGAGAAATTGAAAATGACTAATAGCATTGGCACAAAATTTTAAAAGATTTAGTATGATGTAAACGCAATTTTAGTATGATACAGTATTGTACGGATATAAGAAACATTTAATTTTGAAAAACTCGCAATTTTAAATTCTTTAAAATTAAACGTAGGTATTATATGTAAGAAACTATAGTATTAGAAAAGCACCGTTATAAGAAACTTTTGTTTATGCACAGATATTAATTAAAAGACGAAAAATGTAAGTTTATAACAGATTAACTTAAACATTTGGTAATTGAGCTTTTTTAAAACTTTAACTTGAATGACAACTTTCACTTTTCCAATGAAACAATTGCAAATGTTTGGCACGTGCCCCAATACTCTGGCAATATTATAACATCTAGATTTGATGTGTTTATGCTTACTTTTGTCTTTGTTTTTTTTCTTATAGTCGTTGTTTGTAAAAATCAGATATACCTAATGCTATTTTTATTAAATAAAAATCTTGGATTTTTAGAGTTTCTTATATCCGTGTTGTACTGTACCTTCCAGTTAAAAATGAGGATTTTCCAAATTTCAAATGATTTTAGCATCTTACTATCTTTTTATTATTAAAGTGAAAATCACAGAATGCCTAATTTATCTATTTGGTATAATATTTACTAACTCCTTATGTCACTTTAACAATAACAAATGTGAAAAAGCTATATGTTTGCTTATTTTTTGGCACGAACTGTCAGTGTTTTGGAAGTGACTCTAGACATGCCAGTTATAACAGTTTTGGCTTATAAAAGTACTGTTAATGCGGCCCCACAGGGGCAGGGCCCTCCGCCGGTGGGCATACTTCAGGCACCTAGAGATTTTTTTTTTTTCAAGTCGCGCCAAGCGCGTTAACGCATACCCACTTTTATTTGCGAAAAATTGTTATAAATTGGCATGTCTCTAGTCTCGTCCCACTGTTTTACGTGTATTCAGCTGGAGCTTTTTTAGAACCACTCAAAGAGTATATTGCTTCTTGCGTATACCTTAACACTAGGCTGTTTATAATTTTGCGCAATTTCAATAACAAAAAGAAATTTAATTGAAAAATCTAAAATGTATTTGCGAACATTTTGATGTAGGCATGTATCTTCAATATTATTTCAACTAATTCACCTATTCCGGAATGCCTGTTGATAGAAAATTGATAGAGCGAAAACTTAGCACCAGACCCTTTTGACAATTCTGTGTGTTTGTTTTCTGTTTATTTAAGGCATTCTTCTTTTTTAGTTCAGAATAGAGCTCTGATCAGAGTCCGACCATGTCGAGCATGTTCTGAACATCCTCTGGACGAAACGTGTTCTGAGCACTCTGAACTATTTTTGAAACACACCAGAACACTTAGCTGTCAAATGCTTGTGTTCAGCATTTAACTCTGTCTGCTCAGTTATTTTATTCTCAGCTCATAGAGCGCACTCTGAACACGCTCAGAACACGTTCAGAACGAAAAAAGAAACACAAATTTGAAGCTCTGAACACGTTCAGAGCGAAAAAAGAAACACAGTTTTTTGTTTGACAGTTCAGGCTCTGCTCTGAACTAAAAAAGAAAAACGCCTTTAATTGAAATATCCGTATTTTGTTTCAAATGCATAGTGTCAAAAAGAAGGAGAAATAAATTAAAACTCAAGAAATAAACGGTGTCAGTTCCTAGGTCAGTGTTGCAATACAATATACTTTTTGCAATCGGGAGATTACCACATCGGAAATGTGTATCAATTGGGGAATCACTTTAAAAAAATGGTCTGAAAATACGAGTTTCTACGATTTTATTTCTAAATGGGATACATTTTTAATGGGGTACATTAATACTACGTACACTACGCTAGGAAACTAATAAAAATCGGCCCATTGGAACCCCACATTATTTGTGATATTAAGGACATAAAAGACATAAATGTTTGAAAAAGTGGTCAAAAACTTTTTTTCTCAGATGACGCATCCAGATCCAGCCATTGTGGGCATATGCCCGAAGTTGTGTTTAAGAACTTATTGCAGAATGTATTCTCCCGATTGAACCCAAATAAAAAAAAATGTTGCGATGATGCGATGATTAAAAAACTACCTTCTGAAGGAGTCTATTTCTTTTCAAGAAAACTTAAACAATACTTTAAACAGCACCTTAGCCAAAGCAAAGAGTATAAGCGTTTAAGTTGAACTTTAATCCTTAAGGCTACTTGTACAAATGTGGTTCAAATATTGATCCGTGGTCCAGTATTTTTAACTCACCGATTTCGGGGGATTAACTGAGGATCAACGAATGTCAAGCAAGTAATTGTGTATTTATCAGTTAACCTCAGGTAACATTTCTGTGTCCTTTTTTCTTTATTAGTTCCTACGTTAGATTTCGTATTAATTTATTTTAAATTACATAAAATATAAATTTAGCATGACTGACAAATTTGGTAAAGTTTATACCAAAGAAATAAATTTAAACATATTTTGATGTTTAAGTTGAAGTAATGCGGGCCTTACACTATGCAATATTATTGCACAGTACTCAGTATTGCGCAGTAATATTGACCGTGTAAGGGCTTTATTGCGGAATAATGTCCACTATAGTGTGGAATATTAAAAAAATTTGCGTGGACGACGCATTTTCAGGCAAAATTTTCGGCCAATATCTTGCGCAATAATATTGCGTGGTGTAAAGGCCGCAAAAAGATACTTTTTGGTTGAGAAATCTATTTTCAAAATATTTGAATTTTAATGGCCACTACTGAATCCAACAGCGGGAATCAAAATCACTTTCCATATTCACGATAATCAAAACTGTGAATTTGAGGACCACAAAAAGTGTTGTGTATCGCAAACAATCGACAATTTGGCATCTAAATGTCAGCTGACTCCCGGGAGTAAAATTTGCATATTTCATAAGCGGCATGCGCATGACGCATGAATATTCTCAACACTTTCTGATATAAGACTTCCAACCCAATACTTTTCGTATTTCTCTATATTTATATTCAAAATCAATTCCCTGATGGATATCGGAGGAGGAAAATGTAGAAAATATATTTAGATTTAAGAATTAAAGTCGAAAGGAATTGTCTTATTTAGGAGTCAGTTATATAGTTATCTTTAAAAACCATCACCAATTATAACTGTAACTGGTGCTTTAAGGCCGAACCATAATAGACTTATCTGAAATTAACTCAGCTGCAACATTTGCTTAAGTTCAGAGCACTTTCAATGGCTCGCTTGCTTAAGTTCGCGAAAGTTATATCGAAATTGAGCAGAACGGCTATTGTGGTTAACCATATATAAGAGTGTGTATTCGCTTGGTTGCTTAGGTTGAGTTAAGTTTGCATAAGTCTATTATGGTTCCGGGTTTAATCAAAAATAGAGTATGAAAAAAATATCTCAAAAATTGGGAAAAATACGATAAATCAGTGGAATGGCAACTCTGCAGTACCTACCGTGCGTGTCATCAAGATTCTATACTTTTTTGTAATACCACTCTCTTAAAATTGGTGTAATATTCTCTTACAGAGTTAAAATTCATGCAATAGATAATTCGACAAGAGATCCTAGCGAAGAAAATCATCAGTCACCACTCGATTGTATATTTTCGAGACTCTTATAGAGAAAAAGACGTTGCAAATTAATGGTGGATTGGTGGATTCACATTGATCTTCATGTGAGCTCTGCAAAAAAAATAAAAGTTAAATTTGTTGAATAGAGAGAGAAGACCAAAATGCAGAGATCTTCATAGATCAAGATTATAGGAAGCGCTATAATGCAGATATGAAGACGTGCATGTTCATCTTCATGGTATACTCTTTCACTCATTCGTTTTTTATGCATAAATACATCCCGCTCTACTTTTCTTCAAATATTGCAGATGCAGATACATGTAAATCCATCATATAAATGATGAAATTCAATAACTAAAAAAAATTAATATAGGAAAAACAGCACCTATTATGTATGCAATGTTACTTGGTGTACCTAAATATAACTGTATAGCTTTCAGGTATGCAAAGTAAAAAAAAACGACTGTTGGTTATCAATCAGTTAGGAGTTTGAATTAAAGTTAATATTTGGATAGTTATAGTAATAGGGTGGCTGCAGTAGATACAGACTATCGGATAAGTCATAATTAGGTCACTGAAGTCGTGAAATAAGAAGTCAACGTGGCAAATCTTCTGAAATTTAAAGTTTTCACAACATGTACTATTAGTTTACCAAAGCTCAACCCGTCGCATTGAAGTGCAAGCTTTGACTTAATTTCTATCACTTGCGACCAATCCATAGTCTATACTTAAATTCACTTATACTTATATTCTATCCTTAGTTTCACCCGAAAAGCTACTCACCCAAACAAATTTTGCTCACGTGGAATTCAAAAAGCAATTGCGAGTTCCGCCCGAGTGAAATTTCACTTCGAATTTGCGGTGCCATTTCGAAAAAAAGTAACGTTCATTGAAATTGAAAGACAATACAAACTAAACGAAACATCTATACAAATCCCAGAGAGCTCATCATTTTAATGATTGATTTTAAATACATTTTTATTGAGGCTTTAAGCAATGCTATGTTTATAAATATATTTTTCTAAGTACTTGTTAAATTTTAAAGTAATATGAAACACTTAAAATGCACTTTGAAAAAAAAAAATTACAATATTATTGAAAATAAATTATTATTTTCAATCCCTTTTTGAATGAAAATGACAATTTGTTAAGTTTAAAAACTTTATTAAATATTTTTTGTATGTTCCGAATAATTTTTCAACAAAAAAATAACCGAAGATATATCTTATGAACTACACCACTCAGAACCAAAAAAAAAAAACCGAAACAATTCAGAACTAAATCACTTTGAACACAGCTAAACAGATTTTTGACAGATGAGTGAAGTGCTAATTAACCTTTTTTAAAAAGTAAAAGAAAATCCTTGGATTGAAAAGAAAATTGAGTGTGTTTTATTCATAAATCCAATTCAAATAGTAGCAAAAGTAAATAAAACAAATACAAAAAAATGTTTTATTTTTTATAAAGTGACTTTGCTGTGGCCTTTCCAATTGCTGTTTGGCTACGTTAGTTTTTCTTATTTTCTCGAGGGGAGGCAAACCGAAGGATGAGCCGAAACCTTCCACAGCTTCGTCAACACCTATAAGTTGTAACATAGCTTCTTCCACATCTCGTCGCCTTAGTATTGAAGTGCAGTATATGCCAAAATGCACTTTTTGAGCTGGGTATGAAGTCTTATGTTTTCGGGAGCGCTCTTTTCAAATCTGTTATCCGTT